>CM071837.1:15121719-15791298 GCA_036507285.1 Trichosanthes cucumerina
TAGCTTATGCATCCGAGCAATTGAAGGCGCTTACGAGAGGAACTATCAACTCATGATGCGGAACTAGCGGCGATAGTATTTGCATTAAAGATACGGAACACTACACCTTATGGCGAGAAAATTGATTTTCACGGATCATAAAAGTCTGAAATGTCTGTTCACCGAAGGAATTGAACATGAGGCAACGCGAGATGGTTGGAGAATTAGTGAAAGATTATGATATTGACATCTGTACCATCCGGTAAGGCTAATGTAGTGGCCCGATGCCTCGGCGAGGCCGAAGCGGTGCATCTAGCTGTACTTGAGTAGCGAGCGTTGTGATTCTGGCGAGTTTGCTCGGTGAAGTGCGATACTAGTAGGAAAGACCACGGCTCGATTAGCCCGATTAACGGTACCATGGACCTTGAGGCAGCGTATCATAGAGACTCGGCGGGTGGACCCTCGATTAGTGGAAAAACTACTGCGGTAACTTCTGGTGAGTTGGCGAGTTTTCCCCTATCCACGAGATGGAGGATTGCTATTTGAGGGGCGATTGTGTGTGCGAGGCGATGACAAAGTGAGCGAGATCTTGAAGCGAAGCCCTGCTCCCCATTTTCTATGCATCTGGCGGTACCAAGATGTCACGAGATCGAAAGCTTGATCATTATGGTGGTGTAACATGAAAGCGCGACATAGCGAGTTTGTCGGCAAGTGTTTGACTTATCGGCGGTGAAAGCACCTAAACAGAGACCACGCGGGTTTCTTTGCAACCTTTACATGTACCCGGTGGAAATGGGAGGAGATCTCGATGGATTTCATAGTTGGGTGCCTAGAACTTTCACGAGGTTTACGGTGATTTGGGTCATAGTGGGCGGAGTTAACAAAGTCGGCACATTTCATACACGGAAACCCACCTATTTCTACGAGATTAGTCGTTTGCATGGGATTCCGATAAAAAGATTATTTGGACGAGGATCACGTTTCACATCCAACGGAGAAGTTTACGACGAAGCGTTAGGTTCGCGGTTGAACCCGATGCGACTTTTCATCCCACGAGCGGATGGCGAGGCGAGCGTTTAAACGCCGGATATTGGAAGATATATTTGCGAGCTTGCACTTTAGATTTCCCGGTGGTTAGGACACTCATTTGCATCTAATGGAGTTTGCTTATAATACTTGATTTACCGATCGACCATGGAATGGCTCCATTTGAAGCTCTCTATGGGAAGCGTTGTAGAACTCCGTTTTACGGGAGAGGAGGTTGGTGAGCAGCGGTTGTTGGGTCGAGGTGTAGTACGGAGTCACTAATGAGGCAATGATAAAGATCGAGGAGCACGAATGCGAGACCCCGAAGTCGGACAAAAGAATTATCTTGACACGAGGCGAAGAGACCTAAAATTCGAGGTTGGGGACCACGTGTTTCTTAAGGTGGCTCCCAATGAAGGGGATCTAAGAGTTGGTAGAAAAGGAAGTTAGTCGCGTTTCGCCGGGCCATTTGAGATTTTAGAGAGGTTTAGTGCAGTGGCCTCTGATTATTAGCTTGCCGCCTTCTCTTCAGTGGTTCATGCGTATTCCATGTCTCCATGCTAAGAAAGTATGTTCGGATCAGACTCATGTCATAGACTTCAAACCATTCTGCGATTAACGGAAGATCTCGAGTTATGGCGAGCGGCCAGGGTACAAATTATTGCAAGACAGAAAGACCCATAAAGTGCAGCGAGATCGGCTTAGTTAAAGTGTTGTGGCAGAATCACCGCTTGGGAAGAAGCTACAGGGCGAGAAGAGGAAGTCTGCGAGCTAAATACCTGAAGCTGTTTGAGAATAGGAACTTTCGAGGGCGAAAGTTCTTAAGGAGGAAGATTGTGGCGACCATCATCACGAGTATTATCATTTATTTTATTTAACGCTCTAGTAGCGCAGTGTTTAATTTGGATTAGTGAATTTTAATCAAGCTCGGCGAGATGGAGGCAGTAATTTTGTTTAGCTTATGTGAATTATTTCTTTTAAGATGAGATTGACTATGAAAATTAAAGGGAAAGGTAATTTTAAGGCGTTTTGGTGATTTAGGTCTAAATTAGGGTGATCCTTAGCACATGACTTGACCTAGATAATTGGTATATAAACTCATGAGCATGAGAAACCCTAGCCTCCACATCTACTCTTCATTGTATCAAAACCCCAAAACCTAACCCTAAAAAGAACACACACTTTCTCCTTCTCCTTGATGTGCAAACCCTAACCTAAAGACTCAATCTCCTCCTCTTTCCTCCAAACCTAGCCGGCGCTCCCTTCACGTTCTTTGCTCTACCGCGGCGGGACCCGACCGAGGAAAGCGCGCGCCCGGTGAGCCGCGCGCCTCCGGTGCTCTCGCCGGCGAACCCACGAGCAGTTTCCTCGGTAGAAGCGCTGCGAGTCGCGGAAGAAGACTACCCGCCCGTGCGGCGCATCTGCGGTTGCGCGGAGTTGAGCGAGTTAGCGCCCGTTGAGTGCAGCCGAGAAGAGGCGCGTGAAAGCCTCGTCGCGCTTGCCGCCGTGCTCACTGCTGCTTTCGGTCTGCGCGCCGCCGTTCCTTTCTTGCAAAACCAGCAGCGACCCACGCGAGATCGCGGCGCGAGAGCCTCGCGTCGAAGTTGGCGCTGCTGCGCTCGGGCAATGTCGCCGTCGAGTTTCTGCGGTGGCGGATTGCCTGCCGTGAGCTCGGCCGTCCGCAGCTCCACCTCCAACCGCCGCGCTCACTGCGGTAAAGAGCCCCCACGATCACGTCCTGGACGCCGCCGCCGCAGCGCGGCGGGAAACCCCGCCGGAGGCGACCACTCGCGAACTCTCCTCGCTTCACCGCCGTCCCGAACTCCACGGTGCGGCCAACACGTTCTGACGGCGGAGATTCCTTTCGGTGGCGTTTGATTCGAGTTTCATACCTAATTAGAATTATTGCGACCTATCGATTAGATTAAGCGTTCGATTGAGAATTTAAATGCGGGTTCGGTGCGTTTTGTAGGAAGGCCGAACTTGGAAAGCGGAATTGGAAGTCGATTGCCAAACAAACTAAGGAATATTGAGTTCTCGCGTTGAAAGCAGGAGGTAAAGCGGGACCGCGATATCTTAATGCGGTAATTTGAGTATCGCATGAATAGGGTTTTAGTGAATGCTTGGAGTTTGGTCGGGAATTATGATGTGAATCGGGTTTCACTAAAAGGAGAATAGGCAGGGAGTTCGATTAGGTTTGGAGTAAAATCGAAGCTCGAGGTAAAGGGACCTTGTCTTAGAACTTTTAATGGGAGTAAATGAAAATGATTTTCATGATTTTATGCGAAATAGTTTATATTTTTCATATGAAAATACACAGATATTATTGTGAGAATCGTGATATTTTATGTGCAAAAACTTGATGTATCATATGTAAATGAACCATTATTTTATGTGAAAGTATTCTCGTATGTTATGTATAAAGATTCCATTATTTCATGTGAGAATAGGGCCAGTAGTTGTATGAGAATGTTTCATGTTTCTTACAAAGTATGATCTTCAAGCATCCCATGAGAAAGTATGGTGATATCTTGATGATGATGTTTGTGATATGTACTCTATTATTATGTGGTGATGGGACCTCATGCATGTTTTGTATGCCACGAAATGAATTAGCGAATAGTGTGGACATTGGTTATCACCGAGATCGCTATGTGCATGGTCAAACATGCAATAGAGACCTATGGGTCAAAAATGCGAGAAGTGCAGTGAGGACTCGAAATCAAATGACTCAGGATGACGATCGGCCTCACAAGTAAATGAAGCGACCATGGATTAAAGACACGGCAATTAAATAAGCGATCATGGATTAAAGACGACAATTGAATGGCGACCATGGATTAAAGACACGGCAAGCCCGAATAAGCGATCATGGATTAAAGGCACGACAATTAAATATCTTGACCATGGATTAAAGACACAGCAACTCTAGAAAGTTTTAGGTCCCATCTATGTATGTTACAAATGAGTTTAGAGATCATGATTGTATGTGTATGCATATCCCAAACCTCGTGGCGAGGTTACTTACTGAGTATTGTTTTTGCAATACTCACCCTTTCTTTAAAAATGTTTTTGGGTAAAGGGAAGGGCGTGCGGGGCGTGTGTGGGGGGCGTTACTAGGACCATGGGATCGGCATGATTTAGCATTATTCTAGTTTGGTATTTGTTGTCTCAATGTTTTAATTGAAGTTAAAATTACTTTACGATTATAATAGGCCAAAGTCGAATTGATGTTTCTAAGCGATTTTAATGTTTTGTTTTTCTTTTGGGATCCACCTGGAACTATTTACGTTAATTGGAAATTGCTTTTAAGTTCTTTTATCTCTCGGCCTATAAATGCATGCATGTGTAGTAATGTCCCTAGGAATTTGGTCATAGAAAAGTAGGGCGTTACATCAGCCTCCTAGCTAAAACATCGGTATGCTGCCGAGGATATAGGTTTTCGCCTTTCGTTGGCATTAATCCAGCGGTCATCGCATCCTCAACGACTTAGGATGCATTTTGAAGCGAGAAAGTGAGGACACTCCTCATTGAAACGAACTCAAGATCATGTGTAACCAAAATTATGTTGAGTCCATCCCTCCATGTCACTATGTTCTCTCAGGTTAACTTTTACGCTTTTAATAAGGAAATCATAGAGCTAGACATTTTCTTTGAAAATTTACAAACAAACTTGTATGAGTTTCTTGCTATGACTCTAATCCAATCATGTTTTAGCTATTTATCAAATGATTCCAAGGCCATTTATAATTTGCAATGATACTCCAAAGGTTTTAGAATGTATGACAGAAGGGTAATCAAAACACTCCTCCTCTGGATCAAGACAATCTTGACCAAAACCTACACACAGAATAACTCTTATTCCTATAGGTTTTAGTTACAATTTTTTGATCTGAATACATACACAACTTATGTACCAGTGAGTGTAACCCTTTGTCTTTATATTCAGTGTCGATCCAATAAAATCCATGAAGGAGGACTAGATTGGAAAATAGTCTAAGAAAATCTTTATCCCTTTAGGGTGGCTACTCACGTTATATCCCCTGAGTCAAGCCCTCAGAAGGATTATGCAGTCGAGCTAAACTAGCGGTGACCATAGTGGTCTAACGGTGTAAGCCAAACAAAAGAGGCCAAGTAGGTTTTGTTTTCACTAAACTGCTCCCACTCACTATAAGTACCCTCTCCATTCACCTTGGTAATGACTCATACAAACACAATCAGAGAGGGGGCGCTCCCATTTGCGCCACGAGGCCAAGTATATGAGTCTCACGGTGTGAACTTCGAGGAGATAACGTAGGTTGAAAAATATGTATCTCATACACTTTTCCTCCCAATGAATACTTTAAGTCTATAGGAATCTTTCTTAGGCTAAAACCCGGCTAATGGTTTTACCTAACTCTATCAACATAACTCTTATATTGGTTTTATCCTAAGTTTGTTAATATAACTCCTTATATTAAACCTAGGATTTCTAATTTATTAACCCCTTAATAAACTCATTGGCGCTCTCTGTAATTTATAAGACTCTACGATTAAATTTCACTCCCAGTCGGTTTCGGTAGGGGTGTTTTCGTTTAAAGTCGACTTAAATACCTAGCCTAAACAGAACATTCCTTAGACAGTGTTCCTCTTTAAATCATAACTTATAAATCACTTGGTTCCTAATTCTAATCTAATTAGAACTAGATAACTTAAGTTCTATTATTTCCAAGTTCTAAACACTTTAAAACTAATAATTAACCTTAGGTGACATGTATACTATGTTTTAGTGCTTCATCATTCATCACACGAATAATAAAACATTCATAGCATATACATCTCATGGAAAATAATGCATGTCAATGTTGTTCAAAAATTAATATAACAACCTTATAATAATTAATCATGCAAACTATATAAAATAACTCTTTATATTACAAATAATGCATGAAAATGCTTAACCTAAGGTGGGATTTCTAAAAATACAAGCATACACTATGCAAGGCAATAATTACACAACAATTGCATAATTAAAATAACAAAAATTAGACCAATTTTGGCACCCTAGAAATAATTTTAATTAATATAATCTAATTATATTAATGAAAATTAAATATATTAAATATATTAAATATAAACATTTTATAATTAATATATATAAATAAAAATATGTTTTTACATGATTTTTGCTCGCATGAAGCGTATTCGGCGTTCCAACGCGATAGCGGCGTTACAGCGTTGCTTTTGTCGTTTCTTTGCAGAGGCGTTGCGCAGCGCCACAGCGTTGCAATCTTTGAGGCGGCGTTGCAGCGCTATTCACAAAATCGCCCTTGGAATGTCCATTCCTTGCTCGTTTCGCTCCGATCTTCTCAACCATTTGCTTTACCTCATTTGTATTTTGTACAAAGTGGGTGCATCCATGGTGTTACCGAATGTGGTTTCCAACCTTATTCTTATACCATAGACTATTTAGGTTATAATCTTGAACTCAACCCAAATAGTGTCCACTACTGCGATTTCAAGATAAATGTTATAACGTTGGAGCTTAATTTATTGGATTTATAAAAGCAAGGCTGTAATCTTATCAAAACAAACATTGATCAAAATTACAAAAGTTTATGGCATAAATCCCAACACCTATGTAATGAGATTACATAAGATCGGACCACGAAATAGAAACCTCTAGTTGTGACTCCGTTGACTAGTTAGGATTCTATTTCACTAGGATGACCTAGGCAACTTGATCTCAATCTTGAGTAGGTTCACGAACTCTGTTCGCGAGGGTTATCCTTTGACTAGTATGGGTGAGAGTGGCAAGATTCACCGACTCAATATGCCTACCTTCTTGGGGACAAGGCCAAGGTGGCGAAATTTGAAACTTAAATTAGATTTAATTAAATGGATTAATTAATTAGTTTATTAATTAAATCAGGGAACATGTCATGATCACACGTTTCGAATACTCCCCAACTCCACCTCGATAGGGAGTTGGGAGTTACCCACTGAAGTGTCCTTCTCCTGGTGCGAAGGGACAGACTTATAACCGAGCAATTGGATCATTCGATTGAATTCTCTGTGAAGAAGAATTCTCTCTCTCTCTCACATTCTCATTCTCAATTCTTCCAATTGTTGGAATCCCTACCCACCTAGGGTGATCTAAACACTCAGAAATATAGAAGTTTTCTCTTTCGGTAGTGTTGTGTTCGGGAAAAACAGAGAAGCAGAGAAGTTCTTGTTCGTGCTTGTTGTCCTGCTGTGATCCTTTGGGCAAAGAGTTGTTGTATGGAAAAACTACAAAGGTAATTACCTTTTCTCCCCTTATTAGTTTAATTGTTAGACTTAAGTATGTTTGTATGCAATTATCCATGCCTAATTAGATTTGAAATTCCATGTTTGTTCTGTTTTGTCAATGTATGGGTTTTTGCATTTCAGCAAAACAATCAAGCAATTACCATCCCAAACAAGTTTCATTGCTTGGGGATCGGATCCCCATAAATCTAAACTTGCATAATGAGAAGAAAAAAACAAAGAGTAACACGTTACTTGACAGAAACAGTGAGACACAATCTCTCTCGAACTTGAACCAACGATCTCTACGAACTCGATCCTCGAGGCACGAGCGGTGAGACACTTCAAAAATTTATTCTCGATTGTTCTCGAGGGAGGTTGAGGGAGAGTATGTTGGACTCCCTTATGTTTTGAATGAAAAGAATTCTAGAGAGAATTGAGAGAGAATGAGAGAATCGTTCTTTGCTCTCTTTGGATGAAAATCCGAAAAATGGCAAAAACCTTCACTAAAGGCTTCATGTAAATCATATTTGCATATCACATAATATAAGGTATCTCATACCTTATTATACAAATATCATTTGCATAATTGTGGAATTAAATTGAATAACATTCAATTTAATTTCTCTCAATTAAATTTCTTAAATTAGCACTAATTAATCAATTAGGCTATACTATAGTTTATTATTAATCTCATTCACATCAAGCTATATATTATGTCATGTATATCACCTATAAATGACATAAATACCCAAATAATGAATTTGAACACTTCAAATTCACACAAAACTGTAAACCCATTTGAGCCAACCGAGGGGACCTAATGGACCAACGGATGATGAGCTCAATGATTCGTGATTAATTTGTAAAACTCTTTGGCCCGATTATTGAACATTCATTATAGCGGTAACACTTTGAGGTTTCAGCTAAACCCATGTAGCGATCGGTGTCTCACGATCCTCCCACTACATTGAGGCATTCCCAACTCTTGGGAGCAGATTTGACTAGGCGTGCTAGGATCAACAACACTTGTTGACGTCTTGTCCATTTCATTTAACACAATTTTACTCCTTGGTAAATGATCACGGCGTGGTCTTCCTCTCTAGGAAAGTGGCGTTTGTCGACACAAGCACCCTATTTTCCTTAGGATCGAAAAACAGACCACCCCCTAGTCTCCTTAGGGTAACCTCTACGAATGGCACATTTTGAGCAGGGTTCCAACTTTTTGGGTTTGACACCAACACGTAGTTTGGGCATCCCTAAATTTTGAAGTGATGTAAGCGGCTGTACCTCCACTCCCCAGGCTCGAAAGGCGTTTCCCAAACACTATTCGACGGAATGTAATTCAAAATATAAACCATGAGATCTCCACTGCGTACCCCCAAAAAGAATCGGGAGACTAGCATAGCTCATCATCGGGTAGAACCATGTCCAACAAGGTTCTATTTCTCTCTCAGATACACCATTCTGCTTTGTGGCATACGGTGGCCCGAGAGTTGGGGCGTAATTAAGTGTTTTGTCATATAGTCACGGAATTCGGTGTCCATGTACTCTCCACCTCGATCCCATCGAAGTGTTTTAAGCGATTTACCTAAGAGGTTCTCCACCTCGATCTTGTACTCCTTGAACTTTTCAAGAGTTTGAGACTTCTTGTGCATTTAGTAAATATACCCATATCTGGAGTAATAAATGCATGAAAGACACGAAATACTCATAACCGCCAGAGCTTTAACATTCATCGGACCACAAAGGTTAGAATGTACTAACTCAAGAGGCTCTTTGGCTCTATATCCTTTTCCACTAAAATGGCGTTTGGTCATTTTGCCTCGAGAGCATGACTCACACACAGACAAAGAGTTTTCTTCCAACTCGTTTAGAAGTCCACTCTTCACTAGTTTCTCAATCCTATTGAGATTAATGTAGCCTACAGTAGATGCCAAAGATGGGCATGTTCCTTTGGAGAAACTTTTCGCTTTCTTAGTTCGTTTTTATTGATTTTAAACAATTCGATTATTCAAAACACTTTTGGCCGAATTAGGTTTCAAACACATCTGATTATGTTGGAGTGAAATTTGAACAAATAAGATTGTCTTTGAAAGAAATAAGCGCTTTACTTGATTCAAAGGAAAGCAGATATACAATGTTCAATTAAGCGGGAAATGGAAACAATGTTTCTAGTAAACCCTTGAATTATGTACAAATTGTCAGACAATAAGTACTTCCGCAAAAATGTAGTTTCACTGAAGTGCGATCGGTGCGGCGAGAGACAAGTTCCTCGGATCAACCCGTAGAGTCACCTCACCCTCTCGCGGCGGGTGCGAGAATCAATCCCTAAAAAGAAGAAAAAGCGTGGTTAGTGGTGCGAATCAATATCGGCGAGTCACTACTCTCCACTAAACATGTTTTTGTCACCAAGTAAATCACATTTACCTTGATTCTTCCCTTCGGCGGGAATTTGGGGCGGTTCCTCTTCCGGTGTCGCCTCCATTGCGGTGGAAACACTTTCCTTTCTCCTGCGTCCTTGACCTTCTTGCCCTTACGGGCGGCAACTCGGTCGATTTTACCCTTCTTCGGGAGTGAAGGAGCAACGCGAGGTTTAAATCCGGTGGTCGAACCCACTGTGATAAGACACATAGGCAACATTTGCCTCAGATTCCTTGACCCTTTTCAAGGATTGGAAATTTTGTAACTCATTGAGGAGGGTAGTGAGTGTAGCTAATTTTGTTCATACTTGACATTGCTCTGGCTGAAGGAAACTCTTTGGAAGAGTCTCCAAAATAAAACTAACTTTGGCTCGACTCGTCCATTGAAGCCCGTTCATCTCGGATGATTAAAGTGGGTCATCATGTCTAGAACATGTTCACGGACATGACGACGACCCTCCTTCATCCATGCGTTGAAAGCGTATTTGAGAAGTCATGTCGGACTGAAAGGATAGTTGTCCAAACATTTTTGCAAGGACTCCATGATCTCCTTGGCGAGATCATCGACTCATGCTTCTTTGCCAAGACATCGGACATCGCGACAATTATGTAGACCTTGGCCTTTTCATTTGCCACTGATCCACCGATCATGCGCATCGCGAACACGCCGCGATGCGGTCGAACCCGACATCGAGGACACTCCTCGGACAACACGAACTTTATGTCGTCGGTTACCAAAATCGTGTTAATGTTGTTTTCCAACTTTGGTAATTATCTCCCACTAACTTATCATACGCGAGTAGTTCTATTATTGCGCTAGACATTTTTAGGTGAAAAATAAGAAAAACTTTGTATTAGTCTACATAAAAAAACTTTTTGAAATCCTATCAAGTTTTAGCAAAATTGTTTCATGATCCTAGGTCATTCAAAATATTGCAATGATACCTAAAAGTTGAGAATGGCTGCCATAGAAGGGTGAGCAGAACACTCCTCCTCTAGGGCGAGACTTTTCGATCATACCCTAATCCCAAAATAACTCATGTTCCATTAGGCGTCCAATTACCATTGTTGGTCGAATTCATTAACATAGCAATTATGTGAGTGTCACCCTCAATCTTTAAGTTTCCAAGTATCAGTCAAACAATAGCCACGAAGGGTGAACCAAGAAGGAAAACCAACCAGGAAACTGTATCCCTTTCGAGAATTCACGGTGTTTCGACTCCCATGATCAAGCCCTCTGAAGGGATTGTTTGGTCAAGGCCAAACTAGCAGGTAGATCATAGGCGCCCCACGGTGTGAATCGAAAGAAGAGACCATGAGTCTCATTTTCACAAATCCCGCTCCCACTCACTATAAGTACTCTCTCCATCCACGATGATATTGACCTATACAAATGCCACCCGAGAAGGCGCTCCCATTTGCGCCACGATGTAAGAGTATAGATCTCACGATCAGAATTGCGGAGATTTGTGGTTGGAAAATTCAAATGTATCTCATAAACTATATTTCCTCCCACTCAGCACTTTAATTTTAATAGGGATTGACCTAGATAAACCAGCTAAAATTTACCTAAGTCTACCAATATAACTCTTATATGGTATTAACCTAAGTTTATAACCACATTATTAACTTAGGTCTAAGTGAAATAAATTAATTAACTCTTAATTAACGGCACTCACGAGAATATAACCTAAGAATCTCGGATCGAATTCACTCCCGGTCGGTTTCGGTGGGGTGTTCTGCATAGCGTCAACTTAAATACTGACCTTAGACAAAACCTTCCTTAGAGCGAGTTACTTATTAGTCTCCATTCAAAGGTTATGTTTGATTTCCTTACTCTAATCTTATTAGAACTAGAAAACCTAAGTCTAATTATTAGGAGTTCTAAACATTTTAAAACTAATAATTAACTTAGGTTACATGCATTTCTATGTTATAGTGTAATCATTCATCACATGAATAATACCATACTATAACATACATTCATCACATGAAATAAATGCATGAGCATGCTTTTAATTTAAAATATAACACTTATATTTAAATAAATTAAATCATGCAAACATTATTAATCTATCATGCATACTATATATTATAACTCTTCTAATATAAATATGATGCATGAAATGTTTAACCTAAGGTGGGATTTTAAATCTATATGACATACAATATGCACATAGAAATTAATTAAAATATACATCTCATGCATAAAATAATTAAACAAAAAAAATGGACTAGATTTTTGGCACCTAGGGACAATTATTTAATTAAGTAACATTAATATAACACTTATATTAACATTATTTAATAAAATAATTAAATAAATAAAGTAATTACATTTTACAAATTATAAAATAAATTAAAATTACAAAAAAAACGCCCCACTAAACCCTTGAGCCCACGTTCTCGTGAAACTGCCTCCAGCAACTGCTCCTCAACGCATGCAATGTTGCAACGCCGTCGCCTCCAACGTCGACCAGTGTTCTCAAAGCCAGCGGCGTTGCAACCAACCTGCTGCTGCTGCAGGGCCTCTGTCGCATGAGGGCAGCGTTGAGACGCCAAAAGCGGTGTCTCAGCGCCATCGTGAACAACAAACTTTTCTTGTTCTTCACCAATTTTACTTTGTTTCGATCTCGATTTCTTCACAACAACTCTTGCCACGAATGACCTAGACTTATAGACTTGATTTATTTTCTAAAATGCCCAAAAACACGGGCCCTTTACATTTGATCTCATCAAGCGAGAAAATATATCTAAAATGCCAAAAATGAAACATCCATTTAAGCAAACCAACATTCATCTCATGAAATTTAAGGCAATTTACCCACCTAATTTTAACAAAAGCGATTGCATAAATGAAGAACCATCGAAATGGCTCGATACCATTTAAAGGAATGAGAATCCCGTGCGTGTGAAACAATCGAATCGAATCGTCATGTTATCGTTACACAACTCGATTTTTGTTAAAGCGATCTACTAAAGTTCAGGCTAAACATGCTAGAAAAGGAAGAAAAAAACCGGCAAGTTCAAGGTACTTACTTGTTGAAGACACTCTTCAATATTTCTTCCTCGGATCACGAACTCTTCGTGCTTCTCGATCTCAACGAGCGCTTCCCACTGAGCGGAACCGAACAACACCACTTGGAGTCTCGATTGTTCTCTTTTGGAAAATGAAATTTTGTGGGAACTTTGGTGTTTTGGAGAGGAGGAGAATTGAGAGAGAGTAAAGAGAATTCTTCTTCTTCTCTTTGATCAAAATAAAAAAATAAGAGAATGGTTACATTCCTTCTTGCAAGAAGGGTTTGTATAGTGGAATGATGGGTGAAAATCTCACATTATTACCACTTTACCACAACCATAGGTTATGCAAATCTCATTTGCATAACCACATAATATAAGATATCTCATATCTCATATTGCAAATCTCATTTGCATTAATTGTGGATTAATTAAATTGAATCACATCAATTTAATTGCTCTCAATTAAATTCTCCAATTAGTAAGTAATTCAACAATTAGGCTAACCTATAGTTTATTCTTAATCTCATTCACATTAAACTATATATTATATCATTCATATCTCATATAAATGACATAAATGCCCTTAAAGTGAAATTGAACACTTCAATTTCATACCAAAACATTAGCCCTTCTTTTAACCCGGTGGGAGCCAGCGGGGACCTAATGGACCTCTGATGGCGGGCTCCAATAATCCGAGATTAACTTTGCCAAACACTTTGACCGGTTAACAAACATTCATTAGCTACGGTAACACTCCACTATAGCGTAGCATTGCACTCCCGTCGATGGAGAACCAATTCCAACGATATAACCAATTCCAATCGTCGACCCTTCGGAGGTTGTTCGTGAGACACGCGAGTCAAATTATCGTTTACCCTGTGTCTACTTCTTGTTCCTTAAGTCCCATTGCTCCTCTAATGAACAACATATTGTGATGGTCAACCATACACAACACCCTTCTCGGGCGGTGAGAAGGTGGGCACCGTTGTCCAAGCCACGGAGGCGACACCAGGGAACAACCCCTCTAGTTTTCCTAAAGGCGGGAGCAGGTGAATTCCATCTCTCGTAGTTAAGGTGTCGGCTCCTACTTGGTCTGTCACGAGAAGATAGGCATCTTTGGGCGATAGCTTGTGACCACCCTCACCCGTACTAGTCAAATGCCGGACCCGCATGAGGGCGAGTCGTAACACGGTCGACATTGGTCGAGTCACTAATGGTCATCTCTGAAGTTATTAGTCCTTCTTGTCAGCGGTGTTACATAAGTAGGTCTAATAATTCACGGTCGGTCTTGTACAATCTCATTGCAGGATGCCCCCACTCGCATGTCAACCACATAAGCGAGTCATATCACGCAAATGCGTATCTAATACAATGCGGTCGCATCCACGTGTGTATCGAGGTTAGGTCTCAACCCTATCCATATCTTTGTGAGACCATTCGGTCATTAACTCGAACGTGATCCTCCATGTGTGTCCACTACACACGTTCAAGTTCTAGTTCTCTCATAAATTCAATGACCATGGAGCTTAGTTTATTGGAAAAGTTTATAAATATTGTGAGATACAAAGTGATGAAATGAATAACTCTTATTAATTTCAAACAATATATTACAAACACAAGATTAGGACAAAAATCCCAACAAGATTGTGAGCATGCGAAGGCGTGACACACGCGAGATAACAATGGAGCACAGCGTTGTTGATCCATTTACAAAGGCCCTCGGGACTAAGGTGTTTGAGGTCACCTAGAGAGTCTAAGTCTTGAGTGCTTCTGACTAGGGTAAGTGGGAGCATTGTAAAGGGTATTCAATGCCTAGTTGATTGTAATTTTCTTTGTACATTTGAGAAAGCGTATTTTGTACTCCAATAGCTTAGTCAGTGGGAGTTTATTGGCATATGTCGTCTAATTTCGTACTTGTTTGTAATATTACCTATTGAAATAAATAAGAGTTGTTTTTCATCACTTTGTTTCTCGCATATTTACAAACATTGTCCAATAAACTAACGTCGAGTTCATTAAATGATGAGAGAACTAGAACTTCAACGATTGTAATGTGAAGCGGACGCGTTGGGAAGATCACGTTCGGAGTTAATGACCCGAGCGGTCTCGATATATGGATAAGGTGGCGACCTAGTCACGGATCTGTTGTGGATGCGACCCACTCCTATTAGATACAAAAGAGGTGATCAACTCATTCATGTGGTTGACAAGCGAAGTGGGGGCATTCTCTGCAATGAGATTATACAAGACCGGCAAGTGAATTATTAGACTTGCGATGTACGCGTTGGCGATGTGTAGGACTAATAACTGTAATGACCATTAGTGACTCGACCTTAATCTGGCGTGTTAAGGACTCTGTATGCGCGAAGTGCTGTCCTTTCACTAATGCGGGTGAGGGTGGTCAAAGTTACTAAGCCCAATATCCCTATCTTCTTGGGGACACGACCACGTGGGAGGCTGCGAACTTGACTATGCGAGATGGAATTCACTCGTTCCCGACTTAGGAAACTAGAGGGGTTGTTCCATTAAGTGTTGTCTCTAGGGCTTGGACAATGGCGCTCACCCTCTCAGCGGCGAGAGGGGTGTTGTTTATGGTTGGACCATACAACGTTGTTGTTTATTAGAAGAAGCGATGGGGACTTAGGGGCAAAAGTAGATACATTGGTAAAATGGTAATTTGACCTAATAATGTCTCACGAACAAGCGGTGAGAGAGGTCGAGTTACGGTATTTGTTAGATCAATGGACACAACTTGTCTTACGATTGGGGAGTGACTACGGGCTTTAGTGGAGTGTTCACGTAGCTAAAGAATGTTGATTAATCGGGTCAAAAAGAGTTTGACATGTTAGGCTCTTATCATTGGAACTCGTCATTTATAGGTCCATTAGGTCCTCGGTTGGCTCAAGCTGAAACATAGAAGGTTTACTGGTTTGGTGTGGATTTAAAGTGTTCAAAATCATTAAAAAAAGGGTATTTATGTCATTTATATGAGATATGATTGACATATTATATAGTTTAATGTGAATGAGATTCATAGTAAAGTATAGGTTAGCCTAATTGCTTAATTAGGACTAATTTAGAGAAATTGGATCGTGAGAAATGAAATTGAATGTCATTCAATTTAAAAATCCACAATTATAGAAATAGGATTTGTATTATAAGGTATGAGATATCTTATTACATGTGGTTGTGCAAATATGATTTGCATAACCAAAGGTTGTCGTAAATAAAATGGTAAATAAGTGGAATTTCAACTCAATCTATCATGATTATATAATGCTTTTGTAAGAAGGCATTTGCAAGAGTCTTGGCCCATTTTTGGATTCTCACCCAAAAGAGCTCTCAATAATTCTCTCATCTCTCTCAAATTTTCTCTCTTCCCTAAACCAAAGGAGTCCCACCACTCTCCCTTTATCAAAGGAGAACAAGCAGAGATGATCTTTTTGGAGGTGTCAGATAGTTGGATTGTTCGGAGAGTTTGTGAATTTTGAGATCGAGAGCACAAAGAGTTTGTGACGAGAGAAGGATTTTCGTTAGAAGCGGTTCTTCAACAAGTAAGTAGCGTGTTACTTTATGTTTTCCTTCTTTAAAGCGTGTTTTGATGGAGATCCGATCTCCTTAAGCAGCGGAAACGTGTTTGGGATCGAAAATTGCTTGATTGTTTTAATTGAAACAAAAACCAATACATTGACAAAAACATAGAGAACAAGCATGCTCATCTAATCTAATAAGAGATGGAGGATTACATGCAAACATGCTTATATTAATTTAACAATTAAATTAAATTAATAAAGGATAAGAACGAATGACCTTTGTAGTATTTCCTCAACAGCAACTGTTTGCTCGAATGTTAAGCAACATAGTAACTCTGCTTCTCTACTTCTACAACAGGACACCACCAACAGGAGAAACTTCAATCCTCAGAGATTCAACATAGATCAAGTCCTTTGTGGGAAGGATTCCAACAGTTGGAGAATTTTGGAAATTCTAGAGATTGAGAGAGAGAGAATTCTTGCTTTTGTAAAAATCAATTGATCGATCGATCAACCAATGCATGAACCCCCTTCTCCATGTTAAACTATATCGATGGTGAGAAGGAGAGGTGAGTAGTGAGCGTGTCACGAAAGACACGTTCCCATATTTATTATTAAAATAATATTAATAATAAAATAACTATTAAATCAAATTTAATTATTAATTGAAATCTCATTTAAATAAAACAAATTTAATATCCTATATTTAAATTGGATTAAATCACATTTAATCAATATATCCCTCTAACCTATAGTTTTAATGTACATCTAGTGCACATTAAATTTTAACCTATAGTTTTCAAATATGAATCACATTCACATTTGAATTTAATATTTGAACTCTTTCAAATATTTAATTCTCTCATATAATTTAATATGAATCATATTCACATTAAATTTATAATATATAGTTCTAAAACTATATATTATATCATATCAATACACATTAACTTTAATCCCTTATGAATTTGAACACTTCAAATTCAAATGATCTAAGAATCCTTACGAGCTAGAAGGTGGAGCTAATGGACCTCTGGATCGAAGCTCCAAGCGATCTGAGATTGCTCGATTAATCTCATTAACCTCCCAATCAACATTCGTTAAGCTGCGAGAGCAGTCCACTAAAGTCTTGCAGCTACACTCTTCTCACTTCAGATATATTTCTGTGTCCACGGATATTGACCAATAACAGCAATTCAATCCTTCACGAATGTTCGTAACACCAGTTGAGTCAAATTACCGTTTTACCCCTGGGTTACATCCTGTGCCTTAAGTACCAGTGGTCCTCTAATGAACAATTTGTTTGTGGTCCTACCAACAAGCAGAGTCCCTCTCGGACCAATGAGAGGGTGAGCCGTTTGTTGAAGTCTAGAGACACCACTTAAGGGAACATTCCTCTACTTACCCTAGTAGGCGTGAATTCCATCTTGCTAAGTTAACTTCCTAGCCACTCACTCGGTCTTGTCTCCAAGAAGGTAGGCATATTGAGTTTGCGAATCTGGCCACTCTCACCCATAACATACATTAAGCTACTTACTGCTGAGAGGCATAGGAATATGTTTCATATGCTCAACTTTTGAAAGTGTCTTAGGACCTTTGTTCCTTAAACAGATGAACTCCATGCACGAAGGGTAATAAGCCCCTCTTGGAATTCTGCATCGAATATCGAGACAACATTTTGTCGATATAAGATGCTTGAGACAGAGCTAGCGTTCTGTTCTTGTTCCTGAAGATCTGAATCCCAAGAACATATTCCACCTATCCCAAATCTTTCATTTGGATTTTGGTGCATGACCAATTCTTTATGTGAGTAAGGTATCCTACATCATTCCCAATTAGTAGGATATCATCCACATAAACTACTAGTAAAGCTACTTTCTTGGTTATGAGCCTCTTGTAAACACAAGGCTCATCAACGTTTTAGTCAAACCCATATGACTTGATCGCGATATCAAATCTCATATTAGAGATCTGGACACTTGTTTCAACCATAAATGGATCGATTGAGCTTGAAAACTTTTTGCTCCTAACCTTGACCTATGAACCCTTGGTGAGACATATAGATAGATGCTCTTGTCAAGATTACCATTCAAAAAGACAGTCTTGACGTCCATTTGCCAAATTTTATAATAACAAAATGCGGCTATGGACAAGAGTATCCTAATAGACTTCAGCATAGCAACAGGGAAAAAAGTTTCTTCATAATCAACTCCTTCCCTTTGGGTAAAACCCTTTAGTACCGATCTAGCCTTAAAAGTGCATACCTTTCCATTTGCATCTATTTTCTCTTATAGATCCATTTACACCTATGGGGTCTAGCCCTTCAGGTTGGTCTACATGTTTCCATACTGAATTGAAGTTCATTGACTCCATTTCAAGGTCCAAGACTTTTATCCATTGGTCCTTATGTACGTCATTCATCGCTTGTTTATAAGACAATGGATCTTCTACGTCGTCATCAAGTATGACAACTTGAGTTTCAGCTAAACCCAAGTAGCGGTCAGGTTGGGAAACAATCCTCCTGCTGCGTCGAGGTATTCCAAACGATTGAGAAGGACGAGACTGACTTGAGGTACTGGTTGTTCGATGAACTCTTGATGAAGGTCAAGCTTGATCAACAACTCTTGTTGGTTCATGTGTAGCTTCAATTAGTACTAATTTACTACGCGGTTTGTGGTTCCTCATGTGATCTTCCTCCAAGAAAGTGGCGTTTGTCGATACAATCACCTTGTTTTCTTGTGGATCGTAGAAAAGACATTATCTAGTTTCTTTGGGATAGCCAACAAATTAGCACAATCTTGAACGAGGTTCCAATTTCTTAGGGTTTGTCACGAGCAAGTGTCTTTGGGCAACCCCAAATCTTGAAGTGTTGTAAACTAGGTTTACGTCCCTTCCTGACTCAAAGGTGTTTCTAAAACACTCTTTGATGGAGCAGTGTTGAGATTTGAACTGTAGTCTCTCTATGTATCCCCAAAAAAAGCGAGCAATTGAGCATAGCTCATCATAGAGGAACCATGTCCAACAAGGTTCTATTTCTCCTTTATGACACACCATTTTGTTGTTGTGTATTAGGTGTTGAGAGTTGATATTTTATTTCATGTTCTCTCAAATAGTCTTGGAATCTCAAATCAATATACTCTCCACCTCGATCGGATCGAAGCGTTTTAATGGTTTTCCCTAATGCATTCTCTACTTCAGCCTTATACTCTTTGAACTTTTCAAGAACCTTAGACTTGTGATGCATTAGATATAGATAACCATACCTCGAATAATCATCTATGAAAGAGATGAAATATTAAGTACTCTCCTCGACTTTAACATTCAGGACCACAAAGATCCGAATGTAGAAGTTCTAAAGGCTCTATGGCTCTATAACCTTTTCGAGTAAAAGGTCGCTTGGTCATTTACCTTCCAAGCAAGTTTATGAGGAGGTAAAGAATCGTCTTCTAACATATTTAGAAGTCCATTCTTAGAAAGTCTCTCAATCCGGTTGAGATTAATATGATCAAGTCTAAGATGCCATAGATAGGTAATATTATTTGGAGAAATTTTTTGCCTTTTATTTTGAGTTTTAGCATTTTTAAACATCTCATGATTTAAAAGTTCTTTTGTTTTATTCGGTTTAAGTACATACAAGCCGTTTTCTAACTTAGCACAAAAAATATTGACACCTTTCTTTGAAATGAGCGCTTCATTAAATGAAAAGGTATCTGATGTCAAGTTCAATTAAACAAGAGATAGAAATTAAGTTCCTCTTAATTTTAGGAACTATATACAAATTTTCTAAAAATAAATCATTATTTTTCACTAAACAAGTTTCAAGAATGAGCAAATCTAATTTACCTTTCTCCTCTTTGAGCTCAGCAAAGTATTTTGGCAGTTTCGCTTCCAGTGTCGTCCACGTTGCAGTGGAAACATTTTCCTTTATCTGCAACCTTGGCTTTTCCCTTGCTTTTGTCACCTGCAGGTGCCTTCCTTTTCCCTCCTATCTTCTTCTTTTGGGTCTTCTTAAGCCCAGAAGATGAACCACAGGACTTAGTCTAGAGGATGAACCATACGGATCATACGGAATGGGCAAACAAATTTGCCTCTCCATCAGCCTGTCCATTATTCTTCATAAGTGACTTGAAAGTTTGTAGTTCATTAAGGAGAGTAGTCATGTTATACTCTGTCTTGTTCATCACCGCATTGCTTTGCGGAATTGCGAGAAACTCTTACGAAAGGATTCAAGGATGTACGATACACGACTTTGCTCGTCAATGACCACTCCGTTCATCTCATGCGTTGAAGTGGACCATCGGATCGAGCGTGTTCTCTCACCGATGACCCCTCCTTCATGCGGGAGTTATAAATGCATTTGAGGTTTTGTGTCGAATTTGTTGGGCGGTTGTTGGACAAAGTGCGAGATAACCCATGATCTCACGGTTTGAGACCATACAGTCCAATTTCTGGCTAAAACATCGAGATATCCCGGCTAGGATATAGGCCTTTCGCCTAGCGGTGAAACGCATCCTTAACTTATTGAGGTGTGTCTTGGCGAGGATCGAGGACATTCCTCGGTAAGTATGAATCGAAGGTCGTCAACAACAAGGATCGCATCCAGGTTGGACTTCCACGTAGTAAAGTTTTCACCAGTTAAACTTTCCTTTTTGAGTAAGGCTATATATGAGGACGACATGCTGAAAATCCAATAGTTCTAATTAGTTATGCCTTTTAACCCATTTAAAACCAATCATGTTTAGAAAAATTATTAAAGAACCCTAGTGTTTAAACAAAAACCAATGTTTAAATTAATCCTTTAATTTTGCAATGATACTTCAAGGGCTTAGAACAAAAGCCTCCGTCAGCCGGTCAGTCATTCCTCCCCTGAATTGAGACTTTCTCAGCCAATTCTCACTACCAGAACATCTCATGTCCCAATGGACCTTAGCTACCGTTTGTGTGGTCAAGGACTTGTTACCTAGCTTAACTCATCCCGTAAATGTGACCCTACCATTTTCGGATCAATAGAGTTAAGAGCCAGCGGACTACTATTGAGAAAGACAAGCTGTTGGCAAATTACCTAAAAGACCCTATCCATTTATGGAGTTCGCGATGTTCGATCCCTATAGTAAGGCCTAAAATGCGGTTTGGTTGTTCCAGGACAACCTGGCAGGCGGACTATAGAAATATCACTGTGCGACTTAATGGAGGAGGCAGTAGTATCACGTTGACACGCGTCTGGTCCCATTTACTATGGATACTTCCCTCATTCACCTTGGTATTGAACCATGCAAACACATACCTTAGGGGGCGCTCTATTGGCGCCACGTGGCAGGCATGGAACTCACGGTGTGAACTCTTGAGGACGTGAGAGTATACTCGTTGTGAACATCTCGTTTTCCACCACTGAAGCTCCTAAAATTAGGGTATAGGTTTAACTTAGTTGGATTGTGTCTAAAAGAATATATCTAAGTCTATGCTTATTATAACTATTATAACTAGGTCTTTTAACCTTATGTGTAGGTGAATAAATATTTTAATTACCTTGATATAAAATAAAACTAAGGTTAATTCAATTCAAGCTGCAGGTTAGTTCCCGGTAGGAGGTGTCAGATTAGCAGTCGGTTTAAGTACCCAACCTTAGATGAGAACTTCACGGTAGAGTTCCATTATAACCAAAGTCCTAAAGTCCTACTATATTTTAAACTATTTAAAATACTATGTAAGACTAATTTCTAATCCTATTAGAAATTAAAACTTAGAAGTCTAAATTAATTTTAAATCATTTAAAACTAATTTAATTTTTTTAACCCAAGTTCCTATGTTTGCATGCATTTCTTTATTATAGGTTATGGTTTCTAAAACCCATTTAATTTATAACTTTTATAAATTTAATAATTAACCTATGATAAATAAACTATATTATAAATCCAACAATAAATATTTCAAATTGGAATTATAAAAAGAAAATCAACTAATTGAATAATAAGATTACTTAAATAAAATAAAATTTATTTTACACTAAGTAATTTCATGCTCCTTGCAATTTATTTTCATATAATCTAATTATAACACTTATAATTAATTACTCATGAAATATAAATCGATCATGCATTTTCAACCATATTCATATAACATTTATACAAATAAAATGCATGAACATGCTTATCTAAGGTGGGAAGAATCTAAATGACTTTCATAAAGACATAAAACTGTAAAACCAGAATAATTTGGCCCGTAAAGTGCATGAAAATAAAATTACATTAATTTTATTACATAAACCGGTCCAAAAACACCTTGAACCGGCCTTGAACCACTCCAACCGGATCGAAAATGAACCAAAACCGCTGAACCGTTCTGCAGCTGCTGGAATGCTTCACGGCGTTGCAATGGTGATGCAAGCGTAGCAGCGCCCGCCGTCCTTATGCGCGCTGCTATCGGAGTGGCGTTACCTGTGGCGAGAAGCGGCGTTGCAACACCACTGACCTTGAGCACCCGCGTCGATAGGGGGCGCTTGCGTTGCGGCGCCGTTCTATAAGCGTTGCAATGCGATGAAGCGCCGTTGCAATGCCACAGTGCGTTACCAGCAGCTATTCTTTGCTTTAGCGATGGTTGAAATTCCACGAACAACTGCGACTTCCAATTGCAATTTCTCCTTCAATTCTCCATCGAAATGCTTGAAACAGGTCTCGAATGACTTGTAAATAAAATACAGACTAAAAAATTCACTTTTTGTCCAAAAACGCATGAGCCTTTACATACAAATTGATAAAATCAAAAGAAGTCAACTATGGTCAAATACTCCTAAGCAGTTCAACGACAAACCAAATGCATTTCCCACCAAATCAATGCAATTTTGTTTCAAAACAAAACAATTGCTCGGATACCAATTGATAGAGATCTGATCTCCTTGAGCAGCGAAAACGTGTTTGAGATCGTAAATTGCTTGATTGTTTTAATTGAAACGAAAAACAATACATTGACAAAAACATACAAAACAAGCATGCTTATCTAATCTAATTAGAGATGGAGGATTACATGCAAACATGCTTATATTAATTTAACAATTAAACTAATAAATGGATAAGAAGGAATTACCTTTGTCGTTTTTCCTCATGACAACACTTTGCTCCAATGTTCAAACAACACAACAACTTTGCTTCTACTGGTTCTACAACAAGACACCACCAACAAGAAAACCCTCTATCCTCTAAGATTCAACTCAGATGAAGTCGTTTGTGGGAAGAATTCCAACAGTTGTAGAATTTTTTAAACTCTAGAGATTGTGAGAGAGAGAATTCTTCCTTCTGTCAAAATCAATTGATCGATCGATCAACAATTGCATCAACCCCCTTCTCACTGTTAACCTATCGATGAGAGAGAAGTAGAGGATAGTGGGAGCGATATGCGGAAGACATGTTCCTTATTTTATTATTAAAATAATAATTACAAAAAATAACAATTAAATAAATTTTAATTATTAATTTAAATCACCTTTAAATAAAACAAATTAAATATCATATATTTAATTTGGATTAATCACATTTAATCAATATATCCCGCTAACTTATAGTTTTAATGTACATCTAGTGCACATTAAATTTTAACATATAGTTTTCAAATATGAATCACATTAACATTTGAATTTAATATTTTACCTCTTTCAAATATTTAATTCTCTCATATAATTTAATATGAATCATATTCACATTAAATTTATAATATATAGTTCTAAAACTATATATTATATCGTATCAATATACATTAAGTTTAATCCCTTTACGAGCTACAAGGTGGACATAGTGGACCTACAGATCATGAGCTCCAGCGATAGGAGATTGCTCGGTTAATCTCATTGACCTCCCAATCAACATTCGTTAACTGCGGGAACACTCCACTAAAGTCCTGCAGCTGCACTCTTCTCATTTCTGATATATTTCTGTGTCAATAGATATTGACCAATAACAACAAATCAATCCTTCACTAATGTTCGTAACACCAGCTGGGTCAAATTACCGTTTTACCCATGGGTTACATCTTGTGCCTTAAGTACTAGTGCTCCTCTAATGAACAATTTATTTGTGGCCCTCACCAGAGCAAACACACAGTCCATCTCGGGCCAATGAGAGGGTCGGGCCCTTTGTTCAAGTCTCGGAGACACCACTTAAGGGAACATTCCTCTACTTACCTAGTAGGCGGGAAGGAGTGAATTCCATCTTTCTAAGTTAAGTTCCCGATCGCTCACTCGGTCTTGTCCCCAATAAGGTAGGCATATTGAGTGGTGAATGCAGCCCTCTCACCCATAGTAGTCAAAGGACAATCCCTCATGAGCAGGTGTTTGTAACACCTTTCGGGATTGAGATCAAGTTGCCTAGGTCATCCTATTGAAATAGAAACCTAACTAGTCAGCGAAGTTCTGAGCTAGAGGATACTATTTAGTAGTGGGTCTTATGTAGTCTCATTACATACGATATCCCAACTCATATGTCATCTACTACGAACACGTTAGGATCACGGTGTTTGTATCAAATACAAAGTCGGCCACATCAATAGTTTTACTAGGGTAAGGTACCCAAACCTTATCCTCAACTAAAGACCCTTTAAGTTTGTATCTCGAACCAAGATCCTTTATATGTACACTACATTGGTTAAAGATTCATATAACAACCTTGGATGTTTAATGTATTGGATTTAGGATTTAAATAAAGGCAAACTCGAAGATAACAAACAATATCTCTTTATTGAAATAATAACACTTTATTACATTAATTAGAACATAATTACAAACTACGTGTTTTAAGGCAAAAAACCCAACACGTTTAATCTAAATTCTATAGGATAGAGTTAATTTTAAGAATTATTTTCACAACAAAAACAACGACGATTCAAAGTTGCTTTCTGTTGCGGGAGTTTTATTTCCTTCAGGATAATGGACCACTTCACTGCGTAAGTTCATTTTAACCCATTTTATTCTCATTTCCTTCTCATTCTTGAAAGAATACCAGAGCACTTCGTGGGAGAGGGTTGAACGAAGAAGAAAAGGCAGAAACTCAACACAAGCTTCCATGGCAGCAAGGTGATCAGTTATACCCACTACTGATGTATAACTCGCTTTGAGCTCCACAAGAAGCGGTAAGAGGTGAGGTTTAATTTTCATGCATATTAAAAAATATTTTAACAAATTTCGTCAAGGAAACTCGAGCAAAATCTGACTTTAAGTTATTGATTTGTGAATGGGAAGTCAGAGGAGAGAAATTGTTGTCAAATCTGAGAAACCTCTTTATATTGAGTTTGAATTAGAAGCTTCGTTAGGTATAGTTCAAAAGCTTATTTAATTTCCTAAATATATCATTAAGAAGTCGTGAGTAAAAATGTTTGGTAGTGGGTTTAAAATTAATGTCAAATGTAGGGTGTGTGAGAAAAATGATTACGGAAAGAACATAGGTATAATTTTAGGAAGTAGATTTGAGAGGTATTTACGGATACATCATTTAAAATTTCAATTCCTTTGTATTGAATCACGTTTTAGAGAGTTAAAAGGAAGACTTTGGTATAATGTCTTTGTTGGGGTTTGTGCCTAAAACTCGTAGTTTGTAATTTATGTTCTAATTAATGTAATAAATTGTTATTACTTCAATAAAGTGTTATTATTCGATAGTCCCTTTGTTTCAAACCTAAATCCAATAAACTAAACATCCATGGTTGTTAAATGTATCTTTAGCTGAATGTAATGTACATATAAAGGATCTCGATTCGAATCGAGACGACTAAAGGAGTCTATAATAAGGGGATGAGGTTTGGGTACCTTACCTAGTAAAACTATGGATGTCGTCCACTTTCTATATGATACAAACACTATGATCCTAACGTGTTCGTGTAGATGACATGTGAGTGGGGATATGCTATGTAATGAGATTACATAGAGCGGACTATGAAATAGTAACCACTAAATGTAACCGTTGATTAGTTAGGTTTCTAATTCACTAGGATGACCTAGTCAACTTGATCTCAATCTGGCGAGTTACGAAGTCTGCTGCTGAGGATTGTCGTTTGACTAGTATGGGTGAGAGTGGCAAGATTCAGCGACTCAATTAGCCAAGCAAGATGGAATTCACTCCTTCACGGCTACTAGGGTAAGTAGAGGAATGCTTATGTGTTGTCCCGGGACTTGAACAAAAGGCTCAACCCTCTCATTTGTGCGAGAGGACTCTGTTTGTTGGTAGGACCACAAACAAATCGTTCATTAGAGGAAATTTGGTACTTAAGGTACGGATGTAACCTAGGGGTAAAACGGTAATTTGACCCAGTTGGTGCTACGAACATTCGTGAATATGATCCATATTATATTATGTGAGAGAATTAAATATTTGAAAGAGTTAAAATATTAATTTCAAATGTGAATGTGATTCATATTTGAAAACTATAGGTTAAAATTTAATGTGCATTAGATGTGC
This sequence comes from Trichosanthes cucumerina, assembly GCA_036507285.1. NCBI lineage: Eukaryota > Viridiplantae > Streptophyta > Magnoliopsida > Cucurbitales > Cucurbitaceae > Trichosanthes > Trichosanthes cucumerina. The sequence continues at coordinate 15,148,405 of CM071837.1, forward strand.
ATTAAAAATATAGGTTAGACGGAAATATTGATTAAATGTGATTTAATCAAAATTAAATATATGATATTAAATTTATTTTATATAAATGTGTTTTAAATTAATAATTAAATATGATTTAATTATTATTTTATTAATTTAAATTAAATTGAGGGAACGTGTCATCAAGACACGTTCCCACCATCCCTCTCCTTCTCCCTATCGATAGCTTAACAGGGAGAAGGGGGCAAGTTGATGAAATGATCGTTTTGCTAAAAATTTCATCAATCTCTCTGTGAAAATTTCTGTCAATTCCCTCTTGCATTCTCCAATCGTTTGTTCCTTCCCACAAAGGAGAGGTCTAAGTGGAACTCAGAGCCATAAGAGGTTTTCTTATTGGTGTTGTCAGGTTGGAGTAAAGCAGAGAAGTGTTCTTGTTTGCTCTGTTCTTTGCAAAGGAGCAAGGAATTCTTTGTTGAGAAAACTACAAAAGGTAATTATGAATTCTCTTTTAGTTAATTTTATTTTTTACATAGTATGGTTGCATGTTTACTCAATGTCTAATTAGATTAGAATGCATGTTTATTCTATTCTTTTTCAATGTAATGGTTTTGTATTTCAACCAAAAGCGATCTTGCAATTCACGATTCTAAACTCATTTCCCTTTGCTCGAGGGATTAGATCGCATCATGTACATCTTTTTGGCCATGTAATGAAAAGTTATGAGTATGTGAAGGTAGGGTATGAAATTTGTAGAATGCTGGAAAATGAATGGAATGATATTTGTAATCTTGAGTTTGAAATTCATGAGATTAAAGTTCTAATGCTTGGTAGTGGTTTGTTTGACAGGCCAAGAGGAAATAGGTCAAGTATACGGATCGGGGATCTAGTTTTAACTTTTTCAGTAACAAAACGATTTTCGAAAACGATTTCTATGCTTCAATTTATGCTTATGGAAATTCAAGACTTCCCTAGAATGAATTAGTTAAAATGTTTTATGTTTGTTTTGTACTAGTGAGTATTGTTTAAAAATTTCCAGTTGTCATGAACAAGCTGAGTAAGCTTGAGATGTACTAAAAAAGAGCTGAGCAGGTGTGTTTATGTATTTTTCATTGTGGTTTTTAGAGACTCGCATGAATAAATGACTAAGATATTCGACTGAGGTTGTATAGTATCGTGTGCAAACATGTCATTTCTGTTGTCGGCGTTGAGTGTACTAAAGTGACAACAATGTTGTCGTGAGTCTTTGGGCAGACTCCACTACGACAAAGGCGATGGGAGTGTTGGTGGGCCCCACTAAATCGTAAAGTGAACGTTGGTTGCACTGGCTATGCTCTACACAACGCATATTGTCACATGTGTACTACATAAAATGTTCAAGATCTATCATTATAAAATTGGAACTTAGTTTATTGGATTAGATTTATATGCAAGAATATAATAAATAACAACATTATTTATTGTGCAATGATAATTACAAAAGTACACTTGATTAGGGCATAAATCCCAACAGGATCACCTCGTTTGTATCTAATACAAAGCGGGTCGCATCCACAGCGTATCCACGATTAGGTCTCAACCCTATCCAGTATACTATGAATTTATTCGGGTCATTAACTCGAGCGTGATCCTCCTCTGTGTCCACTACACACCGTTTTAGTTATAGTTCTTTCATAGTTCAAGGACCACGGAGTTTAGTTTATTGTATGAAGTTTGTAAATATGTGAGACACAAAGTGATGAAAAAATAACTCGTATTTATTTCAATAATGAATATTTCAAACATATACGAGATTAGGACATACATCCGAACAAACTCCCACTTGGACTAAGCTAGTGGAGTACAAAATACATTTTTAAAATGTACAATAAAATACAATAAACTAGGGCATTGAATACCCTTTACAATACTCCCACTTGCAATAGTCAAGAAGCACTCGAACACCTTAGCCGTGGGGGCCTTTGTAAATGGATCAACAACGTTATGCTCCGACGCTATCTGCATGACTGTCACATCTCCGCGGTGCACAATCTCATGTATTAATGTGCTTGCCCCTTTTATGACTTCGAGGTTATCTGGAGTTGGCTACTGCACCATTGTTGTAACAAAAAATCGTAATCGACAAGTTCATATTTGGTAGAACTTCAAATCCATCATGAACTTTCTAAGCCAAAGAGCTTCCTTTGCAGCTTCACAAGCCGCAACATACTCCACTTCTATCGTGGAATCAGTGAGGCATCCCTGCTTGATGCTTCGCCACACTACAGCTCCTCCATTTAGAATGAATGTTGACCCCGAAGTGGATTTCCTAGAATATTTATTGGTCTGAAAGTCAGAGTATGTGTATCCCGTAAGGATCAAATCCCCACTCCCATACAAAAAATTTGTATTTCCTCGTTTTCCTATGATACTTAAGGATTCTCTTTCACATTTGTCTAGTGATCTAATCATTGATTGGATTGATACCTATTGACAATCCCAACTACATAACAGATGTCGGGCCTAGTACATGACATGACATACATGAGGCTCCCTACAGCTGAAGCATTGGGGATTCGTCTCATATCCTCAACCTCTTGAGGTCTCTCAGGATATTGATCCTTAAACAAGTGAACCCCATGCCTGAAAGGCAGCAAACCCTTCTTGGATTTCTACATCTTATATCTACAAAACATCTTGTCTATATAAGATGCCTAAGACATGGCTAACGTTCTGTTCTTCCGATTCTGGACTATCCGGATACCTAAAACATATTGGGTCTGCCCAAAATATTTCATTTGGAATTGCGATGCCAACCATTTCTTAATGTCAGTAAGAAATCCTACCTCATTCCCAATGAGAAGGATATCATCCACATATAATATCATAAATGCAACAGTGTTGTTGACGATTTTCTAGCAGACACAAGGCTCGTCAACATTTTCTTGTAGACACAAGGCTCGTCAACATTTTGATGAAAGCCATAAGATTTGATCACCTCATCAAACCATATATTCCAAGACCTCGAGGCTTGTTTTAGTCCATAAATAGATCTATTAAGATGGCAAACTTTTTGCACTTGGCCTTGGGTAATGAACCCCTTGGGCTTGTCCATGTCGATGGTCTCGGGAAGTTTGCCATTAAGAAAGGTTGTCTTGACATACATCTGCCATACCTCATAGTCATAATATGTGGAAAATGCCAGAAGGATCCTGATCGATTTTACCATTGCAACAGGAGAAAAGGTTTCCTCATCGTCAACCCCTTCAACCTGGGTAAAACAATTTGCCACTAGCCGTGCTTTGAAGGTTTGCACCTTCCCATCTACGCTATGTTTACGCTTGTAGATCCATTTGAAACCTATAGGTTTTACCCTTTCAGGTAGGTCCACAAGCTCCCAGAAAGAATTGAAGTACATCGACTCCATTTCCTGGTCAAGAGCTTTAATCCATTAATAGAAGGAAAAAAACAGTAAGGAGAGATTACTTAATTGTTGAAGAACACTTCTTCGAGATTTCCTTCTCTGATCACGATCTCTTCGTGCCCTCGATCTCTACGATCACCATCTCTCGAACCCAAACGGATTGGACACCTCGAATTGATCTTTTTGAATATTCTCGCTCGGTACAGGGAGAGTAGTTGGACTCCCTTTGTTTTAGGGGTAGAGAGGATTTGAGAGAGATTCAAAGATGAGATATTGCTCTTTTTGGTGAGATTTCAAAAATTGGAAAATGTGTTTCCAAAGCCTTCTCACAAAGGCCTTATATAATGGTGAGAATTGGAAATTGAAATCTCCACATATTTACCATTTTACAACAACATTAGGTTATGCAAATACATATAATAAGATATCTCATACGTTATTATACAAATCACATTTGTATAATTGTGGATTTTAAAGTTAATCACATTCAATTTAATTTCTCTCAATCCAATTTCCCTAAATTAGAACTAATTAATCAATTAGGCTAACCTATAGTTTATTATCAATCTCATTCGCATTAAACTATATAATATGTCAATCATATCTCATATAAATGAGATAAATACTCTTTTAATGAATTTGAACACTTCAAATCCACCCAAAACTGTAAACCCTCAATATCTCTAGGTTGGCCAGAGGCAGGGGACCTAATGGACCTACGGATGGCGAGCTCAAATGATGCGAGACTAACTTCGTGAAGCTCTTTAACCGGTTATTCAACATTCATTAGCTATGGTCACACACAACTAAAGCCCGTAGCTACACTCCCATCACTGTAGGAGAAGTTGTGTCCATTGATATAACAAATGCTCGTGAGTCGACCCTTCACAGGTTGTTCGTTGACATTGCTGGGTAAAATTACAATTTTACCCCTATGTCTACCTCTAGCTCCTTAAGTCCCCACTACTCCTCTACTGAACCACAACGTTGTATGTTCCAACCATAAACAACATCCCTCTCGGGCCAGTGATAGGGTGGGCACCCGTTCTCCAAGCCTTGGAGACAGTACTTAAGGCAACAACCCCTCCAGTTTCTCTAAATCGGGAACGAGTGAATTCCGTCTCACGTAGTCAAGTTCCAAGCTCCCCACGTGGTCCTATCCCTGAGAAGATATGCATATTTGGAAAGTAACTGTGACCACCCTCACCCGTATTAGTCAATTGATAGACCCAGCGGATAGGAGTCAGTAACACGCTCTCGGATTAAGGTCGAGTCACTATTTGTCATCTACGAAGTTATTATTCCTATACTGTTAAAGGAGTTACATCAATAGGTCTAATAATTCACGATTTGGTCTTGTACAATCTAATTGCACAGAATGCCCCCACTCGCTTGTCAACAACATGAACGAGTTGAATCACCTAGTTTGTATCTAATTTAAAGTGGGTCGCATCCACAACGTATCAAGTATTAGGTCTCCATGTTAGGATGTTTGTCCTAATCTCGTTCTTTTTGTAAATATACATTTAAAATTAATAAAAAGTTATTCATTTCATCATTTTGTGTCTCACATTTATTATAAACTTTGACGAATAAACTAAGCTCCAGGGTCATTGAATACATGAGAGAACTAGAACTTGAACGGTGTGTAGTGGACACACAAGGAGGATCACGTTCGAGTGAATGAGTCGAACGGACTACAGTATATGGATGGGGTTGGAGACCTAATCCTGGACACACTGTGGATGCGACCTGCTTTGTATTAAGATACAAACGAGGTGATCTGACTCGTTCATGTGGTTGCCATGCGAGTGGGGGCATCTGCATAACTGCTGAGATTGTACAAGGCCAGGACCGTTAATTATTAGACCTACTTATGTAACATCATTGTGATGGGACTAATAACTTCTTAGATTACCATTAGTGACTCGACTGAATCTTTGGCGTGTTCACGGACTCCGTCTCACGGGGTCTTGTTGGGATTTTTGTCCTAATCTCGTGTTTGTAAATTACTGTTTAAAATTAATAAAGTGTTATTCATTTCATTACTTTGTGTCTCGCAATATTTACAAACTTTTCCAATAAACTAAGCTCCAGGGTCATTGAATTTATGAGAGAACTAGAACTTGAACGGTGTGTAGTGGACAAACAGGGAGGATCACGTTCGAGTTAATTACCCGAACGATCTACAGTATATGGATAGGGTTGGAGTGGATGCGGCGCGCTTAGTATTAGATACAAACGAGGTGATCTGACTCGTTCTTGTTGTTGACATGCGAGTGGGGGGCATCCTGTGCAATGAGATTGTACAAGACCGGATCGTGAATTATTAGACCTACTGATGTAACACCGTTGACAGTAAGGACTAATAACTTCGTAGATGACCATTAGAAACTCGACCTGAATCCTGAGCGTGTTACGGACTCTTGTCTGCGGGGGTCTGCCCTTTGACTAGTGCGGGTGAGGGTGGTCACAGATACTCGGCCAATATGCTTATCTTCTTAAGGGCAGGACCAAGTAGGGAGCTGGGAACTTAACTACGCGAGATGGAATTCACTCGTTTCACTTTGTACGGAAACTATAGGGGTTGTTCCCTTAATGCTATCTTGGGGCTTGGACAATGGGCGCCCACCTTCTCATTGGCCCGAGAAAGGTGTTGTGTAAGGTTGGACCATCACAATATGTTGTTCATTAGAGGAGCAGTGGGGACTTAAGGAATAAAAGGTAGACACAGGGGTAAAACAGTAATTTCACCAAGTCGTGTCTACGAACGACCTCTGAAGGGTCGACTCATGGTTATTGGTTATATCAATGGACACGTAATATTCTGCACTAACAGGAGTGCAACTACGGGCTTTAGTGGAATGTTACCGTAGCAAATGAAGGTTGATTAAGCAAGGTCAAAGAGTTTGATAGGTTAATCTCGGATCATTGGAGCTAAATCCTTTGTAGATCCATTAGGTCCCTCGGTTGGCTCAATCTTGGTTAAAATAAGGGTTAATGTTTTGGTATGAAATTAAAGTGTTCAATTTTACTTAAAGGGCATTTATGTCATTTAAATGAGATATGAATGATATAATATATAGTTTAATGTGAATGAGATTCATAATAAACTATAGATTAAGCCTAATTGTTGAATTATGGCTTGTTGGAGAAATTAATTAAGAGAAATTAAATTGGATGTCATTCAATTTAATAAATCCACAACTATTGCAAATGTGATTTGAAATATGAGATATGAGATATCTTATATTATATGGTTATGCAAATATGATTTGCATAGCCTATGGTTTGTCGTAAAATGGTAATAGTGTGGAGATTTTAACTCCATGTTTTTTCCACTATATAAACCCTTATTGCAAGAAGGATTGTAACACAATCTCTCATTTTTGGATTTCACCAAAGAGAATAGATTCATTTTCTCTCAAATTCTCTCATCTTCTCCTCCCCTAACAAAACTTAGAATCCCACCATTCTCCTTCTTCCAAAAGAAGGACAACCGAAAACCATTAGTTGTTGTGTCGTGTTCTTGTTCGTGAGAATCGTTCGGGATCTTAGAGATCGTGGTAGTTCATGAAGTGTTAAGTGACCATTGGAAGAAACATTGAAGAGAATCTTCAACAAGTAAGTAAATTTCTTCTTACTTTTTTTTTTTCTTCCTTTATTTGTATGTTTAACTTAGATCTAAGTGTTAGATCGCTTTAACAAACACGATAGCGTAACGATACCTTTGCGATTCGATCGTCTTCCACGCACATGGGAATTTTCATTCCCTTCAATTGGTATCGAGCCGTATCGATGGTTCTTCGTTATGTAATAATTTTTGTTAAAATTAGGTGGTAACATCCTTAATTTATGTGATAAATTATTGGTTTGCGAATTTGGATGTTTTCGATTTTGGCATTTTAAATTTACAATTTTATGTTGATGAGATCAATGTGAGGCCCATTGTTTTGGGCATTTTGTTGTAAAGCCGAGTGCGTAAGTTCGAGACTTTAGTAGTAAGTGTTGCTGTAAAGAATTTTGAGCGGAAACAAAGGAGTTGGTTCTTCAGTCGAGGACGTCGAGACGCTCTCCTTGCGGGCGTTGGCTTGGCTGTAGAGCAGCGTTGCAATGCTTGGCGTAGCGTTGCAACGCCATGGCGTGGAGCACGCTGACCTCAACGCTTGACGCGACAGCGTTGCAATGCTGCCTACGACGTTGCAACACCGCACGCATAGTGGGCGATTCGCGCGGGCGTTTCGCTTGTGCGACGTGGCGATTTTGAAAGAGTGGGCGATTGCTAATTTCATATTCTTTATTTTATTTAAATTGTAAAATGTAATTATTTATTTATTTAATTATTTTATTAAATAATATTAATATTAATGTTATATTAATGTTATTTAATTAAATAATTGCCCCTAGGTGCCAAAAACCGGTTCATTTTTGTTGTTTAATTATTTTATGTATGTGATGTATGATTTAATTAAATTCTATGTGCATAATGTATGTCATATAGATTTAAAATCCCACCTTAGGTTAAACATATTCATGCATCATTTATATTATAAGAGTTATCATATATAGTTTGCATGATAGGTTATATTATAAGAGTTATAATATAATTTAAATGCATGTTTAATTTAATTAATATAAGTGTTATATTTTTTGAATTAAAATATGCTCATGCATTTATTCATGTGATGAATTACTTATTGTTATAAGATATAGTTATTCATGTGATGAATAATCAAGCACTATAACATAGAAATGCATGCAACCTAAGTTCATTATTAGTTTTAAAGAGTTTAGAACTTGAATAATTAGACTTAGGTTTTCTAGTTCTAATAAGATTAGAATTAGGAAATCAAAGTTTAGTCTATTAATGGAGTGATTAGTAACTCTGTCTTAGGAAGGTTTTGTTGTCTAAAAATTTGGGGTATTTAAGTTGACGCTTATGAACACCCCTACACGGAAATCAACACGGGAGTGAATTCGGTCCGGAGATTCATAGATTATACTTATCGTGAGTGTCGTTAATTAAAAGTGTTTTATTTTACTCACATAGCCCTAAGTAATAATGGGATTATAAACTTAGGTTAATACCATATAAGAGTTATATTGGTAGAATTAGGTAAATTTTAGCCAGGTCTATCCAGGTCAATCCCTAATAAAATAAAGTCTTGAGTGGGAGGAATTATAGTGTATGAGATACATTTAATTTTCGACCACAAATCTCAGTTAAGTCGCACCATGAGATCTATACCGGCCTGCGTGGCGTAAATGGAAGCGTCCCCCGCCGGATGGTATTTGTGTCCGTCAATATCATCGTGGATGGAGAGAGTACTTATAATGAGTGGGAGCGGGACTTGTGAAAATGGGACCCACGGTCTCTTATTTCGATTCACACCATGAGGCGCCTATGATCCGCCTACTAGTTTGGCTGGACGAGAAAATCCCTTGAGAGGTCCTAATCATGGGAGGCGGAACATCGTGAATTCTCGAAAGGGATCTGATTTCCTAGTTGGTTTTCCTTCTTGGTTCACCCTCCGGTGGCTATTGTTTGGGCGGATGCTTGTAAACTTAAAGATTGATGGTGACACTCACGAGAATTCGTCAAGTGTTAATGAATTCGACCAAACAATGGTAATTGGGCGCCTAATGGAATAATAGTTATTCTAGGATTAGGAGTGTCGATCGAGAAAGTCTCGTCCCAGAGGAGGAGTGTTACATTCACCCTTCGGTGGCGGTCATTCTAAACCTTTAGGATATCATTGCAAAATTTTGAATGACCTAGGGATCATGAAACAATTTTTTGCTAAAACTTGATTGGTTTTTCAAAATATTTTTGCGAGATTAACACAAAGTTTTCTTATTTTTTTCAGCTAAAAACATGTTTTGCTCAATAATAGCTCTACTCGCGGCTAATAAACTAGTGGGAGATATTACAAACATGAAAAAACAACATCAACACAATTTTTGTAACTGACAACATTAAGTTTGTGCTCTCTGAGGAGTGTCCTCGGATATGCGGTTCGACTACATCGCGAAGTGTTCGTGATGCATACGATGGATGGATCATGGCCAATGAAAAGGCCAAGGTCTATATCATTGCCGCATGTCGATGTTTTGGCAAAGAAGCATGAGTGATCGTCACCGCGCTAAGGATCATGGAGTCCTTGCGGGAAATGTTTGGACAACGATCCTTTCACGTCCGGCATGACTCGCTCAATCGTCTTCAATGCACCTTTATCGAATGAGGGTCGTCTCGTCCGTTAACATGTTCTAGAAATGATGACCCACTTAAATCTAGTGGAAATGAAGCGGAGCTTGATCAACGCGTCGAGCCAAGTCAGTTTTATCTTGGAGACTCTTCAGAAGAGTTTCCTTCAGTTTCGTAGCAATGTTGTTATGAACAAAATTAGCTACACTCTGACTATCCTCCTCAATGAGCTACAAAATTTCCAATCCTTGATGAGAGTAAGGGCACAAGAATCTGAGACAAATGTTGCCTACATGTCGTATCACAGGGGTTCGACCTGCGGGATGAAACACGTTGTTCCTTCACACAGAAAGGGAAGAAGAAGATGAAGAGTGGTAAAGCCCGACCAATTCTTTGCCCAAAACGGCAAGAAGGTCAAGAAAGTTGCAGAAAAAGGAAAGTGTTTCCACTGCAATGTGGGCAAACAATGGAAGAGGAACTGTCCCAAATTCCTAGCCGAGAGGATGAATCAAAGTAAATGTGATTTACATGTGACAGAACCCTGTTTAGTGGAGAGTAGTGACTCTGCCTGGATATTGGATTCGGGTGCCACTAACCATGTTTGTTCTTCTTTTCAGGGGATTGATTCATGGCAGCAGCTTCGAGAGGGTGAGGTTGAAGGGAATGAAAATCCGCACTGCGGAAGGCGATCGAATCGTCATGGTATCATTACGCTACTCGATTTTGTTAAAATGATCTAACTCTTAGATCTAGGCTAAACATGCAAAAGAGGAAGACAAACAATAAAGAGAAGTTTACTTACTTTTTGTAGACAAAAACTTCAAGATTTCTTCCTCGGTCACGAACACTTCGTGATTCTCGATCTCAACGAACGCTTCCCACGAACGGAACTCAAACACTACAACTTGGAGTCTCGGTTGTTCTTCCTTTGGAAAGAAGGAAGATTGTGGGATCTTCTAAATTTTGGAGACGGAGGAGAATTGAGAGAAAGTTTGAGAAAATTCTCTTCTTCTCTTTGATGAAAATCAAAAAAAATGAAAGAGTCAACTGCCAATTCCTTCTTGCAAAGAGTTTAAATAGTTAAATTGATGGAGTTAAAATCTGCACATAATTACCACTTTACCACAACCATAGGTTATGCAAATCTCATTTGCATAATCACATAATATAAGGTATCTCATATCTCATATTGTAAATCTCATTTGCAATAATCGTGGATTAATTAAATTAAATCACATCCAATTTAATTTCTCTCAATTAAATTTCACCAATAAGCCCTAATTCAACAATTAGGCTAACCTATAGTTTATTATGAATCTCATTTACATTAAACTATATATTATATCATTCATATCTCATATAAATGACATAAATGCCATTTAAGTGAAATTGAAAACTTCAATTTCATACCAAAACATTAACCCTTCTTTTAACACAGATTGAGCCAACCGAGGGACCTAATGGACCTACAGTGACGGGCTCCAATGATCTGACATTAACCTGTCAAGCTCTTTGACCCGGTTAATCAATATTCATTAGTTTGGTAACACTCAACTATAGCCCGTAGTTGCACTCCGTCAATGCGAGAATATTACGTGTCCACTTATATAACCAATGCCCATGAGTCAACCCTTCACGGGTTGTTCGTGAGACTGTTTGGGTGAAATTACCGTTTTACCCCCTGTATCTACCTCTTGTTCCTTAAGTCCCCACCGCTCCACTAATGAACAACGAATTGTGATAGTCCAACCATACACAACACCCTTCTCGGACCGGTGAGAAGGTGGGCGCCCGTTTTCCAAGCCACAGAGATGCAAGACTCAAGGAACAAACCCTCTAGTTTCCCTAAAAGCGGGAACGAGTGAATTCCATCTCGGTAGTTGAGTTCCCGGCTCCCCTACTTGGTCCCGTCACGAGAAGATAGGCATATTGGGCGAGTAAGCGTGACCACCCTCACCCGTACCGGTCAAAGGACGGACCACATGAGAAAGAAGTCCGTAATACGCTCAGGATTCGTGTCGAGTCACAAATGGTCATCTCACGATATTATTAGTAGTCTTCACTTGTCAGCGGTGTTACATCGTGAGGTCTAATAATTCACGGTCCGATCTTGTACAATCTCATTGCAGGATGCCCCCACTCGCATGTCAACCACATGAGAAGTCAGAGATCACCTCATTTGTATCTAATATAAAGCGGGCGCATCCACGGTGTATCCAGGGTAAGGTCTCCAACCCTATCCATATACTGTAGACCGTTCGGGTCATTAACTCGAACGTGATCCTCCCTCTGTGTCCACTACACATCGTTCAAGTTCTAGTTCTCTAAAAAATTCAATGACCATGGAGCTTAGTTTATTGGAAAAGTTTATAAATATTGCGAGACACAAAGTGATGAAATGAATAACTCTCATTAATTTCAAACAGTAATTTACAAACACGAGATTAGGACAAAAATCCCAACAAAGGTGACTCTACAGGTTTCATCCAGGAGCTTGTATGCTGCAATGTGATGACGACGATGAAGCTAAATTTCGGTAGGAATAACATTTTGTTAGACAACATGTACATAGTTTCAGGGTTTACTAGAAACCGATTTTCTATTTCCTGCTTATTAGAATAGTGTATTTCCGTTACTTTCCATGGTAATAATGTGTTTATTTTCAGAAATGGTAATCTTATTTGTTCTGCTTCACTTGAGCATAATTTTTATGTTTTAAAACCTAATTCGGTCAAAAGTGTTTTAAATACTGAATTGTTTAATACTGGTGAAACACACGAACAAAAAGAGCAAACATTTCTCTAAGGAAAATGCCCATCTTTGGTATCTACGGTTAGGCCACATTAATCTCAATAGGATTGAGGAACTAGTGAAGAGTGGACTTCTAAACGAGTTGGAAGAAAGCTCTTTACCGGTATGTGAGTCATGCCTTAAGGGCAAAATGACCAAACGTCCTTTAAGTGGAAAAGGATATAGAGACAAAGAGCCACTTGAGTTGGTACATTCGACCTCGTGGTCCAGATGAATGATAAAGCTCGAGGTGGTTATGAATACTTCGTGTCTTCCATAGATGATTACTCAAGGTATGGGTATATTTACCTAATGCATAAGAAGTCCAAACTCTTGAAAAGTTCAAGGAGTAGAAGATCGAGGTTGAGAAACTCTGTTAGGTAAATCGCTTAAAACAATTCGATCGGATGAAAGTGAATAGTACATGGACTCGAATTCCCGGGACTATATGATAGAACACAGAATTACGTCCCAACTCTCAAAGACCTAGTATGCCACAGTTTGTATGGTGTATCGGAGAGGAGAAAGCAGAACCTGTTTGACTTGGTTTGGTCGATGATGAGCTATGCTCAAATGCACGATTCATTTTGGGGTTACGAGTGGAGACAGATGTCTATATTTTGAACAACATTCCAGTCGAGGAGTTTTTGTGAAACACCTTTCAAACTCTGGAATGGTCGTAAAGGTAGTTTACACCATTTCAGAATTTCGGGATGCCCGACCCACGTGTTGATGTCAAACTCGAAAAAGTTGGAACCCCGTTCGAAATTGTGCCTATTCGTAGGTTACCCAAAAGAGACTAGGGGTGGTCTATATTATGACCCTAATGAAAATAGGGTGTTTGTATCCACAAACGCCACTTTCCTAGAAGAAGACCACGTCAGGGATCATTTACCAAGGAGTAGAATCGTGTTAAATGAAATGGGAAGTACATCGACAAGAGTTGCTGATGGGGCTAATACGTCAACAAGTGTTGTTGATCCTAGCACGTCTAGTCAAATCTGTTTCCAAGAGTTTAGAATGCCTCGACATAGTTGGAGGGCTGTGAGACAACCTGATCGTTACATGGGTTTAGCTGAAACCTCAGTTGTCGGTCCTGATGATGATTGCGAGGATCCATTGACCTATGATCAAGCAATGGCTAAAAGTTCCCCTTCCTTCCGAACCGCAAAATACTCTTCCATGGGGATAGTCTCAGGAAAACTTTGTCTCCGATTTCGAATTCTAAATCTCTTCTTCGTTTGTCAGCGTAGCTCTTTTCTCTATCTTGTGCTGTCTTCAGTATTTCCCTGATAAGTTTAACATTCTCCGAGGTAACTTGGACCAACTCTGGCCCTATTAGCTTCCTTTCTCCTACCTCCCCCCAGCAAATAGGGGTTCTACATTTTCTTCCATATAATACTTCGTACGGTGCCATTCCAATGCTAGAATGATAACTATTATTGTATGCAAACTCCATCAATGATAGGAGAGTCTCCCAGCTTCCTTTATATTGCAGTACGCATGCTCGAAGCATGTTTTCGAGGGTCTGAATGGTTCTTTCTGACTGACCATCGGTCTGTGGATGAAATGTTGTACTAAAGTGCAACTTAGTTCCCAAGGCCTCTTGGAGACTCGGCCAGAACTTGGAAGTAAATCTCGAATCCCTATCCGACACAATAGATACTGGGGCTCCGTATTGGCTTACAATCCTGTCAACATATATTTAGCAAGTTTATCCAGAGTAAAAGTTACCTTGACGGGTAAAAATCGAGCAGTCTTAGTCAATCTATCTACTATCACCCAAATCCCGTCATAACCACTCTGTGTTCGGGGAAGTCCAAATAAGAAATCCATCGTTACATGCTCCCACTTCCATTCAGGTATTGGGAGTGGATTTAGAAGCCCTACTGGTTTCGCTGTTCAGTTTCACCATTGACAAATTAGACATTTAGAGACATACTCTGCTATTTCTCGTTTCATTCCTGGCCACCAATAATGGTTCTTTAAGGTCCGATACATCTTTGTACCTCCTGGATGCATCGCATAGGCTTAACTATGTGCTTCTTCTAGTATCGCATTTCTCAAAGTTTCATCTTTAGATACACAAAATCTACCATACTTCATCAACGCTCCATCACGCCTTACTTCGTAATCTGCTCTCTGATTCAAGTTCACCTCTTCTATCAATTTCTTCAGGGTAGGGTCTTTAGCTTGACTTGTGATCACATCATTAATTAAGGTAGGTCTTACTGAAAATGAGCTAACAAGTTCCTTTGTCACCAACATACACTTTTGCATTAGAACTCTTGAGTTCCTCAAATGAAACCATTCTAACAAACATTAAGTGAACCCCTACGTTGCTTCGACTTCCTACTCGATTGCATCGGCTACAACATTAGCCTTCCTGGGTGGTATTCGATTTTGCAGTCATAATCTTTTATCAATTCAAGCCACCGCCGTTGTCTCAAATTCAACTCTTTCTGTTCGAAGATGTATTTTAAACTTTTATGATCTGTGTAAATACAACACTTCTCACCAAACATGTAAACCCGAGATCTTTCTTTGGAACTTTCTTATTATCAAACAACAAAAAGAAAGAAGAAATGAATGTTTAAAACTTGGTTTCCCATGTTTTAAAAAGAAAAGTAATGAAGTGAAAGACAAAAGGAAAACAAGGAAGAAAAAGTTTAAACCATTTTGGTTTGCTTTGCTTTTAAACACAAAAGAAGAAAAGGAAATGAAACAAATGTTTTATATTAAGTTATTTTGGTTTTGTTAAGAAAAGAAAAGAAAAGAAAAGAAAGGAAATAAAGAAGATAAAGGAAAGAAAAGAAAAGGAAAAAGAAATAGAAAATGAAAATAACAAAAGTACAAAAAGAAAAATGAATGCCTCTTCCACCGTTTGACTTTTCTTAAAAAGAGTTTCTCTCCATTTTCATCTCTTTCATCACAAACCAAGCTGAAATTTCGTGGTTGAAGGAGAAAGGAAGAAGAAGGAGGCCATTTTTGGTGATTTTGGGCTGGAGTTGCAGAAGGAAAGAGGAAAACTCAAGGGAATTCATTATTTCAGCAGGAAAATCAACTCAGACAAGCTCTGATTTTCTGTTCATCTCGAGCTCCACAAGAAGAGGTAAGAGTTGAGCTTTTGTTTCATGAAAGTTAACTCATATTGGAACAAATTTCGTGAAGGAAGCTCGAGCCAATTCTGATGTTAAGTTGCTGTTTTGTTAAGAGGAAGGCAGAAGACAGAAATTTGCTGTCAAATCCGAGAGGTCTCTGATGTTTGAGTTGTTCTGATCTGTATACTTGGAGTTAAAAGCTCTAATTGGTATGGTTCGAAAGCTTATTCAATTTCCTACACGTTTTGTGAAGGAATCGTGAGAAGAAAATGATTGGAAGATGTTGTAATCTTCAGGTTAAGATTCGGGTTGCAGCAGGAAGTGAAATCTGGAACAGCAGCAGAATCAATTTAGGGGTTAAGCTTCTGAGATAATTTCTAACCAATACGTTAGGAATCTCATTTTCATGTCTTCATAAGAGTTTTAGAGGGTTCAAAAAGGAAGAGTTTGGTATAAAGTACGTTCTTTTTGGATAAGTAATGAAGAAGTTATGGCTGTCTGAAAACAGGGCCGAAAATCTGAAAATGCTGGAATTTTTGAAAGTGTGTTTTCTTGTAGTTTTAGGGTTAAAAACCATGAGCTCGAGGTTCTAATACATGAATTTGGTTTGTTTGACAGGCCAAGAGCAAATAGGTCGAGTGTACGGGCTAAGATTCTAGTTCAAGCACTGTGAGTGATAAAACGAACTTCAAAAGTGTATATATGCTTGAATTATGTTCAAGAAATGCAAGTTTTGCTAGAATAAAAGTTTTCAATGCATTATGCTTTCTTTTGAACACATGTTTATAAGTATTCATGTTTTCCTAGAAATGTTTCAAGTGTTCATTGTGACCCTAAAAGTCTTTATAAAGTTTATACATGAGCATATGTTCAATGGTTGCCAAAATTTATGGAAATGTTATGATTTCAAGCAAGCATGTACTAGCAAGTATGTTTTAAAGTTTTCCAATTTTATGAACAAGCTGAGTAAGCTTGAGTTTATGAAAGAAAAGATAGGCAGGCATGTTTCAAATGTTTTCATGTGAATTTCTGAGATATTGAGCCCGAGGTTTTATGGTACCGTGTGCACACAGGTCTTATTCTGTTGTCGACGTTGAGTGTACTCCGTGACAACACTTACTGTCGTCGAGTCTTTGGCGGGCCCCACTACGACAAAGACGATGGGAGTCTTTGGGTGGGCCCCACTACATCAGAGAGTAAACGTTGTTTGTCTTTGGGCGTGCCCTACACAACGTGGATTGTGAAATGTTTTTAAAAGAGTTTATTTCATTTACATGCCTTACGAGATTTGATGATATACTTGTTGGTTTTTCGAAAGTCTATTATGATTCCACGTTTACTTTCAATGCTTGAATACAAATGCATATGCTCATAGTTTTGAGTCACATGTTTTACAAGTTACAAATATTTAACATGAGTCACTCACTTTGAGCTTCATAGCTCATTCCTTCTATGTTTTCAAAGCTTTGGTGAGAGATCGAGCTCCCGGCACCGAGTTCTCGCCATAGTCTGCTTTGAAGCTTCATAAGTTAAATACTTTGTACGTGGGTTTGGTTTTGTCTAGCAAGTCTCTATGTTTGTAAATTATTTTGAGAGGACTTTGGGGTTATAGTTGTTTGTACATTAGAGGTTGTATAAACACCTTTGGTTTGTCTTGTGTTGTTTCGATGCACTAGACTTTTAGTTTCAAGAGAGACTTGTGAATGGTTTCTCCTTGTATATGTTTAATAGTTGTCCAGTTTCCGCTATGTCATGTTTATGTGTTCCATTTTCGAACATAGTATGTTTATCAGGTGAATCGGGGTCAATGGTATTGTTAAGAGCTAAACAATGTCTGTTGGCTTTCACGCCGCTTCGTCTTTGAGTTAGCAGGTAGTTCGGGAGGGGGTGTGACAAAACAGATAATGCCTCCAAATCATTAAAGCTAACACAACTGCTGCGAGCTCCAGATCATTAGTAGGATAATTACATTCATTTTTTTTTAACTGTCTTGAGGCATAAGCAATCACTTTCCCATCCTGCATAAGTACACACCCAAGGCCCTGATGCGAGGCATCACAGTAAACCTCAAACTCTTTTCCCGTGGTGGGTAGAGTTAGTACCGGTGTTGCGACAAGTCTGTTCTTTAACTCTTGAAAACTTTTTCCACACTTTTCACTCCACTCGAACTTCGTATTCTTCTTTGTCAAATTGGTTAATGGAAGAGCTATCTTCGAAAACCCCTCGACAAAACGTCGATAGTATCCTGCAAGGCCCAAAAAACTACGGACTTCCGTTATTGAAGTTGGTTGTTCCCACTTGACTATAGCTTAGTCTTACGAGGATCCACTTGTACTCCAGTGCGATACTACGTGTCCCAAAAACACAACCTGTTTCACCAAAACTCACATTTACTAAATTTAGCATACAACTTCCGATCTCGTAATGTCCGTAGCACTATTGCGAGATGTTCGCATGCTTTCTCTACTTTACGAGTACACCAAGATGTCATCAATAAATACTATCACAAACCGATCAAGGTAAGGATGAAATACCCGATTCATGCGATCCATGAATCTTTCTTTGCGGCATTAGTTAACCCGAATGGCATTACCAAGAATTCATAATGCCCATACCTTGTCACGAAAAGTTGTTTTTGGTACATCAGAATCATTAATCTTCAGCTGATGGTATCCTTATCGTAAATCAATTTTGAAAAACACTGAGGCACCTTTTAGTTGATCGAACAGGTCATCTATGCGGGGCAAAGGATATTTGATACGTATTGTTACCTTATTCAGCTTGTGGTAATCAATACATAATCGTAATGTCCCATACTTCTTTTTAACAAACAACACAGTGCTCCCACGGAGATACACTTGGTCGAATATAACCCTTATCCACCAACTCCCCGCAGAATCGAGTTTTCAATTCCTTCAATTCCTTCGGTGCCATCCTATACGAGGCTTGAGATATTGGCGCTGCTTCTCGGCATCAGTCTATGGTAAACTCCACCTCTCTATCGGTGGTAACCTCATTAGCTCTTCCGGGAAGACATCTAAATACTCACATACTCATCTGGAATGTCTTTGAGTTTCGATTTACTCATGGTGCACAAACTACATATGCAAGATATCTTTGTACAACCTTTCTTCAATAATTTCCCGGCTTTAATAGTTGATATGATACAAGTAGGCAATATCTTCCTATGTCCCTTAAACACAACCTCAGTCTTGCTTTGATTTCCTCAACACAACTTCCTTCCTATGGCAGTCCATTAAGGCATGATACCTAGATAAGAAATCCATCCCCAAAATAACGTCGAACTCTTGGAGATCTAAGGGAATCGATTCGATTGTCATGGTCATACCATTCACTTCCACCATACAATTAGTATAAACACTACAAACTATCGACATATCACCAATAGGAGTATAAATACATAGCTCTCGAGATAAAGGTTCTAACCGCATAACAATGCTACCAAAGCAAACATTTTAGAGATAAAAGAATGTGTAGCTTCCGGGATCTAGTAATGCATGTGCGGAGTTTACTACTGAGATAGAAAGTGTACCCAGTAACAACACGTGCATCATCCGCCTCTTCTTGCGTGTCATGGCGTAAATCTTCCCCGTTGTGGGGGGTCGACCTACTGCCCCTTTGCTTAGCACTACTAGTGCCTTATCCTCCATTTGCCCGAAGATTTTCTTTCTTTGGTTCACGAGATCCGATGTAGTTCTCTGTCCCACCATGCCTTCTTGCATTAATTGGGGCATTCCCTTTGAAGTGACCACCTTGCCCACAGTTGAAACATGCATTTCCGCCACTCAAACATCGACCCCAATGGTACTTTCCACAAGTCTTTGCACAAAGGTTTCGTTCTTTGAACTAGCTCTCGACTCACGTGGTTGCCCTGTACGAGAGTCCCTTGCTGATCCTATCAGAAAACTTGATCCCTGTTGCCTCTGTCTTTCCCCACGTCCACCTGTACCAGTCCTTGGAGTAGTTTGCCCACCACGATGGGGTTTAAGGCTTCCTTTTCGGAGAGATACCGAGTGAATCTCCTATTATCTCCTCGTTGGAATCGGTCTCGTGGTAAACCAACAGAATAAGTGGTATGACCACCACCTACAGCTCCTTTTCCCATTATGTCATCTACTAGGCTTCGCTCTACTCGTATTGCCGTCTCCACAAGCTTGGAGAACTCAACCCACTCAGAACTTGCTGTCACAGGTGTTCGGAACTCTGCTCGTAAACCATCCTCGAACCTCTTGCATCGATCTATCTCGCTTGCAACAATAGTGCTAGCATACTTTGATAACTCTGTGACTTTCTTCTCTATTCTTGTTATAGTCATCGACCCCTGAACGAGTCCTAGAAACTCGTTCCTCTTCGCATCACGATATGAGCTCGGGTAATACTTATCTTCAAAGGCCTTTCAAAACTCTTTCCAGCTCCAAGCATCCCCTTTTCTGCTCTCAGTTATCTTCCACCAATCATCTGCTCCTTTCTGAAGTAAGAATGCTACTAAATCGACCTTCCTGTCTTCAGGGCATCACATGACCCTAAAGCACTTCTCAATCAGATTTAACCAAACCTCAGCATCAGCGGGATCTGTCGTGCCTTCAAATGTTGTTGCACCTAAGGCTTTCAGTCTTTCAATGCCATACTTTTTTTCTGGATCTGCTTGTGTTGATCCAACACTTTCAGCTAATCTTTGAGTTATCCTCGTAAAGATCTGTTCCTCCATATTCACCTCTTTGCCGAGGATGACTAGACTCTCCTCTCGATACCTTTCTTCCTCTATCACCGTAGCTTCTTGAGTTCCAGTCTCCACTTGCCTGCCTCGTTTGCCACCTCGAGCCATGGTCCTAAATTATACAATCTTATTAAAATAAGTAAGACAACAAGCTCCTTATTTAATGCATGAACCTAGTCCCCTTCCCAAAACCTTTTGCTCTGATACCAAGTTGTCACACCCCGTCCCAGCTTACTTACCTAACCTAGGAAGAGATGCAAAGACAAAGATAACAAAACCTCTTGTTGGCTTTCCTTGACTAACCCAAGACTTAACTTAAAATAGACGTAACACATCATCTTTGATTAAGCAAAGATAAGCACTGATATACACTTATATATGAAACACATTCACTTACTTTACTATGTTCTTTAGACAGTCATAAAGTTTCCAAGTTTATTACAACTCATCTAATATGTTATCACTAAAAACCATATACAAAGAAAATGTATATACAAAGAGCTAAATGGCGTGGTGGCAAATAGGTCTTGTGAAGGCTAAGCACTGAAACTAAATGCGCACACCGGGAAGAGTAGACATAAAAGAAAGCGTGAGCTAGGAAGCTCAGTGAGTGTCTATTATAAGCTCAAAGGTGAAGCATAATAATGGCAGATTATAAGTAGAAAATAGCTTAACATAAACAAACCATGCTTCCAATTTACAGGTTTAGGTCACCACTTATGCATAGCACATAACTCATAATGTAGTATTATATTGAGTGTAGATAGATCAATAATGTAGAAGCTCATAACAATAAAACACATAGCATGTAAACCCGAGATCTTTCTTTGGAACTTCCTTTTTATCAAACAACAAAAAGAAAGAAGAAATGAATGTTTAAAACTTGGTTTTCCATGTTTTAAAAAGGAAAGAAATGAAGTGAAAGGCAATAGGAAAACAAGGAAGGAAAGTTTAAACCATTTTGGTTTGGATTGCTTTTAAGACAAAAGAAGAAAAGGAAATGAAACAATGTTTAATATACTAAGTTTGTTTTGTTTTGCAAGGAAAAGATAAGAAATGAAAGATAAAGGAAGGAAAAAGGAAAAGAAATGAAAAGAAAGAAAAGGAAAGGTGGATGGTGGATGGTGGGACCCCACCTTTGTTTCTTTCTTTTAAAAGACTTCCCCATCGATTTCTCCTCGTTTTATGAAGTAAAGACAAGGGTTTTCATGGGAGAAGCTTAAAGGAAGAAGAAGAAGGTGGTTTTGGAGTGGATTTGCGAGTAAGAGAGGGAGAGAACTCAAGCAATTGGTATAACAAACAAGGTAATCACTCGCCATGTTACGCTATTTTGTTCATCTCGAGCTCCACAGAAAGAAGAAGAGCTGAGATTTTGTTTCGTGCAAGTTAACTCATATTGAAACAAAATTCGTGAAGGATGCTCGAGCAAATTCGGATCTTAAGCTACTGATTTGTGAAGAGGAAGACAGAACACAAAATTTACTGTCAAATCCGAGAAGTCTCTGATGTTTTTGTTGTACTGACCTGTAGAATTTGAATCCGAAGTTCTATTAGGTAAGGTTGGAAAGCTTATAGAATTTCCTACAACGTTCGTGAAGAAATCGTGAATAGAAAATGATTGGAAGATGTTGTAAATAGCAGGTCATGTTTCGGGTTGCAGCAGAAAATCGAATCTGGAATAGCAGAAGTTGGTTCCTGGGAAGGAACCTTTCGAGGTATTTCTGAACCAATCTATTGGGAATTTCAATTTCATGTCTTCATATGAGTTTTAGAGGATTAAAAAAGGAAGAGTTTGGTATAAATTTCACCCTGTTTGGCTAAGTAATGAAGAAGTTATGACTGTCTGAATACAGGGCATAAAATCTGTTAAATGCTGGAATTTTTGTTGGAGTGTTTTCTTGTAGTTTTAAAGTTAAAACCATGAGCTCGAGGTTCTAAAACATGGTTTTGGTTTGTTTGACAGGCCAAGAGCGAATAGGTCAAGTGTACGAGTCAAGACTCTAGTTCTAACACTGTGATTGACAAAACGAACTTCGAAAATGAGCTATATGCTTGAAAAATGCTTTAAGAAATGCAAGTTTTGCTAGAATGAATTGTTTCAAAGCTTTGTGTTTTATTTTTGAACACATGTCTATGAGTATTCTTGTTTTCCTAGAAATGTTTTAAGTGTTCATTGTGACCCTAAAAGTCTTTATAAAGTTTATACATGAGCATATGTCCAATGGTTGGCAAAATTTATGGAAATGTTATGATTTCAAGCAAGCATGTACTAGCAAGTATGTTTTAAAGATTTCAGTTTATGAACAAGTGAGTAAGCTTGAGTTTTATGAAAGAAAAGATAAGCGAGCATGTTCAATGTTTTCATGTGTGATTTTCGAGATATTGAGCGAGGCTTTATGGTACCGTGTGCACACGCGAGGTCTTATTCTCGTTGTCGGCGTTGAGTGTACTTCGTGACAACAATGGTATTGTCGTGAGTCTTTGGCGCGGGCCCGACTACGACAAAGACGATGGAGTCTTTGGGTGGGCCCCACTACATCAGAGAATAAACGTTGGTGTCTTTGGCGTGCCCTACACAGCGTAGATGGTGACATGTTTTAAAAGAGTTTATATCATTTACATGCCTTACGAGATTTTAACGGTGTCTTCTTTGGTTTTCATGAAAAGCTATAATGATTACACGATTACTTTTAACGCTTGATTACTGGATGAATATGCTCATAGATGGCGAGGTGATATGATTTACGAGTTAATAGCTTTCTTTTAAACTCAAGTCACTCACGAGCTTTATAGCTCATTCTTTCGATGTGTTTTCCCACTTTCGTGTAAAGATCGAGCTCCGGTGCTCGCAAACTCGCCATAGTCTGCTTTGAAGCTTCATAAGTTTGATATTTTGTGCGTGGTGGTGTGGTTTAGTAAATCCATATGTTTGTAAATTATTTTAAGAGAACTATGTAGTTATAGTCGTATGTGCTTTAGAGGTTGTGGTTGTTTAATTAGTGGTTTGATTTGTTTGTGGTTCTCGATGTTCTTGCTCGTTTTAGTTTCAAGAGAGACTTAAGAAGAGTTTCTCCTCATTTACGTCTTATAGATGTCGGTTTCATTGTGTTAAGTTTAAAGTGTTCCATATGCGAACATAGTGTGTTTTTCAGTAAAGTAGTGTCGCAGGTATTGTTAAGAGGTAACAATGTCTGCGTTGGCTTCATGCCGAAATCTCAGGGCTAAGTTAGCAAGTGGTTTGGGAGGGGGTGTGTCAACTTGGTATCAGAGCAGTTAGTTCCATGGGAATGAGACAGAGCAAGTTAGCTCTAGAAGAAACTGAAAAGTAAATAGCAAGTTATTGAGTTAGTTCAATAGAACTAGTAGAGCATGGTCCAAGTAAGGACAAGAGTAAGTCCGATCGGGACTAGAATGTGAACACAAGTCTAGAATTGTGCATTTGACTTGAGTACTCATTACATGTCTAGTATGTTAATATGTTATAGAAGTCATGCCACCACGTACTAGCAGACGATGCAGGCAAGATCAGGACGGGACGCAGGATCCTACCCAAGATCAATCCTAGTGGAGATCTAGTGCCCCGAGAGTTCAGACAGGGGCCAAAATTAAGCAGCATGCTAATTCCTCAAAGGAGGTAGGTAAGCCATAGGGAGCAGGGCTAAGTAATCCAGATAAGACATATAGAATAGATCTCCTAAAAGAATTAGGAGCCACAGTGTTTGAGGGTTCCAAAGATCCAGTTGAAGCTGAGGTTTGGCTAAATAAGCTTGATAAATGTTTTGATGTTATGAGTTGCTCACGAGGAGCGAAATGTTAAGTTGGCCACATTCTCTGCTTTGCTAAAGGAAGCGAGAAGGATGATGGAAATCGATGTTAGCGGGATTGTAGTGATTCACGTACTTCACACCGCAAACTTTAAGTATATTTGAAAATAAATATTACCCTAGCACGTCGAGAGGAAAAAAGAGGATGAATTTTTAGAACTAAACAAGAGACACTTCCGGTGGTGAGTATGAGAGAAGATATACCAGGAGTTGTCGCGGTATGTTGATGTGATTGTGGCATCTAAGAGTGACAGTGTCGAAGATTTGAAAGAGGGTTACGACACGAGATACGTACCCGATTCTGACCATTGCTAAGTGGGTCGACTTCTCTCGGTGGTGCTGCATCGCTCTACGTGTTGAGCGAGTATAGCAGAGGCGTAGTCGATGTAGTGAAGCCTAGTTGTGAAGGCTTCGACAATAAGTAGTTTCCAAGGTCGTGAGCAGCGGAGGTTCACACTTGGAGTAAACGTTTCAAGTCAATATGACTTTAAGGAGCAAGCTAGTAGCCAAGTAGCCAGGCATCGAGGCAGATGATTGTGGGTAGTGCCTATCAGAGGCAGAGTTAAAAAGAACCAAATTAGTTTGTTTGATTAGCAGCAAGACTGCAAAGAGGGCAAGAGTCTATTGCCAGTATAGCAAGGCAAACTCCATGTGTGATCTGTTGCAAGAATCATCAAGATCATTGTCTTGTGAGTGTTGGTACATGCTACCGATCTTGACAACCGAGGACATGTGAAGAGGGATTGTCCACGACTATGGATGATGTGCGCACTGCAGAGGACTAGGGAGTTGAGTCCCGATTAGTTGAGCGGTAGAGAGTTTGTGAGGCTGCAAGAGAGGGCACCAGTGGTGTTAGACTAAAAGAGAGTTGTAGGGAGCTAGGCAACACGGAAAGGTCTAGGTTATGACTCAAAGAAGAAGTCGAGGATGCACGAATATGATTATTGGTACGATTACTATTTGAAATGTACACACTTTGCTTTTTAATAGAACAAGGTGCTACACATTTCTTTGTTTTTAGTATGTTCTTGACTAAGTTGAATGGGAAGCTAGAACCTTTATGTAAAAGGATAGTTATATACACTCCAGTTGGTGATGCTTTATTAGTCAATTCAGTGATGCGGAATTGTGAGGTCTTAGTAAAAGGTCTCAATTTGTTAGTGGATCTTCTTCCACTAGAGTTGCAGGTGTGAGATGCAATCTTAAGGATGGATTTCGTATTTACTTATTATGCTTCAAGAGATTGCCATATAAAGGAAGTTGTTTTCAAGAAACCAGGATTAGCTGAAGTGGATTTATGGGATGAAAGAAAGATTATCCCTTCGAGTTTAATTTCAGCATTAAAAGGTTAAAAGTTATTGAGGAAAGATTGCATGACGTTTCTTGCACATGTAGTAGAAGTGCAGAAGGAAAAGCTAAAACCAGACAATGTTCTTGTTATGAACGAACTTCTTGATGTTTTTCAGTAGAACCATCGGTGGTTGCCACACGATAGGAAGTTGAGTTCATTATTGAATTGCTACCAAAAACAACCTCGTATCGCAAGCGTTAGTATAGAATGGCTCCAAGTGAGATCGGGAGCTAAAGATGCGATTATAAGGACCATGAGATAAGGGATACATCGGACCTAGTGTATCGCCTTGAGAGCTCGGTGTTATCTCGTGAAAAGAAAGATGGTATCCGTAGATTATGCATTGATTATAGATAGTTAAACAAAGTCACGATACGTAATAAGTATCCTTTACCCTGAATAGAGATGACTTGTTTGACCAGTTAAGAGGTGCATCGATGTTTTGTAAGATTAATTTAAGATCAGGATATCATAAGTTAAAGGTCAGAGAATCAGACATTCCTAAGACGTTATTCATAATGAGGTACGAGCATTACGAGTATTTAGTAATGCCATTCGGTTTAACAATGCACTAGCAGTTTTCATGGACCCCATGGACAGGTTTTCCACCAGTATTTGGATAACTTTGTAATAGTGATTATTGATGATATACTAGTTTACTCAGTTGACAGGAAAGCCTACGAGGAACGCATGAGTATTATTCTACAAACACTACGAGATAAACAGTTGTACGCTAAATTCACCAAATGTGAGTTTTGGTTGAACCAGGTAGTGTTTTTGGGGCATGTTGCCTCAGCAAATGGTGTTAGTGTGGATCCAAATAAAGTTAAAGCTGTAGTCAACTGGGAGAGACCAGTTAGTACGACAGAGGTATGTAGTTTCCTAGGCTTGGCCGGACACTACAGGCGGTTTGTTGAGGATTTCTCACGAATAGCATTACCCTTAACAGCTTTGACAAAGAAGAATGCTAAGTTTGAATGGTCAGATAAGTGTGAACGGAGTTTTCAGGAGCTGAAAGAGAGATTAGTTACAACACTTATTTTGACACTTCCTGTAACGGGAAAAGAGTATGTGGTTTACTGTGATGCCTCGAGGAAAGGTTTAGGGTGTGTACTGATGCAAGAAGGAAAAGTAATAGCTTATGTGTCAAGGCAATTGAAAAAGCACGAATGTAATTACCCTACCCATGATCTTGAGTTAGCAGCAATTGTTTTAGCACTGAAGATCTGGAGACATTACTTGTTTGGTGAAAGGTGTCACATTTACTTGTTTGTGATTGCAAAGAATTTAAGGGGGTCTCTTAGCTCAATTCCAGATCAGGTCTTCACTCGTAACAAAGATTATGAGAAAACAACCAAAGATTAGTAACTTGCAGAAATGTTTGGAATGTCCAAACAGGGCCCAGAGGTATAATCTAGAATGAGAACAGATGAAACCATAGTTAAGCGGAGAAAACTATGTGTCCCGAGTATTAGTGAGCTTAGGATGCTATTCTAGAGGAAGCTCATAATTCAGCTACGCTATGCATCCAGGAAGCACCAAGATGTGTAAAACTGTGAAAGGGACTTATTGGGGTCCTAGGATGAAGCGGGAGATAGTTGATTATGTTGATAGATGTTTAATCTGTCAGCAAGTTGAACCAGTTAGACAAAGACCAGGAGGACTCCTTAATCCACTACTCGTGTCGAAGTGGAAATAAGAGCATATCGCTATGGATTTCCTGTTGCTTGTACATCATACTCCCAGTGGACATTATGGTATATGATAATGGTCGATAGACTCACTAAGACAACAAGGTTTATACCGATTAAAATCGACGTCTACACTTGATCAACTTGTTAAGCTATACGTCGACAAAATTGTGAGTCAATACGGAGTGTCAGTGTCCATACTTCCAGATAGAGATCCGAGATTTACTTCTATGTTTTGGCCTAGCTTACAAAAAAAAAAAACTATGGGGACAAAGTGAGTTTTAGTATGCTGTTTCATGTTCAAACAGTTGTGCATCGAGAGGACCATCCGAACCCTAGAAGACATGTTGCAAGCGTGTGTCCTCAAGTTAAGGGAAGTTGAGATACACACCTATCACTTATGGAATTTGCTTACAATAACAATTATCAGTCTAGTTTTGACATGGCACCATTTGAAGCTCTAGATAAAAGACCGTGTAGAACGCTAGTATATTGAAATGAACTAGAAGAGCGGAAGCTAATCGGTCCTGAGTTGGTGCAAGTTATGACAAACAATATTAAGGTAATCGGATAGAATCGAAGGTAGCACAAGACCGTCGTGCAGAACTATCTCGAGTGCATGATGTTTTTCATGTGTCCATGTTAAGAAAGTATATTCCAGATCTGACACATGTGCTACAAGCACAACCCGTTGAGCTGAAAAAAGACATGAGTTACGCAGAGGATGCAGTTCAAATCCTCGACAGAAAAGAACAAGTTTTAAGAAACAAGACGATCCCACTCGTGAAGGTTCGTTGGAGACATCACTGAGTGGAGGAGACAACCGAGAGTTAGAAGACTAAATGAGGAGGAAGTATCCAGATGATTTTCACTAAGGACTACTAAATTCGAGAGGACGAAATTTCTTAAGGAAGGGAGGTAAGTTGTAAACCCGAGATCTTTCTTTGAAACTTTCTTTTTATCAAACAACAAAAAGAAAGAAGAAATGAATGTTTAAAACTTGGTTTTCCATGTTTTAAAAAGGAAAGAAATGAAGTGAAAGGCAAAAGGAAAACAAGGAAGGAAAGTTTAAACCATTTTGGTTTGGATTGCTTTTAAGACAAAAGAAGAAAAGAAAATGAAACAATGTTTAATATACTAAGTTTGTTTTGTTTTGCAAGGAAAAGATAAGAAATGAAAGATAAAGGAAGGAAAAAGGAAAAGAAATGAAAAGAAAGGAAAGGAAAGGTGGATGGTGGATGGTGGGACCCCACCTTTGTTTCTTTCTTTTTAAAAAGACTTCCCCCATTGATTTCTCCTCATTTTATGAAGTAAAGACAAGGGTTTTCATGGGAGAAGCTTAAAGGAAGAAGAAGAAGGTGGTGGAGCTGGATTTGCAGAAGAAAGGGAGAGAACTCAAGCAATTGGTATAACAGCAAGGTAATCACTCTGCCATGTTCTGCTATTTTGTTCATCACGAGCTCCACAGAAAGCAGTAAGAGCTGAGATTTTGTTTCGTGCAAGTTAACTGATATTGGAACAAAATTTGTGAAGGATGATCGAGCAAATTCGGATCTTAAGCTACTGATTTGTGAAGAGGAAGACAGAACACAGAATTTACTGTCAAATCCGAGAAGTCTCTGATATTTTGGTTCTACTGACCTGTAGAATTTGAATCCGAAGCTCTATTAGGTAAGGTTAGAAAGCTTATTGAATTTCCTACAACTTTTGTGAAGAAATCGTGAATAGAAAATGATTGGAAGATGTTGTAAATAGCAGGTCAAGTTTCGGGTTGCAGCAGAAAATCGAATCTGGAATAGCAGAAGTTGGTTCCTGGGAAAGACGCTTTCGAGGTATTTCTGAACCAATCTATTGGGAATTTAAATTTCATGTCTTCATATGATGTTTAGAGGATTCAAAAAGGAAGAGATTGGTATAAATATCACCCTGTTTGGCTAAGTAATGAAGAAGTTATGGCTGTCTGAATACAGGGCATAAAATCTGTTAAATGCTGGAATTTTTGTTGGAGTGTTTTCTTGTAGTTTTAAAGTTAAAACCATGAGCTCGAGGTTCTAAAACATGGTTTTGGTTTGTTTGACAGGCCAAGAGCGAATAGGTCGAGTGTACTGGTCAAGACTCTAGTTCTAATGCTTTGTGAGTGACAAAACGAACTTGAAAATGAGCTATATGCTTGAAAAATGCTTTAAGAAATGCAAGTTTTGCTAGAATGAATTGTTTCAAAGCTTTGTGTTTTATTTTTAACACATATCTATGAGTATTCTTGTTTTCCTAGAAATGTTTCAAGTGTTCATTGTGACCCTAAAAGTCTTTATAAAGTTTATACATGAGCATATGTCCAATGGTTGCCAAAATTTATGGAAATGTTATGATTTCAAGCAAGCATGTACTAGCAAGTATGTTTTAAAGATTTCCACTTTTATGAACAAGCTGAGTAAGCTTGAGTTTTATGAAAAAAGATAAGCAGGCATGTTCAATGTTTTCATGTGATTTTCGAGATATTGAGCCGAGGCTTTATGGTACCGTGTGCACACAGGTCTTATTATGTTGTCGGCGTTGAGTGTACTCGTGACAACAACATTGCTCGTGAGTGTACCGGGCGGACCCCACTACGACAAAGACGATGGGAGTCTTTGGCGGGCCCCACTACATCGTAGAATAAACGTTGGTGTCTTTGGCGTGCCTACACAACGTAGATGGTGACATGTTTTAAAAGAGTTTATATCATTTACATGCCTTACGAGATTTTAACGGTGTCTTCTTTGGTTTTCATGAAAAGCTATAATGATTACGATTACTTTTAACGCTTGATTACTGGATGCATATGCTCATAGATGGCGGTGATATGATTTACGAGTTAATAGCTTTCTTTTAAACTCAAGTCACTCAACGAGCTTTATAGCTCATTCTTTTCGATGTTTTTCCCACTTTCGGGTAGAGATCGAGCTCCGGTGCTGCAAACCGCCATAGTCTGCTTTGAAGCTTCATAAGTTTGATATTTTTATGCATGCATTTGGTGGTGTGGTTTAGTAAATCCATATGTTTGTAAATTATTTTAAGAGAACTATGTAGTTATAGTCGTATGTGCTTTAGAGGTTGTGGTTGTTTAATTAGTGGTTTGGTTTGTTTGTGGTTTACGATGTTCTTGCTCGTTTTAGTTTCCAAGAGAGACTTAAGAAGAGTTTCTCCTCATGTACGTCTTATAGATGTCCAGTTTCCGCTGTGTTAAGTTTAAAGTGTTCCATATGCGAACATAGTGTGTTTTCAGGTAAAGTAGTGTCAGCAGGTATTGTTAAGAGGTAACAATGTCTGTTGGCTTCATCAAATCTCAGGGCTAAGTTAGCAAGTGGTTTGGGAGGGGGTGTGTCATAGCATGATACCACTTTCGAACCATAGAGGTTGTAGAGTTACATTTGTACCAATAAGGTTAATACCTCTCTCACGTGCACGTGGAATACCTTTGGCCCTTTGGTTTTCCCTAATACCTTCTCTATGTCCTTCAGTATTAAGGTAAGACCATTTACTACGCGAATACCTTCTCATTGTCCTTGATGATCGTGAAATTATGATTCATTCCCCTAAGTACCTTCTCGAATGTCCTTGAAGATTAGGGGTTAACCAAGATCAAGGGCATAACTTGTTTACCATGGAAATCATGTCTTTATAACACATACAACAATTTCTTGACAATTTCATATTATCATCTAAACATGTTCCCAAGTGGATTTACACAAAACATTCTCTAAAGGAAAGCATACTTTCATAATTTAGTTTCCATACTTGGATTTATAGTTACAACTAATTGAAAGCATGCTTAGGTTCCATCATGAACTTTATGTTAGGAACTCCATGAAGCTATACATAATTAGTTCAAACAAGATTCGATGATCAACAATTATGTTTTTAAGAAAAACATAGGCCAAGCATAGTTCTAAGATAGAGTCACTCACAGTATTAGAATTAGAACCTTGGCTTGTAAACTTGACCTATTTGCTCTTGGCCATCAAACAAACCAACTCAACCATTAGAACCTCGAGCTCATGATTTTTAACCTTAAAACTTGCAAAAAAACACACTTTTAAATTTTCCAGCATTTTCAGATTTTCTCTACTGTATTCGAGACAACCATAACTTCTTCATTACTTATCCAAAAATAATGTAATTTATACCACACACTTCCTTTTTGAACCCTCTAAAAATCATATGAAGACATGAAATTGAATCTCCAAACGGATTTGTTCAGTAAATACCTCGAAAACTACTTTCCTCAAAGCAGGACTTCATTGTTTTCAGATTCGGATTTCCATTTGCACAACGAATTTAATCTGATATTTAAGACATCGTCTAGACATTTTCTACTCACGATTTCTTCACGAAAGTTGTATGAAATTGAATAAGCTTTCGAACCATACAAATTAGAGCTTCTAACTCCAAGAATGCAGATCAGAACAACAAAAACATCAGAGACTTCCGGATTTGACAAGCATACTTACATCTTCCGCCTTCCTCTTAACAAAACAAAGTAACATCAATTCCTTTCCTTATGCACCTAAGAAACAGGTCTAATTCAGTCTCATAACTCAATTAAGAATAGCCATACACACAATTGGTTGTAAGGTATATAGAAATGGAAGAGAATCTCCTTCAATCTCTTGCTAGAAGTTTTTCCCTTTCACCTAAAATTACAGGTTCAACTTCCAGCTTGGGTTCCTCAAAATTTATCAACACAACCATCAAATATTTTTTGATAAAACTCCAGGACGACATCTTAGCTTACTTACCTCAAAATTTCAGCTTCTAATTCCTCCTCAAGAGCTCAAAACAGGCTGATCTCCTCATACTGTTCTGCTACCCGAGAAACTTGAACACCCTTCACTGTTCTGCTCTTTTCTCTTTCGTTCGCTTGGTATTTTCGGCAAAGCCGACCAGTTTCGTATTCTACACTCAATTTATGAGATTTTGACACAAAAATCATCGAATGTGGTTCAGTAGACAGAGAGATATGATCGATTGAAGTTGGCCCATTTTCCAGCTGCTTGTTGTCTTAGTAAGAATTTGACACCACCTTCTTGCCAAACTTAACTTCGAGCCTTCACCTCCTTTGGCCAGCTCCTAGTTTAGTATTTACATCATAATCACCTTTTTAAAACAACAAAATAAGTGTGTAAATAAACCCTAAGCATTTAGCCAACTTATCCTAAGTTTGTGAGACATATGATCTTCCATTCAATACTTGATGCACCTAAAACTTCTCCAATTTTCTAATGATTTGAACTTACTTCAATGCAACTTTTAATATGCTTATTTCAATGGATTCCCAAATTCGATCACGACATCGTTTAGTGCGACCTATACGATTTTGCATATTTCAAAACATCATGAACGAGTGCTCAATGATAAAAGAGAATAGGGTTTAGGGCTTACATGAACTACACATCGAAACAACGACGTTTCAAAACGTCTTCCACGGCGGGAATTCTAAATCCCTTCAATTGGTATCAGAGACAATCATTGCTCTTCATTGTGTATTATGTAATTTCTTAAAATTAGGTTGGTAGAATTATTTTTCATGAGATAATTCATAATGGTTTGCATTTTTTGATGTTTTCGATTTTTGCAGTTAAGATAGATTTACATTAAAGTTGATGAGATCAATGTAAGGGACCGGTGTTTTGGGCATTTTTTAATGTAAATCGAGTCTGTAAGTCCGTGTCATTCGTGGTAAAAGTTGCTGTAAAGAAAATAGAGCGAAATTGGGTGAAAACAACGAAGAACAACAAATGAGTGTGTTGTTCTGTCGACGACGTTGAGACGCTGTTCTATAGCGTCTCAACGCTGTCCATGCGGATCCAGGCGGTGTTGTAGGTCACCGTTGCAACGTTCAGGCATTTGGTGTGCGAGGTGCAACGCTGAACACTGCAGCGTTGCAACGTTGCCGCCTAGTGGGCAGTTCCAGCGAGGAGATCGTGTGTGTAGTGGCAAGTGGGGACTAGTGCAACAGTTCGAGTTGGCCTTGAAGCAACTGCCGATTATTTATTTTAATTTAATTTTTTTTAATTTTTCACATGAATTTTAATTAATATAATTTAAATGAATATTAATATATTTTGATATTAATGTTAATCAATTAAATAAAAGTCCCTAGAGTGCCAAAAATCAGTCTAATTATGCTATTTTTTAAATTATGCAATTGTTGTATGATTTATTTTTTTCTATGTGCATAATGGATGTCCTATAGATTAAAATCTCACCTTAGGTTAAACATTTCATGCATCATTTTATATTATAAGAGTTATAATATATAGTATGCATGGTAAGGTTATATTATAAGAGTTATAATATAATGTGTGTTTTTTTTAATTCAGTTAATATAAGAGTTCATTTCTTAGATTAAAAACATAGAAATGCATTTTATTCATGAGATGTATGTATGTTATATAGTTTAATTATTCATGTGATGAATGATCAAACACAATAACATAGAAATGCATGTAACCTAAGTTAGTTATTATTTTTAAATTGTTTATAACTTGAATAATTAGACTTAGGTTTTCTAGTTCTAATAAGATTAGAATTAGGAAATGAATATGACTTATGCATGGTGACTAATTAGTACCTATGTCTAAGGAAGGTTCTGTCTAAGGCTGGGGTATTTAAGCTGACGCCATGAACACCCTACAGGAACGGACTTTGAGTGAATTTGGTGGGAGATTCATAGGCAACATTCTCCGAGTTCCCTTAATTAAGAGTTAATTAATTTACTCGCATAAACCTAAGTTAATAATGTGATTATAGACTTAAGCTAATCCAATAAAAGTGTTATATTGGTACACATAGGAAAATTAGCCGATTTATCTAGGTCAATCGCGATTAATTTAAAGTGTTGAGTGGGAGGAAATAAAGTGTATGTCATACATTTAATCATCCATTTAAAAATCTCGGCTAACTTCACACCGTGAGATCCATACTCGCCTCGTGGCGCAAATCTTACGGGTGGTATTTGTATTGGTCCAAATTGAACGTAAATGAAGAGAGTACTTATAGTGAGTGGAGTGCGGGACTGTGAAAACGTGACCAAAGGTCTCTTCTTTCAATTCACATCGTGAGACGCCTATGATCCGCTCGCTAGTTTGGCTTGGACTAGACAATCCCTATGGAGGGCCTTGATCATGGGAGTCGGACCTGATGAAGTCGAAAGGGATACGATTTCCTTGTTGGTTTTCCTTCGTAGTACTCCATACAACGGCTATTGTTTAGACGGATACTTGGAAATTTAAAGATAGAGGGTGACACTCACAGGATTTATTACGAGTTAATGGATTCATACCAAAAAATTGTAACTGGATGCCTAATGGAATAAGAGTTATTTTTGTACTAGGATCTAGTGGAGAAAGTGTCATCCTAGAGGAGGTGTGACTTTGTCTACCCTACGGTGGCGGTCATCATAAACCTTTGGGGTATCATTCCAGTTTTTTAATGACCTAGGGATGATAGGAAAAAAATTTGCTAAAACCTGGTTGGATTTTCAAAGTTTTTTGTGAGACTAATACAATGTTTTTCATTTTTCAAAGAACAAAATGTCAAATGCTTTTAATGCTCCTTCAAACATGGAAAAACAATATTGACACGGTTTTCGTAAATGACGACCTAGAGTTCGTGCTCACTAAGGAGGGTCTACAGGTGCGCGGTCCAACAGTCTTATTCAACGATCTACAAACCGTTCAGTCCTTGATGCAAATCAAGGGACAGGAAGCTGAGGCAAATATTGCCTTTTGATCTTTTCATAGGGGCTCGACCTCTGGGATAAAATTTGTAGATTCTTCATGCCCGAAAGGGAAGAAGAAGAAGTTGAAGGAGGTTATGGTTGACCCCGCTGCCGCACTAAAGGGCGAAGAGAACAAGGAAGTTGCACGGAAGTGTTTCTTCTGCAATAGGGACGATCAACTGAAAAGGAGTTGTCCGAAATTCCTCGATGAGAAGAAGAAGGCAGGCAAATGTCATTTACTTCTTACAAAAACTTATTTAGTGGAGAAGAAGAAGGCATGAGTTGTCCGAAGTTCCTTGTTTAGTGTGGGCCTTCAAGAACGACATGTAGCAAGGTATGGCGGATGGATGTCAAGACCGCTTTCTACGAATGGCAACCTTGACGAAACGATCTACATGGACGAGCCCAAGGGGTTCATAACCCAAGGCCAAGAGCAAGAGATTTTCCGGCTTCATAGGTCTATTTATGGACTGAAACAAGCATCGAGATCTTTGAGTATAAGGTTTGATGAGACAGTCAAATCTTATGGTATTGATCAGAATATTGGCGAGCCTTGTGGCTACAAGAAAATCGTCGACAAAACTATCTCATTTCTGATATTATACGTGGATGGTATTCTTCTCAATTGGAATGTGGTAGAATTTCTTACTCACGTAAAGAAATGGCTAGCTTCGCAATTCCAAATGAATGATTTGGGAGAAGCTCAGTATGTTAGAGGTATCCAAATTGTCCGGAGTTGGAAGAACAGAACGTTGACCATGTCTCAAGTGTCTTATATTACCAAGATGTTGTCTAGATATAAGATGCAAAACTCCAAGAAGGGCTTGCTACCTTTCTGGCACGGAGTTCACCTGTCTAAGGATCAGTGTCCTAAGACTCCTCAATAGATTGAGGATATGAGACGGATCCCCTTTGCTTCAGCTGTAGGGAGCCTGATGTATGTCATGTTGTGTACTAGGCCCGACATCTGTTATGCAGTAGGGACAGTCAGTAGGTGTAAATCCAATCCAGGATTATATCACTGGACAGTCGTAAAGACAATCCTCTAGTATCTTAGGCGAACGAGGAATTACAGCTTAGCGTATGGCGGTGGGTGTTTGATCCTTACCGGATACACAGACTCTGACTTTCAAACGAATAAGGATTCTAGAAAATCTACTTCGGGATCAACATTCATTCTGAATGGAGGAGTTGTAGTATGGCAAAGCATCAAACAGGGATGCATCGCCGAATCCACTATGGAAGCGGAGTACGTTGCAGATTGTGAAGCTGCAAACGAAGTTGTTTGGCTTACGAAGTTCATGACAGATTTGGAAGTTGCTCCACATATGAACTTGCCAATTACGCTGTTTTGTGACAATAGTGGTGCAGTAGCCAACTCCAGGGAGGCTCGGAGCCATAAGAGAGGCAAACACATTCAGCAGAAGTATCACCTGATACGGGAGATTGTGCACCGCGGCGACATGACAGTCACGAAGATTGCGTCGGAGCACAACATAGCTCATCCATTTACAAAGCCCCTCACGGCTAAGGTGTTTGAGGGTGACCTAGAGAGTCTAGGTCTTGAGTACTTCCTAGCTAAAGCAAGTGGGAGATATGTAAACGGGTATTCAATACCCTAGTTTATTGTATTACTTCATTGTAATTTATGTACATTTCATAAATGTATTTCTTCCACTAGCTTATTCCAAGTGGGAGTTTGTTGGGATGTATGTGCTAATCTCGTTATGTTTGTAAATATATAATTGAAATTAGTAAAGAGTTATTCATTTAATTATTTTATGTCTCGCATTTTATACAAACTTTGACCAATAAACTAAGCTCCATGGTCATTGAATACATGAGAAAACTAGAACTTGAATGGTTTGTAGAGGAAACGCAAGGAGGATCACGTCCGAGTAAATGACCCGAACGGTCTATAGTATATGGATGGGGCTTGAGACCTAATCCTGCCTACAACGTTGATGCGACCCGATTTGAATTGTGATACAAACTAGATGATCTGACTCGTTCACGTGGTTGACATGTGATTGGGGGCATCCTGTACAATGAGATTGTACAAGGCCAGACCGTGAATTATTAGACCTAATGATGGAACACCGTTGACAGTAATGAGTAATAACTTCGTAGATGACCATTAGTGACTCGACCTGAATCCTGAGCGTGTTACAAACACCTGTCTTTGGGGGTTTGTCCTTTGACTAGTACGGGTGAGGGTGGTCACAGTTACTCGCCTAATATGCCTATCTTCTCAGGGACAGGACCTAGTAGGGAGTTGGGAACTTAACTACGCGAGATGGAATTCACTCGTTCTCGCCTTTAGGGAAACTAGAGGGGTTGTTCCCTTAAGTGTTGTATCTAGGGTTTGGACAACGGGTGCCCACCCTCTCACTGGCACGAGAGGGTTGTTGTGTATGGTTGGACCATTACAACGTTGTTGTTCATTTGAGGAGCAGTTGGGGACTTAAGGAGTAGGAATTGGACATAGGGGTAAAATGGTAATTTGACCCAGCCATGTCTACGAAGAACCTGTGAAGGGTCGACTCATGATTATTGGTTATATCAATGGACACGTAATATTCTGCACTGACGAGAGTGCAACTACGGGCTTTAGTGAAGTGTTACCGAAGCTAATGAACGTTGATTAACCGGGTGAAAGAAATTGATAGGTTAATCTCGGATCATTGGAGCTCGTCACTGTAGGTCCATAAGGTCCCTCGGGTTGCTCAATCTGGATTAAAAGAAGGGTTACTGTTTTGGTGTGAATTGAAGTGTTCAATTTCACTAAAGCGCATTTAGGTCATTTATATGAGATATGAATGATATAATATATAGTTTAATGTGAATGAGATTCATAATAAACATAGGTTACCCTAATTGTTGAATTAGGGTTATTTGGAGAAATTAGGTTCAGAGATATTAAATTGGATGTGATTCAATTTAATAAATCCACAACATTGCAAATGTGATTTGTAAAATGAGTTATGAGATACCTTATAATATATGGTTATGAAAATATGATTTGCACAACCAATAGTTGTGGTAAAATGGTAAATAGGTGGAGATTTCAACTCCACCTATCTCCATTATTTAAACCCCTTTGCAAGAAGGGTAGTTTAATCAAATCCTCATTTTTGGAATTCTCACCAAAAGAAGGATATTCTCCTCTCTCAAGTTCTCTATCAAATTTCCTCTCCTCCCTACCAAAACAAATAAGATCCCACTATCTTCTTTCTTCCAAAAGAAGAACAACCGAGAAGCCAAGTGGTTGTGTTAGTTCTTGTTCGTGAGAAGAATTCGGGATCGTAGAGATCGAGGAGCACACGAACAGTTCGTGATTGTGAACAGAAAGGAAATTGAAGACTATCTTCAACAAGTAAGTAACGAGATCTTACTGTTTCCTTTTCAATTTTTTATGCATGTTTAGCCTTTTCTAAGCGTTAGATAGTTTTAATGAAACTAAGTAGCACAACAAAACCTCAACGATTCGATCGTCTTCCGCTGCGCGGAGAGTCTCATTCCCTTTAATATTGACCATAAATCCAATAAACAAACTACCTAGGTTTTTGTATATCTCTTGAACTTGATGTAGAAGACATAGAAGGACGAAAATTCGAGAAACATTCTAAAGGGTCTATAGTAAATGGATAAGATTGGGTACCTCATCACTGGTTATACTATGGATTTGTCCCACTTTGTATATGGTACAAACACAATGATCCAACGTGTTCGTGTAGACGACATGTGAGTGGGGATATCCTATGTTATTAGATCACATAAAATCGAAGAACGAAATAGTCACCATTATATGTAACTCCGTTGACTAGTTAGGTTTCTAATTCGATAGGTTTACCTAGGTTACTTGATCTCAATCCTTATCAGATTACGAACTTTTGTTTGTTATGGATTGTCCTTTGACTAGTATGGTGAAACGAACTCGAGACGCCAACTCAATATGCCTACCTTCTTCAGGACAAGACCGAGCGGGCAACTGGTGACTTACTTTAGCAAGATGGATTTCACTTGTTCATTACTTTAGGGTAAGTAGATGAGTGTTCCTATAAGTGGTGTATCCAGGACTTGAATAAAGGGTCTGACCCTCTCATTTGCCCGAGAGAGAGTTCTTTTTATTTGTAGGACCATAAACAAGTTGTTCATTAAAGGAGCACTGGTACTTAAGGTCAAAGTTGTAATCCAGGGGTAAAAAAGTAATTTTACCTAACTGGTGTTATGAGCATTCGTGAAGGATATACTTGTTGTTATTGGTCAATATACATGGACATTGAAATATATCTGCCGTGAGAAGAGTGCAACTGTTGGACATTAGTAGAGTGATCCCGCAGTTAACTAATGTTGATTAGGGGGTTAATGAGATTAACCTAATAATCTTGTATCGTTGGAGCTTATGATTGTAGGTCCATTAGGTCCATTTCGTAGCTCAAAAAGGGTTCTTAGATTATTAAAAAATGATTGGAATTTGAAATGCTCAAATTCGCTTAGAGAATAAGCATGACGTATGGAGATACATTATAATGTAAAGTTTCTATTCATATTGAAAATTTATAATATAAATTTAATTTGCATATGAATATTTGAATATTTGAAAGTGTTCAAATATTGCTTTTTAATTTGAATGAGAATCACATTAAAAACTATAGGTTAAAATTTATTGTGCATAGATGTATAAAAAAACTATAGGTTAAAGGGAGTATGATTAAATATGATTTAATCCTTGATAAGCTTTATTAAATATAATTAATTAATTTATGAATTAATTTATTTTATTAATTAAATGTTATATAATTGAATGAATAGGTTATATGTATTATCATAATTAACTGATTTAATTAATTTGACTAATTAATTATTTTTAAATTAATTATAGAGGAGCGTGTAATTGACACGTTCCCCACTTCCCTGCTATTCTCCCCTCCCTATCGATAAGTGTATGGAGTGGGAGAACTGAACTGATCGATCGCTAGGGTGTCGTTTCAGAAAAACAATTCACACTGAAAAGTTCTTTGTGAAAATTTCACCTTTTTCCTAAAAATTAAAGCTTCCCGCCAAAGCTTAATTCTAAAGAACTTAGAGGATATGTAGTGAATACTACTTGTCGTGTCCTCTTAATTGCAATAGGAGTACAGTTCGTGTGTTTCACAAATGAGCAAGGTGTAGCCGCTGGGAAAGCTACAAAGGTAAATTCTAGTTCCTTTAGTTTAGAATTGCTTTCAACATGTTTACTACATTCTCTCCATGCCTAATTGTTTATCAATTGGTAATTTGACAATGTATTGGTTTTTGTATTTGCCAAACCAAAATCGAGTTAGCGATCCAATTTCGTTTACGTTGTACAATAAGGATCTAGATTCCTTCAGTCCTAACCCTTCATTTCGATTAGAGCATTGTTTAAACGTGTTGAGGATCAATTTAGAGCACTACGGAGGAGACTCGAGGTTCTATGGAAAATCACGTTGGAAACTGGTTGTTGTATGCATTGTCTAGTTATTCTCAAAACCTATTTTTTTTTTCTTTTTGTTTTTAGCTTGAAAATATAAGTGCAAGTAGAATACACTAAATGTTTTACTATGATTATCCTATTGCATGAATGATTAAGTTAATTATAGAAGCCTTAGATAACCTTTTAATGTTTTATTTCGTTGTGAAAGTAGACCGAAGAGTTGATTTATATTTTTAATGTGGTTAATTGTGGTTGAGAGAGTCAATATAATACCTTACTAATTCTCAAATTAGGGTTATTGCATTTTTTATACTTTCATGACAAATTTCGTACTTGTACTTCATGTCTACAATTAACCAAATGTTTTGGTAAAATTTTACTCCACTTTTAAGTAGAATTTAGGTTTTATTAGCTTTCAAAAATCGAATCAAAAGTTTTTAGAAACCATGGTACTTAATTAATACTAAGAACTTCGATTCTTATAGTAGACTCCGTCCACTAATCATTGCAAAATTCTATAAAAAGTATGTATGTCGCCAAGTCTTAAAAATTTATGTTTGATAAGGCCTTCGACAAGCTAGAATAAAAGTCCTCACGCTACCACCATTAAAGCTTTAAGAACCGCGTGCATAGAATTTAAAGTTTCAATTTCATGATGAGCCTAAATGTCTTTATGAAATTTATACACGAGTATATGTTTATTGAATTTCCAATGTTTATGGAAATGCTATGATTTCGAGCGAGTATGTTTAGCAAGTATGTTTTTAAAGATTTCCAGTTTTATGAAAAGGCTAAGTAAGCTTGAGTTTTATGAATGAAAAGATAAGCAGACATGTTCAAATGTTTTCATGTGATCTTCTGAAATATTGAGCCCGAGGCTCTATGGTACCGTGTGCACACAGGTCATTTCTGTTGTCGACGTTGAGTGAACTCCGTGACAACAACGCTGTCGTGAGTGTTGGGCGGGCTCCACTACGACGAAAAAGCGATGGGAGTCTCTGGCGGGCCCCACTACATCGTAGAATAAACGAGATTGTGACTGTTTTAAAAAGAGTTTATCTCATTTACATGCCTTACGAGATTTTAACGATATACTTGCTAGTTTTCATGAAAAGCTATTATGATTACACAGTTACTTTTAACATTTGATTACAGATGCATATGTTCATAGATGGTCAGGTGATATGATTTACGAGTTAATAGCTTTCTTTTAAACTCAAGTCACTCACTGAGCTTCATAGCTCATTCTTTCAGTGTTTTTCCCACTTTTCAGGTAGAGATCGAGCTCCCGGTGCCTGAAAAACTGCCATAGTCTACTGGAAGCTTCTCAAGTTTGATATGTTGTACGTGGGTGGAGTTGTATAGAAAGTCTATATGTATAGAAGAAGGACTATGAACTTATGTTTATGTGTACATTTTGGGTTGTGGTTGTGTGATCCATGGTTGGGTATGTTGGTTGTGATGTTCATATCTCTTTCAGTTTTCCAGAGAGTCATGAGTAGGGTTACCCCTTACGTAGCTTACGTAATTGTCAATATTCCGCTGTGTTGTGTTTTAGTTGTTTCTTATACAAGTTTAGTATGCTTATAAGGTAAAACAGGGTCAACAGGTATCATTAGAGTGGTGAACGATGTCTGTTGGCTTCACGCCGTCTACTGGGCTAAGTTAGCTAGTAGTTCGGGAGGGGGTGTGACACAATAGGATTGAGAGACTAGTGAAGACTGGACTTCTAAGCGAGTTGGAAGAAAACTCTTTACCAGTATGTGAGTCATGCCTTGAAGGCAAAATGACCAAACGTCCTTTTAGTGGAAAAGGATATAGAGCCAAGGAGCCCCTTGAGCTTAGACATTCTGATCTCTGTGGTCCGATGAATGTTAAAGCACGAGGAGGTTATGAATACTTTGTATCTTTCATCGATGACTATTCGAGGTATGGGTACATTTACCTAATGCATAGGAGGTCTGAAAAACTTGAAAAGTTCAAGGAGTTCAAGACTGAGGTTGAGAACCTGTTAGGTAAATCGATTAAAACACTTCGATCGGATCGAGGTGGAGAGTATATGGACACTGGATTCCAGGACTATATGATAGAACATGGAATTACGTCCCAACTCTCAGCACCTGGTATGCCACAGCAGAATGGTGTATCGGAGAGGAGAAACAGAACCTTGTTGGACATGGTTCGGTCGATGATGAGTTATGCTCGTCTCCCTTATTCTTTTTGGGGTTACGTAGTGGAGACTGTGGTTTACATTTTGAACATAGTTCCGTCGAAGAGTTTTTGTGAAACACCTTTCGAACTCTAGCATGGTCGTAAAACCAGTTTACGTCATTTCATAATCTGGGGATGCCCAACCCATGTGTTGGTGTCAAACTCGAAGAAGTTGGAACTCCGTTCAAAGTTGTGCCTCTTTGTAGGTTACCCAAAAGAGACTAGAGGTGGTTAGTTTTACGATCCTAAGGATAATAAGGTGCTTGTGTCGACAAACGTCACTTTCCTTGAGGAAGACCACATCAGGGGTCACTTACCAAGGAGTAAGATTGTGTTAAATGAAATGGACAATTCATCAGCAAGAGTTGCTTATGGTGCTAGTACGTCAACAAGTGTTGTTGATCCTAGCTCGCCTAGTCAAGTCCGTTCCCAAGAGTTGGGAATGCCTCGACGTAGTGGGAGGGCTGTGAGACAGCCTGAACGTTACATGGGTTTAGCTGAAACCCAAGTCGTCACCCCTGATGATGACTGTGAGGATCCATTGACCTATGATCAGGCAATGGCTAACGTTGACAAAGACGAATGGATTAAAGTTATGGACCAGGAAATGGAGTCGATGTACTTCAATTCCGTCTGGGAGCTTGTGGACCAACCGGATGGGGTTAAACCTATTGGTTGCAAGTGGATCTACAAGCGTAAACGTGGCGTAGATGGGAAGGTGCAGACCTTCAAAGCCCGACTAGTGGCAAAGGGTTTTACCCAGGTGGAAGGGGTTGACTATGAGGAAACCTTTTCACCTGTTGCCATGGTAAAGTCGATTAGAATCCTTCTGGCCATTGTCGCATATTATGACTATGTGGTATGGCAGATGTATGTCATGACCGCCTTTCTGAATGGCAACCTTGGTGAGACCATGTACATGGACCAGCCCAAGGGGTTCATTGCCCAAGGCCAAGAGCAAAGAGTTTGCTGACTTAAAAGGTCTATTTATGGACTGAAACAAGCCTCGAGGTCTTGGAATATAAGGTTTGATGAGGCGATCAAATCTTATGGCTTTGATCAAAATGTTGACGAGCCTTGTGTCTACAAGAAAATCGTCGACAAAACTGTCGCATTTCTTATATTGTAGGTGGGTGATATCCTTCTCATTGGGAATGAGGTAGGATTTCTTACTGACATTAAGGAATAGCTGGCTTCGCAATTCCAAATGAAAGATTTGAGAGAGGCATAGTATGTTCTAGGTATCCAGATTATCCGAAACTGGAAGAACAGAACGCTAGCCATGTCTCAAGCGTCTTATATTGAAAATATGTTGTCTATGTATAAGATGCAGAACTCCAAGATGAGCTTGCTGCCTTTCAGGCATGGGGTTCACCTGTCTAAGGATCAATGTCCTAAGACGCCTCAAGAGGTTGAGAATATGAGACGAATCCCCTATGCTTCAGCTGTAGGGAGCCTGATGTATGCCATGTTGTGTACTAGGCCCGACATCTGTTATGCACTTGGGATTGTCAGTAGGTATCAATTCAATCCAGGATTAGATCACTGGACAGCCGTAAAGGCAATCCTCAAGTATCTTAGGAGAACGAGGAACTACAGCCTTGTGTATAGGAGTGGGGATTTGATCCTTACGGGATACACAGATTCTGACTTTCAGACCAATAAGGATTCTAGGAAATCCACTTCGGGGTCAACCTTCATTCTGAATGAAGGAGCTGTAGTGTGGCGAAGCATCAAGCAGGGATGTATCGCTGATTCCACGATGGAAGTCGAATATGTTGCGGCTTGTGAAGCTGCAAAGGAAGCTGTTTCGCTTAGGAAGTTCATGACGGATTTGGAAGTTGTTCCAAATATGAACTTGCCAATCACACTGTTTAGTGACAACAGTGGTGCAGTAGGCAACTCGAGAGAACCTCGGAGTCATAAAAAAGGGGCAAGCATATAGAGCGTAAGTATCACTTGATACAGGATATTGTGCACCGCGGAGACGTGACAGTCACACAGATAGCTTCGGAGCACAACGTTGCTGATCCATTTACAAAGGCCCTCACGGCTAAGGTGTTTGAGGGTCACCTAGAGAGTGTAGGTCTTTGAGTGCTTCTTGACTAGGGCAAGTGGGAGTATTGTAAAGGGGTATTCAATGCCCTAGTTTATTGTATTACTTTATTGTATTACTTCACTGTACATTTGAGAAATGTATCATGTACTCCACTAGCTTAGTCCAAGTGGGAGTTTGTTGGGATGTATGATCTCATCTCGTGTAGTTTGTAATATTCCAAGTTGTAAATGAATAAGAGTTATTTATTTCAACATTGTGTAATAAATAAGAGTTATTTATTTAAACTTTGTGTCTCACATTTTTCATAAACTTAATCCAATAAACTAAG
The DNA here is from genome assembly GCA_036507285.1 of Trichosanthes cucumerina. Taxonomy (NCBI): domain Eukaryota; kingdom Viridiplantae; phylum Streptophyta; class Magnoliopsida; order Cucurbitales; family Cucurbitaceae; genus Trichosanthes; species Trichosanthes cucumerina. The sequence continues at coordinate 15,193,302 of CM071837.1, forward strand.
CTCCAGGGTCATTGCATTATGAGAGAACTAAGAACTTGAACGGTGTGTAGTTGACACACAGAGAGGATCACGTTCGAGTTAATGACCCGAACGGTCTACAATATATGGATAGGGTTGGAGACCTAATCCTTGATACACTCTAGATGCGGCCCGCTTTGTATTAGGTACAAACGAGATGATCTAACTCGTTCATGTGGTTGACATGCGAGTGCGGGCATCCTGTGCAATGAGATTGTACAAGACTGGACCGTGAATTATTAGACTCACTGATATAACACCATTAATGGTGATAGAGCTAATAAATTCGTGAGATGACCATTAGTGACTCGACCTTAATCCCCGGCGTGTCACGGACTCCGCCTCGCGGAGTCCGCCCATTGACTTATGCGGGTGAGGGTGGCCACCGTTGCTCGCCCAATATGCCTATCTTCTCAAAGCGGGACCACGTGAGGAGTCGGGAACTTGACTACGCAAGAAGGAATTCACTCTTCCCGACTTAGGGAAACTAGAGAGGTTGTTCCCTTAAGTCTTTGTCTCCTGTGGCTTGAACAACGGGGCCCCACTCTCTCATTGGCCTGAGAGGGTTCTTGTTTATGGTTGGACCATGCAACATAGTTGTTCATTAGAGGAGCAGTGGGACTTAAGGAGCAAGAGGTAGACACAGGGGTAAAACGGTAATTTGACCCAGCTGTGACTACGAACAACCTGTGATGGGTCGACTCATGGGTATTGGTTATATCGATGGACACAACTTGTCCTACAGTGATGAGAGTGCAGCTACAGGCTTTAGTGGAGTGTTACCGTAGCTAATGAATGTTGAATAACCGAGTCAAAGAGTTTGACAGGTTAGTATCGGATCATTGGAGCTCGTCACGTGTAGGTCCATTAGGTCTCTCGGTTGGCTCAAATTGGACAAATCGAGGGTTTACAGTTTGGTGTGAATTTGAAGTGTTCAAATTCATTATTTGGGTATTTATGTCATTTATATGAGATATAAATGACATAATATATAGTTTGATGTGAATGAGATTCATAATAAACTATGGTATAGCCTAATTGTTTAATTAGTGCTATTTGGAGAAATTGATTTGGGAGAAATTAAATTGAATGTGATTCAATTTATAATTCCACATTTATGCAAATGAGATTTGTATAATAAGGTATGAGATACCTTATATTATATAATATGCAAATGTGATTTGTATATTATATGGTTGTGGTAAAATTGTGATTTGGTGGAGGTTTTAACTCATCACACAATAGTATTTAAAGGCTTTGCAAGAAGCCTTTGGTATGCCATTTTTCCATTTTTTGGATTTCCATCCAAAGAGAGCAAGTGTTTTCTCTCTAGAACTCTCTCAATTCTTTCTAAAATTCTCTCCTCACCCAAAACAAAGGGGAGTCCCACTCACTCTCCCTCAACCTCTCGAGAACAACCGAGAAGACCCTTTGAGGTGTCTCCCTGTTCGGATCGTGGTTCGTGTTTGAGGAGAACGTTGGATCGAGAGAGATCGTGACCGAAGGAGAAGAGGATTGAAGAAGTGTTCTTCAACAAGTAAGTAGTTTGTTTCCTTACTGTTTTCTTCTCCTATTTGCATGTTTAGCCTAAGATCTATGAGATAGATTCAATTTGAAGATAGGAATTACACAACGGATGAACGATGTTTCACAACGTCTTCCGATGCGGGAATTCAAAATCCCTTCAAATTGTTCATTAGAGGATCAGTGGAACTTACGAACGACCTGTGAAGGATCGACTTACAAATCATGGTTATATCGAGTGGACAAAAATGTATCTACAGTGAGGATAGTGCAACCATTGGGCTTTAGTGGAGCGTCCCGGTGGTTAACGAATGTTGATAAGCTAGGTTAAAGAGTTTGATCGGTTAATCACGTATCGTTGGAGCTCATGATCTGTAGGTCCATTAGGTCCTCCTTACAAGCTCCGACTAAGCCTTGTAACATTTTGAGAGAAAAGAATTTGAATTGTTCCAATTCGATTTTGGGAGAAAGCGTTAATTATATGTGATATATTTAACGAATCATAGTTTAATTATGAATTAAAATATGATTAAAAGGAAGTGTACATATTTAAATATTATTTAAATATTGGATTGGTTAATAGCATGAATAAAGATTCATGTTCGGAAAATCGATTGGGATCGGGCAATTTATTTAATTTAATATCTGATATTAAATTACATTAAAAATTAATTATTTAATAATTTATTTAATTAAATTAATTTTAATTAAAAATCAATATTTATTTTTAAATTAAAATTAAATGAAAATTAGTGGATTTTCAATAAAATCCAAAATGCTTGCCCAATCTATCTCATCTTCAAAATTCATCAAAATTGGCCACCTCCAACTCAAAACATCCTCACCACCCTTGAGTTGTCACTCCATTGAAGCTTATTAAAGCTTTATATAATGGTGATTTTAAGGATGTTGAGAGAATTTTACAAAAAATTCAGTATTCCCGAATTAGTGACCTTTGAGGTCTTTTCTTCCAAGTTCTCTCAACCTAGGATCCCACAATCCGTTCTAAGACCCGAAGATAGTAATGAAGACTCTAACAGTTGTCCACGAAGTGGTCGTGTTGAAAACCATCCACCGGTTGAAGAGAATTTGATCTTCAAAGTTGAGTTTTCTATCTCTCTGTTTTTCCAGCTTTGAGCATGCATTTTATTTTACAAGATTGATCAACTTAGAGTGTTCAAGATCCAAAATTGCTTCCGCTTTCTTAATCTAGACTCTTTCAATTGGTATCAGAGCAATTTTGAGCACTCAATTTGATCTATTTTGTTATGTGGTGGGTGTTTTTTGTAATATATTTTTTCTAAGCTTCTAAAGTGTTCTTCTGGATTTGGCAATTAAATTGAGCATCAATTTGTACTTTATTTTCAAATTTCTCAAGTGTGTTTGAGCATTAATGTGCGTAGAATAATCTGTAAAAGTTTTGGGTCGATTGGAGTTCGGGAAGGCCTTCAATTTGAAGAGAGAAGCCACAGAGGTCAATGATACAACAAAACAGAGGAATTTTTTTTTAAATTCTGAATCTCAGCTACAGTAACCAAGTTCATGTTCAGCCCGTGCTTTTCTAAATGAAGGAGAAGTTGACTTTTTTACCATTGACATTGACCAGTCCAGTTGACTTTGACCGGTTCAAGTAATTTTAGACCGGTTCGGGTGGTTTTAGACCGGTTCTGACTATTTTGAGGCCGGTTTTTTCATTTTGGAGGCCCGGATCACTCTTTTACATCCCGGTTCAACCTTTTGAAGGTCCGGTTCAAACATTTTCAAGTTGGTTCGACCCAAATTCGAAGTGTTCGAAGTGGTTCGATGTTAATCCCAGATTATTATTGTAATAATTTAGTAGTTTTCTTGCATTAGATGCCAAAACCAGTCCACTTTAGTGTGTTTAATTAATTATGCATTTTGAATGTATGTTTTAATTAAAATCCCTAATTGTATGTGCATAAAGTATGCCATATAGATTTTAAAATCCCACCATAGGAAGCATGCTCCATGCATTGAAAGTACGTTATAAGTGTTATAATATATTGTATGCATGTTTATTGGGTTTCATAAGAATTAACATAAGTGTTATATTAATTTATTAAACAAATATTATATGTTTTAATTATAATTAATATAAGGGTTATATTAATTAAAAATTAAACGTATAATTGCTATGCATTTATTCATGTGATGAACTTGTTATAAATAAATGTTTATTCATGTGATGAATGATGAAGCAATTTATAACATAGAAATGCATGTAAACTAAGGTTAATTAATTAGTTTTAATATGGTTTTAGAACTGGAATTAATTAGACCTTAGGTTATCTAGTTCTAATAAGATTAGAATTAGGAAACCAAAAAATTTATAAACTTTGATTAAAGAGGGACTCTGACTAAGGAAGGTTCTTGCCAGGTTGGGGTACTTAAGCTGACGGAAACGGGACATCCCTACCTTGAAACTGACCTGGGAGTGAATTTCGTGAGTGGCGTTTATTAAAAGTTAATAAATTAAACTCATAGACCTAGGTTTATTAAAAGGTTAATAGACTTAGGTAATTCCAGTATAATTGTTATATTGGTAGACTTAGGTCATATTGTTTTAGCCGGAATATGCCTAAGTAAAAGTATACCCAAATAGTTTAAAATATTTAGTGGGAGTGAAAGGTATATATGATATATCAATTTCCTCATACGCTCTCTACGAAGTTCACACCGTGAGATTTATGCTCGGCCTCATGATGTCAATAGGGCATCTCCATTCGGATGGTGTTTGCATAAATCAAGAGTAAGGTGAATCGAGAAAGTATTTATAGTAAGTGAGCGAAGGAAGTGTGTCAACACATCCTACGGTCTCCTTCATTAGGTTGGACGGTGAGATTCCCATGTTGCACCTGCAGGTTACCCGAAGTAGCACCATCCATTCGGAGGGATGTAACATGGGATTCAGAATAACTGAAACTCTAGAAATGGATAGGGTTTCTTAGGTCCATTCCGAGCTTTGTCTCTCCAAACCGGTATCATTGTTGGGGCCGACCTCTGAGGTCTTAAAATGGTGGGCACACTTACAAGAATTGCTAAGTGTTAGTAAATTCTTGACCAAAGTAGCGATAACTAGAATGTTATAGGAATAAGAGTTATTCTGGTATTAGCATTTAGTCAAGAATGTCTTGGTTCCGTGAAGGAGTGATTGACTGCCCCTCGGTAGCGGTTGCACTGACTCACTGAAGTATCGTTGCAAAAACAATAAGGAATTTATGGGTACATTATTACTTTTGCTAAACTCTTAAATTGGATAGGTTACAAACAATTCACTAATAGAATTCATTCTTTTTCAGCATGTCGAACTCTTTTATCCAGTTACTCGCCTTCAATAAACTCAGCGGCGACAATTATGGAACCTGGAAATCAAACTTGAATACGATTCTTGTTCTTGATGATTTGAGGTTCATCTTAACGGAGGAATGTCCTCCCTTTCCAAGCTCGAACGCAAACCGAATTGTTCAGGGTGCTTCTAAAAGATGGATTAGGGCAAATTAGAAGGCTCGAGTCTATATCTTAGCCAGCATATATGATGCGTTGTCTAAGAAACATGAGAGCATGGTCACCGCTAAGGAGATCATGGGATCGTTACAGGCGATGTTCGGACAACCATCCTCATCGGTCCATTATGATGCTCTCAAATACGTTTACAACTCACGTATGAAGGAGGGAGCCTCTGTTAGGGAACATGTCCTTTACATGATGGTCTACTTCAACGTGGCTGAAGTAAATGGGGTTGTCATAGATGAGAAGAGTCAGGTAACCTTTAGAAAAATAACTAAAAGACCTTTTTCTGAAAAAGGTTATAGAGCCAAAGAGCCATTGGAACTCGTGCATTTAGATTTTTGTGGTCTTATGAATGTTAAGGCACGAGGACGGTATGAATATTTCATCAGTTTTATTGATGATTATTCTAGGTATGGTCATCTATACCTAATGCATCATAAGTACGAAACCCTTGAAAAGTTCAAGGAGTATAAGGCAAAGGTTGAGAACACATTAGTTAAAATGATTAAAACACTTCGATAAGATCGAGGTGGAGAGTACATGGATTTGAGATTCCAAGACTATATGATAGAACATGGAATCGTATCCCAACTCTCAGCGCCCTGTACACCTCAGCAGAATGGTGTATCTGAGAGGAGAAATAGAACTCTGTTAGACATGATGAGCTACGCTCAGCTGCCTAGTTCGTTATAGGGATATATTGTAGAAGTTGTTGTACATATTTTGAACATGGTCCCTTTAAGATTGTATCAGAAACACCCTATGAGTTATGGAAAGTGCATAAAGGGAATTTACGTCACTTCAGGATTTGGGGATGTCGGAACATGTGTTAGTGTCCAATCCAAAGATATTGGAACATCGTTCAAAATTATGCCTATTCGTAGGATACTCGAAAGAAATGAAAGGTGGTATGTTTTCTGATCCTCAAGAGGACAAGGTGCTTGTATCGACAAACGCCACGTTCTCAGAGGAAGACCACATGAGAGATCATCAGCCTCGTAGCAGGATTGTCTTAAGTGAAATTTCAAAGGAAGCCACAGATAAATCAACAAAAAGTTGTTAATCAAGCTGGTCCTTCTAAAGTGTTGAGAATGCCTCGACGTAGTGGGAGAGATGTTAGACAACCTGACCGTTTCATGGATTTGACCGAAACCCAAGTCGTCATACCTGATGATGGTGTTGAGGATCTATTGACCTATAAACAGGCAATGAATGATATAGATAGGGACCAGTGGATTAAAGCCACGGACCTTGAAATGGAGTCAATGTACTTCAATTCAGTCTGGAAACTTGTAGATCAACCAAATGGTGAAAGAGCTATCGGTTGCAAATGGATCTACAAGAGGAAACGAGATCAAGTCGGTAAGGTGCAAACCATTAAGGGTCGAGTTGTGGCAAAGGGTTATACTCAAAGGGAAGGGGTGGATATGAAGAAACCATCTCCCCTGTTGCCATGCTGAAGTCCATTAGAATACTCTTGTCCATTGCCACGTTTTATGACTATGAAATTTTGCACATGGATGTCAAGACAGCCTTTCTGAATGGCAATCTTGAAGAGAGTATCTATATGGATCAACTAGAGGGGTTCATAGTTCATGGTCAAGAACAAAAGGTTTGCAAGCTTAAACGATCCACCTATGGATTGAAACAAGCTTCTAGATCCTGGAATATAAAATTTGATACTGCGATCAAATCTTATGGCTTTGAACAGAATATTTACGAGCCTTGTCTTTACAAGGAGATAGTCAATACCATTGTAGCTTTCTTAGTTCTATACGTAGATGATATCTTACTCATTGAAAATGATGCAGGGTTCCTGACTGGCGTTAAGCAATGGCTAGCAACCCAATTCCAAATGAAATATTTGGGAGAGGCTCAGTTTGTTTTTGGAATCCAAATTGTTCGGAATCGCAAGACCAAAACGCTAACACTGTCTCAGGCATCGTATATTGACAAGATCTTGGTTAGATATAAGATGCAGAATTCCAAGAAGAGTTTATTACCTTTCAGGCATGGAATTCATTTGTCTAAGGAACAGTGTCCTAAGACACCTCAAGAAGTTTAGGATATGAGTCGCATTCCCTATGCTTCAGCTGTCGGTAGTCTGATGTATGTCATGCTATGTACTCGACCCGACATATGCCATGCAGTGGGAATAGTAAGCAGATATCAGTCTAATCCAGGATATGACCACTGGACTGCCGTTAAGAACATCCTCAAGTATCTTAGGAGAACGAGGGACTATATGCTTGTGTATGGTGCAAAGGATTTGATCCTTGCAGGATACAATGACTCTGATTTTAAGACTGATGTAGATTCGAGGAAATCCACATGAGGATTAATGTTCACTCTTAACGGAGGAGCTATAGTATGGTGGAGTATAAAGCAAGGTTGTATTACTGACTCCACCATGGAGGCTGAGTATGTCGCAGCTTGCAAAGCAGGGAAGGAGCTTGTATGGCTTAGGAAGTTCTTAACTGATTTGGAAGTTGTTCCAAATATGAATTTGTGTATCACCCTTTATTATGATAATAGTGGTGCAGTGGCAAATTCTAAAGAACCTAGAAGCCATAAGCGCAGAAAGCACATATAGCGCAAATATCATCTCATTAGGGAGATTGTGCAACGAGGAGACGTGATCGTCACGCAGGTCGCTTCGGAGCAAAACATTGCTAATCCGTTTACAATGCCCCTCACGGCTAAAGTGTTTGAGGGACACCTAGAGAGTCTAGGACTATGGGTTGTACTGTAGGGCAATTTTTTTTACTCAGCATATTTTACCCCATAGACGTTTTAGTCCAAGTGGGAGTTTGTTGGGTTTTATGTCCTAAAACTCATGGTTTTGTAAACTGAATGTATTTTATTTTGCAATAAAGTTGTTATTGAAATATATTCAGTAAAGGTGTTATTGAATAAAGTGAATTGTGTATTGTGTAACCTTAATGCAATAAAGAACCCTTGGCTATAGGATGAATACTTGAACTTTATGTGTGACATAAAAGTGGGTCAAGTTCAAGTTATAGCCAAAACAGTCTATAGTATAAGGATAGGGTGGGGTACCTTATCCTGGGGACACTATGGACGCGACCCAGTTTGTAGAGTACAAACGATGTGATCCTAAATCGTTCACGTGGAGACATGTGAGTGGGGCGCCTTATGCAATGAGTTTGCATAAGACTGGACCGCGAAAAAAGTCACTTAGACTTTATAACTCCGTTTACTGTCTTAACTGACTATATTCGTACGATGACCTAGGTAACTCGATCTTAATCCTGAGCGTTCTATGAACTCCTGTTTATTCGGATTATCCTTAGATTTTATTGGGTGAGAGTGGCTCGAGATTGCCGTATCAATAAGCCTCCCATTTCAAGGATAAAACCGAGTAGATAGCTGGGAACATAGTTCTGCAAGATGGAATTCACTCCTACACACTTTAGGGATAAGTAGAGAGGTTGTTCCCTTAACTGCCGACTCCAAGTCTTGAACAATGGCCCACCCTTCTCGTTGGCCCGAGAGGGATTCGGTTTGCCTGTTGGACCACAAACCAATTGTTCATTAGATGATCAGTGGTACTTAAGGATCAAGAGGTAATTACAGGAGTAAAACGGTAATTTTTACCCAACTGTAATTACGAACGACTTGTGAGGGATCGACTTACTAATCATGGTTATATAATGGACATAAATATATCTACAGTGAGGAGAGTGCAACCATTGGGCTTTAGTGGAGTGTCCCGGTGGTTAACGAATGTTGATTAGTTAGGTTAAAGAGTTTGATCGGTTAATAACGTATCGTTGGAGCTCATGATCTGTAGGTCCATTAGGTCCTCCTTACTAGCTTGGACTAAGCCTTGTCACATTTTGAGAGAAAAGAATTTGAATTGTTCAAATTCGAGTTTGGGAGAAAGAGTTAATTATATGTGATATATTTAACGAATCATAGCTTAATTATGAATTAAACTATGATTAAAAGGACGTATATATATTTAAATATGATTTAAATATTGGATCGATTTATAGCATGAATAAAGATTCATGTTCACAAAATCGATCGGGATCGGGCAATTTATTTAATTTAATATTTGACATTAAATTAAATTAAAAATTAATTAATTAAATTAATTATTCAATAATTAAATTAATTAAATTAATTTTAATTAAAAATCAATAAATTTAATACTGATTTTTAAATTAAAATTAAATGAAAAATAGTGGATTTTCATGGATTTTCAATAAAATCCAAAGTGCAACTTGCCCAATCCCTCTCATCTTCAAAATTCACAAAAATTGACCACCTCCATCTCAAGGAATCCTCATCACCCTTGAGTTGTCTCTCCATTGAAGCTAATTGAAGCTTTATATAATGGTGATTTGAGGGATGTTGAGAGAATGTTACAGAAAATTCAATATTCCCGAATTAGTAACCTTTGAGGTCTTTTCTTCCATATTCTCTCAACCTAGGATCCCACAATCCGTTCTAAACCCCGAGGATAGTAAGGAAGACTCTAATGGTTGTCCACGAAGTGTTCGTGTTGAAAACCATCCACCGATTGAAGAGAATTTGATCTTTAAAGTTGAGTTTTCTATCTCTCTGTCTTTCCAGCTTTGAGCATGCATTTTATTTTACAAAATTGATCAACTTAGAATGATAAAGATCCAAAATTGCTTCCGCTTTCTTAATATTGACTCTTTCAATAAGATCTTCCATTCAACACATATTGCACCTAAAATTTCCCCAATTTGCTAATTCTTTTAACTTACATCAATTCAACTTTTAATATGCCTATTTCAATGGCTTACCTATCTCCTTATGAAGCTTTTAACACATTGTATCTCCCAATTCAATAGAGTACCAAATCCGATCACGACATCCTTTAGTGCAACCTATATTATTTTGCATATTTCAAAACATCATGTACAATTGCAAAATGATAAAAGAAAATAGAGTTTAGGACTTACATTTTGATACCCCCTTTAGAGGAATTTCGACCTCGAAATTCAGCACGAGAAAAGTTGTGGGTACTTTTCCTTCATTTGGTCTTCGCTCTCCCATGTTGCTTCTTCAACGTCGTGATTTCTCCACAATACCTTTACCAATGGTATTGACTTGTTTCTAAGTACTCGTTCTTTCCGATCCAGTACTTATAGAGGTTTTTCCTCATAGGATAAATTCTCCTTAAGTTGTATTGGTTCTAACTTGAGCACATGTGATGGGTCAGAAATGTATGTCCTCAACATTGATACATGGAAAACATTATGTACCAAAGACAATTCTATCGATAAAGCTAATCTGTAAGTTGATGGCCCTATACGCTCCAGAATCTCGTAAGGCCCAATATATCTCGGGCTCAGTTTCCTTTTCCTTCCGAACCATAAAATACCCTTCCATGGGGATAGTCTCTGGAAACTTTGTCTTTGATTTCGAATTGCTCTTTTGTCTATCTTGTGTTGTCTTCGGTCTTTCCTTGATAAACTTAACATTCTCCGAGGTAACTTGGACCAACTCTAGCCCTATCAGTTTCCTTTCTCCTACATCACCGCAACAAATAGGGGTTATACATTTCCTTCCATATAATACTTCGTACGGTGCCATTCCGATGCTAGAATGATAACAATTATTGTATGCAAACTCCATCAACGATAGGTGAGTCTCCCAACTTGTTTTATATTGCAATATGCATGCTCGAAGCATGTCTTCGAGGGTCTGAATGGTTCTTTCTAACTGACCATCGGTTTGTGGATGAAATGTTGTACTAAAGTGCAACTTAGTTCCTAAGGCCTCATGGAGACTCGGCCAAAACTTGAAAGTAAATCTCGAATCCCTATCCAACACAATTGATATTGGGGCTCCGAATTGGCTTACAATCCTGTCAACATATAATTTAGCAAGTTTATCTAGAGTAAAAGTTACCTTGACGGGTAAGAATCGAGCAGTCTTAGTCAGTCTGTCTACTATCACCCAAATCCCGTCATAACCACTCGGTCTCCGAGGAAATCCAAATAAGAAATCCATGGTTACATGCTCCAACTTTCATTCCGGTATTAGGAGTGGATTTAGATGCCCTCCTGGTTTCTGTCGTTCAGGTTTCACCTTCTGACAAATTAAACATTTAGAGACATACTCTACTATCTCTCGTTCCATTTCTTGCCACCAATAATGGTTCTTTAGGGTCCGATACATCTTTGTACCTCCTGGATGCATCACATAGGTTGAACTATGTGCTTCGTCTAGTATTGCATTCTTCAAAGTTTCATATTTAGGTACACAAAATCTACCACACTTCATCAACACTCCATCACGCCTTACATCGTAATCTGCTCTCTGCTTCAAGTTCACCTCTTCTATCAATTTCTTCAGGGTAGGGTCTTTAGCTTGACTTGAGATAAAATCAATAATTAAGGTAGATCTTACATAAAAATGAGCTAACAAATTCCCTTTGTCACCAACATACGCTTTTCCATTAGAACCCTTGAGTTCCTCAAATAGAGCCACTTTAACAACATTAAGTGAACCCCTATGTTGCTTCGACTTCCTACTTAGTGCATCAGCTACAACATTAGCCCTTCCTAGGTGGTATTCAATCGTGCAGTCATAGTCTTTTATCAACTCAAGCCACCGCCGCTGTCTCAAATTCAACTCTTTTTGTTCGAAGATATATTTTAGACTATTATGATCTGTGTAAGTACAAGACTTCTTACCAAACAGATAATAACTCCAAATCTCTAAAGCTAACACAACTACTGCGAGCTCCAGATCATGAGTAGGATAATTACATTCATGCTTTTTCAACTGTCTTGACGCATAAGCGATCACTTTCCCATCCTGCATAAGTACACATCCAAGGCCCTGATGTGAGGCATCACAATAAACCTCAAACTCTTTTCCTCTGGTGTGTAAAGTTATTACCCGTGTAGTGACAAGTCTATTCTTTAACTCTTGAAAACGTTTTCCACACTCTTCACTCCACTCGAACTTCGTAGTCTTCACTGTCAAACTTGTTAATGGAAGACCTATCTTCGGAAACCCCTCGACAAAACGTCGATAGTATCCGGTAAGTCCCAAAAAACTACGAACTTCCGATATTGAAGTGAGTTGTTCCAACTTAACTATAGCTTATGTCTTCTGAGAATCCACTTGAACTCAAGCTGCTGACAATACGTGTCCCAAAAACACAATCTGTTCCAGCCAAAACTCACATTTACTAAATTTAGCATACAACTTCTGATTTCGTAATGTTTGTAGCATTATTCTGAGATGTTCTGCATGCTTCTCTTTACTTTCTGAATACACCAAGATGTCATGATTTCGTAATGTTTGTAGCACTATCATAAACTGATCAAGGTAAGGATGGAATACCCTATTCATGAGATCCATGAATGCTGCAGGGGCATTTGTTAACCCGAATTGCATTAACAAGAATTCGTAATGCCCATACCTTGTCCTGAAAGTTGTTTTTGGTACATCAGAATCATTGATCTTTAGGTGATGCTAACCTGATCGTAAATAAATTTTGGAAAACATTGAGGCACCCTTTAGTTGATTGAACAGGTCATTTATGCGTGGCAAAGGATATTTGTTACGTATTGTTACCTTATTTAGTTGTCGGTAATCAATACATAATCGTAATGTCCAATCCTTCTTTTTCACAAACAACACAGGTGCTCCCCACGGAGGTGTGCTTGGTCGAATATAACCCTTATCCACTAAGTCCTGCAACTGAGTTTTCAATTCCTTCAATTCTTTCGGTACCATCCTATACGGGGCTTGAGATATTGGCGTCGTTCCTTGTATCAGGTCTATGGTAAACTCCACCTCTCTATCAGGTGGCAACCCTGTTAGCTCCTTTGGGAAGTCATCTAAATCTTCACATACTACTGGAATGTCTTCATGTTTTCAATTTACTCACTGGTGCACAAACTACATATGCAAGATATGTTGTACAACCTTTCTTCAATACTTTTCTAGCTTTAATAGTTGATATCATACAAATAGGTAATATCTTCCTATACCGCTTAAACACAACCTCAGTGTCGCCTGACTTCGTAACACAATTTTCTTCCTATGACAGTCCATTAAGGCACGATACCTAGATAAGAAATCCATCCCCAAGATAACGTTGAACTCTTTATGATATAAGGGAATCAGTTCAGTTGTCATAGTCATACCATTCACTTCCACCATACAATTTGCATAAACACTAAACACTATCGACATATCACCAATAGGAGTATAAATACACAGCTCCTCAGATAAAGGTTATAACTTCGCAACAATGCTATCAACAAATTTTTTAGAGATAAAAGAATGCGTAGCTCCTGGATCTAATAATGCATGTGCAGGTTTACCACTGATAGAAAGTATACCCGAAACAACTTCTGGTGCATCCTCTGCCTCCTGTTGTGTCATGGCGTAAATCTTCCCCTGTTGTTGGGGTCCACCTACCCGTCCCTTCTTCTTAGCACTACTAGTGCCTTCTCCTCCAGCTACTGCAGTATTTTGCTGCTGGTTCATGGTCTGTGACGTGGTTCTCTTTCCTACCATTCCTTCTTTCATTAGCTGGGGGCATTCCCTTTTGAAGTGACCACATTGCCCACAGTTGAAACATACATTTTCGCCACTCAAACATCGACCCCAATGATACTTTCCACAAGTGTTGCACAAAGGTTTCCTTGTTGAACTAGCTACTGACTCTCTGGGTTGCCCTGTACGGGAGACCCTTGTTGATCCCATCAGAATACTTCATCACTACTGCCTCTATCTTTCCCCACGTCCAACTATACTAGGCCATAGAATAGATTGCCAACCGCGATGAGGCTTAAAGTTCCATTTTCAAGAAACACCTGGAGTGAATCTCCTATTATCTCCTCGTTGGAATCGGTCTCGTGGTAAACCAAAAGAATAAGTGGTATGACCACAACCTACAGCTCCTTTTCCCACTCCATCATCTACTAGGCATCGCTCTACCCGTAATGTCGTCACCACAAGCTTGGAGAACTCAGCACACTCCGAACTTACTGTCACAGGCCTTCGGATCTCTGTTCGTAGACCATCCTCGAACCTCTTACATCGATCTATCTAGTTTGCAACAATAGTGCTAGCATACTTTGATAACTCTGTGAACATCTTATCATATTTTGTTACTGTCATCGATTCATGAACAAGTCCTAGAAACTCGTTCCTCTTTGCATCACGATAAGAGCTCGGATAGTACTTATATTCAAAGGCCTTTCGAAACTCTTTCCAGCTCCAAGCTTCCCTTTTTATGCTCTCTGTTATCTTCCACCAATCATCTGCTCCTTTATGGAGCAAGAATGCTGCTAAATCGACCTTCCTGTCTTTAGGGCATCACACGAACCTGGAACAGTTCTCAATCAGATTTAACCAAACCTCAGCATCAGCGGGATCTGTCGTGCCTTCAAATGTTGTTGCACCTAGTGCCTCCAGTCTTTGAATGCCATACTTCTTTTCTGGATCTGCTTGTGCTAATCCAACACATTTAGCTAATATTTGAGTTATCCTCGTAATGATTTGTTCCTCCATGTTCACCTCTTGCTGAGGATGACTAGACTCTCCCTCTGATACCTCTCTTCCTCTATCACCAATAGCTTATTGAGTTCTAGTCTCCTCTTGCCTGCCTCGTTTTCCACCTCGAACCATGGTCCTAAATTATACAATCTAATTAAAATAGTTAAGACAACAAGCTCCTAGTTTAATGCATGAACCTAGTTCCCTTCACAAAAACTGTCTCTGATACCAAGTTGTCACACCCCCTCCCAGCCTACTTGCTTAACCTAGGAAGAGATGCAAAGAGAGAGATAACCAACTTTCTTACTGGCTCTCCCTGACTAACCAAAGGCTTAACCTAAAATTAAACGCAACATAACACGTTTAAACAAGCAAGATTGAACATTGAATACACATATAACCACGACACATTCACTTCCAGCACTGTGTTCTTTAGCTAGTCATAAAGCCTTTAAGTTTGTTACAACGCAACTAATATGTTTTCACTACAAACCATATACATAAGAATGTGTATATACAAAGAGCTAAAACAACTTGATGGCAAAGAGGTCCTGTCAAGGCTAAGCACCGGAAACTCATCTGCTACCTTGGAAGAGCAAACATAATGAATTCGTGAGCTGGGAAGCCCATTGAGTGACTATTTTTAGAACATTATAAGCTCAAAGGTGAAGCATAATAATGGACATGTTGTAAGTAGAAAATAACTTAACAATTGATTGTAAATGTAATGAAGTCATGCTATCAATTTACAGGTTTAAGTCACCACTTATATATAACATAAAAACTCTTAATGTAGTGTTATAATGAAGAATAAACAAACCCATAGCGTACAAGCTCATAACAATAAAACTCATGGAATGATACCGCTTTCGAACCTTAATTGTGGTAGAGTTATCTTTATACCAACAACGTTCATACCTCTCTCATGTGCACGTGGATGCCATTGGCACTTTGGTTTCCCCTAATACCTTCTCTATGTCCTTCAGTATTAAGGTAAGACCATTTACTACCTTAATACCTTCTCATTGTCCTTTAGTATCGGGAAATCATGATTCCTCCCCCTCTAAGTACCTTTTCGAATGTCCTTTAGTATTAGGTGTTAACAACAAACATAGGCATAATTTGTTTACCATGTAAATCATATTTTTATAATACATACAACAATTTCTCAACCTTTTCATATTATTTCCTAAACATGTTCCCAAGTGGATTTACACAAGGCATTCTCTAGAGGGAATCATACTTCCATATTTTAGTTTTTCCATACTTGAATTTATAGTTACAAACTAATTCAAAACATGCTTAGGTTCCATCAAGAACATTATGTTAAAAACTCCATGAAACTATACATAATTAATTCCAGCAAGATTCAATGATCAACATTTATGTTTTTGAAGAAAAACAAAGGTCAAGTATAGTTTTAAAATAGAGTCACTCACAATCACCAAAAGAGTTCCAAGGATTATAAGTTATTCCTATATGCGTTTGCCCTGAAAATGAAATTAGTAACATTAATTCCTTTTCTTATGTACCTTAAAAACATATCTAATTCAGTCCCATAACTCAGTTCTGAATAGCCATACACACTTGGTTGTAAAGTATATAGAAATGGAAGAACATCTTCTTCAATCTCTTGCTAGCAGTTTTCCCTTGCACCTAAAATTTCAGGTTCAACTTTCAGCTTGGGTTCCTCAAAATTTATCAACACAACCACCCAATATTTTTTTATAAACCTCAAGTACAACATCTTAGCTTACTTACATCAAAATTTAAGCTTCTAATTCATCATCATGAGCTCAAAAGATAATGAACAACTCACACTGTTCTACTACCCAAGAACTTTGAACACCTCTCACTGTGTTGCACTATTCTGCTTTGTCCTCTTCGTATTTTCACAAAAGTCGACCAGTTTCCTTATCTACATTCAATTTATGAGATTTTGACTCAAACATCATCGACTTTGGCTCAGTAAATTAAGAGATATGATCGTTTGAAGATGACCCATTTTCCAGCAGCTTGCTGTTTTCCTACGAATTTGAAAGCACCTACTTGCAAAGTTTAACTCCGAGGCTTCACTTCATTTGGCAAGCTCCTACTACCATGCTTACATCATTATCTCGTTTTTAAAACACTAAACTAAGTAAGTAAATAAACCCTAAGCATTTAGCCAAATTATCCTATGTTTGTGAGGTATGAGATCTTCCATTCAATACATATTGCACCTAAAATTTCTCCAATTTGCTAATGCTTTTAACTTACTTCAATTCAACTTTTATTATGCTTATTTCAATGGCGTACCTATCTCCTTATGAAACTTTTAACACATTGTAACTCCCAATTCAATAGATTCCCAAATGCGATCACGACATCCTTTAGTGCAACCTATATCATTTTGCATATTACAAAACATTATGTACGAGTGCAAAATGATAAAAGAATATAGAGTTTAGGACTTACAATTTACTACCCCCTCAACAGGAATTTTGACCTCGAAATTCAGCACGAGAAAAGTTGTGGGTTCTTTTCCTTCATTTGGTCTTCGCTCTCCCATGTTGCTTCCTCGACGTCGAGATTTCTCCACAATACCTTTACCAATGGTATTGACTTGTTCCTAAGTACTTGTTCTTTCCGATCCAGTACTTGTAGAGGTTCTTCCTCATGGGATAGAATCTCCTTAAGTTGTATTGGTTATACTTTGAGCACATGTGATGGGTCAGAGATGTATTTCCTCAACATTGATACATGGAAAACATTATGTAGCCGAGACAATTCTATCGATAAAGCTAATCTGTAAGCTGATGGCCCTATACGCTCCAGAATCTCGTAAGGCCCAATTTATCTCGGGCTCAGTTTCCCTTTCCTTCTGAACCGTAAAATACCTTTCCATGGGGATAGTCTCAAGAAAACTTTGTCTCCGATTTCAAATTTTAAATATCTTCTTCGTTTGTCAGCATAACTCTTTTGTCTATCTTATGTTGTCTTCAGTATTTCCCTGATAAACTTAAAATTCTCCGAGGTAACATGGACCTACTCTGGCCCTATCAGCTTCCTTTCTCCTACCTCCCCTCAACAAATAGGGGTTTTACATTTCCTTCCATGTAATGCTCCGTACGGCGCCATTCCGATGCTAGAATGATAACTATTATTGTATGCAAACTCCATCAACGATAGGTGAGTCTCCCAACTTCCTTTATATTGTAATACGCATGCTCAAACAATGTCTTCGAGGGTCTGAATGGTTCTTTCTGACTGACCATCGGTTTGTGGATGAAATGTTGTACTAAAGTGCAACTTAGTTCCTAAGGCCTCTTAGAGACTCGGCCAAAACATGGAAGTAAATATCGAATCCATATCCAACGCAATTGATACTGGGGCCCCGTATTGGCTTACAATCCTGTCAACATATAACTTAGCATGTTTATCCACAGTAAAACTTACCTTGACGGGTAAGAATCGAGTAGTCTTAGTCAGTCAGTCTACTATCACCCAAATCCTGTTATAATCACTCGGTGTCCGTGAAAGTCCAAATAAGAAATTGATGGTTACATGCTCCCACTTCCAGTAAGATATTGGGAGTGGATTTAGAAGCCCTCTTGGTTTCTATCGTTCAGGTTTCACCTGCTGACAAATTAAACATTTAGAGATATACTCTGCTATCTCTCGTTTCATTCCTGGCCACCAATAATTTTTCTTTAGGGTCTGATACATCTTTGTACCTACTGGATGCATCACATAGGTTGAACTATGTGCTTCCTCTAGTATTGCATTTTTCAAAGTTTCATCCTTAGGAACACAAAATCTACAACACTTAATCAACGCTCCATCACTCCTTACTTCGTAATATGCTCTCTGCTTCAAGTTCACCTCTTTTAGCAATTTCTTCAGGGTAGGGTCTTTAGCTTTGAAGGGAAAACGAGTCCCGCGGCGGAAACAATTGCGAATCGTGCACTCTTGATTTAGTTACAACTATTTAATCAAGAACGTAAAACACTAGATTAAGCATATAAACATAATGGACAACAAGAAATATTACCTTTGTAGAACCTTTCTTCAAGTGCTCCTCTCTCCCATGATCAAGATCTCAGCAACTCGAACAACCACTGATCTTCTCCGTTGTTCTCTAGGTGAGGGAGGAATGTGGGTTCCCTTTAGGAGATATGAGATGATGTGAGAGAGATGTATGTTTTGGAACCTTTCCAACCAACGCAACAAAGGTTTGGATCACTTAACCTAGCTGCATCTCATGCAACCATATATATAGGGAAATAGGATGGAAATGACCATCCTACCCCTCCTTTATTCTCTCTTTAGTATATGGTTTACATATGAATCTAATTCACATTAAAACTATATATTATATCTATTATATCATATATAATTGATATAACACATCATGTATGAAATTGAACACTTCAATTTCATTCCTATCTTTATACCCTCAATGTTACCATGTTGAGCCAACGGAGGGACCTAATGGACCTACAGTTCATGATCTCCAATGATATGAGATTAACTGATCAAACTTTTTGATCCAGTTAATCAATATTCATTAACTACAAGTCAGTCCACTATAGACTTCTAGTTGCACTCTCCTTACTGTAGATATTATTGTGTCCACTGATATAGTCATTACCCATGAGTCGACCCTTCACAGGTTGTCCGTAATCACGGTTGGGTCAAATTATCGTTTTACCACCGTGATTACCTCTTTGCTCCTTAAGCACCACTGATCCTCGAATGAACAACGAGTCTAAGGTCCTACCTTAGACTCAATCGCTCATAGAGGGTGGGGCCCCGTTGTTCAAGACCTTGAGTCAGTTCTTAAGGGAACAACCTATCTAATTCCTTAGTGGTGGAATGAGGGAATTCCATCGTGCACAGTTAAGTTCCCAGCTACCTACGAGGTTTTGTCCCTGAGAAGGTAGGCTTATTGAGTCGGCTACAGGCCACTCTCACCCATACTAGTCTAAGGACAAACCCCTATAAGCAGGAGTTCTTAACTTGCTCAGGATTCAGGTCGAGCCACTAATGAATATCTATAAATTACTAGTCTTATTCTGTTAATGGTGTTACACTGGTTAGACTAATAATTTGCGGTTCAGTCTTGTATGAACTCTTCATACAGGATCCCCCCACTCGCATGTCAACTACATGAATGAGTTGGATTACCTCATTTGTACTAATTACAAAATGGGTAGAATCCATGTTGTTTCCAGAACGAGGTTTCCAACCTTAATCTTATACCATAGACCATTTAGGTTATATTCTTGAACACAATCCAAATAGTGTCCACTACACTGATGTTCAAGATATATGTTATAACCTTGGAGCTTAGTTTATTGGATTTATAAAGCAAGACTGTAATTCTATAAAAAACAAATAGCCCTTTATTTAATTGATCAAAATTACAGAAGTTTAGGGCATAAATCCCAACAATCTCCGACTTGACCTAAAGCTTGTGGAGTACAAAAAACATTACAATAATGTAAATACAATAAATTAGGAAATTTAAACCCCTTTGTACAAAATACTCCCACTTGCCCTAGTTGGGGAAGACTTGTAAACCTAGACCTTCTAGGTGACTCTAAAAAACTTTAGCCGTGAGAGCCTTTGTAAAATGATCAGCAATGTTGTGCTCTAAGGCTATCTTCGTGACAATCACGTCTCCTCTATGCACGATCTCCCGAATGAGAAGATATTTCCGCTCAATGTGCTTTCTCCTCTTGTGATAGGCAAAGTCATATTTGGAATGACTTCCAAATTTAGCATGAATTTCCTTAACCAAACGGCCTCTGTAGCTGCTTCACAAGCTGCTACATATTCGGCCTCCATGGTGGAATCATCGATGCATCCTCGCTTGACGCTTCGCCATACTACAGCTCCTCCGTTAAGAGTTAATACTGACCCTGATGTAGATTTTCGAGAATCTTTATCACTCTGAAAGTAATAATCTGTGTATCCTGTAAGGATCAGATCCTTAGCCCCATACACAAGAATGTAGTTCCTTATTCTCCGAAGAGGCTTAAGGATCATTTTAACCACTGTTCAGTGTTCAAGTCCTTGATTGGATTGATACCTACTGACCATTCCAACTGCAAAACATATGCCAGGCCTTGTACACACCATGGCGTACATGAGGCTCCCAATAACTGATGCATAAGGAATCAGTCTCATATCCTCAACTCCTTGAGGTGACTTAGGACACTGTTCCATCGACAAATGGATTCCATGTCTAAAAGGCAACAATCCCTTTTTGGAATCATGCATCTTAAACCTTGACAACACTTTGTCTATGTGAGATGCTTGAGAAAAGGCTAGTGTTTTATTCTTGCACTTCCGGCCAATCTAGATCCCAAGAACAAATTGCGCATCACCCAAATCCTTCATTTGGAACTGCGTAGCTAGCCATTCCTTCATGTCAGTAAGATAACCTACATCATTCTGAATGAGTAGGATATCATCCACATAGAGAATTAGGAATGCGAAAGAACTATTGATGATTTTCTTGTACACACAAGGTTCATCATCATTCAGGTCAAAACCATAAGATTTTATCGGTTCATCAAATCTTATATTTCAGGACCTAGAGGCTTGTTTCAGTCAATAAATTGACCTTTTAACCCTTCAAACCTTTTGCTCTTGTCCTGGTTCAATGAACCCTTTGGGTTGGTCAATATAGATGTTTTCCTCGAGATTGCCATTGAAAAAGGCTGTCTTGACATCCATTTGCCATACCTCATAGTCATAATATGGGGCAATGGCAAGAAGGATACGGATAGACTTTACCATAACAACAGGTGAAAAGGTCTCTTCATAGTCAACCCCTTCAACCTAGGTATAACCCTTTGCTACTAGTCGAGCTTTAAAGGTTTGCACATTCCCATCTACACCACGCTTTCTCTTGTAGATCAACATACAACCTATAGGTTTTACCCCATCAGGCTTATCTACAAGATCCCAAACAGAATTGATGTACATAGACCCCCTTTCATGGTCCATGGCTATGACCCATTTGTCTTTGTCTTTGTCAACCATTGCTTGATTATAAGTCAATGGATCCTCGTTGTTGTCATCTGGTTTGAAAACTTGGGTTTCAGCTAAACCCATGTAACGGTCATGCTGTATTACAACCCTCCCACTACGTCGAGACATACTCAACTTTTGAGATGGACTCTCTTGACTAGACAAACTAGTATCAATAACTCTTGTTGACGTACTAGTGTTGTTAGCAACCTTTGCTATTGTTTCGTCAAATTCACTCAACACAACTTTACTTTTTGGTTTGTGGTCCCTTATGTTGTCCTCCTCTAGGAAAAATGGCATTTGTCGATACAAAAACTTTATCTTCCTTAAGATCATAGAATAAACCACCTCTTGTTTCTTTTGGGTATCCTACGAATAGGCATAACTTTGAACGTGAATCCAACTTCTTTGGATTTGTCACAAGCATGTGCCTGACAACCCCAAATTGTGAAATGACATAAACTACCTTTACGTCCTTTCCAGAGTTCATAAGGTGTTTCATAAAAACATTTGGAGGGCACACTATTTAGAGTGTATACTATAGTCTCCACTGCGTAACCCCAAAAGGAACTAGGGAGATGGGCATAACTCATCATTGATTGAACCATGTCCAACAAGGTTCTATTTCTCCTTTCCGATACACCGTTTTGTTGTGCTGTGCCGGGAGCTGAGAGTTGGGATATAATTCCATGTTCTGTCATATAGTTATGGAATTTTAAATCCATGTACTCTCCACCTCGATCCGATCGAAGTGTTTTAATAGTTTTACCTAATTGATTTTCAACCTCAGTCTTGAATTCCTTGAACTTTTCAACTGCTTCAGACTTGTGGTGCATTAGGTAAATATGCCCAAATCTAGAATAATCATCTATAAAAGAGATGAAATATTCATATCATCCCATTCCTTTAACATTCATCAGACCACAAAGGTCTGAATGTATAAGCTCTAGAGGATATTTGGCTATATAACCTTTTCCACTAAAAGTTCTTTTAGTCATTTTGCCTTCTAGGCAAGATTCACATAAAGGCAAAGAGTTTTCTTCTAACTCGTTTAGAAGTCCGTTCTTTACCAATATCTCAATCCTATTGAGATTAATGTGACCCAACCTATGATGCCAAAGATGAGCATTTTCTTTAGGAGAAATTAGTTCGTGTATTTGCAATTTTGTAGAATTCACTGGTAAAACTATTTTAACTGAATTAAACCGTTTGCAAATAATTCTCTAGAAGAACCACACATAGTACAATACTTTTCCAGTGAAATAAACATTTTATTTAATTGAAAAGCAAATGAAGTACAATGTTCGCTAAGGCAAGAACCAGAAATAAGGTTTCTAATAAACGCTTAAGCTAAATGTTATCAAAATAACAGCTTTTTTTTTTGCAAGACGGTTGCTCTTTATATGCTCCTTTTCCTCTTCTACCTGTATCTTCTTAAGTTCATAAGTCTGGTTTTAGTCCTTAGTTCCAGAGGATGAATCCTTCTGAGAACTTTTGGAATGGGCAAACAAATTTTCCTTTCCATTTTTTTGTCTCTTATAATCCATAAGAAACTGATAACTCTGCAGCTCATTTAGCAGAGAAGTCAGATCATACTCTATGTTGTTTATCGTTGCATTGCTACGAAATCGCAGAAAACTCTTCGGAAGAGATTATAGGATGAACAAAACCTTACATTTCTCATCTATGACCGCTCCGTTTAATTCCGTTATGTTGAAGGGGGCAATCAGATTGAGAACATGTTCTCTCACTGACGTTCCTTCTTTCATGCGTGCGTTGTAAACGAATTTTAAAGCTTCATGCCGAATTTGTTTTGACGGTTGTCTAGAAAAATTTAGCACAAAATCCATGATCTCAGGAGATGAGACCTTGCCCTCAGCCTCCTGGCTAAAACATCAGGTATGCTAGCAAAGATATAGGCTTTTGCCTTTTCGTTGGCATTGATCCAGCGGTCATATGTATCCTCAACAGCTTGAGATGGGTTTTGAGCAGGAAATTGAGGACACTCTTCATTGAGAACGAACTTAAGATCATGTGTAACCAAGATTATGTTGAGTCCATTCCTCCAAGTCATCATATTCTCTCCGGTTATCTTTTTCGCACCCAATAAAAAAATGATAGAGCTAGACATTTTTGCTGAAGATTTACAAACAAACTTGAATGACATTCTTGCTATAACTCTAAACCAATCATGTTTTAGCTAATTATCAAATCATTCCTAGGCCATTTATAATTTGCAATGATACTGCAAAGGTTTAGAATGTATGACACCGAAGGGTAATAAAAAACACTCCTCCTCTGGATCAAGACACTCTTGACCAAAACCTATTACCAGAATAACTCTTATTCCTATAGGTTTTAGTTACCATTTTTCAGTTTGGATACAGACACAAGTTATGTACCCTGTGAGTGTAACCCTCTGTCTTTAGATCCTAGAGTCTCCATCCAATAAAATCTGCCGAAGGGAGGACTAAATTGAAAAATAGTCTAAGGAAATCTTTATCCCTTTCGGGTGTCTACTGTCAAACCCCCTCCCGAACTACCTGCTAACTCAGCTCGAAAGGCGGCGTGAAGCCAACAGATATTGTTTATCTCTTAACAATACTTGTTGACCTTGATTCACCTGATAAACATACTATGTTCGAAAATGGAACACTTAACATGACATAGCAGAAACTGGATAACTATTAAACATATACAAGGAGAAACCCTTCACAAGTCTCTCGTGGAAACTAAAAGTCTAGTGCATCAGAAACAACACAAGACAAACCATTGTTTATACAACCTCTAATGTACAAGCAACTATAACACCAAAGTCCTCTCAAAATAATTTACAAACATAGAGACTTGCTAGACAAAACCAGCCACGTACAAAGTATTTAACTTATGAAGTTTCAGCAGACTATGGCAGTAACTCAGGTGCCAGGAGCTCGATCTCTACCTGAAAAGTTTGAAAACATAGAAAGAATGAGCTATGAAGCTCACTGAGTGACTGTGTTTAATATCTATAACTTGTAAAACATGTGACCTGAAAACTATGAGCATATGCATTTGTATTCAAGCATTGAAAGTAAACGTAGAATCATAATAGACTTTAAGAAAACCAACAAGTATATCATCAAAATCTCGTAAGGCATGTAAATGAGATAAATTCTTTTAAAAACATGTCACAATCCACGTTGTGTAGGGCACGCCAAGACAACCAACGTTTACTCTCACGATGTAGTGGGGCCCGCCCAAAGACTCCCATCGTCTTTGTCGTAGTGGGGCCCGCCAAAGACTCACTCACGCAGTGGCTATTCTCACGAGTACACTCAACGTCGACAACAGAATAAGACCTGTGTGCACACGGTACCATAAAGCCTCGGGCTCAATATCTCAGAAAATCACATGAAAACATTTGAACATGCCTGCTTATCTTTTCTTTCATAAAACTCAAGCTTACTCAGCTTGTTCATAAAACTGTAAATCTTTAAAACATACTTGCTAGTACATGCTTGCTTGAAACCATAACATTTTCATAAATTTTGGCAACCATTGGACATATGCTCATGTATAAACTTTATAAAGACTTTTAGGGTCACAATGAACACTTGAAACATTTATAGGAAAACATGAATACTCATAAACATGTGTTCAAAAGAAAGCATAATGCATTGAAAACTTTTATTCTAGCAAAACTTGCATTTCTTGAACATAATTCAAACATATATACACTTTTGAAGTTCCTTTTATCACTCACAGTGTTTGAACTAGAATCTTAGCCTGTACACTCGACCTATTTGCTCTTGGCCTGTCAAACAAACCAAATTCATGTATTAGAACCTCGAGCTCATGGTTTTTAACATTAAAACTACAAGAAAACACACTTTCAAAAATTCCAGCATTTTCAGATTTTCTGCCCTGTTTTTAGACAGCCATAACTTCTTCATTACTTATCCAAAAAGAATGTACTTTATACCAAACTCTTTCTTTTTGAACCCTCTAAAACTCTTATGAAGACATGAAAATGAGATTCCTAACGTATTATTTAGAACATACCTCAGTAGCTTAACCCCTAAAATGATCCTGCTGCTGTTCCAGATTTCCCTTCCTGCTGCAACCCGAAACTTAACCTCATGATTACAACATCTTCCAATCATTTTCTTCTCACGATTCCTTCACAGAAACTTGTAGGAAATTCAATAAGCTTTCGAACCATACCAATTAGAGCTTCTAACGCCAAGTATACAGATCAGAACAACCAAAACATCAGAGACCCTCGGATTTTGACAAAGAAAATTATGTCTTCTCGCCTTCCTCTTAACAAAACAGCAACTTAAAATCATAATTGGCTCGAGCTTCCTTCACGAATTTTGTTCCAATATGAGCTAACTTTCCTGAAACAAAAGCTCAACTCTTACCTCTTCTTGTGGAGCTCGAGATGAACAGAAAATCAGAGCTTGTCGGAGTTGATTTCCTTGCTGTAATAATGACTTCCTTGAGTTCTCCTCTTTTCTTCTGCAACTCCAGCTTCAAAATCACCAAAAAATGGCCTCCTTCTTCTTCCTTTCTCCTTCAACCACGAAGCTTCAGCCTTAGTTTGTGAGGAAAGAGAAGAAAATGGAGAGAACTTCTTTTAAAAAAATCAAACGGTGGAGGGTTTGTCCTTTTGCACCTTTTTACTTTTTCATTTTCCATTTGTTTTTCCTTTTCTTTTCTTTCCTTTATCTTCTTTCTTTCTTTTCTTTTCTTTTCTTTTCTTTTCTTAACAAAACAATATAACTTAATATCTAAAACATTTGTTTCATTTCCTTTTCCTCTTGTCTTTAAAAGCAAACCAAACCAAAATGGTTTAAACTTTCTTTCCTTGTTTTCCTTTTGTCTTTCATTTCATTTCTTTTCTTTTTAAAACATGGGAAACCAAGTTTTAAACATTCATTTCTTCTTTCTTTTTGTTGTTTGTTAATAAGGAAATTCCAAAGAAAGATCTCGGGTTTACAACTTACCTCCCCTTGAGAAATTTCGTCCTCGAAATTGAGTAGTCTTTAAGTGAAAATCATCGGGTACTTCCTCCTCATTAGATCCTCTAACTCCCAGGTTGCCTCCTCCACTCTGTGATGTCTCCAACGAACCTTCACGAGTGGGATCGTCTTGTTCCTCAAAACATGCTCTTTCCTGTCGAGGATTTGACATGCTTCCTCTACGTAACTCATGTCTTCTTTCAGCTCAACGGGTTGTGCTTGCAACACATGTGTCGGATCTGGAATATACTTCCTCAAAATGGACACATGAAATACATCATGTACTCGAGATAGTTCTGCTGGCAACTCCAGTCTGTAGGCTGCTGGCCCAACTCGTCCCGTTACTGGATAAGGACCAATATATCTAGGGCTTAGTTTACCCTTCTTACCAAAACGAAGGTCACCTCTCCATGGAGATAATTTCAAGAAAACATGATCTCCAACCTGGAATTCTAAGTCCTTTCGTCGCTTATCAGCATAATTCTTCTGACGGTCTGTGCTACCTTCAAATTTTCTCTTATTACCTTAATATTGTCTGTAGTAACTTGTACAAACTCAGGGCCGATTAGCTTCCGCTCTCCAACTTCATTCCAACATACGGGCGTTCTACATGGTCTTCCATACAGAGCCTCAATTGGTGCCATACCAATACGGGTGAGCCTCACATGGTCTACATGTTCTTTGACTAGTACGGGTGAGGGTGGTCGCAATTACTCGCCCAATATGCCTATCTTCTCAGGGACAGAACAAAGTAGGGAGCTGGGAACTTAACTACGCGAGATGGAATTCACTTGTTCCCGCCTTTAGGGAAACTAGAGGGATTGTTCCCTTAAGTGCTGTCTCCTAGGCTTGGACAACGGGCGCCCACCTTCTCACTGGCCCGAGTGGGGACTTAAGGAACAAGAGGTAGACACAGGGGTAAAACGGTAAATTGACCCAACCGTGTCTACGAACAACCTGTGAAGGGTCGACTCATGGGTATTAGTTATATCAGTGGACACGTAATATTCTGCACTGACGGGAGTGCAGCTATGGGCTATAGTGGAGTGTTACCGTAGCTAATGAATGTTGGTTAATCGGGTCAAAGAGTTTGACAGGTTAATCTCAGATCATTGGAGCGCGTCACAGTAGGTCCATTAGGTCCCTCGGTTGGCTCCATCTGGGTTAAAAGAAGGGTTAATGTTTTGTTATGAAATTGAAGTATTCAATTTCACTTTAAGGACATTTATGTCATTTATATGAGATATGAATGATATAATATATAGTTTAATATGAATGAGATTCATAATAAACTATAGGTTAGCCTAATTGGAGAAATTGATTGAGAGAAATTAAATTGGATGTGATTCAATTTAATTAATCCACAATTATTGCAAATGAGATTTGCAATATGAGATATGAGATATCTTATATTATATGGTTATGCAAATGAGATTTGCATAACTTATGGTTGTGGTAAAGTGGTAATTATGTGGAGATTTTAACTACATCAATTCCACTATATAAACCCTTCTTGCAAGAAGAATGTAAGCTTAATCTCTCATTTTTTGATTTTTTCATCAAAGAAGAGAAGCGGAATTCTCTCAATTCTCTCTCAATTCCTCTCCCTCTCCAAAACTCAAAAGATCCCACCATCTTCCTTTCTCCAAAAGAGAACAACCGAGAATGCCATTTGGTTGTGTTCGAGTTCCTTTTGTGGGAGTGTTCGTTGAGTTCAAGGAGCACGAAGAGTTCGTGATTTGAGTTCGTCTTCCGCTGCGCGGGATTCTCATTCTCTTCAATTGGTATCAGAGCCATCTCGATGGTTCTTCAATTTTGCACTATTTATTTAAAATTTGGTCGGTATTTTGCAATAATTCATGAGATGAGTTTTTGGTTTGCTTAAATAGAAGTTTACGGTTTTTGGCATTCTAGATTTACAATTATGTTGATGAGATCAATGTAAGGGCCCTTTTTTTTGGGGCAATTTTGTTGTAAATCGAGTCTGTAAGTCAGGTTCGTTCGTGGCAAGAGTTGTTGTGAAGAAATCGGAGCGAAAACAGGCGAAAATGGGTGGAAGAACAACAAAGTGTTTGCTGTTCTGTCGATGGCGTTGAGACGCTGCCCAACGGCGTCTCAACGCTGCTTCTTGCTTGAGCGGGCGCTTTGAGAGTAGCGTTAACGCTGGCGTAGGTTGTAACATTATTGGCGTTGAGAACGCAGCTCGACGCTGTAGGCGACAGCGTTGCAAGGCTGCCCACGGCGTTGCAACGCTGCACGCATTGAGGAGCAGTTCGCGGCAGTTTCGCGAGGAGTGGGGTGTGCTGTTCTTAATTCGTGAAGTGGGCGGTTTCATTAACGTTTTTTTTTTTTTATAAAATGTATTTTAATTTATTTATTTAATTATTTTATTAAATCATATTAATATAAATGTTATATTAATGTTATTTAATTAAATAATTGCCCCTAGGTGCCAAAAATCGATCAATTTTTTCTGATTAATTTTTTTATGCATGAGATGTATATTTTAATTAATTCTATGTGCATAATGTATGTCATATAGATTTAAAATCCCACCGTAGGTTAAACATTTCATGCACCATTTTTATATTATATGAGTTATAATATATAGTATGCATGATAGGATTATATTATAAGAGTTATAATATAATGTATGCATGATTTAATTTATTTAATATAAGTGTTATATTTTAAAATAAAAAGCATGGTCATGCATTTAATTCATGTGATGAATTATATTATGTTATAGTATATAGCATTATTTCATGTGATGGATGACCAAGCACTATAACATAGAAATGCATGCAACCTAAGTTAATTATTAGTTTTAAAGTGTTCAGAACTTGAATAATTAGACTTAGGTTTTCTAATTTTCTAATAAGATTAGAAATTTAGGAAATCAAATATAAGCTTTGTATGGTGACTGATAAGTAACTCTGTCTAAGGAAGGTTTTGTCTAAGGCTGGGGTATTTAAGTTGACGCTTGCGGAACACCCCTACTTGGAAACCGACCTGGGAGTGAATTCGGTCCGGAGATTCTTAGGTTCTATTCTCGTGAGTGTCGTTAATTAAGTGTTAATTAATTTACTCACATAGACCTATGTTAATAATGTGATTATAAACTTAGGTTAATACCATATAAGAGTTATATTGGTAGACTTAGGTAAATTTTAGCTGGTTTATCTAGGTCAATCCCTATTAAAAATTAAAGTGATGAGTGGGAGGAAATAAAGTGTATGAGATACATTTGAATTTCCAACCACAAATCTCCTTTAAGTCCGCACCGTGACATCTATACTTAGCCTCGTGGCGCAAATGGGAGCGTCCCCCTTCGGATGGCATTTGTATAGGTCAATATCATCGTGGATGGAGAGAGTACTTATAGTGAGTGGGATCGGGACTTGTGAAAACGAGACCCACGGTCTCTTCATTCTATTCACACCGTGAGACACCTATGATCTGCCTGCTAGTTTGGCCTGGACCAGACAATCCCTTCGGAGGGCTTGATCATGGGAGTCGGAACACCGTGAATTCCCGAAAGGGATATAGTTTCCTGGTTGGTTTTCCTTCTTGGTTCACCCTTCAGTGGCTATTGTTTGGATGAATACTTGGAAACTTAAAGATTGAGGGGGACACTCACAGAATTCGTTAAGTGTTAATGAATTCGACCGAACAATGGTAATTGGACGCCTAATGGAATAAGAGTTATTCTAGGATTAGGGTCTGATCGAGAAAGTCTCGTCCTAGAGGAGGAGTGTTCTGTTCACCCTTCGATGGCGGTCATTCTTAACCTTTAGGGTATCATTGCAAAATTTTGAATGAACTAGGGATCATAAAACAATTTTGCTAAAACTTTATTGGATTTCAAAAGTTTTTGCGAGACTAATACAAAGGTTTTTCTTATTTTTCAGCTAAAAATGTCTAGCACTATAATTGCTTTACTTGCTTCGGATAAGTTAGTGGGAGATAATTACCAAAGTTGGAAAATCAACATTAATACAATTTTGGTACAAGACGACATAAAGTTCGTGCTATCTGAGGAGTGTCCTCAGATGTCGGGCTCGACCGCGTCGCGAAGTGTTCGCGACACGTTCGATCGCTGGATCAGGGCAAATGAAAAGGCCAAGCTCTACATAATTGCCAGCATGTCTGATGTCTTGGCAAAGAAGCATGAGCTGATGGTTTCCGCTAAGGAGATCATGGAGTCCTTGCAGGAAATGTTTGGACAGCAGTCCTTTCAGGGTCGACATGACTCGCTCAAATACGTTTTCAACGCACGGATGAAAGAGGGGTCGTCTGTCCGTGAACACGTTCTAGACATGATGACCCACTTCCATTTGGCCGAGATGAACGGGGCTTCGGTCGACGAGTCGAGCAGTCGCTTTTTATTTTGGAGACTCTTCCAAGAGTTTCCTTGATTTCAGAGCAATGCTGTTATGAACAAAATTAGCTACACTCTGACTACCCTCCTCAATGAGCTACAGAATTTCCAATCCTTGAACAGGGTCAAGGAATCTGAGGCAAATGTTGCCTACAGGTCTTATCACAGGAGTTTGACCTCTCGGACGAAACCTGTTGCTCCTTCACGCCCGAAAGGGAAGAAGAGGATGAAGAGGGGTAAAACTGATCGTGCTGCCGCCCACAAGGGCAAGAAGGTCAAAGAGGTTGCAGATAAAGGAAAGTGTTTCCACGGCAATGTGGGCGGTCACTGGAAGAGATACTGTCCCAAATTCCTTACCGAGAGGAAGAATCAAGGTAAATGTGATTTACTTGTGACTGAAACATTTTTAGTGGAGAGTAGTGACTCTGCCTGGATATTGGATTCGGGCGCCACTAACCACATTTGTTCTTCTTTTCAGGGGATTGATTCCTGGCAGCTGCTGCGAGAGGGTGAGGTGACTCTACGGGTTGGATCCGGGGAGCTTGTCTCTACTGCAGCTGATCAAGACCGTGAAGCTAAACTTTGGCGGGAAGTACTTATTGTTGGACAATCTGTACATAGTTCCAGGGTTTACTAGAAACCTTGTTTCAATTTCCTGCTTAATAGAACAATGTATTTCAGTTTCTTTTGAATTTAATAAAGCGTTTATTTCTTTCAAAGGAAATGTTATTTGTTCAGCTTCACTTGAAAATAATCTGTATGTTTTGAAACCTAATTCGGTCAAAAGTGTTTTGAATACTGAATTGTTTAAAACTGCAGAAACACGAAGTAAGAAAGCAAAAGTTTCTCCAAAAGAAAATGCCCACCTTTGGCATCTTCGGTTATGCCACATTAATCTCAATAGGATTGAGAAACTAGTGAAGAGTGGACTTCTAAACGAGTTGGAAGAAAACTCTTTGTCGGTGTGTGAGTCATGTCTTGAGGGCAAAATGACCAAATGTCCTTTTAGTGAAAAAGGATATAGAGCCAAAGAGGCTCTTGAGTTAGTACATTCTGACCTCTATGGTCCGATGAATGTTAAAGTTCGGGGCGATTATGAGTATTTCGTGTCTTTCATAGACGATTACTCCAGATATGGGTATATTTACCTAATTCACAAGAAGTCTGAAACTCTTCAAAGTTAAAGGAGTACAAGACTGAGGTTGAGAACCTCTTAGGTAAATTGCTTAAAACACTTTGATCGGATCGAGGTGGAGAGTACATGGACACTGAATTCGAGGACTATCTGATAGAATACGGAATCACGTCCCAACTCTCAGCACCTGGTATGCCACAGCAGAATGGTGTATCGGAAAGGAGAAACAGAACCTTGTTGGACATGGTTAGGTCGACGATGAGCTATGCTCGTATCCCTGATTCTTTTTGTGGGTACATAGTGGAGACTGCGGTTTATATTTTGAACAACGTTCCGTCGAAGAGTGTTTGTGAAACATCTTTCGAGCTCTGGAGTGGACGTAAAGGCAGTTTACATCACTTCAGGATTTGGGGATGCCCGACCCACGTGGTTGTGTCAAACCCGAAAAAGTTGGAACCCCGTTCGAAATTGTGCCTATTCGTAGGTTACCCTAAAGAGACTAGCGGTGGTCTGTTTTACGATCCTAGGGAAAATAGTTTGCTTGTATCGACAAACGCCACTTTCCTAGAAGAAGACAACGTCAGGGATCATTTACCAAGGAGTAAAATTGAATTAAATGAAATGGACAGTACATCAGCAAGAGTTGTTGATGGGGCTAGTACGTCAACAAGTGTTGTTGATCCTAGCACGTCTAGTCAAATCCGTTCCCAAGAGTTGGAATGCCTCGACGTAGTGGGAGGGCTGTGAGACAGCCTGATCGCTACATGTGTTTAGCTGAAACCTCAATTGTCGCTCCTGATGATGACTCTGAGGATCCATTGACCTATGATCAGGCAATGGTTGATGTTGACAAAGACGAGTGGATTAAAGCTATGGACCAGGAAATGGAGTCTATGTACTTCAATTTTGTATTGGAGCTTGTGGATCAATCGAATGGGGTAAAACCTATTGGTTGCAAATGGATCTACAAGCGTAAACATGGCGTAGATGGGAAGGTGTTGACCTTCAAAGCCCGACTAGTGGCAAAGGATTTTACCTAGGTTGAAAGGGTTGACTATGAGGAGACCTTTTCACCTGTTGCCATGGTAAAGTCGATCAGGATCCTTCTGGCCATTGCCGCGTATTATGACTACGAGGAATGGAAGATGGACATCAAGACAACCTTTCTGAATGGCAAACTTGATGAGACCATCTACATGGACCAACCCAAAGGGTTCATTGCCCAAGGCCAAGAGCAAAAGGTTTGCCGGCTTCATAGGTCCATTTATGGACTGAAACAAGCTTCGATTCTTGGAATATAAGGTTTGATGAGGCGATCAAATCTTATGGCTTTGATCAAAATGTCGACGAGCCTTGTGTCTACAAGAAAATCGTTGACAAAACTGTCGCATTTTTGGTGTTGTACGTGGACGATATTCTTCTCATTGGGAATGAGGTAGAATTTCTTACTGACGTTAAGAAGTGGCTAGCTTCGCAATTCCAAATGAAAGATTTGGGAGAAGGCCAGTATGTTCTAGGTATCCAAATAGTCTGGAACCAGAAGAACAGAACTCTAGGCTTGTCTCAGGCGTCTTATATTGACAAAATGTTGTCTAGATATAAGATGCAGAACTCCAAGAAGGGCTTGCTGCCTTTCAAGCATGGGGTTCATTTGTCCAAGGGTTACTGTCCTAAGACTCCTCAAGATCTTGAGGATATGAGACGGATTCCATATGCTTCAGCTGTAGGGAGCCTCATGTATGCCATGCTGTGTTCTAGGCCCGACATCTGTTATGCAGTAGGAATTGTCAGTAGATATAGGTCCTATCCAAAATTAGATCACTAGACAACCGTAAAGGTGACGTCGAAGTACAACGTAGCTGATCCATTTACAAAGCCCCTCATGACTAAGGTTTTTAAGGGTCACCTAGAGAGTCTAGGTCTTCGAGAGCTTCCTGACTAGGGCAAGTAGGAGATCTGTAAACGGGTATTCAATGCCCTAGTTTATTGTATTACTTCATTGTAATTTATGTACATTTATGAAATATATTTTCTCCACTAGCTTAGCCCAAGTGGGAGTTTTTTTGGATTTTTGTCCTAATCTCGTGTTTGTAACATATTGTTTGAAATTAATAAGAGTTATTCATTTCATCACTTTGTGTCTCGCAATATTTATAAACTTTTCCAATAAACTAAGCTCCAGGGTCATTGAATTTATGAGTGAACTAGAGCTTGAACGGTGTGTAGTGGACACATCGGGAGGATCACGTTCTAGTTAATGACCCGAACGGTCTACAGTATATGGACAGAGTTGGAGACCTAATCCTGGATACACTGTGGATGTGGCCCGCTTTGTATTAGATACAAACGAGGTGATCTGACTCGTTCATGTAGTTGACATGCGAGTGGGGGCATCCTGTGCAATGAGATTGTACAAGACCAGACCGTGATTTATAAGACCTACTGATGTAATACCGTTAACAGTAAGGACTAATAACTTCGTAGATGACCATTAGTGACTCGACCTGAATCGTGAGTGTGTTACGGACTCCTGTCTGTGAGGGTCTATTCTTTGATTAGTACGGGTGGGGGTGGTCACAGTTACTCACCCTATATGCCTATCTTCTTAGAGACAGAACCAAGTAGGGAGCTGGGAACTTAACTACGCGAGATGGAATTCACTCGTTTCCGCCTTTAGGGAAACTAGAGGGGTTGTTCCCTTATGTGTTGTCTCCAGGGCTTGGACAACGGGCGCCCACCTTCTCAATGGCCCGAGAAGGGTGGTGTGTATGGTTGGACCATCACAATATGTTGTTCATTAGAGGAGCAGTGGGGACTTAAGGAACAAGAGTTAGACAAACGGGTAAAACAATAATTTTACTCAGCCGTGTCTACGAATAACCTGTGAACGGTCGACTTATGGGTATTGGTTATGTCACACCCCCTCTCGAACTACCTGCTACTTAGCCCGAAAGGCGACATGAAACCAACAGACATTGTTTACCTCTTAACAATACCTGTTGACCCTGTTCTCCTGATAAACATACTATGTTCGCATTTGGAACATTTTAACATAACACAACAGAATCTGGACAACTATTAAACATAAACAAGGAGAAACCCTTCATAAGTCTCTCTTGGAAACTAAAAGTCAAGTGCATCAAAACAACACAAGACAACTCAATGTTTATACAACCACTAATGTACAAAACTTCTATAACTACATAACGACTTGCTATACACACTTTGACCACGTACAAACTAACAACTTATGAAACTTCCAGCAGACTATGGCAGGATGTCAGGTACCAGGAGCTTGATCTCTACCTGAAAAGGTTTGAAAACATTGAAAGAATGAGCTAAAAAGCTGAGTGAGTGTCTATCTTTAAAACATTATAAGCTCACAGGTGAATCATAATAATGGCAGATTATAAGTAGAAAATAGCCTAACATCTGTTTGTAAACATAAACAAATCATGCTTCCAATTTACAGGTTTAAGTCATCAGTTGTGCATAGCACAAAACTCGAAATGTACTAACATATCGAGGGTCTATAGATCAATAAAATAGAAACTCATAACAATAAAACACATGACATGATACCACATTAAACCATAGAGGTGGTAGAGTTACATTTATACCAATAAGGTTCGTACCACTCTCTCTCTCACGTGCACGTGGAATGCCTTTGGTCGTTTGGTTTTCCCTAATACCTTCTCTATGTCCTTCAGTATGAAGGTAAAACCATTTACTACCCGAATACCTTCTCATTGTCCTTCAGTATTTAGGTAAAACTATTTACTTCTCGGATACCTTCTCATTGTCCCTTGAGATCGGGATATCATGATTCATTCCCCTAAGTACCTTCTCGAATGTCCTTCAGTATTAGGGGTTAACCCCAAACAAGGGCATAATTTGTGTACCATGGAAATCATGTCTTTATAACACATACAACAATTCCTTGACATTTCCACATTGTCATTTATACATGTTCCCAAGTGGATTTACACAAAACATTCTCTAAAGGAAAGCATACTTTCATAATTTAGTTTCCATACCTGGATTTATAGTTACAACTAATTAAAAGCATGCTTAGGTTCCATCATGACTTTATGTTAGAAAACTCTATGAAGCCATTCACAACTAGTTCAATCAAGATGTAATTATCAACACTTATGTTCATGAAGAAAAACATCGGTCAAACATAGTTCTAAGATAGAGTCACTCACCGTATTAGAATTGGAACCTTGGCTTGTAAACTTGACCTATTTGCTCTTGGTCTGTCAAACAAGCCAAATCAATCATTAGAACCTCGAGCTCATGATTTTTGACCTTAAAACTTGCAAGAAAACACACTTTCAAAATTCCAGCATTTTCAGATTTTCTGTCCTGTTTTCAGACGACCATAACTTCTTCATTACTTAGCCAAACAGGGTGAAATTTATACCAAACTCTTCCTTTTTGAATCATCTAAAACTCTTATGAAGACGTGAAAATGAGATTCCAAATAGATTGGTTCAGAAATACCTCGAAGTTGTCTTTCCCAGGAACCAACTTCTGCTATTCCAGATTCGATTTTCTGCTGCAACCCGAAACTTGACCTGCTATTTACAACATCGTCCAGTCATTTTCTATTCACGATTTCGTCATTAAAGTTGTAGGAAATTCAATAAGCTTTCCAACCATACCTATTAGAGCTTCTGGTTCCAACTCTACAGACCAGTACAACCAAAACATCAGAGACTTCTCGGATTTGACAACAAATTCTGTCTTCTGTCTTTCTCTTCACAAAACAGTAGTTTAAGATCTGAATTTTCTCAAACTTCCTTCACGAATTTTGTTCCAATATGCGTTAACTTTCATGAAACAAAATCTCAAATCTTACCTCTTTCTGTGGAGCTCGTGATGAATAAATAGCAGAACTGGTCTGAGTTGTTCACCTTGCTGCTACACAAGTAATCTTTGAGTTCTCTCCTCCCTCTCTTCGCAATTCCAGCACCAAAACCCCTTCTTCCTCTTCCTTTATGCTTCTCTCATGGAAACCCTTGCTGCTCCTTGTTGAAAATGAGAAGGAAATCGATGGAATGGGTTAATTTAAAAAGAAAACTAAGGTGGGATCCACCACCCACTTTCCTTTTCCCTTTTACATTCTTTTTTCCTTTTCTTTCCTTTCCTTTATCTTTCATTTCTTATCTTTTCCTTGCAAAACAAAACAAACTTAGTATATTAAACATTGTTTCATTTCCTTTTCTTCTTTTGTCTTAAAAGCAATCCAAACCAAAATGGTTTAAACTTTCCTTCCTTGTTTTCCTTTTGCCTTTCACTTCATTTCTTTCCTTTTTAAACAAGGAAAACCAAGTTTTAATCATTCATTTCTTCCTTTCTTTTGTTGTTTGATATTAAGGAAGTTCCAAAGAAAGATCTTGGGTTTACAGGTTATATCAGTGGACACGTAATATTCTTCACTGACGGGAGTGCAGCTACGGGCTATAGTGGAGTGTTACCGTAGCTAATGAATGTTGGTTAACTGCGTCAAAGAGTTTGGCAGGTTAATCTCGGATCATTGGAGCCCGTCATTGTAGGTCCATTAGGTCCCTCGGTTTGCTCCATCTTGGTTAAAAGAAGGGTTAATGTTTTGGTATGAAATTGAAGTGTTCAATTTCAATTTAAGGGCATTTATGTCATTTATATGAGATATGAATGATATAATATATAGTTTAATGTGAATGAGATTCATAATAAACAGGTTAGCCGAATCGTTGAATTAGGGCTAATTGGAGAAATTGATTGAGAGAAATTAAATTGGATGTTATTCAATTTAATTAATCCACAATTATTGCAATATGAGATATGAAATATCTTATATTATATGGTTATGCAAATGAGATTTGCATAACCTATGGTTGTGGTAAAGTGGTAATTATGTGGAGATTTTAACTTCATCAATTCTACTATATAAACCCTTCTTGCAAGAAGGATGTAAGCTTAATCTCTCATTTTTTTTTGATTTTGCATCAAAGAAGAGAAGAGGAATTCTCTCAATTCTCTCTCAATTCTTCTCCCTCTCCAAAACTCAAAAGATCCCACCATTTTGCTTTCTCCAAAAGAGAACACCCGAGAAGGCTATTTGGTTGTGTTCGAGTTCCTTTTGTTGGAGTGTTCGTTGACTTCGAGTAGCACGAAGTGTTCGTGATTTGAAGAAGAAATTTTGAAGAAAGTCTACAACAAGTAAGTAAGAACACATCTTGCTGTATTTTTTCTTCTTCTTTTAAGCATGTTTAGCCTAGATCTAGTGTTAGATCATTTTTAATAAAATCATGTTGCATATTGATACCTCGACAATTCAATCGTGTTCCGCTGCGCGGGATTCTGATTCCCTTCAAATGGTATTAGAGCCATCTCGATGGTTCGTCAATTTTCGCACTGTTTTATTAAAATTTGGTGGGTATTTTGCCATAATTCATGAGATGAATATTTTGGTTTGCTTAAATGGATGTTTACGGTTTTTGACATTTTTAGATTTAAAATTATGCTGA
This sequence comes from Trichosanthes cucumerina, assembly GCA_036507285.1. Taxonomy (NCBI): domain Eukaryota; kingdom Viridiplantae; phylum Streptophyta; class Magnoliopsida; order Cucurbitales; family Cucurbitaceae; genus Trichosanthes; species Trichosanthes cucumerina. The sequence continues at coordinate 15,231,957 of CM071837.1, forward strand.
TGAGATCAATGTAAGGGCCCTTTGTTTTTGGGCATTTTTTGTTGTAAATCGAGCCTGTAAGTCCAGGTCGTTCGTGGCAAGAGTTGCTGTGAAGAAATCGGAGCGAAAACAGGCGAAAATCGATGGAAGAACAACAAAGTGTTTGTTGTTCTGTCGATGGCGTTGAGACGATGCCCAACGGCGTCTCAACGCTGTCCTTGCGGACAGAGGCCCTGCAGCAGTTCACCGTTGCAACGCTGGGTGTAGCGTTGAAACGCCGCTAACGTTGAGAACGCGGGTCGACGCTGCCCACGGCGTTGCAACGTTGCACGCGTTGAGGAGCAGTTCGCGGCAGTTTCGCGAGGTCGTGGGATCAAGTGTTGAGTGGGGCGGTTATTTCGTTTTATTTATTTAATTTTATTTATAAAATGTAATTATTTATTTTATTTAATTATTTTATTAAATAATATTAATATAAATGTTATATTAATGTTATTTAATTAAATAATTGCCCCCTAGTTGCCAAAAATCGGTCTATTTTTGCTATTTAATTATTTTATGCATGAGATGTATATTTTAATTAATTTCTATGTGCATAATGTATGTCATATAGATTTAAAATCCCACCTTAGGTTAAACATTTCATGCATCTTTTTTATATTATAAGAGTTATAATATATAGTATGCATGATAGGATTATATTAAAAGCATGCTCATGCATTTAATTCATGTGATGAATTATATTATGTTATAGTATATAGTATTATTCATGTGATGGATGATCAAGCACTATAACATAGAAATGCATGCAACCTAAGTTAATTATTAGTTTTAATGTGTTTAGAACTCGAATAATTAGACTTAGGTTTTCTAATTTTCTAATAAGATTAGAAATTTAGGAAATCAAATATAACCTTTGAATGGAGACTGATAAGTAACTCTGCCTAAGGCAGGAGTTTTGTCTAAGGTGGGGGTATTTAAGTTGACGCCATGAAGGAACCCTACACCGGAAACCGACCAAGAAGTGAATTCAGTCTGGATATTCTTAGGTTATATTCTCGTGAGTGCCGTTAATCAAGTGTTAATTAATTTACTCACATAGACCTAAGTTAATAATGTGATTATAAACTTAGGTTAATACCATATAAGAGTTATATTGGTAGACTTGGGTAATTTTTAGCCGGTTTATCTAGGTCAATCCCTATTCAAAATTAAAGTGCTGAGTGGGAAGAAATAAAGTGTATGAGATACATTTGAATTTCCAACCACAAATCTCCTTTAAGTCCGCACTTTGAGATCTATACTCGGCCTCGTGGCGCAAATGAGAGCGTCCCCCTTCGAATGGCATTTGTATACGTCAATATCATCGTGGATGGAGAGAGTACTTATAGTGAGTCGGAGCGGGACTTGTGAAAACGAGACCCACGGTCTCTTCTTTCGATTCACACCGTGGGACACCTATGATCTGCCTGCTAGTTTTTGCATGGACCAGACCATCCCTTCGGAGGGCTTGATCATGGGAGTCGGAACACCGTGAATTCCCGAAAGCGATATAGTTTCCTGGTTGGTTTTCCTTCTTGGTTCACCCTTCGGTGGCTATTGTTTGGACGGATGCTTGGATACTTAGAGATTGAAGGTGACACTCACATAATTCGTTAAGTGTTAATGAATTCGACAGAACAATGGTAATTGGACGCCTAATGGAATAAGAGTTATTCTAGGATTAAGGTCTGATCGAGAAAGTCTCGTCCTAGAGGAGGAGTGTTCTATTCACCCTTCGGTGGCGGTCATTCTAAACCTTTAGGGTATAATTGCAACATTTTGAATGACCTAGGGATCATGAAACAATTTTGCTAAAACATGATTGGATTTCAAAAGTTTTTTGCGAGACTAATACAAAGGTTTTTCTTATTTTTCAGGTAAAAATGTCTAGCGCATTAATAGCTTTACCCGCTTCGGATAAGTTAGTGGGAGATAATTAGCAGAGTTGGAAAAACAACATTAATACAATTTTGGTACAAGACGACATAAAGTTCGTGCTATCTGAGGAGTATCATCAGATGCCGGGCTCGAACGCGTCGCGAAGTGTTCGCGACACGTACGATCGCTGGATCAGGGCCAATGAAAAGGCCAAGGTCTACATAATTGCCAACATGTCTGATGTCTTGGCAAAGAAGCATGAGATGATGGTTTCCGCTAAGGAAATCATGGAGTCCTTGCAGGAAATGTTTGGACAACAGTCCTTTCAGGTCCGGCATGACTCGCTCAAATACGTTTTCAACGCACGGATGAAAGAGGAGTCGTCTGTCCGTTAACACGTTCTAGACATGATGACCCACTTCCATCTGGCCGAGATGAACGGGGCTTCGATCGACGAGTCCAGCCAGGTCAGTTTTATTTTGGACACTCTTCCGAAGAGTTTCCTTGGGCCAGAGCAATCTTTGTTATGAACAAAATTAGCTACACTCGACTACCCTCCTCAATGAGCTACAAAATTTCCAATCCTTGCATGAGGGTCAAGGAATCGAGGAAAATGTTGCCTCTGTGTCTTATCACTGTGGGTTCGACCTGCAGGGACGAAACTCGTTGCTCCTTCACGCCCGAAAGGGAAGAAGAGGATGAAGAGGGGTAAAACTGACCGTGCTGCCGCCCACAAGGGCAAGAAAGTCAAGGAGGTTGCAGAGAAAGGAAAGTGTTTCCACTGCAATTGGGGCGATCACTGGAAGAGAAACTGTCCCCAAGAGTTGGGAAACACCTTTCGAGCTCTGGAGTGGACGTAAAGGCAACATCAATTCCGGATTTGGGGATGCCCGACCCACGTGTTGGTGTGAAACCCGAAAAAGTTGGAACCCCGTTCGAAATTGTGCCTCTTCGTAGGTTACCCTAAAGAGACTAGGGGTGGTCTTTTTTACGATCCTAGGGAAAATAGGGTGCTTGTTTCGACAAACGCCACTTTCCTAGAAGAAGACCACGTCAGGGATCATTTATCAAGGAGTAAAATTGAATTAAATGAAATGGACAGTACATCAGCAAGAGTTGTTGATGGGGCTAGTACGTCAACAAGTGTTGTTGATCCTAACACGTCTAGTCAAATCCGTTCCCAAGAGTTGGGAATGCCTCGACGTAGTGGGAGGGCTGTGAGACAGCCTGATCGCTACATGTGTTTAGCTTGGCAACCACCTTGCCTCGATCAACACTGACGTACGGACTCGATTTACATAATAAAATGCCAAAAATAATAGGCCCTTACATTGAACAAATCAACGAAATTATGTAAATCTAAGTGCCAAAATCGAAAACATCTAATTTGCAAAATCGTTCATACATCTCATGCAAAAACAGTAAATCTCATGTTAGAAAACCTTTGGTCGTTTGGTTTTCCCAATAAGGTTCATACCTCTCTCTCTCTCTCACGTGCACGTGGAATACCTTTGGTCGTTTGGTTTTCCCTAATACCTTCTCTATGTCCTTCAGTATTAAGGTAAAACCATTTACGACCCGAATACCTTCTCATTGTCCTTAAGTATTTAGGTAAAACCATTTACTTCCCGGATACCTTCTCATTGTCCTTCAGTATCGGGATATCATGATTCATTCTCCCCCCTAAGTACCTTCTCGAATGTCCTTCAGTATTAGGGGTTAACCCCAAACAAGGGCAAAATTTGTGTACCATGGAAATCATGTCTATATAACACATATAACAATTTCTTGACAATTTCATATTATCATCTAAACATGTTTACAAGTGGATTTACATAAAACATTCTCTAAAGGAAAGCATACTTTCATAATTTAGTTTCCATACTTGGATTTATAGTTACAACTAATTCAAAGCATGCTTAGGTTCCATCATGAACCTTATGTTAGAAAACTCTATGAAGCCATTCACAACTAGTTCAAACAAGATGTAATTATCAACATTTATGTTCATGAAGAAAACATAGGTCAAACATAGTTCTAAGATAGAGTCACCCACAGTATTAGAATTGGAACCTTGGCTTGTAAACTTGACCTATTTGCTCTTGGCCTGTCAAACAAGCCAAATCAATTATTAGAACCTCGAGCTCATGATTTTTGACCTTAAAACTTGCAAGAAAACACACTTTCAAATTTCCAGCATTTTCAGATTTTCTGCCCTGTATTCAGACAGTCATAACGTCTTCATTACTTATCCAAAAATAATGTAATTTGTACCAAACTCTTCCTTTTTGAACCCTCTAAAAATCATATGAAGACATGAAATTGAAATTCTAAACGGATTTGTTCAGAAATACCTCGAAAGCTACTTTCCTCAAAACAGACTTCTGTTGTTTCCAGATTCGGATTTCCTGCTGCACAACAAATTTCACCTGATATTTAGAACATCTTCTAGACATTGATTACTCACGATTTCTTCACAAAAGTTGTGGGAAATTCAATAAGCTCTCGAACCATACAAATTAGAGCGTCTAACTCCAAGTATTCAGATCAGAACAACCAAAACATCAGAGACTTCCCATATTTGACAGCAAATTCTGTCTTCTGTCTTCCTCTTCACAAAACAGTAAGTTAACTTCAGTATTAGCTCGAGCTTCCTTCACAAAATTTGTTCCAAATTGAGTTATCTTTAATGTATCAAAAACTCAACTCTTACCTCTTCTTGTAGAGCTCGAGAAGATCAAAACATCAGAACTGGTCTGAGTTGATCACCTTGCTGCTATACAATTAAGCTTTGAGTTCTCCTCTTTTCTTCTGCAATTTCAGCTCCAAAATCACGAAAATGGCTTCCATTTTCTTCCTTTCTCCTACTCCCACGAAGCTTCAACTTTGGTTTTGATAAATGAAGAAGAAAATTGAGAAGATAAAGCCATTTTAAAAACCAAGGAGGCAAACTTTGTCTTTTTCCTTTTCATTTTCCTTTCCTTTATCCATTTCTTTCTTTTCTTTTCTTTCCTTTTATTTCCCAAACAAAACAAAACACAATATAATATCCATTCCTTTCATTTCATTTTCTTCATTATTTTTAAAGCAAACCAAACCAAAATGGTTTGAGCTTTTCCTTCACAGTTTTCCTTTTATCTTTCACTTCATTTCTTTTCTTTTAAAACACTAAAATAAGTGTGTAAAGAAACACTAAGCATTTAGCCAACTTATCCCAAGTCCTGTGAGACATATGATCTTCCATTCAATACATGATGCACCTAAAACTTCTCCAATTTGCTAATGATTTGAACTTACTTCAATGCAACTTTTAATATGCTTATTTCAATGTTTACCTATCCCTTTATGAAGTTTAGACACATTGTAGCTCCAAATTCAATAGATTAGAAATTCGATCACGACATCATTTAGTGCAACCTATCCGATTTTGCTTATTTCAAAACATCATGAATGAGTGTTAAATGATAAAAGAAAATAGAGTTTAGGGCTTACAATTACTACCCCCTTAAGCGGAATTTCGCCTCGAAATTCAAAGACGAAAAAAGTTGTGGGTACTTTTCTTTCATTATGTCTTCGCTTTCCCATGTTGCTTCCTCGACGTCGTGATTTCTCCACAAGACCTTTACCAGTGGTATTGACTTGTTCCTAAGCACCTGTTCTTTCCGATCTAGTACCTGTAGAGGTTCTTCCTCATATGATAGATTCTCCTTAAGTTGTCTTGGTTCTACCTTGAGCACATGTGATGGATCGAAATGTATTTCTTCAAACATTGATACATGGAAAACATTATGTACTCGAGATAGTTCTCATTGGCAACTCCGATCACAGAGGTCTTGGCCCAACTCGCCCCTTATCTAGGGCTTAACTTGATCTCCGACCTGGAATTCTAAGTCCTTTCGTCTCTTATCTGCGTTACTCTTCTGACGGTCTTGTGCTTCCTTCAGATTCTTTCTCGATTACCTTAATATTATCCGTCAGTAACTTGTACCAACTCAGACCTAGGTTAGCTTCCGCTCTCCTATTTCATTCCAACATATGGGTGTTCTACACAACCTTTCATACAGAGCCTCAAATGGTACCATGCCATTACTTGACTAATAGTCGTTATTATAAGCGGAATCCATAAGTGATAGGTGTGTATCACAACTACCCTTAAATTGAAGGACACATACTCTCAACATATCCTTTAGGGTCTGGATGGTCCTCTTTGACTGGCCATCTGTCTGAGGATGGAACGCTGTATTAAATTTCAACTTTGTCCCCATAGCCTTCTGTAAACTAAGCCAAAACTTAGAAGTAAATCTTGGATCCCTATCTGAAACTATGGACACTGGCACTCCGTATTGACTTACAATTCTTTCGACATATAGCTCAACAAGCTGATCAAGTGTAGACGTCGCTTAAATCGGTATAAATCGTGCTGTTTTAGTGAGTCTATCCACTATTACCCAAATACCATCATGTTCACAAGAAGTATGTGGTAATCCAAACAGAAAATCCATAGTGATATGCTCCCATTTCCATTCCGGCACTGGCAATGGATTAAGGAGTCCTCCTGGTCTCTGTCTAACTGGTTTAACCTGTTAGCAGATCAAACATTATCAACATATTCAGCTATCTCTCGCTTCATCCCAGGCAACCAATACGTTCCCTTTCAATGTCTTATACATCTTGGTGCTTCCTGGATATATAGCGTAAGTCGAATCATCGACTTCTTCTTCTAGAATAGCATCTTTAAGCTCACTAAAACATGGAACACACAATCTTCTCTGCCTCTCTATGGCTCCATCTGATCTCATTTTAAATTCTGCTTTTGGGCCTTGTTTGGACTTCCCAAACATTTTCTGCAAGTTACTATCCTCTGGTTGTCTTCTCACAACCTTTGCTATGAGTGAAGACCTGACCTGGAATTGAGCTAAAAGATTCCCTAAACTCTATGCATTCACAACTGCCTTAGAATCCTTTAGAGTACTTAAAAATGTTGCTTGAATACCACACAAGGCGTCCTTAGGAAGTCTTGACTTCCTACTCAATGCATCTGCTACCACATTCGCCTTACCTGGATGGTATTCTTTAGTACAATCATAATCTTTAATCAGTTCTAACTATCTTCCTCGTCTCACATTCAACTCCCTCTAATCAAAGATATGTTTCAGACTCTTATGATCTGTGTAAATGTGACACCTTTCACCAAACAAGTAATGTCTCCGGATCTTCAGTGCTAAAACAACTGCTACTAGCTCGAGACCATGGGTAGGGTAATTACATTCGTGTTTTTCAATTGTCTTGATGCATAAGCTATTACTTTTCCTTCTTGCATCAGAACACACCCCAAACCTTGTCTCGAGGCATCACAAGAAATCACATACTCTTTTCCCCAAGCATGAGAAGTGTCGTAATAGGTGTTGTAACTAATCTCTTTTCACTCCCGAAAACTCTGTTCGCACTTGTCCGACCATTCAAACTTAGCATTCTTCTTTGTCAAAGCTATTAAGGGTAATGCTATTCGTGAGAAATCCTCAACAAATCGCTTTGTAGTATCCCCGCCAAACCTAGGAAACTACGCACCTCTATCGATCTTGGCTTGTCTCTCCCGAGTTGACTACTGACTTTAACTTTATTTGGATCCACACTAACACCATTTCTTTGAGACAACATACCCCAAAAACACTACGATTCAACCAAAACTCACATTTGGTGAATTTAGCATATAAATCATTTATCTTGTAGTGTTTGCAGAATAATCCTCAAATGTTCCTCATGAGCTTTCTGTCAATTGAGTAAACTAGTATATTATCAATAAATACTATCACTTAATCAACCAAATACTAGTGGAATATTCTGCATTTCATGAGGTCCATGAAAATCTTTGGTGCATTCGTCAAACCGAATGACATTACTAAATGCTCATAATGCCCATACTTGGTTCTCGAATGTTGTCTTAGGAATATCTCGATTTCCTAACCTTAATCGATGGTATCTCGATCTCAATCAATCTTAGAAAACACGATGCTCCTCTTAATGGTCAAACAAGTCATCTATACGGGGTAAAGGATACTTGTTACGTATCGTGACTTTGTTTAAGCTATGCGTAATCAATGCATAATCTTAAGGTACCATCTTTCTTCTTTACAAATAACACTGGAGCTCCCAGGGTGATACACTAGGTCCGTGTATCCTTTATCAACTAGTTCGTAATGCTTTGCATCTTCAACTCCTTGAGCTCACTTGGAGCCATTATATCTGGACGCTTAAGAAATAGGTCTTTGTTCTCAGTAGCAATTCAATAGTGAACTAAACTTCCCTATCGGTGGCAAACCCAGCGGATCTCATTGGAAAAACATCAAGAAATTCGTTCACAACAAGTACATCTTCTGGTTTTAGTTTTTCTTCATGCACCTCCACTACATGTGGAAGAAATGCCATGCAACCTTTCCTCAACAACTTTTCGGCTTTTAATGCACGAAATCAAGCTCGTAGGGTTAATCTCTCTTCACCCATGAAAACCACTTCAACTAATCTTCGCTTTTTTGAAAACAACTTCCTTTCTATTTAGCTTTGCTGGTGCCCTCTCTGCGCTCATCTGGAACTCTTGGTCGCTTTCAACACGTAGAGCACTCTCTACAAGCAAGGAAAAGTTAGCACACTTTGCAATGCCTGTGACTGGGCTTCGTATCTCAAGACGTAACCCTCTTTCAAATCTCCGACACCTGTCACTCTCAGATGCCATAATCACATCAGCATACCGTGACAGCTCGGTATACCTTCTCTCACACTCAGCCACTAAAAGTGGCCCTTGCTTCAGTTCTAAAAATTCATCCCTCTTTGCCTCGCGTTACGTGCTAGGGTAATATTTATCTTTGAATATGCCTCTGAATGTTTGCCAATCAAGAGTACGTGCATCACTCCGTCTTGCTAAAATCGATTTCCACCATCCCTCTGCTTCTTTCTCTAGTAGGAATGTGGCTAGCTTGACATTGCTTCTCAGAGCAACTCATTACATCAAAACATTTTGTAGCATATTCAGCCAAACCTCGGCATCAGCTGGATCTATGGAACCATCAAACACTGCGGCTCCTAATTTCTTTAGACGTTATATTCTATACGCCCTTTTTTTTTTTAGAATCACTTGGCCCTGCTCTCTCTGGCCCACCTGCCTCCTGTGAGAAACTAACATGTTGCTCATCTGTAGCCTCAGTTTGGATTCTCGGGGAACTAGATCCCCTCTCAGATTGGCCTTGGGTAGGATCCTGCATCCCGCCCTGATCCTGCCTGCGTCGTCTGCTAGTACGTGGTGGCATGACTCCAATAACATATCAATATATTAGACATACTATGGATATCTAACTCCAATACGCATTATTAATTTTCATTCACATTTTTAGCCCTAACAGGACTTACTCTTATTCTTACTTGGACCATACTTTACTAGTTTGATCTAAACTAACTCAATAACTTGCTATGACTTTTACTTTGTTCTCAGAGCTAACTTGCCCTGTCTCATTCCCATGGAGCTAATCGCTCGATACCAAGTTGTCGGACCCCTCTCGAACTACTGCTACTTACCCCGAAAGGGCGTGAAACCAATGGACATTGTTTACCTCTTAACAATACCACTGACACTGTTCTCCGATAAACATACTATGTTCGCATTTGGAACATTTTAACATAACACAACAATCTGGACAACTATTAAACATAAACAAGGAGAAACCCTTCATAAGTCTCTCTTGGAAACTAAACGTCAAGTGCATCAAAACAACACAAGACAACTCAATGTTTATACAACCACTAATGTACAAAACTTCTATAACTACATAACGACTTGCTATACAACACCAGCCACGCACAAACTAACAACTTATGAAACTTCCAGCAGACTATGGCAGGATGTCAGGTACCAGGAGCTTGATCTCTACCTGAAAAGGTTTGAAAACATTGAAAGAATGAGCTAAAAAGCTCAGTGAGTGTCTATCTTTAAAACATTATAAGCTCACAGGTGAATCATAATAATGGCAGATTATAAGAAGAAAATAGCTTAACATCTGTTTGTAAACATTAACAAACCATGCTTCCAATTTACAGGTTTTAAGTCACCACTTGTGCATAGCACACAACTCGAAATGTACTAACTTATCGAGGGTAGATAAATCAATAATATAATAGCTCATAACAATAAAACACATGACATGATACCACATCAAACAATAGAGGTGGTAGAGTTACATTTATACCAATAAGGTTCATACATCTCTCTCTCTCTCACGTGCACGTGGAATACCATTGGTCGTTTGCTTTTCCCTAATACCTTCTCTATGTCCTTCAGTATTTAGGTAAAACCATTTACTTCCCGGATACCTTCTCATTGTCCTTCAGTATCGGGATATCATGATTCATTCTCCCCCCTAAGTACCTTCTCGAATGTCCTTCAGTATTAGGGGGTTAACCTCAAACAAGGGCATAATTTGTGTACCATGGAAATCATGTCTTTATAACACATATAATAATTTCTTGACAATTTCATATTATCATCTAAACATGTTTACAAGTGGATTTACATAAAACATTCTCTAAAGGAAAGCATAGTTTCATAATTTAGTTTCCATACTTGGATTTATAGTTACAACTAATTCAAAGCATGCTTAGGTTCCATCATGAACCTTATGTTAGAAAACTCTATGAAGCCATTCACAACTAGTTCAAACAAGATGTAATTATCAACATTTATGTTCATGAAGAAAACATAGGTCAAACATAGTTCTAAGATAGAGTCACCCACAGTATTAGAATTGAAACCTTGGCTTGTAAACTTGACCTATTTGCTCTTGGCCTGTCAAACAAGCCAAATCAATTATTAGAACCTCGAGCTCATGATTTTTGACCTTGAAACTTGCAAGAAAACACACTTTCAAATTTCCAGCATTTTCAGATTTTCTGCCCTGTTTTCAGACAGCCATAACTTCTTCATTACTTATCCAAAAATAATGTAATTTATACCAAACTCTTCCTTTTTGAACCCTCTAAAAATAATATGAAGACATGAAATTGAAATTCCAAACGGATTTGTTCCGAAATACCTCGAAAACGACTTTCCTCAAAACAGACTTCTGCTGTTTCCATATTCGGATTTCCTGCTGCACAACAAATTTAACCTGATATTTAGAATATGGTCTAGACATTTGTTACTCACGATTTCTTCACCAAAGTTGTAGGAAATTCAATAAGCTTTCGAACCATACCAAGTAGAGCTTCTAACTCCAAGTATTCAGATCAGAACAACAAAAATATCAGAGACTTCCCAGATTTGACAGCAAATTCTTTCTTCTGTCTTCCTCTTCACAAAACAGTAAGTTAACTTCAGTATTAGCTCGAGCTTCCTTCACAAAATTTGTTCCAAATTGAGTTAAATTTCATGTATCAAAAACTCAACTCTTACCTCTTCTTGTAGAGCTCCAGAAGATCAAAACATCAGAACTGGTCTGAGTTGATCACCTTGCTGCCATACAATTAAGCTTTGAGTTCTCCTCCTTTCTTCTTCAATTACAACTCCAAAATCACGAAAATGGCTTCCATTTTCTTCCTTTCTCCTACTCCCACGAAGCTTCAACTTTGGTTTTGATAAATGAAGAAGAAAATTGAGAAGATAAAGCCATTTTAAAAACCAAGGAGGCAAACTTTGTCTTTTTCCCTTTTGCTTTTTCTTTTCTTTTTCCTTTTCATTTTCCTTTCCTTTATCCCTTTCTTTCTTTTCTTTTCTTTCCTTTTATTTCCTAAACAAAACAAAACACAATATAATATCCATTCCTTTCATTTCATTTTCTTCATTATTTTTAAAGCAAACCAAACCAAAATGGTTTGAGCTTTTCCTTCCTTGTTTTCCTTTTATCTTTCACTTCATTTCTTTTCTTTTTAAAACACCAAAATAAGTGTGTAAAGAAACACTAAGCATTTAGCCAACTTATCCCAAGTCTGTGAGACATATGATCTTCCATTCAATACATGATGCACCTAAACCTTCTCCAATTTGCTAATGATTTTAACTTACTTCAATGCAACTTTTAATATGCTTATTTCAATGTTTACCTATCCCTTTATGAAGTTTAGACACATTGTAGCTCCAAATTCAATAGATTCTGAAATTCGATCATGACATCATTTAGTGCAACCTATCCGATTTTGCTTATTTCAAAACATCATGAATGAGTGTTAAATGATAAAAGAAAATAGAGTTTAGGGCTTACACCCTCAATGTTACCATGTTGAGCCAACGGGGGGACCTAATGGACCTACAGTTCATGAGGTCCAACGATATGAGATTAACTGATCAAACTCTTTGATCCAGTTAATCAATATTCGTTAACTACAAGTCACTCCACTATAGTCTTGTAGTTGCACTCTCCTCACTGTAGATATTATTGTGTCCACTAATATATTCATTACCCACGAGTCGACCCTTCACAAGTTGTTCGTAATCACGACTGGGTCAAATTACCGTTTTACTCATGTGATTACCTCTTTGCCCCTTAAGCACCACTGATCCTCTGATGAACAACGAGTCTAAGGTCCTACCTCAGACTCATACCCTCATAGAGGGCGGGGCCCCGTTGTTCAACACCTGGAGTCAGTTCTTAAGGAAACAACCTATCTAATTCCTTAGTGTAGGCTTATTGAGTCGGCTACAGGTCACTCTCACCCATACTATTCTAACGACAAACCCCTATAAGCAGGAGTTCTTAACTTGCTCAGGCTTCAGGTCGAGTCACTAATGACCATCTATAAATTACTAGTCTTATCCTCAATACTTGATGTTACAACTGGTTAGACTAATAATTTGGGATCCAGTCTTGTATGAACTCTTCATACAGGATGCCCCCACTCGTATGTCAACTACATGAATGATTTCGATCACCTCATTTGAACTAATTACAAAATGGGTCGCATCCATGGTGTTCCCAGAATGAGGTTTCCAACCTTATTCTTAAACCATAAACCATTTAGGTTATATTCTTGAACACAATCCAAATAGTGTCCCCTACACTGATGTTCAAGATATATGTTATGACCTTAGAGCTTAGTTTATTGGATTTATAAAGCAAGACTGTAATTCTATAAAAAACAAATAACCCTTTATTTAATTGATCAAAATTACACAAGTTTAGGGCATAAATCCCAACAATCTCCCACTTGACCTAAAGCTTGTGGAGTACAAAAAACATTACAGTAATGTAAATACAATAAACTAGGGCATTTAAGCCCCTTTGTACAAAATACTCCCACTTGCCCTAGTTGGGGAAAACTTGTAAACCTAGACCTTCTAGGTGACTCTAAAAAACTTTAGCCACGAGAGCCTTTGTAAAAGGATCAACAATGTTGTGCTCTGAGGCTATCTTCATTACAATCACGTCTCCTCTATGCACGATCTCCCGGATGAGATGATATTTCCGCTCAATGTGCTTTCCCCTCTTGTGATAGGCAAAGTCATATTTGGAACGACTTCCAAATTGAGCATGAATTTCCTTAACCAAACGACCTCTTTAGCTGCTTCACAAGCTGCTACATATTCAGCCTCTATGGTGGAATCAACGATGCATCCTTGCTTTACGCTTCGCCATACTACAGCTCCTCCGTTAAGAGTGAATACTGACCCTGATGTAGATTTATGAGAATCTTTATCAGTCTGAAAGTAAGAATCTGTGTATCCTGTAAGGATCCGATCCTTAGCTCCATACACAAGCATGCAGTTCCTTGTTCTCCGAAGATACTTAAGGATTGTTTTAACCGTTGTTCAGTGTTCAAGTCCTTGATTGGATTGATACCTACTGACCATTCCAACTTCAAAACAGAAGTCAGGCCTTGTACACATGATGGCGTACATCAGGCTCCCAACAGCTGATGCATAAGGAATCAGTTTCATATCCTCAACTCCTTGAGGTGTCTTAGGACACTGTTCCTTAGACAAATGGATTCCATGTCCAAAAGGCAACAAACACTTTTTGGAATCTTGCATCTTAAACCTTGACAAGACTTTGTCTATGTGAGATGCTTGAGACAAGGCTAGTGTTTTATTCTTGCAGTTTCGAACAATCTGGATCAAAAGAACAAACTTTGCATCACCCAAATCTTTCATTTGGAAATGCGTAGCTAGCCATTCCTTGATGTCAGTAAGATAACCTACATCAATCCCAATGAGTAGGATATCATCCACATAGAGAATTAGGAGTGCGACAGAACTACTGATGATTTTCTTGAAGACACGAGGTTAATCATCATTCTGGTCAAAACCATAAGATTTGATCGCCTCATCAAATCTTATATTTCAGGACCTAGAGGCGTATTTCAGTCCATAAATTGACCTTTTATGCCTGCAAACCTTTTCCTCTTGTCTTGGTTCAATGAACCCTTTGGGTTGGTCCATGTAGATGTTTTCCTCAAGATTGCAATTCAAAAAGGTTGTCTTGACATCCATTTGCCATACCTCATAGTCATAATATGGGACAATGGCAAGAAGGATACTGATAGACTTTACCATAACAACAGGTGAAAAGGTCTATTCATAGTAAACCTCTTCAACCTGGGTATAACTCTTTGCTACTAGTCTAGCTTTAAAGGTTTGCACCTTCCCATCTACACCACACTTTCTCTTGTAGATCAATTTACAACCTATAGATTTTACCCCATCAAGCTTATCTACAAGATCCAAACAAAATTGAAGTACATAGACTCCATTTCATGGTCCATGGCTATGACCCGTTTGTCTTTGTCGTTGTCAACCATTGCTTGATTATAAGTCAATTGATCCTCGTTGTTGTCATTTGCTATGACAACTTGGGTTTCAGCTAAACCCATGTAACGGTCATGCTGTATTACAACCCTCCCACTACGTCGAGGCATACTCAACTATTGAGATGGACTCTCTTGACTAGACAAACTAGTATCAACATCTCTTGTTTATCTACTAGTGTTCTTAGCAACCTTTGCTATTGTTCCGTCTAATTCACTCAACACAACTTTACTTTTTGGCTTGTGGTCCCTTATGTGGTCCTCCTCTAAGAAAATGGCATTTGTCGATACAAAAACCTTATCTTTCTTAGGATCATAGAATAAACCACCTCTTGTTTCCTTTGGGTATCCTACGAATAGGCATAACTTGAACGTGAATCTAAGTTCTTTGGATTTGTCACAAGCACATGTGTTCGACAACCGCAAATTTGGAAATGAAATAAACTACCTTTACGTCCTTTCCAGAGTTCATAAGGTGTTTTATAACCTTGGAGCTTAGTCTATTGGATCTATAAAGCAAGATTGTAATTCTATAAAAAACAAATAACCCTTTATTTAATTTATCAAAATTATACAAGTTTAGGGCATAAATCCGAACAAGCTTGACTTGAGATAACATCATTAATTAAGGTAGGTATTACCTGAAAATGAGCTAACAAATTTTCTTTGTCACCAACATACACTTTTGCATTAGAACTCTTGAGTTCCTCAAATAAAGCAACTCTAACAGCATTAAGTGAACACCTATGTTGATTCGTCTTCCTACTCAGTGCATCTGCTATAACATTAGCCCTTTCATGGTGGTATTCAATCGTGCAGTCATAGTCTTTTATCAACTCAAGCCACCGCCGCTGTCTCAAAATCAACTCTTTTTGTTCGAAGATATATTTTAAACTTTTGTGATCTGTGTAAATACAACACTTCTCATTAAATAGACTCCAAATCATTAAAGCTAACAAAACTGTTGCGAGCTCCAGATCATGAGTAGGATAATTACATTCATGCTTTTTCAACTGTGTTGAGGCATAAGCGATCACTTTAACATCATGCATAAGTACACATCCAAAGCCCTGATATGAGCCATCACAATAAACCTCAAACTCTTTTCTCGTGGTGGGTAGAGTTTGTACCGGTGCTGTGACAAATCTATTCTTGAACTCTTGAAAACTTTTTCCACACTCTTCACTCCACTCGAACTTTGTAGTCTTCTTTGTCAAACTGGTTAATGGAAGACCTATCTTCGAAAACTCCTCGACAAAACGTCGATTGTATCCTGCAAGTCCCAAAAAACTACGGACTTCTGATATTGACGTGAGTTGTTCCCACCTAACTATAGCTTATGTCTTCAAGGATCCACTTGAACTCAAGCTGCTAACACTACGTCTCCCAAAAACACAACCTGTTCTAGCCAAAACTCACATTTTCTAAATTTATTTCGTAATGTCTGTAGCAATATTCTTAAATGTTCTGCATGCTTCTCTTTACTTTTTGAATACACCAATATGTCATCAATAATACTATCACAAACTGATCAAGGTAAGGATGGAATACCCGATTCATGAGATCCATGAATGCTGCAGGGGTATTTGTTAGCCCGAATGGCATGAACAAGAATTCGTAATGCCCATGCCTTGTCCTGAAAGCTGTTTTTGGTACATCAGAATCATTGATCTTCAGATGATGGTAACCTGATCGTAAATCAATTTTGGAAAACACTAAGGCACCCTTTAGTTGATCGAACGGGTCATCTATGCGGGGTAAAGGATATTTGTTACGTATTGTTACCTTATTTAGTTGTCGGTAATCAATACATAATCGTAATGTCACATCCTTCTTTTTCACAAACAACACAATTTGCAAGGTATAGGATCTTTCATTCAGTACATATTGCACCTAAAATTTCTCTAATTTGCGAATGCTTTTAACTTACTTCAATTCAACTTTTAATTTGCTTATTTCAATGGCTTACCTATCTCCTTATGAAGCTTTTACCACATTGTAGCTCCCAATTCAATAGATTCTCAAATCCGATCACGATATCCTTTACTTCAACCTATATCATTTTGCATATTTCAAAGCACCATGTACGAGTGCAAAACGATAAAAGAAAATAGAGTTTAGGTCTTACATCACATAATAAAAGCAAACCATGTTATGACGAGTCGATATCCTGCGAGAGGCTATAAGGACCGTTACCTACGATGTAGGCGAGTATATAAAATCTAAACACCTGGGGTTTGATACCAAATGTAATGAACCTAATTTTTAGATCCAAGATCTCTAAGGAAGTTACCAAGCAACATCATTAAACAAAAAATTTCGACAGCATAACGACACAACTAGGACAAAACTAAATTTTTTCCCTGACCTATTTTAGACATCAAAGAACTCGAATGATTTATGAAACGTCCAGCCTCCTCCAAACTACATTGAACAATATGTTGGGTCCCCAACAAACTCGAAAGTAATCAAATAAAGTTGAGAGCTCGACATAATCACAACTTTAACATTCACTAAACAAATAACTCCGAAACGAAAGGAACAACATAACTCAAAGAAGATGCAAATATGCATGGCGATTTAAAAATTAAGGTCAACAAATCCGTAAGGATCGTACGAGTCAATCAATAAGGAAAGTAAATGACATATAAAGTTCCCATCTATAAAGAATATACAGTGAAATGTAAAGTACCAGAACAATCCTCTATGAACTAAAAGACATGAAAGAACATCCGCATAGCCTCGCCCGGTCACCACCATCGATCATCCTCCACAAAGTCTCGCTGCCATCTGCAAACAAAATATAGAAAGAAACGAGTGAGTATGAAGATACCCATTAAGTAGTCCACTTACGTCCAAACCTATCTCAGAAAAATCAATAAGATTCTTCTCCTAAACTTAGTCAACCCCAAAAAAGTCTCACTCTTAGCACACATGACCCTAAGTCGCCTGTAATAATAACTTGACCTCTACCTTCTGTCCTGATTGACGATGCTAAAAGGGAAAAAAACTCTCATGCCAAAACAGAATGCCATAGAGTAGTGAAGGACTGAACCAACACTCTCGATTGGGAATCACCCTTAGGCCAGCAAGATTGAACATTGATTACAAATATAAGCATGACACATTCATTTCCAGTACTATGTTCTTTAGCTAGTCATAAAGCTTTCAAGTTTATTAGAACCCAACTAATATGTATTCACTACAAACCATATACATAAGAAAGTGTTTATACAAGGAGCTAAAACGGCGTGGTGGCAAACAAGTCTTGTCAAGGCTAAGCACCGGGAACTCGTCTGCTACCTGGTAAGAGTAAACATATGAATACGTGAGCTTGGAAGGCAAGTGAGTGTCTATTTTTAAAACATTATAAGCTCAAAGGTGAAGCATAATAATGGGCAGACTATAAGTAGAAAATATCTTAACATTTGTTTGTAAACATAATCTAGTCATGCTTTCAATTTACAGGTTTAAGTCACCACTTATGCATAGCATAAATCTCATAATGCAGTACTATATTGATGGTAGATAGATCAATACAATAAAACTCATGGCATGATACTGCTTTCAAACCTTAGAGGTGGTAGAGTTATATTTATACTAATAACATTCATACCTCTCTCACGTGCACGTGGATTGCGATTGGCACTTTGTTTTCCCCTAATACCTTCTCTATGTCCTTCAGTATTAAAGTAAGACCATTTACTACCCGAATACCTTCTCATTGTCCTTCAGTATCGAGAAATCATGATTCCTTCCCCCCTAAGTACATTCTCTAACGTCCTTAAGTATTAAGGGTGAACAACAAACATGGGCATAATTTGTATACCATGGAAATCATGTTTTAACAATACATAAAACAATTTCTCAACCTTTTCATTTTATTTTCTAAACATGTTCCCAAATGGATTTACACAAGGCATTCTCTAGAGGAAATCATACTTCCATAATTTAGTTTCCATACTTGGACTTATATTAAAAACTCCATGAAACTAATTCAAAACATGCTTAGATTCCATCAAGAACATTTTGTTAAAAACTCCATGAAACTATACATAATTATTTCCAGCAAGATTCAATGATCAACATTTATGTTTTTGAAGAAAAACAAAGGTCAAGTATACTTCTAAAATAGATTCACTCACAGTTACCAAAAGAGTTCGAAGGAATATAAGCTATTCTTATATCCGTTTGCTATGAAAATGAATTTAGTAACATTAATTCCTTTCCTTATGTACCCTAAAAACATATCTACTTCAGTCCCATAACTCAATTAAGAATAGCCATACATACTTGGTTGTAAAGTATATAGAAATGGAAGAACATCTCCTTCAATCTCTTGCTAGAAGTTTTTCCCTTGCACCTAAAATTTCAGGTTCTACTTTCAGCTTGGGTTCCTCAAAATATATCAACACAACCACCAAGTATTCTTTGATAAACCTCAAATACTACATCTTAGTGTACTTACCTCAAAATTTCAGCTTCTAATTCCTCCTCATGAGCTCAAAAGAGACTGATCTCCTCGCACGGTTCTGCTACCCGAGAACTTTGAATACCTCTCATTGTTATGCACTTTTCTCCTTCGTCCTCTTCGTATTTTAACAAAAGCAGACAAGTTTCTTATTCTACACTCAATTTATGAGATTGTGACTCAAATGTCATCGAATTTGGTTCAGTAAACAAAGAGATATGGTCGATTGAAGTTGCCCCATTTTCCAGCTGTTTGCTGTCTTAGTAAGAATTTCACAGCACCTTCTTGCCAAACTTAACCCAGAGCCTTCACCTCCTTTGGCCAGCTCCTACTTTAATATTTACATCATAATCCCCTTTTTAAAACATCAAAATAAGTAAATAAGTCAACCTAAAGCATTTAACCATCTTTACCTATGTTTATAAGAGATATGAACATTTCATTCAATACATAATGCACCTAAAATTTGCCTAATTTGCTAATGATCTTAACATACTTCAATTAACCTTCTAATATGCTTATTTCAATGGCTTACCTATCCCCTTATGAAGTTTTAAACACGTTATAGTTCCCAATTCAATAGATTCCCATTCAATGTTTGAGTGGCGAAAATGTATGTTTCAATTGTGGGTACTTTTCTTTCACTTGTTCTTCGCTCTCCCATGTTGCTTCCTCGACGTCGTGATTTCTCCACAACACCTTTACCAGTGGTATTGACATGTTCCTAAGCACTTGTTCTTTCCGATCCAGTACTTGTAGAGGTTCTTCCTCATAGGATAGATTCTCCTTAACTTGTATTGGTTCTACCTCGAGCATATGTGATGGATCAGAAATGTATTTCCTCATCATTGATACATGGAAAACATTATGTACCCGAGACAATTCCATCGGTAAAGCTAATCTGTAAGCCGATGGCCCTACACGCTCCAGAATCTCGTAAGGCCCTATATATCTCGGGCTCAATTCGAATTCTAAATCTCTTATTCGTTTGTCAGCGTAGCTCTTTTGTCTATCTTGTGCTGTCTTCTGTCTTTCCCTGATAAATTTAACATTCTCTGAGGTAACTTCGACCAATTCTTGCCCTATCACCTTCCATTCTCCTACCCCCCCCCCCAACAAATAGGGGTTCTACATTTCCTTCCATATAATGCTTCATACGGTGCCATTCCGATGCTGGAATGATAACTATTATTGTATGCAAAGTCAATCAATGATAGGTGAGTCTTCCAACTTCCTTTATATTGCAATACGCATGCTCGAAGCATGTCTTCGAGGGTCTGAATGGTTCTTTCTGACTGACTATCGGTTTATGGATGAAATGTTGTACTAAAGTGCAACTTAGTTTCTAAGGCCTCTTGGAGACTCGGCAAAAACTTGGAAGTAAATCTCGAATCTATATCCGACACAATTGATATTGGGGCTCCGTATTGGCTTACAATCCTGTCAACATATAATTTAGCAAGTTTATCTAGAGTGAAAGTTACCTTGAAGGGTAAGAATCGAGTAGTCTTAGTCAGTCTGTCTACTATCACCCAAATCCCGTCATAACCATCGGTGTTCGGGGAAGTCCAAATAAGAAATCCATGGTTACATGCTCCCACTTCCATTCAGGTATTAGGAGTGGATTTAGAAGCCCTCCTTGTTTCTTTCGTTCAGGTTTCACCTGCTGATAAATTAAACATTTAGAGACATACTCTGCTATCTCTCATTTCATTCATGGCAACCAATAATGGTTCTTTATGGTCCGATACATTTTTGTACCTCCTGGATGCATCGCATAGGCTGAACTATGTGCTTCCTCTAGTATCGCAATTCCCAAAGTTTCATCTTTAGATACACAAAATCTACCACAATTCATCAACGCTCCATCGCGCCTTACTTCGTAATCTGCTCTCTCCTTCAAGTTCACCTCTTCTATCAATTTCTTCATGGTAGGGTCTTTAGCTTGACTCGAGATAACATCATTAATTAAGGTAGGTCTTACCTGAAAATGAGCTAACAAATTCTCTTTGTCACCAACATACACTTTTGCATTAGAACTCTTGAGTTCCTCAAATAGAGCAACTCTAACAGCATTAAGTGAACCCCTATGTTGCTTCGACTTCCTACCCAGTGCATCAACGACGACATTAGCCTTTCCTGGGTGGTATTCAATCGTGCAGTCGTAGTCTTTTATCAACTCAAGCCACCGCCGCTGTCTCAAATTCAACTCTTTCTGTTCGAAGATATATTTTAAACTTTTATGATATGTGTAAATACAACACTTCTCACCAAACAGATAATGCCTCCAAATCTTTAAATCTAACACAACTGTTGCGAGCTCAAGATCATGAGTAGGATAATTACATTCATGTTTTTTCAACTGTCTTGACGCATAAACGATCACTTTCCCATCTTGCATAAGTACACATCCAAGGCCCTGATGTAAGGCATCACAGTAAACCTCAAACTCTTTTCCCGTGGTGGGTAGAGTTAGTACCGGTGTTGTGACAAGTCTGTTCTTTAACTCTTGAAAAATTTTTCCACACCCTTCACTTCACTCGAACTTCGTATTCTTCTTTGTCAAACTGGTTAATGGAAGAGCTATCTTCGAAAACCCCTCGACAAAACGTCGATAGTATCCGGCAAGGCCCAAAAAACTACGGACTTTCGATATTGAAGTTGCTCGTTCCCACTTAACTATAGCTTCACGTCTTACGAGGTCCACTTGAACACCAAATTGCGACACTACGTGCCCTAAAAAAACACTACTGCTCCGGCCAAAACTCACATTTACTAAATTTAGCATACAACTTCCGATCTCGTAATGTCTGTAGCACTATTCTAAGATGTTCTGCATGTTTCTATCTACTTTCTGAGTACACCAAGATGTCATCAATAAATACTATCACAAACTAATCAAGGTAAGGATGGAATACCCGATTCATGAGATCCATGAATGTTGCTGGGGCATTTGTTAACCCGAATGGCATTACCAAGAATTCCTAATGCCCATACCTTGTCCTGAAAGCGTTTTTTGGCATATCAGAATCATTGATCTTCAGCTGATGGTAACCTTATCGTAAATATATTTTGGAAAACACTGAGGCACCCTTTAGTTGATCGAACAGGTCATCTATGCGGGGCAAAGGATATTTGTTACGTATTGTTACCTTATTTAGTTGTCGGTAATCGATACATAATCGTAATGTCCCATCCTTCTTTTTAACAAACAACACACGTGTTCCCCACGGAGATACGCTTGGTCGAATATAACCCTTATCCACCAACTTCTGTAACTAAGTTTTCAATTCTTTCTATTCCTTCAGTGCCATCCTATACGGGGCTTTAGATATTGGCGTTGTTCCTGGCATCAGTTCTATGGTGAACTCCACCTCTCTATCACGTGGCAACCCTATTAGCTCCTCTGGGAAGACATCTAAATACTCACATACTACTGGAATGTCTTTAGGCTTCAATTTACTCACTGGTGCACAAACTACATATGTAAGATATGTTGTACAACCTTTCTTCAATAATTTTATAGCTTTAATAGGTGATATCATACAAGTAGGTAATATCTTCCTATACCCCTTGACACAACCTCAATGTCGCCTGGCTTCCTGAACACAACTTCCTACCTATGACAGTCCATTAAGGCATTATATCTGGATAAGAAATCCATCCCCAAGATAACGTCGAACTCTTGAAGATCTAAAGGAATCAGTTCAGTGTCATTGTCATACCGTTAACTTCCACAATACAATTAGTATAAACACTACAAACTGTCAACATATCTCCAATAGGAGTATAAATACACAACTCCTCAGATAAAGGTTCTAACCTCGCAACAATGCTAGTAGCAAATATTTTTTAGATAAAATAATGTGTAGCTCATGGATCTAACAATGCATGTGCAGGTTTATTACTGATAGAAAGTGTACCTGTAACAACTCCTGGTTCATCCTCTACCTCATGTTGTGTCATTGAGTAAATCTTTCCCTGTTGTCGGGGTCGACGTACCTGTTCCTTCTACTTAGCACTACTAGTGCCTTCTCCTCTAGCTACCCCTGATATTTTCTTTGTTGGTTCTGATCTGCGACGTGGTTCTCTGTCCTATCATGCCTTCTTGCATTAGTTGGGGGCATTATCTTTTGAAGTGACCGCCTTGCCAACAGTTGAAACATACATTTTCGCCACTCAAACATCGACCCCAATGATACTTTTCAAAAGTGTTGCACAAAGGTTTGCTTGCTGAACTAGCTACTCACTCACTTAGTTGCCCTGTACGGGAATCCCTTGTTGATCCCATCAGAAAACTTGATCCCTGCTGCCTCTGTCCTTCCCCACGTCCACCTGTACCAGTCCTTGGTGTAGATTGCCCACCACGATGGGGTTTAAAGCTCCTTTTTCCAGAAACACCTGGAGTGAATCTCCTATTATCTCCTCATTGGAATCGGTCTCGTGCTAAACCAACATAATAAGTTGTATGACCACCACATTCAACTCCTTTTCACATTCTGTCATCTACTAGGCTTCACTCTACCCGTAATGCCGTCTCCACATGCTTGGATAACTCAGCCCACTCAGAACTTGCTGTCACAGGTGTTCGGTTCTCTATTCGTAGACCATCCACAAACCTCTTGCATCAATCTATCTCGGTTTCAACAATAGTGCTACCATACTTTGATAACTCTGTTAACATCTTCTCATATTCTCTTAAAGTCATCGACCCCTGAACGAGTCCTAGAAACTCGTTCCTCTTCGCATCTCGATATGAGCTCGGATAATACTTATCTTTAGAAGCCTTTCGAAACTCTTTTCAGCTCCAAGCTTCCCCTTTTCTACTCTCTATTATCTTCCACCAATCATCTGCTCCTTTCTGAAGCAAGAATGCTGCTAATTCGACCTTCCTGTCTTCAGCGCATCGCATGACCCTAAAACACTTCTCAATCGAATTTAACCAAACCTCAACATCAGTAGGATCTGTCGTGCCTTCAAATGTTGTTGCACCTAAGGCCTTCAGTCTTTCAATGCCATACTTCTTTTTTGGATCTGCTTGTTCTGATCCAACACTTTCAGCTAATCTTTGAGTTATCCTCGTAAAGATATTGTAATCCCAATCTCTTTGGAAATTCCTTATTAAGAAACAACAAAAAGAAAGAAGAAATGAATGTTTAAAACTTGGTTTTCCATGTTTTAAAAATAAAAGAAATGAAGTGAAAGACAAAAGGAAAACAAGGAAGGAAAGTTTAAACCATTTTGGTTTGGATTGCTTTAAAGACAAAAGAAGAAAAGGAAATGAAACAAATGTTTAATATATTAAGTTTTGTTTTGTTAAGAAAAGAAAAGAAAAGAAAAGAAAAGAAAGAAAGGGATAAAGGAAAGAAAAAAAAAAGGAAAAAGAAAAGAAAAGTAAGAAGTAAAAAGGGAAAAAGACAAAATACCTTTTCCACCGTTTGCCTTTTTTTTTTAGGATTTATCTCTCCATTTCCCTTCTCATTTTATCAAAAGAAAAGACAGAGCTTCATGGGAGAAGGAGAAAGGAAGAAGAAGAAAGCCATTTTTGTGATTTTGGAGCTTGAGTTGCAGAAGAAAGGAGAACAACTCAAGGGAATTATTATTGCAGCAAGGTGATCAACTCAGACCAGTTCTGATCTTTTGATCTTTTCGAGCTAAACAAGAAGAGGTAAGAGTTGATTTTTTTGATACATGAAAGTTAACTCAATTTGGAACAAAGTTCGTGAATGAAGCTCGACCTAATACTGAAGTTAACTTACTGTTTTGTGAAGAGGATGACAGAAGACAGAATTTGCTGTCAAATATGGGAAGTCTCTGATATTTTGGTTGTTCATATTTGAATACTTAGAGTTAGAAGCTCTAATTGGTATGGTTCGAAAGCATATTGAATTTCCTACAACGTTTGTGAAGAAAGCGTGAGTAGAAAATGTCTAGAAGATGTTATAAATATCAGGTTAAATTTGTTGTGCACCAGGAAATCCGAATTTGGAAACAACAGAAGTCTGTTTTGAGGAAAGTAGCTTTCGAGGTATTTCTGAACAAATCTGTTTGGAATTTCAATTTCATTTCTTCATATGAATTTTAGAGGGTTCAAAAAGGAAGAGTTTGGTATAAATTACATTATTTTTGGATAAGTAATGAAGAAGTTATGGCTGACTGAATACAGGGCAGAAAATTTGAAAATGCTGGAAATTTGAAAGTGTGTTTTCTTGCATGTTTTAAGGTAAAAAATCATGAGCTCGAGGTTCTAATGGTTGATTTGATTTGTTTGACAGGCCAAGAGCAAATAGGTCAAGTTTACAAGCCAAGGTTCTAATTCTAATACTGTGAGTGACTCTATCTTCGAACTATGCTTGGCCTATGTTTTTCTTCAAAAACATAATTGTTGATCATTGAGTCTTGTTTGAACTAATTATGTATAGCTTCATGGAGTTTCTAACATAAAGTTCATGATGGAACCTAAGCATGCTTTGAAATTAGTTGTAACGATAAATCCAAGTATGGAAACTAAATTGTGAAAGTATGCTTTCCTTTAGAGAATGTTTTGTGTAAATCCACTTGGGAACATGTTTAGATGATAATGTGAAAATGTCAAGAAATTGTTGTATGTGTTATAAAGACATGATTTCCATGGTACACAAATTATGCCCTTGTTTGTGGTTAACCCCTAATACTGAAGGACATTAGAGAAGGTACTTAGGGGGGGAATGAATCATGATATCCCGATACTGAAGGACAATGAGAAGGTATTCGGGTAGTAAATGGTTTTACCTTAATACTGAAGGACATAGAAAAGGTATTAGGGAAAACCTAACGACCAAAGGTATTCCACGTGCACGTGAGAGAGAGAGAGAGAGAGAGAGGTATGAACCTTATTGGTATAAATGTAACTCTACCACCTCTATAGTTTGATATGGTATCATGTCATGTGTTTTATTGTTATGAGCTTCTATATTATTGATCTACCTACCCTCGATATGATAGTACATTTCGAGTTGTCTGCTATGCACAAGTTGTGACTTAAACCTGTAAATTGGAAGCATGGTTTGTTTATGTTTACAAACAGATGTTAAGCTATTTTCTACTTATAATCTTCCATTATTATGATTCACC
This sequence comes from Trichosanthes cucumerina, assembly GCA_036507285.1. NCBI lineage: Eukaryota > Viridiplantae > Streptophyta > Magnoliopsida > Cucurbitales > Cucurbitaceae > Trichosanthes > Trichosanthes cucumerina. The sequence goes on from CM071837.1 coordinate 15,258,220, forward strand.
TGTGAGCTTATAATGTTTTAAAGATAGACACTCACTGAGCTTTTTAGCTCATTATTTCAATGTTTTCAAACCATTTCAGGTAGAGATCGAGATATTGGTACCTGACATCCTGCCATTGTCTGCTGGAAGTTTCATAAAATGATAGTTTGTACGTGGCTGGTGTTGTATAGCAAGTCGTTATGTAGTTATAGTTGTTTGTGCATAATAGGTTGTATAAATAGTGGGTTGGCATGTTCTGAGTTGTGATGCTATTGCTCGTTTAAGTTTTTAAACGAGAGACTTAAGAAATCTTTCTCCCTATGTATGTTTAGTAGTTATCAAGTTTCCGCTGTGTTATGTTAAAGTTAACCATATACGAGCATAGTATGTTTATCAGGTAGAATAGGGTCATCAGGTATTGTTGCAAGGTAAGCAATGTCTGTTGGCTTCATGCCTCTTTCCGGGCTAAGTTAGCAGGTGGTTCGGGAGGGGGTGTGACAGATCTGTTCCTCCATGTTCACCTGTTGCTGAGGATGACTAGACTCTCCCTCTGATACCTCTCTTCCTCTATCACCAGTACCTTCTTGAGTTCCGACCTCCACTTGCCTACCTAGTTTGCCACCTCGGGCCATGGTCCTAGATTATACAATCTTATTAAAATAGTTAAGACAATAAGCTCCTAGTTTAATGCATGAACCTAGTTCCCATCCCAAAACCTTTTGCTCTTATACCAAGTTGTCACACCCCTCCCAGCTTACTAGCTTAACCTAGGAAGAGATGCAAAGACAGAGATAACTAACTCTATTCTGTCTCTCCTTGACTAACGAAAGACTTAACCTAAAATTAAGTGTAACACAATACGTTTGAACAAGCAAGATTGAACATTGAATACAAATATAAGCACGACACATTCATTTCAAGTACTATGTTCTTTAGCTAGTCATAAAGCCTTCAAGTTTATTAGAACCCAACTAATATGTATTCACTACAAACCATATACATAAGAAAGTGTTAATACAAGGAGCTAAAACGGCGTGGTGGCAAACAGGTCTTGTCAAGGCTAAGCACCGAGAACTCGTCTGCTACCTGGTAAGAGTAAACATATGAATACGTAAGCTTGGAAGGCAAGTGAGTGTCTATTTTTAAAACATTATAAGCTCAAAGGTGAAACATAATAATGGGCAGACTATAAGTAGAAAATATCTTAACATTTGTTTGTAAACATAATCTAGCCATGCTTTCAATTTATAGGTTTAAGTCACCACTTATGCATAGCATAAATCTCATAATGCAGTACTATATTGAGGGTAGATAGATCAATACAATAAAACTCATGGCATGATACTGCTTTCAAACCTTAGCGGTGGTAGAGTTATACTACAAACATTCATACCTCTCTGACGTGCACGTGGAATGCGATTGGCATTTGGTTTCCCCTAATACCTTCTCTATGTCCTCCAGTATTAAAGTAAGACCATTTACTACCCGAATACCTTCTCATTGTTCTTCAGTATCGAGAAATCATGATTCCTTCCCCCCTAAGTACATTCTCTAACGTCCTTAAGTATTGGGGGTCAACAACAATCATGGGCATAATTTGTATACCATGGAAATCATGTTTTAATAATACATACAACAATTTCTCAACCTTTGCATATTATTTTTCTAAACATGTTCCCAAATGGATTTACACAAGGCATTCGCTAGAGGAAATCATACTTCCATAATTTAGTTTCCATACTTGGACTTATAGTACAAACTAATTCAAAACATGCTTAGATTCCATCAAGAACATTGCGTTAAAAACTCCATGTAACTATACATAATTAATTCGAGCAAGATTCAATGATCAACATTTATGTTTTTGAAGAAAAACAAAGGTCAAGTATACTTCCCAAATAGATTCACTCACAATTACCAAAAGAGTTCCAAGGAATATAAGCTATTCCTATATCCGTTTGCCCTGAAAATGAATTTAGTAACATTAAGTTCTTTCCTTATGCACCCTAAAAACAGATCTACTTCAGCCCCATAACTCAATTCATAATAGCAATACATACTTGGTTGTAAAGTATATAGAAATGGAAGAACATCTACTTCAATCTCTTGCTAGAAGTTTTTCCCTTGCACCTAAAATTTCAGGTTCTACTTTCAGCTTGGGTTCCTCAAAATGTATTAACACAACCACCCAATATTTTTTGATAAAACTCAAGTATAACATCTTAGCTTACTTACCTCAAAATTTCAGCTTCTAGTTCCTCCTCATGAGCTCAAAAGCGACTGATCTCCTCACACTGTTCTGCTACCCGAGAACTTTGAACACCTCTCACTGTTCTGCACATTTCTCCATCCTCCTCTTCGTATTTTCACAAAAGCCGACCAGTTTCTTAGTTTACACTCAATTTATGAGATGTTTACTAAAAAATCGTCGAATTTGGTTCAGTAAACAAAGAGATATGGTCGATTGAAGTTGGCCTATTTTCCAGCTGCTTGCTGTCTTAAGAAAGAATTTGACAGCACCTTCTTGCCAAACTTAACTCCGAGCCTTCACCTCCTTTGCCCAGCTCCTACTTTAATATTTACATCATAATCCTCTTTTTAAAACACAAAAATAAGTAAATAAGTCAACCTAAAGTATTTAACCAACTTTACCTAAGTTTAGAAGAGATATGAACTTTTCATTCAATACATAATGCACCTAAAATTTGCCTAATTTGCTAATGATCTTAACATACTTCAATTAACCTTCTAATATACTTATTTCAATGGCTTACCTATCCCCTTATGAAGCTATAAACACGTTATAGTTCCCAATTTAATAGATTCCCAAATCCGATCACGACATCTTTTAGTGCAACCTATATCATTTTTCATATGTCAAAACATCATGTACGTATGCAAAATGATAAAAGAAAACAAATAGAGTTTAGGGCTTACAATAACAATTACGTAAACATGATAAGTTCAAATCTAAAAAAAAAATGCTACACAAGTTTCACAAATATTCAAATAACTAAACCAAAGTTTAGTGATAAGAACATCTGAAGATCACACAAGCAACAATGTTGTTCACCGTGCTTATTCACTTAGAAACTCGACATCAATCTAATGGGTACTTACCTTGATGTTTGAAGTTTCGAGAGTTTAACAACGGAGGCTAGAAACGAACTAGGGGGAGCGAAATTGATGGGATTGAACGAAGTTCGGTGAGCGATGGTGCGTGGCGTGTCGGCGGTAGCGCGTGGTGGAAAGGAGGCAGCGCGTCAAAAAACGTGGAGGTCAAATCTGAAAAGCTCGCCGACCGATCTATGCAAAACATGTCCTAAAACCTTAAAAACATGCCAAAGATTAGGTGAATGATTTGAACAAAACTTCGGTTCGGTTTCAGCTTTACGAGTGTAAACGTCGGCTTAATCTTGCAATAAGGCAGCAGTTTGATCTCGACGCACAACTCTGAAGCGAGTTCGATGATGGCGTTACAACCTCCACATCAAACGATCGACTACATAGAGACACAAGTGGTCCAAGGGCCTTCGGTTGTACTGCGTCTCGATGAACTCGTGAGAGTTGGTCGATCGGCTTGGCAACATCTTCAGTACCAAAGGTGGCGTATCTGGCGGCCAACAACACACTCTCTCGTTGACCAGAAGTTGTTGAGAAAAGAAGAAAAAATCTCTAGCAACTCTAATTTCCTTTCTCTTTTTACCTTTTTGCCCCTCCAGTTTCTCTAAAACTACAAAAAAATGTGATGAACTTGAATTATTATTTTGCCCCTCTCTTACTCATTAAACAATAATTATAAATTTGCACACACCCACATTAAATTAGCTAACTTCCTAGCCAAATTAATTTAATTTTCATTAAATTAATCGAAAGTACAACCTAAAAGGCACATTATATTATGCAATTATGAAAATATCATTGGTAAATGCACGATATGTGGATTTTGTATGGGAGTTGGTGGAGAATTTGTCTCCACACTTACTCCGTATATAAAGGTGCATTTGGCTGCATTTTTTAATTAATCCACTCTCTCTTTGGAAATAGATATTTTGATAACATTAGAACTTTCTCTATTCGTCTCTAATCTCTCCCTTCTCGAAAAAGCAATCCTACACATTCTCCCTCTCTGAGACAAGAACGGTGAAGTCCTTATGCTAGTGTTCGAGGTATTCGTGACTTAAGAGAACGAGAGGAACAACATAATTACATGGGAGAAAGTTATTATAGCCACCAACGATATATAATTATGTTGAGTCACAGACGAAACTCAACATAATGTAGTACACATACATACACACAAAAAGGATGCGTGAAGTTGAGGTCGTTAGTTACCAAAATCGTGTTTAGATTATTTTTCCATGTCTCGTAGTTATCACCGATTAACTTATCTGAGGCTAAGGGTGTTATTATTGAACTCGACATTTTGTTGAAAACAAAAAATCATTGTATTAGTTTCTCACAAAAAAATTGGTGAATTCGAATAATATTTTATCAAGATTATACTATGATCCTCAAGCCATTTAAAATTTCAATGATACCCAAAAGGTTTAGAATGACCGCGACCGAAGGGTAGACAAAATCACTCCTCCTCTAGGACAAACTATCTCTACCAAACCCTATTTCCAAAATAACTCTAATTCCTATAGGCATGTAGTTACCATTTTTCGACTAGGACTCATAAAATCTTAATAATTCCCGTGAGTGTAACCTTCTATCTTCATATTCAAGAGTTCCCACCCAACAAAATTCGCCTAAGGGAGGACTAAGTTGAAAGTTAAACTAAGACAACCCTATCCATTTCGGGTATGCACAGTGTTCTGACTCCCATGATTAGGCACTCCGAATGGATTGTCTTTTCCATACCAAACAAAAAGGCAGATTATAGGTGTCCTACAGTGTGAATCGATAGAAGAGATCGTGGGTCTCGTTGACAGAAGTTCTGCTCCCACGCACTATAAGTACTCTTTTCATTCACCTTGAATATTGTCCCATACAAATACCATCCCAAGGGGGGTGCTCCCATTTGCGCCATGAGGCCAAGTATGGATTTCACTGTGTGAAGTTAAGGAAAAGCATAGGTCAATTTATCATATACAATACATTCCCTCCCACTAAATACTTTCGGTTAATGGGTCTGACCTAGATAAACCGACTATATTTAGCTAAGTGTACCAATATAACTTTTATATTAGTTCAAAGCTCATAAAACATGTTACAGACGTTTTACAAATATTGGGATAAGTAAACGAAAGTTTATTAATACGAACACCTCAACATCACACAAGCGACAATGTCGTTCACCTTGCTCCTTCACATAGGAACTCGACATCAATCAAATGACTACTTGCGTAGATGTTTGAAGGTTCAAGAATTTAACACGTGCTCCTAAGCAACTAACTCAATACGATTGAGTTCCACAACAGATACTAGAAACGAACTCGATAGAGCGAAACTGATGGAATTGAATATACTTCACTGAGCAGCGGCGCGTCATTGAGCGTTGAGGTAAAATCAAATAAGCTCACCAATCGATCTATCCAAAACTATCTCTAAAACATAAATAATGAGGTGAATCGGGTTAATCAAACTCTGGTGATTTGAGCATCACGGGTGCAACCGTCGGGAAACTCATGAAATAAGGCAGCGGTTGCATCTGGTCGCACAACTCTGATGTGAGTTTTGTGATCGTGTGACTGCCTCGACATCGAACGATCGACTACACAAAGACGTCGTTGGTCGAAGGCCCCTGGATCCTACTGCATATGGACGAAAGTCTTGCGGGTTGCGTGGGTAGGTGAAGCTCCACAACGACGACTGGAATTTGCGTGCAACGGTGGACAACCAGAGTCGATCGGGTTGGCAAGTACTTCAGTACTAAAGGCGGCGTATCTGGCGGTCGACAACTCCACACGACAACACACTCTCTCGTCGGACAAAACTTGTAGAGAGAATAAGAAATGACCTCTTGCAACCCTAATTTCCTTTCCCTTTTCTTTTTTGCCCCTCCACTTTCTTTAAAACTACAACAGATGCCATGAGCTTAAATTACTATTTTGCCCCTCTCTTACCCATTATACAAAAATTCTAAATTTGCACAAACCCACATTGAACTAGCTATCTTGCAAGCCCAATTAATTTAATTCCCATTAAAATAAGAATTCTATCGTCCTGGAAAGTTGCTAGTTCTCAAACAGTTCTAGATAACACGCCCGTAGTTGCTAGTTCTGCCATAGAACTTTAACAAGGTTGATCTCTCGGTTTCACAAAACCTTTCTGTTTTTGGAAAAGATTTGCACTAGCTTTTCCTCATAACTCACGTCTTGGTCAACGTATAAGGCCTTATAATCGCTGACATGAGATGCATTCGGTTCATAACCCCGTAGCATTGATACGTGGAACACGTTATGCACTGCAGCGAGGGATGGCGGCAAGGCCAACCTATAAGTCAGTTGACCAATGCACTCCAAGATCTCAAACAGTCCTATGAACCTAGGGGTTAGCTTCCCCTTCCGGCGAAATCTCTAAAAGGAATGAATTTCCTGCACTGGAAGCGATGTGAATTGTCGTTGTTTCTTGGTCGTTCTAATTTTTAAAAAATTGAGATAAAACACTTTCTATCTAGATTGAGCATGCATAAAACGAGATGAACCCAGTAAGTATCGTTACTAACCTCTTGAAGAACTCTTCTTTATGTTTCATCCTCGGTCACGAACTCTCGATCAAATGATCTTCTCCAAAACACGAACCGTACCACGAAAGAAATCAAGGGGACACTTCCTTTTATCTTCTCGTGTGTTATCGTGAGGATGAGGGAAAGTTGTGGCACTTTCTTTGGATTTTGGGTTGGAGATATCCTAGTCATTTGGAATGAGGTAGAGTATCTTGCTGACATTAAGAATCGGCTAGCTACGCAATTCGAAATGAAAGATTTGGGTGAAGCGCAGTTTGTTCGTGGGATCTAGATTGTCTGGAACGACAAGAATAAAACACTAGCCTGTCTCAGACATCTTATATCGACAAAGTGTTCTTGAGGTTTAAGATGCAAGACTCCAAGAAGGGTTTATTGCCTTTTAGACATGGAGTTCATTTGTCTAAGGAACGGTGTCCTAAGACACCTCAAAGAGTTGAGGATATGAGACGGATTCCTTACGCATCAGCTGTTGGGAGCCTGGTGTACGCCATGTTGTGTACTAGGTCGGATATCTATTTTGCAGTTGGAAATGTCAGTAGGTATCAATCCAATCAAGGACTTGAAAACTGGAAAACGGTTAAAACAATCCTTAAATATCTACGGAGAACAAGGAACTACATGGTTGTGTATGGGGCTAAGGATATGATCCTTACAGGATACACGGATTCTGACATCCAGACTGATAAATATTCTCGGAGTTCTACATCATGGTCAGTATTCACTCTTAATGGAGGAGTTGTAGTAGGCGAAGCGTCAAGAAGGCATGCATCGTTGATTCCACCATGGAGGTCGAATATGTAGCAGCTTCTTGTCACACCCCCTCCCGAACCACTTGCTAACTTAGCCCGGGAGACGGCATGAAGCCAACAGACATTGTTACCTCTTAACAATACTCACCGACACTACTTTACACGAAAACAAACTATGTTCGCATATGGAACACTTTAAACTTAACTCAGCGGAAACTGGACATCTATAAGACGTACATGAGGAGAAACTCTTCTTAAGTCTCTCTTGGAAACTAAGATGAGCTAGAACATCAGAACCACAAACAGTCCAAACCACTAACTAAGCAACCACAACCTCTAAAGCACATACGACTATAACTACATAGTTCTCTTAAAATAATTTCTGAGACATATGGACTTGCTAAACCACACCAACCACGCACAAAATATCAAACATGTGAAGCTTCAAAGAGACTATGGCGAGTTCTCGTGCACCGGAGCTCGATCTCTACTACGAAAAGTGGGAAAAACACTTTGGAAGAATGAGCTATGAAGCTCGGTGAGTGATTTGAGTTTAAAAGAAAGCTATTAACTCGTAAATCATATCACCTCGCCATCTATGAGCATATGCATCTGATATCAAGCGTTAAAAGTAATCGTGTAATCATTATAGCTTTTCATGAAAACAAGCAAGACACCGTTAAAATCCCGTAAGGCATGTAAATGATATAAACTCTTTTTAAAACATGTCACAATCTACGTTGTGTAGGGCACGCCCAGTACACCAACGTTTATTCTACGATGTAGTGGGGCCCGCCAAAGACTCCCATCGTCTTTGTAAGTGAGTGGGCCCCAAAGACTCATCACGACAATGGCTGTTGTCACGGAGTACACTCAACGTCAACAACAGAATAAGACCTGTGTGCACACGGTACTACATAGCCTCGGGCTCAATATCTCAGAAGATCACATGAAAACATTTGAAAATGCCAGCTTATCTTTTTCTTTCATAAAATCAAGCTTACTTAGCTTGTTCATAAAACTAGAAATCTTTAAAACATACTTGCTAGTACATGCTTGCTTGAAATCATAACATCTCCATAAGTTTTGGCAATCATTAGACATATGCTCATGTATAAATTTCATAAAGACTTTTAGTCTCATCATGAACACTTTAAAACATTTCTAAGAAATCATGAATGCTCATAAACAAGTGTTCAAGAAAACAATAAACATCGAAACCATTTCGTTTTAGCAACACCTTGCAATTCATAAGCATAATACAAGCCTATAAACCATTTTCAAGGTTCGTTTTGTCACTCACAGTGTTAGAACTAAAGTCTTGACCCGTACACTCGACCTTTTGTTCTTGGCCTGTCAAACAAACCAAAACCATGTTTTAGAACCCCGAGCTCATGGTTTTAACTTTAAAACTACAAGAAAACACTCCAACAAAAATTCCAGCATTTAACAGATTTTATGCCCTGTATTCAGACAGCCATAACTTCTTCATTACTTATCCAAAAAGAATGTACTTTATACCAAACTCTTCCTTTTTGAATCCTCTAAAACTCGTATGAAGAGATGAAAATGAGATTCCCAAAATATTGGTTCAGAAATACCTCGAAAGCTCCTTTCCCCGGAACTAACTTCTGCTACTCCAGATTCGATTTTCTGCTGCAATCCAAAACTTGACCTGCTATTTACAACATCTTCCAATCATTTTCTATTCACGAATTCTTCACGAAAGTTGTAGGAAATTCAATATGCTTTCCAACCATACCTAATAGAGCTTCTGATTCCAACTCTACAGGTCAGTACAACAAAAAAATCAGAGACTTCTCGAATTTGACAGTAAATTCTGTATTCTGTCTTCCTCTTCACAAATCAGTAGCTTAAGATCCGCATTTGCTTGAGCTTCCTTCACGAATTTTGTTCCAATATGAGTTAACTTTCATGAAACAAAATTTCAACGCTTAACTCTTTCTGTGGAGCTCGTGATGAACAAAATAGCAGAACATGGCAGAGTGATTACCTTGCTGTCATAAAGAATCCTCTTGAGTTCTTCTCCTTTCTTCTGCAACTACAGCTCCAAATTTATGAAAAATGGCTTCCTTCTTCTTCCTTTCTCCTTCTCCCACGAAATTTCAGCTTGGTTTGTGATGAAAGAGAAGAAATTGAAGAGAAAACCCTTTTTAAAACAAAACAATCGGTGGAAAGAGGTTGTTTTGTCTTTTTCCCCTTTTTCTCTTTTTCTTTTCCTTTTTTTTTTTTCTTTCCTTTATCCCTTCCTTCCATTTCTTTTCTTTTCTTTTCTTTTCTTTTCTTAACAAAACCAAAATAACTTAATATAAAACATTTGTTTCATTTCCTTTTCTTCTTTTGTCATTAAAAGCAAAACAAACCAAAATGGTCTAAACTTTCTTTCCTTGTTTTTCTTTTGTCTTTCACTTCATTTCTTTTCTTTTTAAAACATGGGAAACCAAGTTTTAAACATTCATTTCTTCTTTCTTTTTGTTGTTTGTTAATAAGGAAGTTCCGAAGAGATCGGGTTTACAACTAACCTCCCCCTTAGGAAATTTCGTCCTCGAAATTTAGTAGTCCTTAGGTGAATATCGTCGGGTACTTGCTTCTCATTAGATCCTCTAACTCCCAGGTTGCCTCCTCCACTCCATGATGTCTCCAACGAACCTTCACGAGTGGGATCGTCTTGTTCCTTAAAACTTGCTCTTTCCTGTTGAGGATTTGAATTGCATCCTCTACGTAACTCATGTCTTCTTTCAGCTCAACTGGTTGTGCTTGCAACACATGTGTCGGATCTGGGATATACTTCCTTAACATGGACACATGAAAAACATCATGTACTCAAGATAGTTCTGCTGGCAACTCCAGTTTGTAGGCTGCTGGCCCAACTCGTCCCGTTACTTCATAAGGACCAATATATCTAGGGCTTAGTTTACCCTTTTTGCCAAAACGAAGGACACCTCTCCATGGAGATAACTTCAAGAAAACTTGATCTCCAACACCGAATTCTAAGTCCTTTCGTCGCATATCAAAGATAATTCTTCCGACGGTCTTGTGCTACCTTCAAATTTTCTCTAATTACCTTAATTTTTATCAGTAGTAACTTGTACCAACTCGGGCCGATAAGCTTCCGCTCTCCTACTGCCGTTCCAACATATCGGCGTTCTACATGGTCTTCCCACAGAGCCTCAAATGGTGCCATACCAATACTCGATTGGTAGTTGTTATTGTAAGCAAATTCCATAAGCGATAGGTGTGTATCCCAACTCCCTTTAAATTGAAGGACACATGCTCTCAACATGTCCTCTAAGGTCCGGATGGTCCTCTCTCGATCGCCCATCCGTCTGCGAGGATGGAATGTTGATTAAACTTGACTTTGTTCCCATAGCTTTACGTAAACTAGGCCAAAACACGAAGTAAATCTTGGATCTCTATCTCGAAACGATAGACACCGGTACTCGCGTCTCGACTCACAATTGCGCCGACATACATCTTAGCAAGTCGATCAAGCGTAGCGTCGCTTTAATCAGTATAAATCGTGCTGTCTTAGTGAGTCTATCCACTATTACCCAAATACCATCATGCCCACTCAAAGTACGTGGTAATCCAAACAGAAATTCCATAGTAATATGCTCCCATTTCCACTCAAACCTTGGCGATGGGGTTAAGGAGTCCTCTTGGGCTCTGTCTAACTGGTTTAACTTGTTGGCAGATCAAACACCTATCAACATAATCAGCTATCTCTCGTTTCATCCCGTGCCACCAATACGTTCCCTACAAAGTTTTGTACATCTGGTGGTGCTTCTCGGATGCATAGCGTAGTTTGAACTGTGAGCTTCCTCTAGAATAGCATCTTTAAGCTCACTAAAATTCGGAACACATAGTCTTCCTTGCCTTTCTATGGCCCCGTCTGATCTCATCTTAAACTCTGCTTCTGGGCCCTGTTTGGACTTTCTAAACATCTTTTGCAAGTTACTATTCTTTGATTGTCTTCTCACAATCTCTATTATGAGTGAAAGCCTGATCTGTAATTAAACTAAAAGACCCTCTGAATTCTCTGTAGTTACAACTGCCTTAGAATCCCTTAGAGTACTTAAAAATGTTGCTCGAAAACCACACAAGGTGTCCTTAGGAAGTCTTCACTTCCTGCTCAATGCAACTGCTACCACATTCACCTTACCAGGATGGTATTCTATGGTACAATCATAATCATTAATCAGTTCTAATCATCTTCTCTGTCTCATAATCAACTCCCTTTGATCAAAGATATGCTTCAGACTCTTATGATCTGTGTAAATGTGACACCTTTCACCAAACAGGTAATGTCTCCAGATCCTTAATGCTAGAACAACTGCTGCTAACTCAAGATCATAGGTAGGGTAATTACATTCGTGCTTTTTCAATTGCCTTAACGCATAAGTTATTACTTTTCCTTCTTGCATCAAGACACACCCTAAATTTTTCCTCGAGGCATCACAAGAAACCACATACTCTTTTCCCGTTATAGGAAGTGTCAAAATAGGTGTCTTTGTAACTAATCTCTTTTCACTCCCACGAAAACTCGCTCACACTTATCCGACCATTCAATCTTAGCATTCTTTCTTGTTATAATCTGTTAAGGGTAATACTAATCGTGAGAAGTTCTCAACAAATCATCTGCAGAGATCTGCCAAGCCTAGGAAACTACGTACCTGCCGTACTAATCGCTTCTCTCCAGATTGACTACAACTTTAACTTTATTTGGATCCACACTAACACGATTTCTTTGAGGCAACATGCCCCAAAAAACATTACTCGATTCAACCAAAACTCACATTTGGTGAATTTAGCGTACAACTGTTTATCTCGTAGTGTTTGCAGAATAATACTCATGTGTTCCTCGTAGGCTTTCCTGTCAACTGAGTAAAATAGTATGTCATAAATAATTACTATTACAAAGTTATCCAAATATCTGGGAAAAATCGCCCATGAGGTCCATGGAAACTACTAGTACCTTGTTAAACCGAATGGCATTACTAAACACTCGTAATGCTCGTACCTCATTATGAATAATGTCTTAGGAATGTCTGATTCTCTGACCTTTAACTTACGATATCCCGATCTTAAATTAATCTTACAAAACATCGATGCACCTCTTAACTGGTCAAACAAGTCATCTATTCGAGTGTAAAGGATACTTATTACGTATATCGTGACTTTGTTTAACTATCTATACTCAATGCATAATCTACGGGTACCATCTTTCTTTTAACAGATAACCTTTCGAGCTCTCCAAGGCGATACACTAGGTCCGATGTATCCCTTATCAACTAGTCCTTGTAATCGCATCTTTAGCTCCACGATCTCACTTGGAGCCATTCTATACGGCATTTGCGAAATAGGTGTCATTCATGGTAATAGATTCAATGGTGAACTCAACTTCCCTATCGGTGGCAATCGATAGATCCGCGCTAGAAAACAACAAGAAAATTCATTCACAACAAGAACATTTTCTTGTTTTAGCTTTTCTTCCTGCACCTCAACTACATGTGCAAGAAACGTCGTGCAACCTTTCCTTAATAACTTCTGAGCTTTGAATGCTGAAAACAAACTCGTAGGGATAGTCTTTCTTTCATCCCATAAAACCACTTCAGCTAATCCTGGTTTCTTGAAAACAACTTCCTTTATATGGCAATTTCTGGAAGCATAATGAGTGAATAAGAAATCCATTCCTAGGATTGCATCTAACACCTGCAACTCTAGTGGAAGAAGATCCACTAACATATTGAGACCTTCTACTAAGACTTCACAATTTTGCATCACTGGATTGACTAATAAAGCATCACCAACTGGAGTGTATATAACTAACCTTTTACATAAAGGTTCTAGCTTCCCATTCAACTTAGTCAAGAACATACTAAAAACAAAGAAATGTGTAGCACCTTGTTCTATCAAGACAAGTGCAGGTACATTTCAAATAGTAATTGTACCAATAATCATATTCGGTGCATCCTCGACTTCTTCTTTGAGTCATAACCTAGACCTTTCCGTGTTGCCTAGGCCTCCCTACAACTCTCTTTAGTCTAACACCACCTGGTGCCCTCTCTTGCAACTCACCGATACTCTCTGGTTTGCTCAACTAATCGGGACTTAACTCCCTAGTCCCCCTGCTGTGCGGTGTCCATAGTTGTGGACAATCCCTCTTGACATTCCACGGTTTGTCAAGATTGGTAGCATGTACCAACATTCACAAGACAATGACCTTGATGATTCTTGAAACAGATCACACATGGAGTTTTCCTTGCTATCTTGGCATAGACTCTTGCCCTCCCCGCAACTTGTCGCCAATCAAACAAACTAACTAGGTCCTCTTTAACTCGCCTCGATAGGTACTCGACCACAAACATCCGCCTCGATGCCCGGCTATTTGGCTACTAGCTTGCTCCTTAAAGTCATATTGACTTAGAAACATTTACTCCAAGTGTGAACCTCCATTGCGCCACGACCTTGAAACTACTTGTTGCCGAAGCCTCCACAACTAGGCTTCACTCATCGACTTCTCCTCGCGCTATACTCGCTTTACACGAGAGCGGTCTCTACCAGTGAGAGAAGTCGGTCCACTTAGCAATGGTTGTAATGGCGGGGTACGTATCTCGTGTCGTAACCCTCTTTCAAATCGTCGCGACACTGCCGCTCTTAGATGCCACAATCACATCAACATACCGCGACAACTCGGTATATCTTCTCTCATACTCACCACTTCGAAAGTGTATCTTGTTTTAGTTCTAACAAAATTCATCCCTCTCTGCGCCTCTGATGACGTGCTAGGGTAATATTTATTTTTAAATATACTTCGAAAGTTTGCCAAAGTGTGAAGTACATGCATCACTACAATCAAGCTAACATCGATCTCCATCATCCTTCCGCCTTCTTTAGTAGCAAGAATGTGGCCAACTTAACATTTCGCTCCTCGGAGCAACTCATAACATCAAAACATTTATCAAGCTTATTTAGCCAAACCTCAAACTTCAATCTGGATCTTTGGAACCTCAAACACTGTGGCTCCTAATTCTTTTAGGTGATCTATTCTATATGTCTTATCTGGATTAATTAGCCCTGCCTCCCTATGGCTTACCTACCTCCTGTGAGGAATTAGCATGTGGCTTAATTTCGCCCCCATCTGAACTCTCGGGGCACTAGATCTCCACCGGGATTGATCTTGGGTAGGATCCTGCGTCCCGCCCCGATCTTGCTCGCATAAATGCGCTAGTACGTGGTGGCATGACTTCTATAACATATTAACATACTAGACATGTAATGAATACTAAACTCAAACGCACAATTCTAGACTTGTGTTCACATTCTAGTCCTGACTGGTCTTACTCTTTTCCTTACATGGACCATGCTCGACTAGTTCTATTGAACTAACTCAATAACTTGTTATTTACTTTTCAGTTTCTTCTAGAGCTAACTTGCTCTGTCTCATTCCCATGGAGCTAACTGCTCTGATACCAAGTTATCACACCCCCTCCCGAACCACTTGCTAACTTAGCCCGGGAGACGGCATGAAGCCAACGGACATTGTTACCTCTTAACAATACCTGCTGACACTACTTTACCTGAAAACAAACTATGTTCGCATATGGAACACTTTAAACTTAACTCAGCGGAAACTGGACATCTATAAGACGTACATGAGGAGAAACTCTTCTTAAGTCTCTCTTGGAAACTAAGATGAGCTAGAACATCAGAACCACAAACAGTCCAAACCACTAATTAAGCAACCACAACCTCTAAAGCACATACGACTATAACTACATAGTTCTCTTAAAATAATTTACAGACATATGGACTTGCTAAACCACACCAAGCCACGCACAAAATATCAAACATGTGAAGCTTCAAACAGACTATGGTAGGTTCTCTGCACCGGGAGCTCGATCTCTACCTGAAAAGTGGGAAAAACACTGGAAGAATGAGCTATGAAGCTCAGTGAGTGACTTGAGTTTAAAAGAAAGCTATTAACTCGTAAATCATATCACCTGGCCATCTATGAGCATATGCATCCGTAATCAAGGGTTAAAAGTAATCGTGTAATCATTATAGCTTTTCATGAAAACAAGCAAGACACCGTTAAAATCTCGTAAGGCATGTAAATGATATAAACTCTTTTTAAAACATGTCACAATCTACGTTGTGTAGGGCACTTGAGACACCAACGTTTATTCTACGATGTAGTGGGGCCGCCCAAAGACTCCCATCGTCTTTGTCGAGTGGGGCCCGCCAAAGACTCACGACAAAGATCGTTGTCACGGAGTACACTCAACGTCGACAACGAGAATAAACCAAGACCTGTGCACTGCGGTACTACATAGCCTAGGGCTCAATATCTCAGAAGATCACATGAAAACATTTGAACATGCCAGCTTATCTTTTTCTTTCATAAAACTCAAGCTTACTTAGCTCGTTCATAAAACTAGAAATCTTTAAAACATACTTGCTAGTACATGCTTGCTTGAAATCATAACATCTCCATAAGTTTTGGCAATCATTAGACATATGCTCATGTATAAATTTCATAAAGACTTTTAGGCTCATCATGAACACTTTAAAACATTTCTAAGAAATCATGAATGCTCATAAACAAGTGTTCAAGAGAACAATAAACATCTAAACCATTTCGTTTTAGCAAAACCTTGCATTTCATAAGCATAATACAAGCCTATAAACCATTTTCAAGGTTCGTTTTGTCACTCACAGTGTTAGAACTAAAGTCTTGACCCGTACACTCGACCTTTTGTTCTTGGCCTGTCAAACAAACCAAAACCATGTTTTAGAACCCCGAGCTCATGGTTTTAACTTTAAAACTACAAGAAAACACTCCAACAAAAATTCCAGCATTTAACAGATTTTATGCCCTGTATTCAGACAGCCATAACGTCTTCATTACTTATCCAAAAAGAATGTACTTTATACCAAACTCTTCCTTTTTAAATCCTCTAAAATGCTTATGAAGACATGAAAACGAGATTCCCAAAATATTGGTTCAGAAATACCTCGAAAGCTCCTTTCCCCGGAACTAACTTCTGCTATTCCAGATTCGATTTTCTGCTGCAATCCGAAATTTGACCTGCTATTTACAACATATTCCAATCATTTTCTATTCACGAATTCTTCACGAAGGTTGTAGGAAATTCAATATGCTTTCCAACCATACCTAATAGAGCTTCTGATTCCAACTCTACAGGTCAGTACAACCAAAAAATCAGAGACTTCTCGAATTTGACAGTAAATTCTGTGTTCTGTCTTCCTCTTCACAAATCAGTAGCTTAAGATCCGAATTTGCTCGAGCTTCCTTCACGAATTTTGTTCCAATATGAGTTAACTTTCATGAAACAAAATTTCAACGCTTAACTCTTTCTGTGGAGCTCGTGATGAACAAAATAGCAGAACATGGCAGAGTGATTACCTTGCTGTCATAAAGAATCCTCTTACGTTCTTCTCCTTTCTTCTGCAACTACAGCTCCAAATTTGTGAAAAATGGCTTCCTTCTTCTTCATTTCTCCTTCTCCCACGAAATTTCAGCTTGGTTTGTGATGAAAGAGAAGAAATTGAAGAGAAAACCCTTTTTAAAACAAAACAATCGGTGGAAAGAGGTTGTTTTGTCTTTTTCCCCTTTTTCTCTTTTTCTTTTTCCTTTTCTTTTTCTTTCATTTATCCCTTCCTTCCATTTCTTTTCTTTTCTTTTCTTTTCTTTTCTTAACAAAACCAAAATAACTTAATATAAAACATTTGTTTCATTTCCTTTTCTTCTTTTGTCATTAAAAGCAAAACAAACCAAAATGGTCTAAACTTTCTTTCCTTGTTTTTCTTTTGTCTTTCACTTCATTTCTTTTCTTTTTAAAACATGGGAAACCAAGTTTTAAACATTCATTTCTTCTTTCTTTTTGTTGTTTGTTAATAAGAAAGTTCCGAAGAGATCGAGTTTACACTTCTGAAGTAGCTAAAGAGGTCGTTTGGTTAAGAAAATTCATGCTAAATTTGGAAGTTGTTCCAAATATGAGTATTCCCATCATGTTGTATTGTGATAACAGTGGTGTCGTGCCAAATTCAAGGGAATCCTGAAGTCACAAGAGGGGAAAGCATATTGCGCAGAAATATCATCTCATCTAGGAGATCGTGCATCGAGGAGACGTGATCGTCACGAAGATAGCCTCGGAGCACAACGTTGCTGATCCTTTTACAGGCTCTCACGACTAAAGTGTTTGAGAGTCACCTAGAAGGACTAGCTTTACAAGTCTTCCCCAACTAGGGCAAGTGGGAGTATTTTGTACAATGGGTTTAAATGCCTTAGTTTATTGTATTTACATTACTGTAATGTTTTAGTACTCCACAAGCTTTAGGTCCAGTGGGAGATTGTTGGGATTTATGCCCTAAACTTGTGTAATTATTATCAAATAAATAAAGAGTTAATTGTTCTGATAAAATTATATTCTTGCTTTATAAATCCAATGAACTAAGCTCTAAGGTTATAATATATTTTGAACATCAATGTACTGGACACTATTTGGATTATGTTTAAGAATATAACCTAAATGGTCTATGGTATAAGAATATGGTTGGAAACCTCATTCTGGTAAAACCATAGATGCGACCCACTTTGTAATTAGTACAAATGAGGTAATCCAACTCATTCATGTAGTTGACATGCGAGTGGGGGCATCATGTATGAAAAGTTCATAGAAGACAGGACTGCAAATTATTAGTCTAACAAGTGTAACACCGTTAACAGGATAAGACTGATAATTTATAGATGGTCATTAGTGACTCGACCTAAATCCTGAGTAAGTTAAGAACTCCTGCTTATAAGGGTTTGTCCTTAGACTAGTATGGGTGAGAGTGGCCTGTAGCCGACTCGATAAGCCTACCTACTCGGGGACAGAACCTCGTAGGTAGCTAGGGACTTAACTGTACAGGATGGAATTAACTCATTCCTACACTAAGGAATTCGATGGGTTGTTCCATTAAGAACATACTCCAGGTCTTAAACAACGGGGCTCCGCCTTCTATGAGGGTATGAGTCTATGGTAGGACCTTAGACTTGTTGTTCATTAGAGGATCAATGGTTTTTAAGGAACAAAGAGGTAATCACAGGGGCAAACCGGTAATTTGACTCAGCTGTGATTACAAACAACCTGTGAAGGGTCGACTCGTGTGAAGTGATTATATCATTGGACACGACATAATCTACAGTGAGAAGAGTGCAACTACAAGTCTATAGTGGAGTGACTTGTGGTTAATGAATATTGATTAACTTAATCAAAGAGTTTGGTCAGTTAATCTCATATCATTGGAGCTCATGAACTGTAGGTCCATTAGGTCCCTCTGTTGGCTCAACATTGTAATATTAAGGGTATAAAGTTAGGAATGAAATTGAAGTGTTCAATTTCATACATGAGGCGTTATATCAATTATATATGATATAATTGATATAATATATGGTTTTAATGTGAATTAGATTCACATATAAACCATATAATAGTGGGAGAATAAATGAGGGATGGGATGGTAATTTCCATCCTATTTCCCTATATATATAGTTGCATGAGAAGCAACTAGGTTAAGGCAATCCAATCTCTTTAGAAACCCTAGAGGATTTCTCCCACATTGTGTTGGAAAGAGTTCCAACTACAATTTCACAAACATCTCATCTCACCTAAAGGGAACCCACCTTCCTACCTCACCTAGAGAACAACGGAGAAGATCCGGTGGTAGTGTCGGTGATCGTTCGGGTTCGTGTTGCTGAGATCGTGAACGTGGGAGAAGGAGAACCTGAAGAAGGAGTTCTTCAAAGGTAATATCTTGTTGTCCATCTAGTAGAAATGCATGCTTAATCTAGTTAAATTAGTTCTTGATTGTAATCCATGTAACAAAATTAAGAACACACGATGTACAATACCTTCCGCTGCGGGATTGGATCCCTTCAGGAATAGCGTATAATCCTTGGAACCCTTTTTGTGATTGTGAGTGACTCTATTTTAGAACTATACTTTACCTTTGTTTTTCTTCAAAAGCATAAATTTTTATCATTGAATCATGCTTGAATTAATTTTGTATAGTTTCATGGAGTTTTCGACGTAATGTTCTATAGGATACTTAAGCATGTGTTGAATTAGTTGGTAACTCTATATTAAAGTATGGAAATGAGTTATGGAAGTATGATTTCCTCTAGAGAATGCCTTGTGTAATTTAACTTGGAAACATGTTTAGGAAAGTAATATGCAAATGTTGAGAAATTGTTGTATGTGTTTTGAAAACATGATTTCCATGGTAAACAAAGCATGCCCCTGTATGTTGATAACCCCCAGTATTGAAGGACATCAAGAAGGTACTTGGGGGGGAAGAATCATGTTTTCTCGATACTGAAGGACAATGAGAAGGTATTCGTGTAGTAATTGGTTTTATCCTAATACTGGATGATATCGAGAAGGTATTAGGGAAAACCAAAGTGCCCAGTGGCATTCCATGTGCACGTGAGAGAGGTATGAATGTTGTTGGTATAAAGATAACTCTACCACCGCTAAGGTTCGAAGGTGGTATCATGCCATGAGTTTTATTGTTATGAGCTTCTATGCTATGGATCTGTTTATTCTTCATTATAGCACTACATTAAGAGTTTTTATGTTATACATAAGTGGTGACTTGAACCTGTAAATTTATAGCATGACTGGATTTCGTTTACAATCAAGTGTTATATTATTTTCTACTTATAGCATGTCCATTATTATTCTTCACCTTTGAGCTTATAATGTTTTAAAAATAGACACTCACTGGGCTTCCCAACTCACGTTTTCAATATGTTTACTCTTTCCAGGTAGAAGACGAGTTCCCAGGTCGCACGTGATTGGTTGAAGATAACAGAGAACAAAAAAAGGGAAGCTTGGAGCTTGAAAGAGTTTCAGAAGGCCTTTGAAGATAAGTATTATCCGAGCTCTTATCGTGATACGAAGAGGAACAAGTTTCTAGGACTCGTTCAGTCGTCGATCACAGTAACTGAACATGAGAAGAAGTTCACAGAGTTATCAAAGTATGTTAGCACTATTGTTGCAACGAGATAGATCGATGCAAGAGGTTCGAGGATGGTCTACGAACAAAGATCCGAACACCTGTGACAGTAAGTTTGGAGTGACTTGAGTTCTCGAAACTTGTGGAGACGACATTACGGGCGGAGCGAAGCCTAGTAAATGAAAGAATGGGAAAAGGAGTTGTAAGTGGTGGTCATACAACTTATTCTGTTTGTTTATCACGAGACTGATTCAATCGTGGAGATAATAAGAGATTCACTCCAGGTGTTTCTGGAAAGGGGAGCTTTAAACCCTTTGTGGTGGGCAATCTACTTCAAGGACTGGTACAGGTGAACGTGGGGAAAGACAGAGGTTACAAGGATCAAATTTTCTAATAGGATCGGCAAGGGACTTCCATAAAGGGCAATCTAGTGAGTCATTAGCTAGTTCAACAAGGAATCCTTTGTGCAATACTTGTGGAAAGTATCATTGGGGTTGATGTTTGAGTGCTGAAAATATATGCTTTTACTGTTGGCAAGGAGGTCACTTCAAAAGGGAATGCCCCCAACTAATCCAAGAGGGCATGGTAGGATAGAGAACCACGTCGCAGACCGTGAACCAACAACAAAATACTAGGGTAGCTGGAGGATAAGGCACTAATTGTGCTAAACAGAAGGGACAGATAGGCCGACCCCGACAAGAAGGGAGGATTTACACCATGACACAGCAAGAGGCGAGGGATGCACCAGAAGTTGTTACTGGTACACTTTATATCTATGCTAAACTTGCACATGCATTATTAAATCCAGGAGCTACGCATTCTTTTATCTCTAAACTGTTTGTTGGGAGCATTGTTGCGAAGTTAGAACCTTTATTGAAGGAGTTGTGTATTTATACTCCTATTGGTGATATGTCGATAGTTCGTAGTGTTTATACTAATTTTATGGGGTAGGTGAATGGTATGACCATGACAGCTGAACTAATTCCCATAGATCTTCAAGAATTCGACGTTATATTGGGGATGGATTTCTTATCTGCGTATCATGCCTTTATGGACTGTCATAGGAAGGAAGTTGTATTGAGGAAGCCTGGCGACACTGAGCTTGTGTTTATGGAGTATAGGAAGATATTACCTACTTCTATGATATCAACTATTAAAGCTAGAAAATTATTGAATAAAGGTTGTACAACATATCTTGCATATGTAGATTGTGCACCGATGAGTAATTTGAGACCTGAAGACATTCTAGTAGTATGTGAGTATTTATATCTCTTCCTAGAGGAGCTAACAGGGTTGTCACCTGATAGAGAGGTGGAGTTTACTATAGACTTGATGCCAGGAACAGTTCCAATATCTCAAGCCCCGTATAGGATGGCACCAAAGGAATTGAAGGAATTGAAAACTCAGTTGCAGGAGTTTGAGGATATGGGGTTATATTCGACCAAGGGTATCTCCGTGGGGAGCACCTGTGCTGTTTGTTAAAAAAAAGGATGGGACATTATTATTATGTATTGATTACCGACAACTAAATAAGGTAACAATACGTAACAAATATTCATTGCCCCGCATAGATGACCTGTTAGATCAACTAAAGGGTGCCTCAGTATTTTCCAAAATTGATTTACGATCAGGTTACAATCAGCTGAAGATAAATGATTATGATGTACCAAAAAAAGCTTTCAGGACAATGTATGGGCATTACGAGTTTTTGGTATTGCCATCCGGGATAACAAATGTTGCAGCAACATTCATGGATCTCATGAATCGAGTATTCCAACATTCATGGATCTCATGAATCGAGTATTCAATCCTTACCTTGATCATATTGTGATAGTATTTATTGATGATATCTCGGTGCATTCAGAAAGTAAAGAGAAGCATGTAGAAAATCTAAAAAAAGTGATACAGACATTACGAAAACGGATGTTGTATGCTAAATTTAGTAAATATGAGTTTTGGCTGGAATATGTTGTGTTTTTAGGACACGTAGTGTCAGCAGCTTTAGTTCATGTGGATTCTCAGAAGACAGAAGCTATAGTCAAGTGGGAAAACCTCACTTCAGTATCGAAAGTCTGTAGTTTTTGGGGACGTGCAGGATACTATCGACGTTTTCTCGAGGGGTTTTCGAAGATAGTGAAGGCAATCAAATCCCGCAGCGGAAGCGATTGTGAATCGCACGTTCTAAATTGTATTACATGGTTTACATTCAAGAACGATTCTACCTAAATTAAGCATAAATTAACAATATGGACAACGAGATATTACCTTTGAAGAACTTTTCTTCAAGTGCTCCTTTCTCCACGATCACGATCTCAGCAACTGGAACTCGAACGGATGAAGACACTTCCACTAGATCTTCTCCGTTGTTCTCTAGGTGATGGTGTAAGCCCTAAACTCTATTCTCTTTTATCATTGATCACTCGTTTATGATGTTTTGAAATAAGCAAAATCGGATAGGTTGCACTAAACGATGTCGTGATCGAATTTCGGAATCTATTGAATTTGGAGCTACAATGTGTCTAAACTTCATAAAGGGATAGGTAAATATTGAAATAAGCATATTAAAAGTTGCATTGAAGTAAGTTCAAATCATTAGCAATTGGAGAAGTTTTAGGTGCATCATGTATTGAATGGAAGATCATATGTCTCACAGACTTGGGATAAGTTGGCTAAATGCTTAGGGTTTCTTAATACACTTATTTTGGTGTTTTAAAAAGAAAAGAAAGAAAGGGATAAAGGAAAGGAAAAGAAAAGGAAAAGAAAAGAAAAAGCAAAAGGGAAAAGGACAAAGTTTGCCTCTTGGTTTATAAAATGGCTTTATCTTCTCAATTTTCTTCTTTATTTATCAAAACTAAAGTTGAAGCTTCGTGGGAGAAGGAGAAAGGAAGAAAATGGAAGCCATTTTCGTGAGTTTGGAGCTGGAATTGCAGAAGAAAGGAGGAGAACTCAAAGCATAATTGTATAGCAGCAAAGTGATCAACACAGACAAGTTCTGATGTTTTGGTCTTTTCGAGCTCAACAAGAAGAGGTAAGAGTTGAGTTTTTGATACATGAAAGTTAACTCAATATGGAACAAAATTTGTGAAGGAAGCTCGAGCTAATACTGAAGTTAACTTACTGTTTTGTTAAGAGGAAGACAGAAGACAGAATTTGCTGTCAAATCTGGGAAGTCTCTGATGTTTTGGTTGTTCTGATCCGAATACTTGGAGTTAGAAGCTCTAATTGGTATGGTTCGAAAGCTTATTGAATTTCCTACAACTTTCGTGAAGAAATCGTGAGTAGAAAATGTCTAAAAGATGTTCTAAATATCAGGTTAAATATGTTGTGCAGCAGGAAATCCGAATCTGGAACAGCAGCAGAATCATTTTAGGGGTTAAGCTACTGAGGTAATTTCTCACCAATACGTTAGGAATCTCATTTTCATGTCTTCATAAGAGTTTTAGAGGATTCAAAAAGGAAGAGTTTGGTATAAATTTCACCCTGTTTGGCTAAGAAATGAAGAAGTTATGGCTGTCTAAATACAGGGCAGAAAATCTGAAAATGCTGGAATTTTGAAAGTGTGTTTTCTTGCAAATTTTAAGGTCAAAAATCATGAGCTCGAGGTTCTAATCATTGATTTGGCTTGTTTGACAGGCCAAGAGCAAATAGGTCAAGTTTACAAGCCAAGGTTCCAATTCTAATACGGTGAGTGACTCTATCTTAGAACTATGTTTGACCTATGTTTTTCTTCATGAACATAAGTGTTGATAATTACATCTTGTTTGAACTAGTTGTGAATGGCTTCATGGAGTTTTCTAACATAAGGTTCATGATGGAACCTAAGCATGCTTTGAATTAGTTGTAACTATAAATCAAAGTATGGAAACTAAATTATGAAAGTATGCTTTCTTTTAGAGAATGTTTTGTGTAAATCCACTTGGGAACATATTTAGATGATAATATGAAATTGTCAAGAAATTGTTGTATGTGTTATAAAGACATGATTTCCATGGTAAACAAGTTATGCCTTGATCTTGATTAACCCCTAATCTTGAAGGACATTCGAGAAGGTACTTAGGGGAATGAATCATGATATCCCGATACTGAAGGACAATGAGAAGGTATCCGGGAAGTAAATGGTTTTACCTAAATACTGAAGGACAATGAGAAGGTATTTGGGTAGTAAATGGTTTTACCTTAATACTGAAGGACATAGAGAAGGTATTAGGGAAAACCAAACGACCAAAGGTATTCCACGTGCACGTGAGAGTGAGAGAGAGAGTGATATGAACCTTATTGGAATAAATGTAACTCTACCACCTCTATGGTTTGATGTGGAGTCATGTCATGTGCTTATTGTTATGAGCTTTTATATTATTGATCTATCTACCCTCGAAACGTTAGTACATTTCGAGTTGTGTGCTATGCACAAGTGGTGACTTAAAACCTGTAGATTGGAAGCATGGTTTGTTAATGTTTACAAACAGTTGTTAAGCTATTTTGTACTTATAATCTGCCATTATTATGATTCACCTGTGAGCTTATAATGTTTTAAAGATAGACACTCACTGAGCTTTTTAGCTCATTCTTTCAATGTCTTCAAACATTTACAGTGTAGAGATCGAGCTCCTTGTACACGACATCCCGCCATAGTCACTGGAAGTTTCATAAGTTGATAGTTTGTACGTGGTGGTGTTGTATAGCAAGTCGTTATGTAGTTATAGAAGTTTTGTACATTAGTGGTTGTATAAACATTGAGTTGTCTTGTGTTGTTTTGATGCACTTGACTTTTAGTTTCAAGAGAGACTTATGAAGGGTTTCTCCTTGTGTATGTTTAATAGTTGTCCATTTTCTCTTTGTGTTATGTTAAAATGTTCCATATACGAACATAGTATGTTATCGAGAGTCAGGTCAATGTGTATTGTAAAGAGCTAAACAATGTCTGTTGGCTTCACGCCGCTTTTCGAGCCTAGTTTTGGTGTAGCTCGGAAGGGGGTGTGACAATTTAATATCGAGCGATTAGCTCCATGGGAATGAGACAGAGCAAGTTAGCTCTAGAAGAAATTGAAAAGTAAATAGCAAGTTATTGAGTTAGTTCAATAGAACTAGTCGAGCATGGTTCAAGTAAGGACAAGAGTAAGTCCATCAGACTAGAATGTGAACACAAGTCTAGAATTGTGCATTTGAGTTGAGTACTCATTACATGTCTAGTATGTTAATATGTTATAGAAGTCATGCCACCACGCACTAGCGCACGATGCGTGCAAGATCGGGGCGGGACGCAGGATCGTACCCAAGATCAATCCCGGTGGAGATCTAGTGCCCCGAGAGTTCGAGATGGGGGGCGAAGTGCAAATGACATGCTAATTCCTCACAGAGAGGTAGGTAAGCCATAGGGGAGCAGGGCTAAGTAATCCGAGATAAGACACATATAATAGATCACCTAAAAGAATTAGGAGCCCACGGTGTTTGAGGGTTCCAAAGATCCGATTGAAGCTAAGGTTTGGCTAAATAAGCTTGATAAATGTTTTGATGTTATGAGTTGCTCGAGGAGCGAAATGTTAAGTTGGCCACATTCTTGCGCCAAAGAAGGTAGAAGGATGATGGAAATCGATGTTAGCTTGATTGTAGTGATACATGTACTTCACACTGGCAAACTTTCGTAAGTATATTTGAAAATAAATATTACCCTAGCACGTCTGAGAGAGAGCGAGAGGGATGAATTTTGTTAGAACTAAAACAAGATACACTTTCGGTGGTGAGTATGAGAGAAGATATACCGAGTTGTCGCGTGTGTTGATGTGATTGTGGCATCTAAGAGCGATAGGTGTCGACAATTTGAAAGAGGGTTACGACACGAGATACGTACTCCCGCCATGTGCATTGCTAAGTGGATTAATTTCTCCCGGTGGTAGAGAGCGCTCTACGTGTTGAGCAGAGTATGGCAGAGGTGCAGTCAGTAGTGAAGCCTAGTTGTGAAGGCTTCGGCAACAACCAGTTTCCAAGGTCGTGAGCATCGGAGGTTCACACTTGGAGTAAATGTTTCTAAGTCAATATGACTTTAAGGAGGAAGCTAGTAGCCAAATAGCCAGGCATCGAGGCAGATGTTTATGGTCAGTAACCTATCGAGGTAGAGTTAAAGAGGACCTAGTTAGTTTGTTTGATGGCCAGCAAGTTGCAGGGAGGGCAAGAGTCTATGCCAGTATAGCAAGGAAAACTCCATGTGTGATCTGTTGCAAGAATCATCAAGGTCATTGTCTTGTGAATGTTGGTACATGCTACTAGTGCTGACAACCAGGACATGTCAAGAGGGATTGTCCACAGCTATGGACAGCCGCACAGAGGGACTAGGGAGTTAAGTCCCAGTTAGTTGAGCAGCCGAGAGTATCAGTAGTTGCAAGAGAGGGCACCAGTGGTGTTAGACTAAAGAGAGTTGTAGGAGGCCTAGGCAACACGGAAAGGTCTACGCTATGACTCAGTAAGAAGCAGAAGATGCATCATAAGTCATTACTGGTATGATTACTATTTGTAATGTATCTGCACTTGTTTTAATAAAACGGGTGCTACACATTTCTTTGTTTTTTTAGTATGTTCTTGACTAAGTTGAATGGGGAAGCTAGAACCTTTATGTAAAAGGTTAGTTATATACAATCTAGTTGGTGATGTGTTACTAGTCAATGCAAAGTGTTGGGACTATGAGGTCTTAGTAGAAGGTCTTATTATGTTAGTGGATCTTCTTTCACTAGACTTGCGGTATGAGATGCAATCTTAAGAATGGATTTCTTATTTACTCATTATGCTTCGTAGATTGCCATATAAAGGAAGTTGTTTTCAAGAAAAAGGGTTAGTGAAGTGGTTTTAGGGGATGGAAGAAAGATTATTCCTACGAGTTTGATTTCAGCATTCAAAGCTCAGAAATTGTTGAGAAAAGGATGCACGGCGTTTCTTGCTCACGTAGTGGAGGTGCAGGAAGAAAAGCTAAAACCAGAAGATGTTCTTGTGGTAAATGAGTTTCTTGATGTTTTTCAGCAGAGATCTGCATCGTGGTTACCACACGATAGGGAGGTAGAGTTCACTATTGAATTGCTACCAGGAATAACACCTATTTCGCAGGCGCCGTATAGAATGACTCCAAGTGAGATCAGGGAGCTAAAGATGCAGTTATAAAGACTAGTGGATAAGGGATACATCAGACCTAGTGTATCGCCTTGGAGAGCTCCAGTGTTATCTGTGAAAAAGAAAGATGGTATCCGTAGATTATGCATTGATTATAGATAGTTAAACAAAGTCACGATACGTGCTTGAGTATCCTTTACCCCGTATAGATGACTTGTTTGACCAGTTAAGAGGAACATCAGTGTTTCCTAAGGTTTGATTTGAGATCGAGGATACCATCAGTTAAAGGTAAGGGAAACAGATATTCCTAAAACAACATTGAACGAGGTATGGGCATTATGAGTTTTTAGTAATGTCGTTCGGTTTGACGAATGCACCAGCAGTTTTTGTGGACCTCATGAACAGGATATTCCACCAGTATTTGGATCAGTTCGTGATAGTATTTATTGATAATATACTAGTTTACTCAATTGACAGGAAAGCTCATGAGGAACATTTGAGGATTATTCTGCAAACACTACGAGATAAACAGTTGTACGCTAAATTCACCAAATGTGTGTTTTGGTTGGATCAGGTAGTGTTTTTGGGGCATGTTGTCTCAGCAAATGGTGTTAGTATGGATCCAAATAAAGTTAAAGTTGTAGTCAACTGGGAGAAACTAGTTAGTACGACAGAGGTACGCAGTTTCCTAACTTGGCAGGATACTGCAGATGATTTGTTGAGAACTTCTCACGATTAGTATTACCCTTAACAGATTATAACAAGAAAGAATGCTAAGATTGAATGGTCGATAAAGTGTGAAACAGAGTTTCAGAGAGTGAAAAAGAGATTGTTTCAAAGACCTATTTTGACACTTCCTATAACGGGAAAAGAGTATGTGGTTTCTTTGTGATGCCTCGAGGAAAGATTTAGGGTGTGTACTGATGCAAGAAGGACAAGTAATAACTTATGCGTTAAGGCAATTGAAAAAGCACGAATGTAATTACCCTACCCATGATCTTGAGTTAGCAGCAGTTATCTTAGCACTCAAGATCTGGAAACATTACTTGTTTGGTGAAAGGTGTCACATTTACACAGATCATAAGAGTCTGAAGTATATCTTTGATCAAAGGGAGTTGTATATGAGACAACGAAGATGGTTAGAACTGATTAAAGATTATGATTGTACCATAGAATACCATCCTGGTAAGGTGAATGTGGTAGCAGTTGCATTGAGCAGGAAGTGAAGACTTCCTAAGGACACCTTGTGTGGTTTTCGAGCAACATTTTTAAGTACTGTAAGGGATTCTAAGGCAGTTGTAACTGCAGAGAATTCAGAGGATCTTTTAGTTTAATTTCAGATCAGGCCTTCACTCATAATAGAGATTGTGAGAAGACAATCAAAGAATAGTAACTTGCAAAAGATGTTTAGAAAGTCCAAATAGGGCCAAGAAGCAAAATTTAAAATGAGATCAGACGGAGCCATAGAGAAACAGGAAGACTATATGCGTTAGAAGTGTTAGTGAGCTTAAGAATGCTATTCTAGAAGAAGCTCACAGATTCAAACTACGCTTATGCATCCGAGGAAGCACCAAGATGTGTAAAACCTTGAATGAGACTTATTGGTGACACGGGATGAAGCGGGAGATAGTTGATTATGTGATGGATGTTTAATCTGCAAGGCAAGTTAAATCGGTTAGAAGAAGCAAAAAGGACTCCTTAACCCATTTCTAGTGTCGGAATGGAAATGGGAGCGTATTATTATGGTTTTTTTCTCATTTAGATTACCACGTACTTCAAATGGACATAATGGTACTTGGGTAATGGTGGATAGACTCACTAAGACAACACGGTTTGTACCGACATTACAATGATGTTCACGCTTAATCACTAGCTAAACTATGCGTCGTCATTGCACTGTGAGACAATACAGAGTGCCGTGTCCATAGTATCGAGATAGAGATTCGAGATTTACTTCTAAGTTTTGGCCTAGTTTGTAAAGCTATGGGAACAGAATCAAGTTTAGTACAACATTCCATCCTTAGACAGATGGGCAGTCCGAGAGGACCATCCAGACCCTAGAAGACATGTTGCAAGCATGTGTCTTTCAAGTTAAGGGAAGTTGAGATACACACCTATCACTTATGGAATTTGCTTACAATAACAATGATCAGTCTAGTTTTGACATGGCACCACTTGAAGCTCTAGATAAAAGACCGTGTAGAACGCTAGTATATTGAAATGAACTAAAAGAGCGGAAGCTAATCGGTCCTGAGTTGGTGCAAGTTATGACAAACAATACTAAGGTAATCAGAGAGAATCTGAAGGTAGCACAAGACCGTCAGAAGAGTTATGCAGATAAGCGATGAAAGGACTTGGAATTCCAGATCGGAGATCAAGTTTTCTTGAAGTTATCTCCATGGAGAGGTGTCCTTCGTTTTGGTAAGAAAGGTAAACTAAGCCCTAGATATATTAGTCCTTATCAAGTAACAGGACAAGTTGGGCCAGCAACCTACAGACTGGAGTTGCCAGCAAAACTATCTCGAGTACATAATGTTTCCCATGTAACAATGCTGAAGAAATACATTTCTGATCCATCACATGTGCTCAAGGTAGAACCAAGACAACTTAAGGAGAATCTATCATATGAGGAAGAACCTCACAGTACTTAGGAACAAGTCAATGCCACGGTAAAGGTCTTGTGGAGAAATCACGACGTCGAGGAAGTAACATGGGAAAGCGAAAACATAATGAAAGAAAAGTACCCACAAACTTTTCGTCTTTGAATTCGAGAGGCGAAATTCCTCTTAAGGGGGTAGTAATTGTAAGCCCTAAACTCTATTCTCTTTTATCATTGATCACTCGTTTATGATGTTTTGAAATAAGCAAAATCGGATAGGTTGCACTAAACGATGTCGTGATCGAATTTCGGAATCTATTGAATTTGGAGCTACAATGTGTCTAAACTTCATAAAGGGATAGGTAAATATTGAAATAAGCATATTAAAAGTTGCATTGAAGTAAGTTCAAATCATTAGCAATTGGAGAAGTTTTAGGTGCATCATGTATTGAATGGAAGATCATATGTCTCATGGACTTGGGATAAGTTGGCTAAATGCTTAGGGTTTCTTAATACACTTATTTTGGTGTTTTAAAAAGAAAAGAAAGAAAGGGATAAAGGAAAGGAAAAGAAAAGGAAAAGAAAAGAAAAAGCAAAAGGGGAAAAGGACAAAGTTTGCCTCTTGGTTTATAAAATGGCTTTATCTTCTCAATTTTCTTCTTTATTTATCAAAACTAAAGTTGAAGCTTCGTGGGAAAAGGAGAAAGGAAGAAAATGGAAGCCATTTTCGTGAGTTTGGAGCTGGAATTGCAGAAGAAAGGAGGAGAACTCAAAGCATAATTGTATAGCAGCAAAGTGATCAACACAGACAAGTTCTGATGTTTTGGTCTTTTCTGAGCTCAACAAGAAGAGGTAAGAGTTGAGTTTTGATACATGAAAGTTAACTCAATATGGAACAAAATTTGTGAAGGAAGCTCGAGCTAATACTGAAGTTAACTTACTGTTTTGTTAAGAGGAAGACAGAAGACAGAATTTGCTGTCAAATCTGGGAAGTCTCTGATGTTTTGGTTGTTCTGATCCGAATACTTGGCGTTAGAAGCTCTAATTGGTATGGTTCGAAAGCTTATTGAATTTCCTACAACTTTCGTGAAGAAATCGTGAGTAGAAAATGTCTAAAAGATGTTCTAAATATCAGGTTAAATATGTTGTGCAGCAGGAAATCCGAATCTGGAACAGCAGCAGAATCATTTTAGGGGTTAAGCTACTGAGGTAATTTCTCACCAATACGTTAGGAATCTCATTTTCATGTCTTCATAAGAGTTTTAGAGGATTCCAAAAGGAAGAGTTTGGTATAAATTTCACCCTGTTTGGCTAAGAAATGAAGAAGTTATGGCTGTCTAAAAACAGGGCAGAAAATCTGAAAATGCTGGAATTTTGAAAGTGTGTTTTCTTGCAAATTTTAAGGTCAAAAATCATGAGCTCGAGGTTCTAATCATTGATTTGGCTTGTTTGACAGGCCAAGAGCAAATAGGTCAAGTTTACAAGCCAAGGTTCCAATTCTAATACGGTGAGTGACTCTATCTTAGAACTATGTTTGACCTATGTTTTTCTTCATGAACATAAGTGTTGATAATTACATCTTGTTTGAACTAGTTGTGAATGGCTTCATGGAGTTTTCTAACATAAGGTTCATGATGGAACCTAAGCATGCTTTTAATTAGTTGTAACTATAAATCAAAGTATGGAAACTAAATTATGAAAGTATGCTTTCTTTTAGAGAATGTTTTGTGTAAATCCACTTGGGAACATATTTAGATGATAATATGAAATTGTCAAGAAATTGTTGTATGTGTTATAAAGACATGATTTCCATGGTAAACAAGTTATGCCTTGATCTTGATTAACCCCTAATCTTTGAAGGACATTCGAGAAGGTACTTAGGGGGAATGAATCATGATATCCCGATCTTGAAGGACAATGAGAAGGTATCAGGGAAGTAAATGGTTTTACCTAAATATGAAGGACAATGAGAAGGTATTTGGGTAGTAAATGGTTTTACCTTAATACTTGAAGGACATAGAGAAGGTATTAGGGAAAACCAAACGACTAAAGGTATTCCACGTGCACGTGAGAGTGAGAGAGAGAGTGATATGAACCTTATTGGAATAAATGTAACTCTACCACCTCTATGGTTTGATGTGGAGTCATGTCATGTGCTTATTGTTATGAGCTTTTATATTATTGATCTATCTACCCTCAAACGTTAGTACATTTCGAGTTGTGTGCTATGCACAAGTGGTGACTTAAAACTGTAGATTGGAAGCATGGTTTGTTAATGTTTACAAACAGTTGTTAAGCTATTTTGTACTTATAATCTGCCATTATTATGATTCACTGTGAGCTTATAATGTTTTAAAGATAGACACTCATCGAGCTTTTTAGCTCATTCTTTCAATGTCTTCAAACATTTCTGGGTAGAGATCGAGCTCCTTGTACCGACATCCCGCCATAGTCTGCTGGAAGTTTCATAAGTTGATAGTTTGTACGTATTTGGTGTTGTATAGCAAGTCGTTATGTAGTTATAGAAGTTTTGTACATTAGTGGTTGTATAAACATTGAGTTGTCTTGTGTTGTTTTGATGCACTTGACTTTTAGTTTCCAAGAGAGACTTATGAAGGGTTTCTCCTTGTGTATGTTTAATAGTTGTCCAGTTTCACTTTGTGTTATGTTAAAATGTTCCATATACGAACATAGTATGTTATCAGAGTACAGGTCACTGTGTATTATTGTAAAGAGCTAAACAATGTCTGTTGGCTTCACGCCGCTTTTCGAGCCTAGTTTTCAGGTAGCTCGGAAGGGGGTGTGACAGATGGAGGATGTGGGTTCCCTTTAGGTTAGATGAGATGTTTAGTTAGAGAGATAATGTTTTGGAACTTTTCCAACAACACAATAAATAACAAACACTTGGGTTAAAAAAAGCTTAGGTTGCTTATCTTACTTGCTTAACCAAGTTGCATCTTATGCATCTATATATATAGGAAGAGATAGGGATGAAAATTACCATCCTATCCCTCTTTCATTCTCTCTTCAATTTCATTCCTAACTTTATACCCTCAATATAACCATGTTGAGCCAACGGAGGGACCTAATGGACCTACAGTTCATGAGCTCCAATGATGTGAGATTAACTGATCAAACTCTTTGATCCATTTAATCAATATTGATTAACTACAAGTCACTCCACTATAGACTTGTAGCTGCACTCTCCTCACTGTAGATTATATTGTGTCATCTTATATAATCACTACCCATGAGTTGACCCTTCACAGATTGTTCGTAATCACGACTGGGTCAAATTACCGTTTTACCACCGTTACTACCTCTTTGTTCCTTAAGCACCACTGATCCTCTAATGAACAGCAAGTCTAAGTTCCTACCACAGACTCATACCCTCATAGATGGCGGGGCTCCGTTGTTCAAGACCTGAAGTTAGTTCTTAAGGGAACAACACGTCTAATTCCTTAGACTAGGAATGAGTGAATTCCATCTTGGAGAGTTAAGTCTCCAGCTACCTACGAGATTCTGTCCCTGAGAAGGTAGGCCTATTCAGTCGGCTAGAGGCCACTCTCACCCATACTAGTCTAAGGACAATCCCCTATAAGAAAGAGTTCTTAACTTGCTCAGGATTCAGGTCGAGTCACTAATGACCATCTAAAAAATATCAGTCTTACCAAGTTAACGGTGTTATACTGGTTAGACTAATAATTTGCAGTTCGGTCTTCTATGAACTCTTCATACAGGACCCCACTCGCATGCCAACTACATGAATGGGTTGGATTACGTCATTTGTACTAATTACAAAGTGGGTTTCATCCATGGTGTTACCAGAATGAGGTTTCCAACCTTATTATTATACTATAGACCATTTAGGTTATATTCTTAAACACAATCAATATAGTGTCCACTACACTGATGTTCAAGATATATTATAACCTTGAAGCTTAGTTTATTGGATTTATAAAACAATAATATAATTTTATCAAAACAAATAACCCTTTATTTATTTGATCAAAATTACATAAGTTTAGGGCATAAATCCCAACAATCTCCCACTTTACCTAAAGCTCGTGGAGTACTAAAACATTACAGTAATGTTAATACAATAAACTAGGACATTTAAACCCTTTGTACAAAATACTCCCACTTGCCCTAGTTGGGGAAGACTTGTAAACCTAGACCTTCTAGGTGGCTCTCAAATACTTTAGCCGTGAGAGCCTTTGTAAAAGGATCAACAACGTTGTGCTTTGAGGCTATCTTCATGACAATCACGTACTCTCTATGCACGATCTCCCAGATGAGATGATATTTCCGCTCAATGGGCTTTCCCTTCTTATGACTTTGGGGTTCCTTCGAAGTTGCCAGTGCACCACTGTTATCACAATACAACGTGAATATTTGGAACCACTTCCAAATTTAGCATGAAGTTCCTTAACCAGACGGCTTCTTTAGCTGCTATATATTCGACCTCCATGGTGGAATCAACGATGCATCCTTGCTTGACGCTTCACATACTACAACTCTTCCGTTAAGAGTAAAAACTGACCCTGATGTAGATTTCCGAGAACCTTTATCAGTCTGAAAGTTAGAATCCGTGTATCCTGTAAGGATCAAATCCACGAGAAAACTTTGTTATGTAAAATGTTTGAGACAAGGCTAGTGGTTTATTCTTGCGGTTCCGGACAATCTTGATCCCAAGAACAAACTGTGCATCACCCAAATCTTTCATTTCGAATTGCGTAGGTAGCCAATTTTTAATGTCAGTAAGATATCCTACATCATTCCCAATGAGTAGGATATCATCCACATATAGAACTAGGAATGCGACAAAACTATTGATCATCTTCTTGTATACACAAGGTTTATCATCATTTTGGTCAAAACCATAAGATTTGATTGCCTCATCAAATCTTATATTCCAGGACCTAGAGGCTTGTTTCAGTCCATAAATTGACCTTTTAAGCCGACAATCCTTTTGCTCTTGTCCTGGTTCAATGAACCCTTTGATGTAGGATATCTTAAAGGTCGTCTTGACAATCAAAAAGGTCGTCTTGACATCCATTTTCCATACATCATAATCATAATATGCAATATTGACAAGTAGGATACGGATAGACTTTGTCATAGCAACAGGTGAAAAGGTTTCCTCATAGTCAACCCCTTCAACCTTGTTATAACCCTTTGCTACTAGTCTAGCTTTAACGGGTTGCACCTTCGCATCTTCACCACGCTTTCTCATGTAGATCCACTTACAACCTATAGGTTTTACCCAGGCTTATCTACAAGATCCCAAACAGAATTGAAGTGCATAGACTCCATTTCTTTCTCCATGGCTATGACCCATTTGTCTTTGTCTTTGTCAACCATCACTTGATTATAAGTCAATGGATCCTCGCAGTTGTCATCTGGTATAAAAACTTGGGTTTCAGATAAACCCATGTAACAGTCAGGTTGCGTTATAACCCTCCCACTACGTCGAGCCATACTCAACTCTTGAGATGGACTCTCTTGACTAGACAAGCTAGTATCCACAACTCTTGTTCACGTAGTAGTATTATTAGAAACCTTTGCTATTATTCTGTCAAACTCACGCAACACAATTTTACTTCTTTGTTTGTGGTCCCTTATGTGGTCCTCCTTTAAGAAAGTTGCATTTGTCGACACAAAAGCCTTATCTTCCTTATGATCATAGTATAAACCACCTTTTGTTTCTTTTGTGTAGACTACGAATAGGCACAATTTTGAACGTGAATCCAACTTTTTTGGATTTGTCACAAGTGTTGGGTTTTGTGTCCTAAAACTCGTTGTAATTATGTTCTAATTAATGTAATAAAGTGTTATTATTTCAATAAAGAGTTAATGTTCGTTATCTACGAGTTTGCCTTAATTTAAACCCTAAATTCATTAAACTAAACATCCAAAGTTGTTATATGAATCTTTAACTGAATGTAGTGTACATATAAAGGATCTTGGTTCGCGATACAACCTAAAGAGTCTATAGTTAGGGGATAAGGTTTGGGTACCTTACCCTGGTAAAACTATGGATGTGGCCCACTTTGTATTTGATACAAACACTGTGATCCTAACCTGTTTCTGTAGATGACATGTGGGTGGGGATATCCTATGTAATGAGATTACATATGACCGGACCACGAAATAGTAACCTCTAGTTGTAACTGAGTGCAGCTGCAGGAGTTTAGTTGAGTGTTCCAACTGTTAACGAATGTTCATTGGGAGGTTAATAAGATTAACCAAGCAATCTCGTATCGTTGGAGCTTCTGATCTGTAGGTCCATTAGGTCCACCTTCTAGCTCGTAAAGGGTTGTTAGATCATTTGAATTTGAAACGTTCAAATTCAGTTGGGAATATATTTAATGTATATGTATACGATATAATATATAGTTTTGGAACTTTATATTATAAATTTAATGTGAATATGATTCATATTAAATTATATGAGAGAATTAAATATTTGAAAGTGTTCAAATATTAAATTCAAATGTTAATGTGATTCATATTTGAAAACTATAGGTTAAAATTCAATGCGCATAAGATGTTCAACTATAGGTTAGAGGAAAAAAGTGATTAAATGTGATTTAATCCAGATTAAATATATGATATTTAATTTATAATTAATTAAATATGATTTGATTAATTAGTTATATTATTTAATTAATCATTTGATTATTTGGTTTCTAATATAATAATTAAATAAAAAAAGGAGGGGAACGTGTGGCACGTTCCCCACTTCCCTCACACACCCATCGATAGGGAGTGGGGGAGTTATTCCCTCGGCATACCCTTCTTCTCCTGGTGAGAAGAAATGATTGTACGAATGATTCAATTCAATCGATTGAATTTATGACTGAATAATTTTCTCTCTCTCAAGCTCTCTTATTCCCAAGACTTCTCTCCAATTGTTGGATCCTTCTCACCTAAGGAATATCAAAGTTGAACTCAAAGACATAGAGGGCTTTGAAGGGAATGAGATTCCATGCACAGCGGAAGACGATCGAATCGTCGTTGTATCATTATGCAACTTGTTTTTGTTAAAACGATCTACACAAGACCTAGGCTAAACATGCTGAAAAAGAAGGAAAAACATTAAGATTAAAGGTACTTACTTGTTGAAGACACTCTTCAAGATTCCTTCTCCAAATCACGAACTCTTCGTGCTTCTCGATCACAACGAACTCTTCCACCGAACGGAACCCGAACACCACAACTTGGAGTCTCGGTTGTTCTTTTTTGGAGAAGGAAAGTTTGTGGGAACTATTT
The DNA here is from genome assembly GCA_036507285.1 of Trichosanthes cucumerina. Taxonomy (NCBI): domain Eukaryota; kingdom Viridiplantae; phylum Streptophyta; class Magnoliopsida; order Cucurbitales; family Cucurbitaceae; genus Trichosanthes; species Trichosanthes cucumerina. Next base: position 15,295,658 of record CM071837.1, read on the forward strand.
TGTGTTTTGGAGAGGGAGGAGAATTGAGAGAGTAGAGAGAATTTTTGTTTCTTCTCTTTGATCAAAATCAAAAAATGAGAGATAAGCCTCCCAATCCCTTCTTGCAAAGGGTTTAAATAGAGGAATTGATGGAGTTAAAATCTCCACATTATTACCACTTTACCACAACTATAGGTTATGCAAATCTCATTTGCATAACCACATAATAAAAGATATCTCATATCTCATATTGCAAATCTTATTTGCAATAATTGTGGATTAATTAAATTGAATCACATCCAATTTAATTTTTCACAATTAAATTCTCCAATTAGCCCTAATTGACAATTAGGCTATCCTATAGTTTATTATGAATCTCTTTCACATTAAACTATATATTATATAATTCATATCTCATATAAATGACATAAATGACCATTAAAGTGAAATTGAACACTTCAATTTCATACCAAAACATTAACTCTTCTTTTAACCCAGATTGAGCCAATTGAGGGACCTAATGGACCTAAAGTGAGGGGCTCCAATGATCCGAGATTAACCTGCCAAACTCTTTGACCCGATTAACCAACATTCATTAGCTACGGTAACACTCCACTATAGGCCGTAGCTGCACTCCAGTCAGTGCAGAATATTACGTGTCCGCTGATATAACCAATGCCCATGAGTCGACCCTTCACAGGTTGTTCGTAGACACGGCTGGGTCAAAGTATCGTTTTACCCCTGTGTCTACCTCTTGTTCCTTAAGTCCCCACTACTCCTCTAATGAACAACATATTGTGATGGTCCAACCATACACAACACCCTTCTCGGCCCAGTGAGAAGGTGGGCGCCCGTTGTCCAAGCCTTGGAGACAGCACTCAAGGGAACAACCCATCTAGTTTTCCTAAAGGCGGGAATGAGTGAATTCCATCTCGCCTAGTTAAGTTCCCAGCTCCCTACTTGGTCCTTTCCCTAAGAAGATATGAATATTGGGCGAGTAACTGTGACCACCCTCACCCGTACTAGTCAAAGGACAGACCCTCGCAGACAGGAGTTCGTAACACGATCAGGATTCAGGTCGAGTCACTAATGGTCATCTACGAAGTTATTAGTCCTTACTGTCAATGGTGTTACATCAGTAGGTCTAATAATTCACGGTCCGGTCTTGTACAATCTCATTGCACAGGATGCCCCGACTCGCATGTCAACCACATGAACGAGTCAGATCACTTCGTTTGTATCTAATACAAAGCGTGTCGCATCCACAGTGTATCCAGGATTAGGTCTCCAATCCTATCCATATACTGTAGACCGTTCGGGTCATTAACTCGAACGTGATCTTTCCAGTGTGTCCACTACACACCGTCCAAGTTCTAGTTCTCTCATAAAATCAATCACCCTGGAGCTTAGTTTATTGGAAAAGTTTATAAATATTGCGAGACACAAAGTGATGAAATGAATAACTCTTATTAATTAAAAACAATATATTACAAACACGAGATTAGGACAAAACTCCCAACAAACACCCACTTGGACTAAGCTAGTGGAGAAAATACATTTCTGAAATGTACATAAATTACAATGAAGTAATACAATAAACTAGGGCAATGAATACCCATTTACACATCTCCCACTCATTCTAGTCAGGAAGCTCTCGAAGACCTAGACTCTCTAGGTGACCCTCAAACACCTTAGCCTTGAGGGGCTTTGTAAATGGATTAGCTACGTTGTGCTCGACGCGCTATCTGCGTGTGGAAATCCACGTCTCATGGCGCACAATCTCCGTGTGACGATGATACTTGCGCTCGATGTGTTTGCCACTCTTATGGCTTCGAGGGTCACGTGAGTTGGCTACTGCACCACTGTTATCACATAACAGTGTGATTGGCAAGTTCATATTTGGAACAACTTCCAAATCTATCATGAACTTCCTAAGCCAAACAGCTTCCTTTGCAGCTTCACAAGCCGCAACAAACTCCGCTTCCATAGTGGAATCAGCGATGCATCCCTGCTAGATGCTTCGCCATACTACAACTCCTCTCCTCCATTCAGAATGAAGGCTGCCCCGAAGTGGATTTTCTAGAATCTTTATCGGTCTGAAAATCAGAATCCGTGTATCCTGTAAGGATCAAATCCCCACTGCCATACACTAAGCTGTAGATCCTCGTTCTCCTAAGATACTTGAGGATTTCCTTTACGGTTGTCTAGTGATATAAGCCTGGATTGGACTGATATCTACTGACAATTCCTACTGCATAACAGATGTCATGCCTAGTACACAACATGGCATACATCAGGCTCCCTACAGCTGAAGCATATGGAATCCGTCTCATATCCTTAACATCTTGAGGTGTCTTAGGACACTGATCCTTAGACAAGTGAACCCCATGCCTGAAAGGAAGCAGGCCCTTCTTGGAGTTATGCATCTTATATCTAGACAACATCTTGTCAATATAAGACGCCTGAGACAGGGCTAGCGTTCTGTTATTCCGGTTTCGGACTATCTGGATACCTATAACCTACTGAGCTTCTCCCAAATCTTTCATTTGGAATTGCGAAGCTAGCCACTTCTTAATACAGTAAGAAATTCTACCTCATTCCCAATGTGTAGAATATCGTCCACATATAACACCAAAAATGCGACAGTTTTGTCAACAATTTTCTTGTAGACACAAGGCTCGTCGACATTTTGATCAAAGCCATAAGTTTTAATCGCCTCATCAAACCTTATATTCCAAGACCTCGAAGCCTGTTTCAGTCCATAAATGGACCTATGAAGCCGACAAACCTATTGCTCTTGGCCTTGGGCAATGAACCCTTTGGGCTGGTCCATGTAGATGGTCTCATCAAGTTTGCCATTCAGAAAGGTTGTCTTGACGTCCATCTGCCATACCTCGTAGTCATAATACGTAACAATGGCCAGAAGGATCCTGATCGACTTTACCATGGCAACAAGTGAAAAGGTCTCCTCATAGTCAACCACTTCAACCTTGGTAAAACACTTTGCCACTAGTCGGGCTTTGAAGGTCTGCACTTTCCCATCTACGCCACCTTTAAGCTTGTAGATCCATTTGAAACCAATAGGTTTTACCCCATCCGGTTGATCCACAAGCTCCTATACATAATTGAAGTACATAGACTCCATTTCCTGGTCGATAGCTTTAATCCACTCGTCTTTGTCAACATCAACCATTGCCTCATCATAGGTCAATGGATCCTCACATTCATCATCAGGAGCGACAACTGAGGTTTCGGCTAAACCCATGTAGCGATCAGGCTGTCTCACAGTCCTCCCACTACGTCGAGGCATTCCCAACTCTTGGGAACGGATTTGACTAGACGTGCTAGGATCAACAACACTTGTTGACGTACTAGCCCCATGAGTAACTCTTGCTGATGTACTGTCCATTTGATTCAACACAATTTTACTTCTTGGTAAATGATCCATGACGTGGTCTTCCTCTAGGAATGTGGCGTTTGACGACACAAGCAACCTATTTTCCTTAGGATCGTAAAACATACAATCCCTAGTCTCTTTAGGGTAACCTACAAATAGGCACAATTTCGATTGGGGTTCCAACTTTTTTGGGCTTGACAACAACACGTTGGTCGGACATCCCCAAATCCTGAAGTGATGTAAACTGCCTTTACGTCCACTCCAGAGCTCGAAAGGTGTTTCACAAACACTCTTCGATGGAACATTGTTCAAAATATAAACCGCGATCTCGGTCGTGTGTCCCAAAGAGAATCAGGGAGACGAGCATAGCTCATCATCGACCGAACCATGTCCAACAAGGTTCTGTTTCTCCTCTCTGATACACCATTCTGCTGTGCCATACCAGGCCCTGAGAGTTGGGACGTAATTTCTTGTTCTATCATATAGTCCTGAAATTCAATGTCCATGTACTCTCCACCTCGATCCGATCGAAGTGTTTTAAGCGATTTACCTAAGAGGTTCTCAACCTCAGTCTTGTACTCCTTGAACTTTTCAAGAGTTTCAGACTTCTTGTGCATTAGGTAAATAAACCCATATCTGGAGTAATCGTCTATGAAAGACACGAAATACTCATAACCGCCTCGAGCTTTAACATTCAGAGGACCACATAGGTCAGAATGTACTAACTCAAGAGGCTCTTTGGCTCTATATCCTTTTCCACTAAAAGGACGTTTGGTCATCTTGCCCTCAAGGCATTACTCCCACACCGACAAAAAGTTTTCTTCAAACTCGTCTAGCAGTCTACTCTTCACTTGTTTCTTAATCCTATTGAGATTAATGTGGCCTAACCGTAGATGCCGAAGATGAGCATTTTCTTTTGGAGAAACTTTTGCTTTCTTAGTTCATGTTTCTACAGTTTTAAACAATTCAGTATTTGAAACTGTCACACCCCCTCCCGAACTACCTGCTACTTAGCCCGAAAGGCGGCGTGAAACAAACAGACATTGTTTACATCTTAACAATACCTGCTGACCCTGTATTCGTGATAAACATACTATGTTCGCATATGGAACATTTTAACATAACACAACAGAAACTGGACAAATATTAAACATACACAAGGAGAAACCCTTCATAAGTCTCTCTTGGAAACTAAAAGTCAAGTGCATCAAAACAACAGAAGACAACTCATTGTTTATACAACCGCTAATGTACAAGACTTCTATAGCTACATAACGACTTTATATACAACACCAGCCACGTACAAACTAACAACTTATGAACTTCCAGCAGACTATGGCAGGATGTCAGGTACCAGGAGCTCGATCGCTACCTGAAAAGGTTTGAAAACATTGAAAGAATGAGCTAAAAAGCTCAGTGAGTGTCTATCTTTAAAATATTATAAGCTCACAGGTGAATCATAATAATGGCAGATTATAAGTAGAAAATAGTCTAACATCTGTTTGTAAACATAAACAAATCATGCTTCCAATTTACAGGTTTAAGTCATCACTTGTGCATAGCACAAAACTCGAAATGTACTAACATATCGAGGGTTTATAGATCAATAAAATAGAAACTCATAACAATAAAACACATGACATGATACCACATTAAACCATAGAGGTGGTAGAGTTACATTTATACCAATAAGGTTCGTACCACTCTCTCTCTCACGTGCACGTGGAATGCCTTTGGTCGTTTGGTTTTCCCTAATACCTTCTCTATATCCTTCAGTATTAAGGTAAAACCATTTACTACCCGAATACCTTCTCATTGTCCTTCAGTATCGGGATATCATGATTCATTCCCCCCCCTAAGTACCTTCTCGAATGTCCTTTAGTATTAGGGGTTAACCCCAAACAAGGGCATAATTTGTGTACCATGGAAATCATGTCTTTATAACACATACAACAATTCCTTGACATTTCCACATTATCATTTATACATGTTCCCAAGTGGATTTACACAAAACATTCTCTAAAGGAAAGCATACTTTCATAATTTAGTTTCCATACTTGGATTTATAGTTATAACTAATTCAAAGCATGCTTAGGTTCCATCATGAACCTTATATTAGAAAACTCTATGAAGTCATTCACAACTAGTTCGAACAAGATGTATTTATCAACACTTATGTTCATGAAGAAAAACATAGGTCAAACATAGTTCTAAGATAGAGTCACTCACCGTATTAGAATTGGAACCTTGGCTTGTAAACTTGACCTATTTGCTCTTGGCCTGTCAAACAAGCCAAATCAATCATTGGAACCTCGAGCTCATGATTTTTTACCTTAAAACTTGCAAGAAAACACACTTTCAAAATTCTAGCATTTTTAGATTTTCTGCCCTGTTTTCAGACAGCCATAACTTCTTCATTACTTATCCAAAAATAATGAAATTTATACCAAACTCTTCCTTTTTGAACCCTCTAAATATCATATAAAGACATGAAATAGAAATTCCAAACGGATTTGTTCAGAAATACCTTGAAATCTACTTTCCTCAAAAAAGACTTCTGTTGTTTCCAGATTCGGATTTCCTGCTGCACAACAAATTTAACCTGATATTTAGAACAACTTCTACACATTTTCTACTCACGATTTATTCATGAACGTTGTAGGAAATGCAATAAGCTTTCGAACCATACCAATTAGAGCTTCTAACTCCAAGTATTCAGATCAGAACAACCAAAACATCAGAGACTTCCCAGATTTTACAGCAAATTCTGTCTTCTGTCTTCCTCTTCACAAAACAGTAAGTTAACTTCAGTATTAGCTCGAGCTTCCTTCACAAACTTTGTTCCAAATTGAGTTAACTTTCATGTATCAAAAACTCAACTCTTACCGCTTCTTTCAGAGCTCGAAAAGACCAAAACATCAGAACTGGTCTGAGTTGATCACCTTGCTGCTATACAATTAAGCTTTGAGTTCTCCTCCTTTCTTCTGCAATTCCAGCTCCAAAATCACGAAAATGGCTTCCATTTTCTTCCTTTCTCCTTCTCCAATGAAGCTTCAACTTTGGTTTTGATAAATGAAGAAGAAAATTGAGAAGATAAAGCCATTTTAAAAACCAAGGAGGCAAACTTTGTCTTTTTCCCTTTTGCTTTTTCTTTTCTTTTTCCTTTTCTTTTTCCTTTCCTTTATCTCTTTCTTTCTTTTCTTTTTAAAACACCAAAATAAGTGTATAAAGAAACCCTAAGCATTTAGCCAACTTATCCCAAGTCTGCGAGACATATGATCTTCCATTCAATACATGATGCACCTAAAACTTCTCCAATTTGCTAATGATTTGAACTTACTTCAATGCAACTTTTAATATGCTTATTTCAATGGTTTACCTATCCCCTTATGAAGTTTAGACACATTGTAGCTCCAAATTCAATAGATTCCGAAATTCGATCACGACATCCTTTAGTGCAACCTATACGATTTTGCTTATTTCAAAACATCATGAATGAGTGTAAAATGATAAAAGAAAATAGAGTTTAGGGCTTACAATTTACTACCCCCTTAAGAGGAATTTCGCCCTCGAAATTCAGCACGAGAAAAGTTGTGGGTACTTCTCTTTCATTGTGTCTTCGCTTTCAACTCAACTGGTTGTGCTTACAACACATGTGTCGGATCTGGATAATACTTCCTCAACATGGACACATGAAAAACATCATGTACTCGAGATAGTTCTGCTGGCCACTCCAGTCTGTAGGCTGACTGGCCTAATTCGCCCCGTTACCGGATAAGGACAAATATATCTAGGACTTAACTTACCTTTCTTGCCAAAGCGAAGGACACCTCTCCACGGAGATAACTTCAAGAATACTTGATCTCAGGCACGGAAATCTAAATCCTTTCGTCGCTTATCGCATAACTCTTACAGCGGTCTTGTACTACCTTGATTTCTCTCACGATTACCTTAATATTATCCGTCAGTAACTTGTACCAATTCGGGACCGATTAGCTTCCGCTCTCCTACTTCATTCTAACATACAGGCGTTCTACTCGACCTTCCATTGAGCCTCAAATGGTGCCATGCCAATACTTAAGCGATAAATTTGTTATTATAAGCGGATTCCATAAGTGATAGGTGTGTATCACAACTACCCTTAAATTGAAGGACACATGTTCTCAATATATCCTCTAGGGTGCGGATGGTCCTCTTTGACTAACCATGCATCGAGGATGGAGCAATTTGTACTAAATTTCAACTTTGTCCCCATAGCCTTACGTAAACTAAGCCAAAACTTAGAAGTAAATCTTGATCCCTATCTGAAACTATGGACCTTGGGCACTCGTATTGACTTACAATTCTTTTTCGACATATAGCTCAACAAGGTGATCAAGTGTAGACGTCGCTTAAATCGGTATAAATCGTGCTGTTTTAGTCAGTCTATCCACTATTACCGAAATATCGTCATGTCCACTAGAAGTACGTGGTAATCCAAACAGAAAATCCATAGTGATATTCTCCTATTTCCATTAAACCTTTCGCAATGGATTAAGGAGTTCTCACAGTCTCTGTCTAAGCGGTTTAACTGTTAGCGAGATCAAACATTATCAACATATTCGGCTATCTCTCGTTTCATCCCGTGCCACCAATACGTTTCCCTTTCAATGTCTTATACATCTTGGTGCTTCACGGATATATAGCGTAAAGTGAATCGTGAGCTTCTTCTAGAATCGCATCTTTAAGCTCACTAACACTCGGAACACATAGACTTCCTTGCCTCTCTATGGTTCCATCCGATCTCATTTAAATTGCGCCTCTGAGCCTGTTTGGACTTTCCAAACATTCTCTCGCAAGTTACTATCCTCTGGTTGTCTTCTCACAACCTTTGCTATGAGTGAAGACTGACTGGAATTGAGCTAAAAGATTCCTGAACTATCTGCATTCACAACTGCCTTAGAATCCCATAGAGTACTTAAAAAATGTCGCTCGAATACTACACAGGCGTCCTTGGGAAGTCTTGACTTCCTACTCAATGCATCTGCTACTACATTCGCCTTACGGATGGTTTTTACGTACTACAATCATAATCTTTAATCGCTTCTAACCATCTTCTTTGTCTCATATTCAACTCCTTCGATCAAAGATATATTTGGACTCTTATGATCCGTGTAAATGTGACACCTTTCACCAAATAAGTAATGTCTCCAAATCTTGATTGCTAAAACAAGCGCATTGCTAGCTCGAGATCATGGGTAGGGTAATTACATTCGTGCTTTTTCAATTGTCTTGACGCATAAGCTATTACTTTTCCTTCTTGCACGAGCACAAACCCTAAACCTTGCCTCGAGGCGTCACAATAAATTACATACTCTATTCCCGTTAAAGGAAGTGTCAGAATGGGTACTGTAACTAATCTCTTTTTCAGCTCTTGAAAACCCTGTTCACACTTATCTAACCATTCGAACTTAGCATTCTTCCTTGTCAAAATTGTTAATGGTAATGCTAATAATGAGAAATCCTCAACAAACCGAAATGTAGTATATTCGCCAAGCCTAGAGAAAACTACGTACCTCATCATCTTGGTTGGTCTCTCCCGGTTGAACCCAACTTTCACTTAATGCGGATCCACACTAACTCCATTTGCTGAAACAACATGCCCCAGAAACACTACCTGATTCAACCAAAACTCACATTTGGTGAATTTAGCATACAACTGCTTATCTCGTAGTGTTTGTAGAATAATCCTCAAATGTTCCTCATGAGCTTTCCTATTAATTGTGTAAACTAGTATATCATCAATAAATACTATCACGAACTGATCCAAATACTGGTGGAATATTCTGTTCATGAGGTCCATGAAAACTGTTGGTGCATTCGTCAAACCGAATGACATTACTAAATGCTCATAATGCCCATACTTGGTTCTGAATGTTGTCATAGGAATATCTGATTTCCTAACCTTTAACTGATGGTATCCTGATCTCAATCAATCTTAGAAAACACAGATGCTCCTCTTAACTGGTCAAACAAGTCATCTATACGGGGTAAAGGATACTTGTTACGTATCGTGACTTTGTTTAACTGTCTGTAATCAATGCATAATCTAAAGGTACCATCTTTCTTCTTTACAAATAACACTAGAGCTCCCCAGGGTGATACACTAGGTCTGGTGTATCCTTTATCAACTAGTTATTGTAACTGCATCTTCAACTCCTTGAGCTCACTTGGAGCCATTATATACAGCGCTTAAGAAATAGGTGTTGTTCCTGGTAGCAATTCAATAGTGAACTCAACTTCCCTATCGGGTGGCAACCACTCGACAGATCTTTGGAAAAACATCAAGAAATTCGTTCACAACAAGTACATCTTACGGTTTTAGTTTTTCTTCTGCACCTCCACTACGTGTGCAAGAAATGCCATGCAACCTTTCCTCAACAACTTTTGACTTTTAATGTCTGAAATCAAGCTCGTAGGGTTAATCTTCTCTTCACCCATGAAAACCACTTGACTAATCTTGGTTTTGAAAACAACTTCCTTTCTATTTAGCACCATTGGTGCCCTCTCTCTTGCGACATTGGAACTCTTGGTTGCTTCAAGTATCTGGGACCCAACACCTGGTCCTCTCGTGTGGCTACTCTAAGTTGTGGGCAATCCCTCTTAAAATTTCTGGTTGCCCACATTGGTAACACACATTAACACTAACGGACATTGGCCTCGGTGATTCTTACCACAATTTATACATGGAGTTCTCCTTGTTGCACTTGCAGCAGACTCTCTGTATTGTCGGTGGTCTTCTTGTGGATCCGGCAGATTGACTAGGTGCTCTTTGGCTTTGCCTCGATAGGCACCACTAACATGCGTTTGCCTCGATGTCGGCGCCGCATTTCGACTTTTAAAGTCGACGACTCAAAACATTCACTCGGTGTGAATCGTCATTGCTCCACGACCATGAAAAGCGCTCGTCGGTGAAGGCCCTCGAGTAGGCTCCACCACTGTTTGTGCCTCTGTTATACTCTGCTCAACACGTAGAGCACTCTCTACAAGCAGGGAAAAGTCAGCCCACTTTGCAATGCCTGTGACTGGGGTTCGTATCTCAGGACGTAACCCTCTTTCAAATCTCCGACACCTGTCACTCTCAGATGCCATAATCACACCAAAGATACCGTGATGAAATTTCGGTATACCATCTCTCATACTCAGCCACTGAATGTAGCCCTTACTTCAGTTCAAAAAAAATTCATCCCTCTTTGCCTCACGTTACGTGCTAGGGTAATATTTATCTTCGAATATGCCTCTGAATGTTTGCCAATCCAGAGTACGTGCATCACTCCGTCTGGCTAAAATTGATTTCCACCATCCCTCTGCTTCTTTCTCTAATAGGAATGTGGCTAGCTTGACTTTGCTCCTCAGAGCAACTCGTTACATGAAAACATTTTGTAGCATATTCAGCCAAACCTCGGCATCAGCTGGATCTATGGAACCATCAAACACTGCGGCTCCTAATTTCTTTAGACGTTATATTCTATACGCCCTTTTTTTTTTGGATCACTTGGCCCTGCTCTTTCTGGCCCACCTGCCTCCTGTGAGAAACTAACATGTTGCTCATCTGTAACCTCAGTTTGGATCCTCGGGGAACTAGATCCCCTCTCAGATTGGCCTTGGGTAGGATCCTGCATCCCGCCCTGATCCTGCCTGCGTCATCTGCTAGCACGTGGTTGCATGACTCCAATAACATATCAATATACTAGACATACTATGGATATCTAACTCCCATACACAGTACTAAACTTCTATTCACATTTTAGCCCTAACTGGACTTACTCTTATCCTTACTTGGACCATACCTTACTAGTTTGATCTAAACTAACTCAATAACTTGCTATGACTTTTACTTTGTTCTCAGAGCTAACTTGCCCTGTCTCATTCCCATGGAGCTAAGCGCTCGATACCAAGTTGTCACACCCCCTCCCGAACTAGCCCGAAAGGCGGCGTGAAACCAACAGACATTGTTTACCTCTTAACAATACCTGCTGACCCTGTATTCCTGATAAACATACTATGTTCACATATGGAACATTTTAACATAACACAGCATAAACTGGACAACTATTAAACATACACAAGGAGAAACCCTTCATAAGTCTCTCTTTGAAACTAAAAGTCAAGTGCATCAAAACAACACAAGACAACTCATTGTTTATACAACCGCTAATGTACAAGACTTCTATAGCTACATAACGACTTTCTATACAACACCAACCACGTACAAACTAACAACTTATGAACTTCCAGCAGACTATGGCAGGATGTCAAGTACCAGGAGCTCGATCGCTACCTGAAAAGGTTTGAAAACATTGAAAGAATGAGCTAAAAAGCTCAATGAGTGTCTATCTTTAAAATATTATAAGCTCACAGGTGAATCATAATAATGGCAGATTATAAGTAGAAAATAGTCTAACATCTGTTTGTAAACATAAACAAATCATGCTTCCAATTTACAGGTTTAAGTCATCACTTGTGCATAGCACAAAACTCGAAATGTACTAACATATCGAGGGTTGATAGATCAATAAAATAGAAACTCATAACAATAAAACACATGACATGATACCACATTAAACCATAGAGGTGGTAGAGTTACATTTATACCAATAAGGTTCGTACCACTCTCTCTCTCACGTGCACGTGGAATGCCTTTGGTCGTTTGGTTTTCCCTAATACCTTCTCTATGTCCTTCAGTATTAAGGTAAAACCATTTACTACCCGAATACCTTCTCATTGTCCTTCAGTATTTAGGTAAAACTATTTACTTCCCGGATACCTTCTCATTGTCCTTCAGTATCGGGATATCATGATTCATTCCCCCCCCTAAGTACCTTCTCGAATGTCCTTTAGTATTAGGGGTTAACCCCAAACAAGGGCATAATTTGTGTACCATGGAAATCATGTCTTTATAACACATACAACAATTCCTTGACATTTCCACATTATCATTTATACATGTTCCCAAGTGGATTTACACAAAACATTCTCTAAAGGAAAGCATACTTTCATAATTTAGTTTCCATACTTGGATTTATAGTTACAACTAATTCAAAGCATGCTTAGGTTCCATCATGAACCTTATATTAGAAAACTCTATGAAGTCATTCACAACTAGTTCAAACAAGATGTATTTATCAACACTTATGTTCATGAAGAAAAACATAGGTCAAACATAGTTCTAAGATAGAGTCACTCACCGTATTAGAATTGGAACCTTGGCTTGTAAACTTGACCTATTTGCTCTTGGCCTGTCAAACAAGCCAAATCAATCATTGGAACCTCGAGCTCATGATTTTTTACCTTAAAACTTGCAAGAAAACACACTTTCAAAATTCCAGCATTTTTAGATTTTCTGCCCTGTTTTCAGACAGCCATAACTTCTTCATTACTTATCCAAAAATAATGAAATGTATACCAAACTATTCCTTTTTGAACCCTCTAAATATCATATGAAGACATGAAATTGAAATTCCAAACAGATTTGTTCAGAAATACCTCAAAAGCTACTTTCCTCAAAACAGACTTCTGCTGTTTCCAGATTCGGATTGCCTATTGCACAACAAATTTAACCTGATATTTAGAAACTCTTCTAGACATTTTCTACTCACGGGTTCTTCATAAAAGTTGTAGGAAATTCAATAAGCTTTCGAATCATACCAATTAGAGCTTCTAACTCCAAGTATTCTGATCAGAACAACAAAAACATCAGAGACTTCCCAGATTTTATAGCAAATTCTGTCTTCTGTCTTCCTCTTCACAAAACAGTAAGGTAACTTCAGTATTAGCTCGAGCTTCCTTCACAAACTTTTTTCCAAATTGAGTTAACTTTCATGTATCAAAAACTCAACTCTTACCTCTTCTTTTTGAGCTCGAAAAGACCAAAACATCAGAACAGGTCTGAGTTGATCACCTTGCTGCTATACAATTAAGCTTTGAGTTCTCCTCCTTTCTTCTACAATTCCAGCTCCAAAATCACGAAAATGACTTCCATTTTCTTCCTTTCTCCTTCTCCAACGAAGCTTCAACTTTTGTTTTGATAAATGAAGAAGAAAATTGAGAAGATAAAGCCATTTTAAAAACCAAGGAGGCAAACTTTGTCTTTTTCCCTTTTGCTTTTTCTCTTCTTTTTCCTTTTCTTTTTCCTTTCCTTTATCCCTTTCTTTCTTTTCTTTTTAAAACACCAAAATAAGTGTATAAAGAAACCCTAAGCATTTAGCCAACTTATCCCAAGTCTGTGAGACATATGATCTTCCATTCAATACATGATGCACCTAAAACTTCTCCAATTTGCTAATGATTTGAACTTACTTCAATGCAACTTTTAATATGCTTATTTCAATGGTTTACCTATCCCCTTATGAAGTTTAGACACATTGTAGCTCCAAATTCAATAGATTCTGAAATTCGATCACGACATCCTTTAGTGCAACCTATACGATTTTGCTTATTTCAAAACATCATGAATGAGTGTAAAATGATAAAAGAAAATAGAGTTTAGGGCTTACAGAAACACTTTTGACCGAATTAGGTTTCAAAACATACAGAGTGAAGCTCAACAAATAAGATTGCCTTTGAAAGAAATAAACACTTTACTTGATTCAAAGGAAACAGAAATACAATGTTCAATTAAGCAGGAAATGGAAACAAGGTTTCTTGTAAACCCTGGAACTATGTACAAATTGTCCAACAATAAGTACTTCCCGCCAAAGTGTAGCTTCACCGTGCCGATCCCTGCAGCAGAGACAAGCTCCCCGTATCCAACCCGTAGAGTCACCTCACCGTCTTGAAGCGGCTGCCAGGAATCAATTCCCTGAAAAGAAGAACAAACGTGGTTAGTGACGCCCGAATCCAATATCCAGGCAGAGTCACTACTCTCCACTAAACATGTTTCTTTCACAAGTAAATTACATTTACCTTTATTCTTTCTCTCAGCAAGGAATTTGGGACAGTTCCTCTTCTAGTGTCTGCCCCCATTGCAGTGGAAACACTTTCCTTTCTCTGTAACGTCCTTGACCTTTTTGCCCTTCTGAGCGGCAACTCGGTCAGTGTTACCCCTCTTCATCCTCTTCTTCCCATTCGGGCGTGAAGGAGCAACAGGTTTCGTCCCAGAGGTCGAACCCCTGTGATAAGACCTGTAGGCAACATTTGCCTCAGATTCCTTGATCCTTTTCAAAGATTGAAAATTTTATAGCTTATTGAGGACGGGAGTCAGAGTGTAGCTAATTTTATTCATAACAGCATTGCTACGAAACTAAAGGAAACTCTTCGGAAGAGTATCCACAATAAAACTGACCTGGCTCGACTCATCGATCGAAGCCCCGTTCATCTCGGCCAGATTAAAGTGGGTCATCATGTCTGGAACATGTTCACGGACAGAAGACCCCTCCTTCATCCGTGCGTTGAAGACGTATTTGAGCGAGTCATGCCGGAACTGAAAGGACTGTTCCACAAATCGGACAGACCTTGGCCTTTTCATTTGCTCTGATCCACCAATCGTACGCATCACGAACACTTTGCGACGCGGTCGAGCCTGGCATCTGAGGACACTCCTCAGACAACACGAACTTTATGTCGTCAGTTACCAAAATTGTGTCAATGTTGTTTTTCCAACTCTGGTAATTATCTCCCAATAACTTATCGGATGCGAGTAATGCTATTATTGTGCTAGACATTTTTAGTTGAAAAATAAGAAAAACGTTGTGTTAGTCTTGCAAAAAAAATTTGAAATCCAATCAAGTTATAGCAAAAATTGTTTCATGATTCCTAGGTCATTCAAAATTTTGCAATGATACCCTAAAGGTTTAGGATGACCGCCACCGAAGGGTGAACATAACACTCCTCCTCTAGGATGAGACTTTCTCGATCAGACCCTAATCCCAGAATAACTCTTATTCCATTAGGCGTCCAATTACCATTGTTCGGTCGAATTCATTAACACTTAACGAAATCTGTGAGTGTCACCCTCAATCTTTCTGTTTCCAAGTATCCGTCCAAACAATAGCCACCGAAGGGTGAACCAAGAAGGAAAACCAACCAGGAAACTGTATCCCTTTCGAGAATTCACGGTGTTCCGACTCCCATGATCAAGCCCTCCGAAGGGATTGTCTGGTCTAGGCCAAACTAGCAGGTGGATCATAGACGTTTCACGGTGTGAATCGAAAGAAGAGACCGTGGGTCTCGTTTTCACAAGTCCCACTCCCACTAACTATAAGTACTCTCTCCATCCACGATGATATTGACCTATACAAATGCCACCCGAAGGCGGACGCTCCCATTTGCGCCACGAGCCCGAGTATAGATCTCACGGTGCGGAATTTTAGGATATTTGTGGTTGGAAATTCAAATGTATCTCATACACTATATTTCCTCCCACTCAGCACTTTAATTTTATTAGGGATTAACCTAGATAAACCGACTAAAATTTACCTAAGTCTACCAATATAACTCTTATATGGTATTAACCTAAGTCTATAATCACATTATAACATATGTCTATGTGAGTAAATTAATTAAATCTTAATTAGCGACACTCACGAGAATATAACCTAAGAATCTCCGGACCCTAGTCTTGGACAAAACCTTCCTTAGACAGAGTTACTAATCAGTCTCCATTCATAGACTAAACTTTGATTTCCTAATTTCTAATCTCATTAGAAAATAGAAAACCTAAGCCTAATTATTCAAGTTCTAAACTGTTTAAAACTAATAATTAACTTAGGTTGCATGCATTTCTATGTTATAGTGCTTGATCATCCATCACATGAATAATACTATACTATAACATACATTCATCAAATGAATTAAATGCATGAGCATGCTTTTAATTTAAAAATACAACACTTATATTCAAATAAATTAAAACATGCATACATTATATTATAACTCTTATAATATAATCCTATCATGCATACTATATATTATAACTCTTATAATATAAATATGATGCATGAAATGTTTAACCTAAGGTGGGATTTTAAATCTATATGACATACAATATGCACATAGAAATTAATTAAATTATACATCTCATGCATAAAATAATTAAACAGCAAAAATGGATCGATTTTTGGACCTTGGGGCAATTATTTAATTAAATAACATTAATATAACATTTATATTAATATTATTTAATAAAATAATTAAATTAATTAATTAATTACAAGTTATAAATCATAAATTAATTAAGAATACAAAAAAAAAGCTGCCACATTTCGAAAATAACTCCGACGTCTCGCGAAACCGCCTCCTGCAACTGCTCCTCAACGCGTGCAGCGTTGCAATGCTGTCGCCTCCAGCATCGACCAGCGTTCTCAATGCCAGCGGCGTTGCAACGCTGCTCTGCTGCAGTGCCTCCGTCCGCAATCGATAGAACAACAAACTCTTTGTTGTTCTTCACTAAATTTTCGCCTGTTTCCGCTCCGATTTCTTCACAGCAACTCTTGCCACGAACGACCCGGACTTATAGACTCGATTTATTTTCTAAAATGCCCAAGAACACAGGCCCTTGACATTTGATCTCATCAAACGTAAACATCCATTTAAGCAAACCAACATTCATCTCATGAAATTAAGGCAATTTACCCACCTGATTTTAACAAAAATAGTGCATAAATGAAGAACCATCGAAATGGCTCTGATACCAATTGAAGGGAATGAGAATCCCCGCGCAGCGGAAGACGATCGAATCGTCGTGGTATCATTATGCAACTTCATTTTGTTAAAACGATCTACACAAGATCTAGGCTAAACATGCTGAAAAAGAAGGAAAACAGTTAGATTAAAGGTACTTACTTATTGAAGACACTCTTCAAGATTCCTTCTCCAGATCACGAACTTTTCGTGCTTCTCGATCTCAAAGAACTCTTCCCACGACCGGAACTCGAACACCACCACATGGAGTCTCGGTTGTTCTCTTTTGGAGAAGGGAAGTTTGTGGGAACTATTTTGTGTTTTGGAGAGGGAGGAGAATTGAGAGAGTAGAGATAATTTTTGTTTCTTCTCTTCGATGGAAATAAAAAAAATGAGAGATAAGCCTCCCAATCCCTTCTTGCAAAGGGTTTAAATAGTGGAATTGATGGAGTTAAAATCTCCATATTATTACCACTTTACCACAACTATAGGTTATGCGAATCTCATTTGCAATAATTGTGGATTAATTAAATTGAACCACATCCAATTTAATTTATCTTAATTAAATTCTCCAATTAGCCCTAATTCAACAATTAGGCTAACCTATAGTTTATTATGAATCTCATTCACAGTAAACCATATATTATATCATTCATATCTCATATGAATGACATAAATGCCCTTTAAAGTGAAATTGAACACTTCAATTTCATACCAAAACATTAACCCTTCTTTTAACCCAGATTGAGCCAACCGAGGGACCTAATGGACCTACATTGACAGGCTCCAATGATCCGAGATTAACCTGTAAAACTCTTTCACCCGGTTAACCAACATTCATTGGCTACGGTAACACTCCACTATAGCCCGTGTTGCACAACCGTCAGTGCAGAATATTACGTGTCCACTGATATAACCAATGCCCATGAGTCGACCCTTCACAGGTTGTTCGTAGACACGGATGGGTCAAATTACCGTTTTACCCCTGTGTCTACCTTTTGTTCCTTATGTCCCCACTGCTCCTCTAATGAACAACATATTGTGATGGTCCAACCATACACAACACCCTTCTTGGGCCAGTGAGAAGGTGGGCGCCCGTTGTCCAAGCCATGGAGACAACACTTAAGGGAACAATCCCTCTAGTTTTCCTAAAGGCAGGAACGAGTGAATTCCATCTCGCATAGTTATGTTCTCAGCTCCCTACTTGGTCCTGTCCCTAAGAAGATAGGCATATTGTGCGAGTAACTGTGACCACCCTCACCCGTACTAGTCAAAGGACAAACCCTCATGAGACAGAGTCCGTAACTGCGCTCTCGGGATTTAGGTCGAGTCACTAATGGTCATCTACGAAGTTATTAGTCTTTACTGTCAACGGTGTTACATCGGTAGGTCTAATAATTCACGGTCCGATCTTGTACAATCTCATTGCACAGGATGCCCCCACTCGCATTGTTGGGATTTTTGTCCTAATCTCGTGTTTGTAACATATTGTTTGAAATTAATAAGAGTTATTCATTTCATCACTTTGTGTCTCGCAATATTTATAAACTTTTCCAATAAACTAAGCTCCAGGGTCATTGAATTTATGAGTGAACTAGAGCTTGAGCGATGTGTAGTGGACACGGGGAGGATCACGTCAGGAGTTAATGAACCGAAGCGGTCTACGGTATATGGATAAGGTTGGAGACCTAATCTCGGATACACTGTGGATGCGACCGCTTTGTATTAGATACAAGCGAGGTGATCGACTCGTTCATGTGGTTGACATTCGAGTGGGGGCATCCTCGTGCAATGAGATTGTACAAGACCGGACCTTGATTTACTAGACCTACTGATGTAACACCGTTGACAGTAAGGACTAATAATTTCGTAGATGACCATTAGTGACTCGACCTGAATCCTGAGCGTGTTACGGACTCTTGTCTGTGAGGGTCTGTTCTTTGACCAAGACTGGTGAGGGTGGTCACGATTACGCCCAAT
Source organism: Trichosanthes cucumerina (assembly GCA_036507285.1). Taxonomy (NCBI): domain Eukaryota; kingdom Viridiplantae; phylum Streptophyta; class Magnoliopsida; order Cucurbitales; family Cucurbitaceae; genus Trichosanthes; species Trichosanthes cucumerina. Next base: position 15,314,673 of record CM071837.1, read on the forward strand.
ATGCCTATCTTCTTAGGGACAGAACCAAGTAGGGAGCTGGGAACTTAACTACGCGAGATGGAATTCACTCGTTCCCGCCTTTAGGGAAACTAGAGGGGTTGTTCGCTTTAGTGTTGTCTCCAGGGCTTGGACAACGGGCCCGAGAAGGGTATTGTGTGTGGTTGGACCATCACAATATGTTGTTCATTAGAGGAGCAGTGGGGACTTAAGGAACAAGAGGTAGACACAGGGGTAAAACGGTAATTTTACCCAGTCGTGTCTACGAACAACTTGTGAAGGGTCAACTCATGGGAATTGGTTATATCAGTGGACACGTAATATTCTGCACTGACGGGAGTGCAGCTACGGGCTATAGTGGAGTGTTACCATAGCTAATGAATGTTGGTTAACTGGGTCAAAGAGTTTGGTGGTTTAAAAGAAGGGTTAATGTTTTGGTATGAAATTGAAGTGTTCAATTTCACTTTGAGGGCATTTATGTCATTTATATGAGATATGAATGATATAATATATAGTTTAATGTGAATGAGATTCATAATAAACTATAGGTTAGCCTAATTGTTGAATTAGGGCTAATTGGAGAAATTAAATGAGAGAAATTAAATTGGATGTGATTCAATTGAATTAATCCACAATTATTGCAAATGAGATTTGCAATATGAGATATGAGATATCTTATATTATGTGATTATACAAGTGAGATTTTCATAACCTATGGTTGTGGTAAAGTGGTAATAATGAGGAGATGTTAACTTCCTCATTCCACTATTTAAACCCTTTGTAGGAAGGGATTGGTAAGCTCTCTTCTCATTTTTTGTTTTTCACCAAAGAGAAGAAAAGAGAATTCTCTCTACTCTCTCATTTCTCCTCCCTCTCCAAAACACAAACAAGTTCCCACCAACTTCCCTTCTCCAAAAGAGAACAACTGAGAAGATCACTTGGTGGTGTTCGAGATCGTTTTGTGGAAGATTTCTTTCGAGATCGAGTAGCACGAAGAGGTTGTGATTCGAGGAAGAAATTGCTCTGATTGTCTTCAACAAGTAAGTATATTCTTTACTTGCTGTAAATTTCTTCTTCCTTAAGCCTGTTTAGCCTAGATCTATGTGTTAGATCAATTTTAATAAACACAAGTTGCATAATGATACCTCAACGATTCAATCGTCTTCCGCTGCGGGGGGATTCTCATTCCCTTCAATTGGTATCAGAGCCAGGTTGATGGTTCTTCATTTATGCATTGTTTTGTTAAAATTAGGTTGGTATTTTGCCATAATTTCATTAGATGATTGCTTGGTTTGCATATTGGATGTTTTCGGTTTTTGGCACTAGATTAGATTTACAATTATGTTGATGAGATCAATGTAAGAGCCCGTTATTTTTGGGCATTTTGTTGTAAATCGAGTCTGTAAGTCCGGGTCGTTCATGGCAAGAGTTGTTGTGAAGAAGTCGAAGCAGAAACAGGCAGAAATCGATGGAAGAACAGCAAAGTTTTTGTTGTTCTGTCGAATGCGTTGAGACGCTACCCAACGGCGTCTCAACGTTGTTCTTGCGGGCGGAGGCATTGTTGCAGAGCAGCGTAGCAACACTGGGCGTAGCGTTGCAACGCCGCTGGCATTGAGAACGCGACTCGACGCTGTAGGCGACAGCGTTGCTACGCTGCCCACGGCATTGCAACGCTGCACGCGTTGAGGGGCAGTTGTTGGAGGCGGTTTCGTATTTTTGTTTATTTTTAATTTACAAAATGTATTTATTTATTTAATTTAATTATTTTATTAAATAATATTAATATAAATGTTATATTAATGTTATTTAATTAAATAATTGCCCCTATGTACTAAAAAATCGGTCCATTTTTGCTGATTAATTATTTTATGCATGAGATGTATGTTTTAATTAATTTCTATGTGCATAATGTATGTCATATAGATTTAAAATTCCACCTTAGGTTAAACATTTCATGCATCATATTTATATTACAAGAGTTATAATATATAGTATGCATGATAGGATTATATTATAAGAGTTATAATATAATGTATGCATGTTTTAATTTATTTAAATATAAGTGTTATATTTTTAAATTAAAAGCATGCTCATGCATTTAATTCATGTGATCGATGTATGTTATAGTATAGAATTATTCATGTGATGGATGATGAAGCACTATAACATAGAAATGCATGAAACCAAAGTTAATTATTAGTTTTAAAGTGTTTAGAACTTGAATAATTACACTTAGGTTTTCTAATTTTCTAATAAGATTATATTCTCGTGAGTGCCGGTAATTAAGTGTTAATTAATTTACTCACATAGACCTAAGTTAATAATGTGATTATAAACTTAGGTTAATACCATATAAGAGTTATATTGGTAGACTTAGGTAAATTTTAGCCGATTTATCTAGGTCAATCCCTATTAAAATTAAAGTGCTGAGTGGGAGTAAATATAGAGTATGAGATACATTTGAATTTCCAACCACAAATCTCCTTTAAGTTCGCACCGTGTTATCTATACTCGGCCTCGTGGCGCAAATGGGAGCGTTCCCCTTCGGATGGCATTTGTATAGGTCAATATCATCGTGGATGGAGAGAGTACTTATAGTGAGTGGGAGCGCGACTTGTGAGAACGCGACACACGGTCGCTTCTTTTGATTCACACCGTGAGACGCCTATGATCGCGCTCGCTAGTTTGGCTGGACCGCACAATCCGCCGGAGGGCTTAATCAGGGAAGTCGGAACACCGTGAATTCCCGAAAGGGATCCAATTTCCTGGTTGGTTTTCCTTCTTGGTTCACCCTTCGGTGGCTATTGTTTGGACGGATACTTGGAATCTTAAATATTGAGGGTGACACTCACAGAATTCGTTAAGTGTTAATGAATTCGACCGAACAATGGTAATTTGACGCCTAATGGAATAAGAGTTATTCTGGGATTAGGGTCTGATCGAGAAGTCTCGTCCTACAGGAGGAGTATTTTGTTCACCCTTCGGTGGCGGTCATTCTAAACCTTTAGGATATCATTGCAAAATTTTGAATGACCTAGGGATCATGAAACTATTTTGCTAAAACTTGATTCGATTTCAAAATGTTTTTTGCGAGACTAATACAAAGTTTTTTCTTATTTTTCAGCTAAAATGTCTAGCGCAATAATAGCATTACTCGCTTCGGATAAGTTAGTGGGAGATAATTACCAGAGTTGGAAAGACAACATTAATACAATTTTGGTACAGGACGACATAAAGTTCGTGCTATCTGAGGAGTGTCCTCAGATGCCGCGCTCGACCACGTCGCGAAGTATTCGCGATGCGTATGATCGGTGGATCAGTGCCAATGAAAAGGCCACGGTCTATATAATTTCTAGCATGTCTAATGTCTTGGCAAAGAACCATGAGCTGATGGTTTCCGCTAAGGATATCATGGAGTCCTTGCAGGAAATTTTTGGAAACCAGTCCTTTCAGGTCCGTCATGATTCGCTCAAATACATTTTCAACGCACGGATTAAAGAGGGGTCGTCTGTCTGTGAACACGTTCTAGACATGATGACCCACTTTAATCTGGCCGAGATGAACGGGGCTTCGATCGACGAGTCGAGCCAGGAACTTTTGGAGACTCTTCCGAAGAGTTTCCTTCAGTTTCGTAGCAATGCTATTATGAACAAAATTAGTTACACTCTGACTACCCTCCTCAATGAGCTACAGAATTTCCAATCCTTGAATAGGGTCAAGGAATTTGAGGCAAATGTTTCCTACAGGTCTTATCATAGGGGTTCGACCTCTGGGACGAAACCTGTTGCTCCTTCAGGCCCGAAAGGGAAGAAGGGGATGAAGAGGGGTAAAACTGATCGTGCTGCCGCCCACAAGGGCAAGAAGGCCAAGGACGTTGCAGAGAAAGGAAAGTATTTCCACTTCAATGGCGGCGGTCACTGAAGAGAAACTGTCCCAAATTTCTGGCCGAGAGGAAGAATCAAGGTAAATGTGATTTACTTGCGACTGAAACATGTTTAGTGGAGAGTAGTGACTCTGCCTGGATATTGGATTCGGGCGCCACTAACAACGTTTGTTCTTCTTTTCAGGGGATTGATTCCTGGCAGCCACTGCGAGAGGGTGAGGTGACTCTACGGGTTGGATTCGGGGAGCTTGTCTCTGCTGTAGCAATCGGCACGGTGAAGCTACACTTTGGCAGGAAGTACTTATTGTTGAACAATTTGTACATAGTTCCATGATTTACTAGAAACCTTGTTTCAATTTCCTCCTTAATTGAACATTGTATTTCAGTTTCTTTTGAATTTAATAAAGCGTTTATTTCTTTCAAAGGGAATGTTATTTGTTCAGCTTCACTCGAAAATAATCTGTATGTTTTGAAACCCAATTCGGTCAAAAGTGTTTTCAATACTAAATTGTTTAAAACTGCAGAAACACAAACTAAGAAAGCAAAAGTTTCTCCAAAAGAAAATGCTCATCTTTGGCATCTTCGGTTAGGCCACATTCATCTCAATAGGATTGAGAAACTAGTAAAGAGTGGACTTCTAAACGAGTTGGAAGAAAACACTTTGCTGGTGTGTGAGTCATGCCTTGAGGGCAAAATGACCAAACGTCCTTTTAGTGGAAAAGGATATAGAGTCAAAGAGCCTCTTGAGTTAGTACATTCTGACATCTGTGGTCCGATTAATGCTAAAGCTCGGGGAAGTTATGAGTACTTTGTGTCTTTCATAGACGATTACTCCAGATATGGTTATATTTACCTAATGCATAAGAAGTCTGAAACTCTTGAAAAGTTCAAGGAGTACAAGACTGAGGTTGAGAACCTCTTAGGTAAATCGCTTAAAACACTTCGATTAGATCGAGGTGGAGAGTACATGGACACTGAATTCCAGGACTATATGATAGAACACGGAATCACGTCCCAACACTCAGCACCTGGTATGCCACAACAGAATGGTGTATCGGAGAGGAGAAACAAAACCTTGTTGGACATGGTTCGGTCGATGATGAGCTATGCTCGTCTCCCTGATTCTTTTTGGGGGTACACAGTGGAGACTGCGGTTTATATTTTGAACAACATTCCGTCGAAGAGTGTTTGTGAAACACCTTTCGAGCTCTGGAGTAGACGTAAAGGCAGTTTACATCACTTCAGGATTTTGGGATGCCCGGCCCAAGTTTTGGTGTCAAACCCAAAAAAATTAGAACCCCGTTCGAAATTGTGCCTATTCGTAGGTTACCCTAAAGAGACTAGGGGTGGTCTGTTTTACGATCCTAAGGAAAATAGGGTGCTTGTGTCGACAAACGCCACTTTTCACCTGTTGCCATGGTAAAGTCGATCAGGATCCTTCTGGCCATTGCCGCGTATTATGATTACGAGGTATGGCAGATGGACGTCAAGATAGCCTTTTTGAATGGCAATCTTGATGAGACCATCTACATGGACCAGCCCAAAGGGTTCATTGCCCAATGCCAAGAGCAAAAGGTTTGCCGGCATCATAGGTCCATTTATGGACTTAAACAGGCTTCGAGGTCTTGGAATATAAGATTTGATGAGGCGATCAAATCTTATGGCTTTGATCAAAATGTCGACGAGCCTTGTGTCTACAAGAAAATTGTTGACAAAACTGTCGCATTTTTTGTGTTGTGTGTGGACGATATTCTTCTCATTGGGAATGAGGTAGAATTTCTTACTGACGTTAAGAAGTGGCTAGCTTCGCAATTCCAAATGAAAGATTTGGGAGAAGCACAGTATGTTCTAGGTATCCAGATAGTCCGGAACCGGAAGAACAGGACGCTAGCCTTGTCTCAAGCGTCTTATATTGACAAGATGTTGTCTAGATATAAGATGCAGAAGTCCAAGAAGGGCTTGCTGCCTTTCGGACATGGGGTTCACTTGTCCAAGGATCAGTGTCCTAAGACTCCTCAAGATGTTGAGGATATGAGACGAATTTCATATGCTTTAACTGTAGGGAGCCTGATATATGCCATGTTGTGTACTAGGCCCGACATCTGTTATGTAGTAGGAATTGTCAGTAGATATCAGTCCAATCCAGGATTAGATCACTGGACAGCCGTAAAGGCAATCCTCAAGTATCTTAGGAGAACGAGGAACTACAGCTAAGTGTATGGTAGTGGGGATTTGATTCTTACGGGATACACAAATTCTTATTTTCAGACCGATAAGGATTCTAGGAAATCCACTTCGGGGTCACCCTTCATTTTGAATGGAGGAGATGTAGTATGGCGAAGCATGAAGAAGGGATGCATTGCTGATCCACTATGGAAGCGGAGTATGTTGCGGCTTGTGAAGCTGCAAAGGAAGTTGTTTGGCTTAAGTAGTTCATGACAGATTTGGAAGTTGTTCCAAACATGAACTTGTCGATCACACTTTTTTGTGATAACAGTGGTGCAGTAGCCAACTCATGTGAGCCTCGAAGTCATAAGAAAGGCAAACACATTGAGCGCAAGTATTATCTGATACGGGAGATTGTGCACCGCGGAGATGTGACGGTCACGCAGATAGCGTCGGAGCACAACGTAGCTGATCCATTTACGAAGCCCCTCACGACTAAGGTGTTTGAGGGCCACCTAGAGAGTCTAGGTTTTCGAGAGCGTCCTGACTAGGGCAAGTGGGAGATGTGAAAACGGGTATTCAATGCCCTAATTTATTGTATTTCTTCGTTGTAACTTATGTACATTTCTGAAATGTATTTTCTCCACTAGCTTAGTCCAAGTGGGAGTTTGTTGGGATTTTTGACCTAATCTCGTGTTTGTAACATATTGTTTGAAATTAATAAGAGTTATTCATTTCATCACTTTGTGTCTCGCAATATTTATAAACTTTTCCAATAAACTAAGCTCCAGGGTCATTGAATTTATGAGAGAACTAGAGCTAGAACGGTGTGTACTGGACACACAGGGACGATCACGTTCGAGTTAATGACCCGAACGGTCTACAGTATATGGATAGGGTTGGAGACCTAATCCTGGATACACTGTGGATGCGACCCGCTTTGTATTAGATATAAACGAGGTTATCTGACTCGTTCATGTTGTTGACATGCGAGTGGGGGCATCCTGTGCAATGAAATTGTAGAAGATCGGACCGTGATTTATTAGACCTACTGATGTAACACCGTTGACAGTAAGGACTAATAATTTCGTAGATGAACATTAGTGACTCGACCTGAATCCTGAGCGTGTTACGGACTCCTGTCTGCGAGGGTTTGTTCTTTGATTAGTACGGGTGAGGGTGGTCACAGTTACTCGCCCAATATGCCTATCTTCTCAAGGACAGTACCAAGTAGGGAGCTGGAAACTTAACTACGCGAGATGGAATTGACTCGTTCCCGCCTTTAGGGAAACTAGAGGGGTTGTTCCCTTGAGTGCTGTCTCCAGGACTTGGACAATGGGCGCCCACGTTCTCACTAGCCCGAGAAGGGTGTTGTGTGTGGTTGGACCATCACAATATGTTGTTCATTAGAGGAAAAGTGGGGTAAAACGGTAATTTGACCCAGCCGTGTATACGAACAACCTGTGAAGGTCGACTCATGGGAATTGGTTATATCAGTAGACACGTAATATTCTGCACTGACGGGAGTGCAGCTACGGGCTATAGTGGAGTGTTACCGTAGCTAATGAATGTTGGTTAACCGGGTCAAAGAGTTTGGCAGGTTAATCTCGGATCATTGGAGCCCGTCACGGTAGGTCCATTAGGTCCCTCGGTTGGCTCCACCTTGGTTAAAAGAAGGGTTAATGTTTTGGTATGAAATTGAAGTGTTCAATTTCACGTTAAGGGCATTTATGTCATTTGTATGAGATATGAATGATATAATATATAGTTTAATGTGAATGAGATTCATAATAAACTATAGTTTAACCTAATTGTTGAATTAGGGCTAATTGGAGAAATTAAATGAGAGAAATTAAATTGGATGTGATTCAATTTAATTAATCCACAATTTTTGCAAATGAGATTTGCAATATGAGATATGAGATATCTTATATTACGTGGTTATACAAATGAGATTTGCATAACCTATGGTTGTGGTAAAGTGGTAATAACGAGGAGATGTTAACTTCCTCATTCCACTATTTAAACCCTTTGTAAGAAGGGATTGGTAAGCTCTCTTCTCATTTATTGTTTTTCACCAAAGAGATGAAAAGAGAATTCTCTCTACTCTCTCATTTCTCCTCCCTCTCCAAAACACAAACAAGTTCCCACCAAGTTCCCTTCTCCAAAAGAGAACAACTGAGAAGATCACTAGGTGGTGTTCGAGATCGTTTTGTGGAAGATTTCCGTCGAGATCGAGTAGCACGAAGAGTTCGTGATTCGAGGAAGAAATTGTTGTGATTGTCTACAACAAGTAAGTATATTCTTTACTTGCTGTAAATTTCTTCTTCTTTAAGCATCTACCATAGATCTAAGTGTTAGATCAATTTTAATAAACACAAGTTTCATAATGATACCTCGACGATTCAATCGTCTTCCGCTGCGCGGGGATTCTCATTCCCTTCACTCATGTAAACCACATAAACGAGTCAGATCACCTCGTTTGTATCTAATACAAAGCGGGTCGCATCCACAGTGTATCTAGGATTAAGTCTCCAACCCTATCCATATACTGTAGACCGTTCGGGTCATTAACTCGAACGTGATTCTCCCTGTGTGTCCACAACACACTGTTCAAGTTCTCGTTCTCTCATAAATTCAATGACCCTGGAGCTTAGTTTATTGGGAAAGTTTATAAATATTGCGAGACACAAAGTGATGAAATTAATAACTCTTATTAATTTTAAACAATATATTACAAACACGGGATTAGGACAAAAATCCCAACAGGTTTTCCAAGTCGTAGTGTTCGTGTTGGTGAAAAATAGAGGAGTTGTTGTGTTGCTGAGTTACTGCAATTTGCTTGGAGCAAGGAGTTGCTGTGGGTCTAGAAAGGTAGTCCCTCTATCTATTTATTAGTTTAATTGTTAAATTAATTTAAGCATGTTTGCATGTAAACCTCCATGTTTAATTAGATTAAAAAGCATGCTTGATCCGTATGTTTTTGTCAATGTATTGGTTTTTGTTTCAATTAAAACAATCAAGCAAATCACGATCCCAAACACGTTTTCCCTGCTTAAGGAGATCAGATCTCCATCAATTGGCATCTGAGCAATGCTTGTATTCTTTTGTTTTGAAACAAAATTGCATTGATTTGGTGGGAAATGCATTTGGTTTGCTGTAAAACTATTTAGGATTATTTGGCCATAGTTTACTTCTTTTCATTTGATCAATTTGTATGTAAAGGCCCCTGCGTTTTTGGGCAAAAAGTGCATTATTGAGTCTGTATTTGAGTTACGAGTCGTTCGAGACCTGTTTCAAGCAATTAAGTGGAAAATTGAAGGAAAAATTGAAATTTGAAGCTGTTGTGTTCGTGGAATTCGCTTCGCTAAAAAGCGGCGGCGGTAACGCCACCCGATAGCAAAGAGCGCAAGACGAGAATGAAGCGGCGTTGTAACGCTTCGCATCAGCGTTGTAACGCCGTGGACGCCTTTCCGGCAAATGCGAGCGATTCAGCGCCATTCATTGTTTTGATGCAGTTCGAGCAGTTCAAGGTCGATTCAAAGTATTTTTGGACCGGTTTTATGTAATAAAATTAATGTTATTTTATTTTTTTGCACTTTAAGGGCCAAATTATTCCGGTTTTACAGCTTTATGTCTTTATTAATGTTATTTAGATTATTCCCACCTTAGGATAAGCATGTTCATGCATTTTATTTGTATAAATGTTATATGAATATGATTGAAAATGCATGATCGATTTATATTTCATGAGTAATTAATTATAAGTGTTATAATTAGATTATATGAATATAAATTGCATGGAGCATGAAATTACATAGTTTAAAATAAATGTTATTTTATTTAAGTAATTTTATTATTCAATTAGTTGATTTTACAGGCATTAAAGACCCCTATCGATAGCGTTGGAACATTGCCTTGCAGCGTTGCAACGCTATCTCGATAAGAAGGCGCATATGAGGAACCGTGGCGAGGGCGTTGCAACACAGCCTTTTAGCGTTGCAACGCCAGATCGATAAGAGGCGTGCACATTAGGGTAGCAGCGTTGCAATGCTTCCCTTAGCATTGCAACGCTGCCGGCTATTTCCATATTTACCACGCGGTTAGGGTACAGCGTTGCAACGTTGTCCCTAGCATTGCAAAGTTGTACCGAAGAACACTATAAATATGTCCTTACATTCTCTTGCAAATGGACCCTATTTTCGAAATACACTTTGGAAGAAGAGAGAAAAGAGTGTTTTTGGGAGCCAAAGCATCTGTGGAGGATCGAGATCGAAGACAGGACCTCATAGACGAAGGACCGACAGCGACACATAAGTTTCATTTCATTTTCTTTCAGACTGTAATACCGTTTTAAGACGTTTTCTACATGTTTAGCTTGATTTTCATGTGATTTAGAGTAGCTAAATTTTGTATTTAGGATTTGATTTACTTGTTAAGACTTTCTTACTATGAATTGAAGCATGTTTTGTTCTTATTTTTGGCAATTCATTCTTAACTCCTAATTTGTTGGTTTAAGTGGACTCGAGAGATAAAAGTTGAATTATAGCAAAGTTGTCAAAACCCTTAGAATTCTGCCATGAGAATGACCTAGAAATCTTAGGGAAACACATAAAGAAGTTGCTTAATACCGTGCATGTCGTAGGTTCATATGGAGACTATGGAGTTTATTTCATGTGTAAGGCTCACAAAGAATCGATAGATTTTCTTGAGTATTTTACTTTTTGTTTATAAATTCATCTCATTGGTTCATTGCATGTGTTAGTTAAGCTTTTGACTTGTAAAATCACTTTCCTCAAATCTATAAATTCGTGTCTCCACATGTTTGTTTGTTTGTTTGTCTTTACTTTCAATCACCTATCCATGTTATGTCTTTTGACTTTGTAAAATCACTTTCCTCTTATGACTCTGAGGCTCTCTGGAGTTGGCTATTGCACCACTTTTGTCACAAAACAGTGTGATCGACAAGTTCATATTTGGAACAACTTCGAAATCTTTCATGAACTTCCTAAGTCACAAAGCTTCCTTAGCAGCTTCATAAGTCGCAACGTACTCCCCTTCCATAGTGGAATCAGCGATGCATCGCTACTTGATCTTCGCCATACTACAACTCCTCCATTCAGTTTGAAGGTTGACCTCGAAGTGGATTTCCTAGAATCCGTATCTGTCTGAAAGTCAGAATCTGTGTATCGTGTAAGGATCAAATCCCCACTGCCATACACTAGGCTGTAGTTCCTCGTTCTCCTAAGATAATTGAGGATTGCCTTCACGGTCGTCCAGTGATCTAATCCTTTATTGGATTGATACCTACTGACAATCCCTACTTCATAACAGATGTCGGGCCTAGTACACAACATAATATACATGAGGCTCCCTAACACTGAAGCGTAGAGGATCCGTCTCATATCCTCAACTTCTTCAGGAGTCTTAGGAAACAGATCCGTAGACAAGTGATTCCCGTTCCTGAAAAGCAACAAGCCTTCTTCGAGTTCTGCATCTTATATCTAGACAACATCTTATCAATATAAGACGTTTGAGACATTGCCAGCGTTCTGTTCTTCCGATTCCAGACAAACATAATACCTAAAACATACTAAACTTGTCCCAAATCATTCATTTGGAATTGCGAAGCTAGCTAATTCTTTACATCAGTAAGAAATCCTACCTCATTCCAAATGAGAAGGATATCATCCACGTACAATATCAGAAATGCGACAGTTTTGTCGACGATTTTCTTGTAGACACAAGGCTCGTCAACATTCTGATAAAAGCCATAAGATTCTATTGCCTCATCAAACCTTATATTCCAAGACCTCAAGGCTTGTTCCAGTCCATAAATGGACCTATGAACCCGGCAAACCTTTTGCTCTTGGCCTTGGGTTATGAACCCTTTGGGCTGGTTCATGTAGCTGGTTTCGTTAAGGTTGTCATTCAGAAAGGCAGTCTTGACATCCATCTGCCATACCTCATAGTCATAATCCGCGACAATGGCCAGAAGGATCCTGATCGAGTTTACCATAACGACAGGTGAAAAGGTTTCCTCATAGTCAACCCCTTCGACCTGGGTAAAACCCTTTGCCACTAGTCGTGCTTTGAAGGTCTGTACCTTCCCATCTACGCTACGTTTACGCTTGTAGATACATTTACAACCTATAGGTTTTACCCCATCCGGTTGATCCATAAGCTCCCAGACAGAATTGAAGTACATCGACTCCATTTCCTGATCCATAACTTTAATCCATTAGTCCTTGTCAATGTCTGCCATTTCCTGATCATAGGTAAATGGATTCTTGTAGTCATCACCAGGATTGACGACTTGGGTTTCGGCTAAACCCATGTAACGTTCAGGCTGCCTAACATGTAAACCCGAGATCTTTTTTGGAACTTCCTTATTATCAAACAACAAAAAGAAAGAAGAAATGAATGTTTAAAACTTGGTTCCCCATGTTTTAAAAAGAAAAGTAATGAAGTGAAAGACAAAAGGAAAACAAGGAAGAAAAAGTTTAAACCATTTTGGTTTGGTTTGCTTTTAAACACAAAAGAAGAAAGGGAAATGAAACAAATGTTTTATATTAAGTTATTTTGGTTTTGTTAAGAAAAGAAAAGAAAAGAAAGAAAGAAGATAAAGGAAAGAAAAGAAAAGGAAAAAAGAAATAGAAAATGAAAAAGCAAAAGTGCAAAAAGACAAACTCTTCCACCGATTGATTTTTTTTAAAAAGGGTTTCTCTCCATTTTCTTCTCTTTCATCACAATCTAAGGCTGAAGCTTCGTGGTTGAAGGAGAAAGGAAGAAGAAGGAGGCCATTTTTGGTGATTTTGGGCTGGAGTTGCAGAAGGAAAGAGGAAAACTCAAGGGAATTCATTTTACAAAGAAGAAAATCAACTCGGACAAGCTCTGATTTTCTGTTCATCTCGAGCTCCACAAGAAGAGGTAAGAGTTGAGCTTTTGTTTTGTTAAAGTTAACTCATATTGGAACAAAATTCGTGAGGGAAGCTCGAGCTAATTCTGATGTTAAGTTGCTGTTTTGTTAAGAGGAAGGCAAAAGACAGAAATTTGCTGTCAAATCCGAGAAGTCTCTGATGTTTTGGTTGTTCTGATGTGTATACTTGGAGTTAGAAGCTCTAATTGGTATGGTGCGAAAGCGTATTCAATTTCCTACAAGTTTTGTTAAGGAATTGTGAGAAGAAAATGATTGGAAGATGTTGTAATCTTCAGGTTAAGTTTCGGGTTGCAGCAGGAAGTGAAATCTGGAACAGCAGCAGAATCATTTTAGGGGTTAAGCTACTGAGGTAATTTCTAACCAATACGTTAGGAATCTCATTTTCATGTCTTCATAAGCGTTTTAGAGGGTTCAAAAAGGAAGAGTTTGGTATAAAGTACATTCTTTTTGGATAAGTAATGAAGAAGTTATGGCTGTCTGAAAACAGGGCAGAAAATTTGAAAATGCTGGAATTTTGAAAGTGTGTTTTCATGCAAGTTTTAAGGTCAAAAATCATGAGCTCAAGGTTCTAATGATTGATTTGGCTTTTTTGACAGGCCAAGAGCAAATAGGTCAAGTTTACAAGCCAAGGTTCCAATTCTAATACGGTGAGTGACTCTATCTTAGAACTATGTTTGACCTATGTTTTTCTTCATGAACATAAGTGTTGATAATTACATCTTGATTGAACTAGTTGTGAATGGCTTCATAGAGTTTTCTAACATAAAGTCATGATGGAACCTAAGCATGCTTTGAATTAGTTGTAACTATAAATCCAAGTATGGAAACTAAGTTATGAAAGTATGCTTTCCTTTAGAGAATGTTTTGTGTAAATCCACTTGGGAACATGTTTAGATGATAATGTGAAAATGTCAAGAAATTGTTGTATGAGTTATAAAGATATGATTTCCATGGTACACAAATTATGCCCTTGTTTGGGGTTAACCCCTAATACTGAAGGACATTCGAGAAGGTACTTAGGGGGGAATGAATCATGATATCCCAATACTGAAGGACAATGAGAAGGTATTCGGGAAGTAAATGGTTTTACCTAAATACTGAAGGACAATGAGAAGGTATTCGGGTAGTAAATGGTTTTACCTTAATCTTTTGAAGGACATAGAGAAGGTATTAGGAAAACCAAACGACTAAAGGTATTCCACGTGCACGTGAGAGAGAGAGAGAGAGGTATGAACCTTATTGGAATAAATGTAACTCTACCACCTCTATGGTTTGATGTGGAGTCATGTCATGTGCTTATTGTTATGAGCTTTTATATTATTGATCTATCTACCCTCGAAAAGTTAGTACATTTCGAGTTGTGTGCTATGCACAAGTGGTGACTTAAAACACTGTAAATTGGAAGCATGGTTTGTTAATGTTTACAAAGCAGGATGTTAAGCTATTTTGTACTTATAATCGCCATTATTATGATTCACACTGTGAGCTTATAATGTTTTAAAGATAGACACTCACTTGAGCTTTTTAGCTCATTCTTTCAATGTTTTCAAACATTTTCGTAGAGATCGAGCTCCTTGTACACGACATCCTGCCATAGTCTCTTGGAAGTTTCATAAGTTGTTAGTTTGTACGTGGTTGGTGTTGTATAGCAAGTCGTTATGTAGTTATAGAAGTTTTGTACATTAGTGGTTGTATAAACATTGAAGTTTGTCTTGTGTTGTTTTGATGCACTTGACTTTTAGTTTCAAGAGAGACTTATGAAGGGTTTCTCCTTGTGTATGTTTAATAGTTGTCCAGTTTCTGCTGTGTTATGTTAAAATGTTCCATATGCGAACATAGTATGTTATCAAGAGTACAGGGTCAACAAGTATTGTAAAGAGATAAACAATGTCTGTTGGCTTCACGCCGCCTTTCGAGCCTAGTTTTCAGGTAGTTCGGAAGGGGGTGTGACAATTTGGTATCAGAGCAGTTAGCTCCATGGGAATTTGAAAGAGCAAGTTAGCTCTAGAAGAAACTGAAAAGTAAATAGCAAGTTATTGAGTTAGTTCAATAGAACTAGTCGAGCATGGTCCAAGTAAGGACAAGAGTAAGTCCAGTCAGGACTAGAATGTGAACACAAGTCTAGAATTGTGCGTTTGAGTTGAGTACTCATTACATGTCTAGTATGTTAATATGTTATAGAAGTCATGCCACCACGTACTAGCAGACGATGCAGGCAAGATCTGGAAGGGACGCAGGATCCTACCCAAGATCAATCCCAGTGGAGATCTAGTGCCCCGAGAGTTCAGATAGGGGCCAAAACTAAGCAGCATGCTAATTCCTCACAGGAGGTAGGTAAGCCATAGGTAGCAGGGCTAAGTAATCCAGATAAGACATATATAATAGATCACCTAAAAGAATTAGGAGCCACAGTGTTTGAGGGTTCCAAAGATCCAGTTGAAGCTAAGGTTTGGCTAAATAAGCTTGATAAATGTTTTGATGTTATGAGTTGCTCTGAGGAGCGAAATGTTAAGTTGGCCACATTCTTGCTGCCAAAGAAGGTAGAAGGATGATGGAAATCGATGTTAGCAAGTTGTAGTGATGCACGTACTTCACACTGAAACTTTCAGAAGTATATTTGAAAATAAATATTACCCTAGCACGTGCATCGAGAGGCGAGAGAGGGATGAATTTTGTTAGAACTAAAACAAGATACACTTTTCGGTGGTGAGTATGTATGAGAGAAGATATACCGAGTTGTCGCGGTATGTTGATGTGATTGTGGCATCTAAAGAGCGACAGTGTCGACGATTTGAAAGAGGGTTACGACCTGAGATACGTACCCCAGCTACGACCATTGCTAAGTGGGTGACTTCTCTCGGTGGTAGAGACCGCTCTACGTGTTGAGCAGAGTATAGCAGAGGAGAAGTCGATGAGTGAAGCCTAGTTGTGGAGGCTTGGCAGCAGCGATTTCAAGGTCGTGAGCGGCGGAGGTTCACACTTGGAGTAAATGTTTCCAAGTCAATAAGACTTTAAGGAGCAAGCTAGTAGCCAAGTAGCCAGGCATCGAGGCGGATGATTGTGGGTAGTGCCTATCGAGGCGAGTTAAAAAGGACCTAGTTAGTTTGTTTGATTGGCGCGACAAGTTGCGGGAGGGCAAGAGTCTATGCCGGTATAGCAAGGAAAACTCCATGTGTGATCATTGCAAGAATCATCAAGGTCATTGTCTTGTGAATGTTGGTACATGCTACTAGTGCTGACAACCAGGACATGTCAAGAGGGATTGTCCACAACTATGGACAACACCGCATGCAGAGGACTAGGAGTTAAGTCCCGATTAGTTGAGCGTAGAGAGTATCGTGAGTTGCAAGAGAGGGCACAAGTGGTGTTAAACTAAAGAGAGTTGTAGGGAGGCCTAGGCAACACGGAAAGGTCTAGGTTATGACTCAAAGAAGAAGGCGAGGATGCACGAGATATGATTATTGGTACAATTACTATTTGAAATGTACTGCACTTGTCTTGATAGAACAAGGTGCTACACATTTCTTTGTTTTTAGTATGTTCTTGACTAAGTTGAATGGGAAGCTAGAACCTTTATGTAAAAGGTTAGTTATATACACTCCGGTTGGGATGCTTTATTAGTCAATCCCGGTGATGCAAAATTGTGAGGTCTTAGTAGAAGGTCTCAATATGTTAGTGGATCTTCTTCCACTAGAGTTGCAGGTGTTAGATGCAATCCTAGGAATGGATTTCTTATTCACTCATTATGCTTCCAGAGATTGCCATATAAAGGAAGTTGTTTTCAAGAAACCAGGATTAGCTGAAGTGGTTTTATGGGATGAAAGAAAGATTATCCCTACGAGTTTGTTTTCAGCATTCAAAGCTCAGAAGTTATTGAGGAAAGGTTGCACGACGTTTCTTGCACATGTAGTTGAGGTGCAGAAAGAAAAGTTAAAACTAGAAGATGTTCTTGTTGTGAACGAGTTTCTTAATGTTTTTCCAGCAGATCTGTCAGGGTTGCCACCTGATAGGGAAGTTGAGTTCACTATTGAATTACTACCAGGAACAACACCTATTTTGTAAGCGCCGTATAGAATGGTTCCAAGTGAGCTCAAAGAGCTGAAGACGCAGTTACAAGAACTAGTTGATAAAGGATACACCAGACCTAGTGTATCACCCTGGGGAGATCAAGTGTTATTTGTAAAGAAGAAAGATGGTACCCTTGGATTATGCATTTATTATGGATAGTTAAACAAGTCACGATACGTAATAAGTATCCTTTACCCCGTATAGATGACTTGTTTGACCAGTTATGAGGTGCATCGATGTTTTGTAAGATTAATTTAAGATCAGGATATCATCAGTTAAAGGTAAGGGAATCAGATATTCCTAAGACAGCATTCAGAACCAAGTACGGGCATTATGAGTTTCTAGTAATGTCGTTCGGTTTGACGAATGCACCAGCAGTTTTCATGGACCTCATGAACAGAATATTCCACCAGTATTTGATCAGTTCGTGATAGTATTTATTGATGATATACTAGTTTACACAATTAATAGGAAAGCTCATGAGAAACATTTGAGGATTATTCCACAAACACTACGAGATAAGCAGTTGTACGCTAAATTCACAAAATTTGAGTTTCGGTTGAATTAGGTAGTGTTTCTGGGGCATGTTGTTTCAGCAAATGGAGTTAGTGTGGATCCGCATTAAGTGAAAGTTGTGGTCAACCGGGAGAGACCAGCCAGTATGACAGAGGTACGTAGTTTCCTAGGCTTGGCAGGATACTACAGACGGTTTGTTGAGAATTTCTCACGATTAGCATTACCCTTAACAGCTTTGACAAAGAAGAATGCTAAGTTTGAATGGTCGCATAACAAGTGCGACGAGTTTTGGTGGAGTGAAAAGAGATTAGTTACAACACCTATTACGACACTTCCGTGCGGGAAAAGAGTATGTGATTTCTTTGTGATGCCTCGAGACAAGGTTTAGGGTGTGTTCTGATGCAAGAAGGAAAAGTAATAGCTTATGCGTCAAGACAATTGAAAAAGCACGAATGTAATTACCCTACCCATGATTTCGAGCTAGCAGCAGTTGTTTTAGCACTGAAGATCCGGAGACATTACTTGTTTGGTGAAAGGTGTCACATCTACACAGATCATAAGAGTCTGAAGTATATCTTTGATCAGAGGGAGTTGAATATGAGACAAAGAAGATGGTTAGAACTTATTAAAGATTATGATTGTACTATAGAATACCATCCTGGTAAGGTGAATGTGGTAGCAGATGCATTGAGCAGGAAGTGAAGACTTCCTAGGGATACCAAAGACTCTCTTCCATGCACTTATACATTGTGGAAATCGAGATTAAAATTTTCGTCTTTCAAATAACAACTCCTTTTTTGTAAATGCACGAACTTCCTTTTTATAGAGTTAAGGAAGCAATGCAATGGTAAGGGTAGTGTTCCAACGTTCTACTTCATTTTCGTTAAGAAGAAAAAAAATTAACATTTCGTAGCATTTCAATTCTATGCTTGCGGTTCTTAAAGCTTTAATGGTAGTAGCGTGAGGACTTTTATTGAACCTTGCCCAAGGCCTTATCAAACATAAATTTATAAGACTTGGCAACATACATACTTTTTATAGAATTTTGCAATGATTAGTGGATGGAGTCCTCTATAAGAATCAGGTTTCTAGTATTAATTAAGTGATTTGATTTTTGAAAGCTAATAAAAATTAAATTATATTGAAAAGTGGAGTTTAATTTTACCGAAAAATTTGGTTAATTGTAAACATGAAGTACAAGTATGACATTGGGTATGAAAATATAAAAAATGCAAGAATCCTAAGTCGAGAATTAGTAAGGTATTATATTGACTCTCTGAACCACAATTGAACAGATCAAAAATCTAAATCAACTCTTCGGTCTACTTTGACAACTAAAGAAAACATTAAAAGGTTATCTAAGGCTCAAAAAGTTAACTTAATCATTCATGCAATAGGTTAATCATAGAAAAACATTTAGTGTATTCTAGTTGCACTTATATTTTCAAGGTGAAATAAAAAAAAAATTATATTTTGAGAATAACTATAAACCCGAGACTCTTTGGAATTTTCTAAAAAAAACAAAACAAAACAAAACAAATAAAGAAAATGATGGGAATGCTTGGTGTTGGTTTTGTTTTTAAAATAAAAGAAAAAGGAAAGAAAAGAAAAGGGAAAAAAGATAAAGAAGAATAAAAAAATAAAGAAGAAAGTGGTGGTGGGGACTCCACCACAGTTTGGAGTTTTTAAAAGCAATTTTAACCCATTTCCACTCCATTTTTCTTTCAATTTCATCAAAGAGAAGAGGGGATTCGAGGGAGAAGGAGAAAGGAAGAAGAAGAGGAGGAGCATTCAGGTTTTGAGGTTGAAGAAGAAGAGAGAAGGGTTACACAAGTTCCATGGCAGCAAGTGATCAACTCATCCTTATTCTGATATTCTGATCATTTCGAGCTCAACGTAAAGAGGTAAGAGTTCAGGTTTTGTTTCTTGAAAGTTAATTCATTTTTTAACAAAGTTCTTGAAGGAAACTCGAGCCAATTCTGTTCTTAAGCTACTGTTTTGTGAAGAGGAAAGACGAAGACATAAATTTACTGTAAAAGTCGAGAAGACTCTGGTTTTTTAGTTGTCCTGATCTGTAGATTTGGAATCCGATGATCTATTATGTATGGCTGGAAAGCTTATTGAATTTCCTACAACTTTCGTGAAGACATTGTGAATAGAAAATGATTGGAAGATGTTGTAAATATCAGGTAAAGTTTCGGATTGCAGTTGGAAATCAAATCTGGAGCAGCAGGAAGTTGTTTTTAGGGAAAACGTTTTCGAGGTATTTTCGAACTAATCTGTTAGGAATGTAAACTTAATGTCTTCATATGATTTTTAGAGGGTTAAAAAATGAAGAATTTGGTATAAAGTACATCCTTTTTGGCTAAGTAATGAAGAAGTTATGACTGTTTGAAGACATAGTATAAAATCAGTGAAATGCTGGAAAATTGGTTGGAGTGTTTTCTTGTAGTTTTAAGGTTAAAACCCACGAGCTCGAGGTTCTAATACATGGATTTGGTTTGTTTGACAGGCCAAGAGGTGATAGTCGAGTGTACGAGCCAAGGTTCTAGTTTAACACTGTGAGTTACAAAACGAACTTCGAAAATGAACTATATGCTTTAGATATGTTTTAAGAAAACAAGTTTTGCTAGAATGAAATGGTTTCAATGCTTTATGTATTTTTTTTGAACACATATTTCCCTAGAAATGTTTTCAAGTATTCATTGTGAGCCTAAATGGCTTGATGAGTTATACATGAGCATATGTTTATTAATTTCTGAATTTTATTGAAATGTTATGATTTCTAGCAAGTATGTACTAGCAAGTATGATTTAAAGATTTCCAGTTTTATGAACAAGCTGAGTAAGCTTGAGTTTTATGAAAGAAAAGATAAGCAGGCATGTTCAAATATTTTCACGTGATTTTCTGAGATATTGAGCCTGAGGCTTTATGGTACCGTGTGCACACAGGTCATTTCTGTTGTCGACGTTGAGTGTACTCCGTGACAACAGCGCTGTCGTGAGTGTTGGGCGGGCCACACTACGACAAAGACGATGGGAGTGCTGGGCGGGCTCCACTACATCGTAGAATAGACGTTGGTTGTACTGGGCGTGCGCTACACAACGTGGATTGTGACATGTTTTAAAAGGGTTTATATCATTTACATGCCTTACGAGATTTTAAAGACATACTTGCTGGTTTTTCTGGAAAGTTATTATGATTACACAATTACTTTAACATTTGATTACAAATACATATGCTCATTAGTTTTCAGGTGACATGTTTTACAAGTTAAAGATTTTAAACTCAGTCACTCACTGAGCTTCATAGCTCATTCTTTCAGTGTTTTCAAACTTTTCAGGTAGAGATCGAGCTCCTGGTACGTGACATCCTGCCATAGTCTCCTGAAGCTTCATAAGTTTGATATTTTAGACGTGGTTGGTGTTGTATAGCAAGTCCATATGTTTTCTAAATTATTTTGAGAGAACTATGTAGTTATAGTTGTTTGTACATAAGAGGTTGTATAGACAATGGTTTGTCTTGTTTGGTTTATGATGCTTTTGCCTGTTTAAGTTTTCAAGAGAGACTTAAGAAGAGTTTCTCCTCATGTATGTTTTATAGTTGTCCAGTTTTCGATGTGTTAAGTTTAAAGTGTTCCATATGTGAACATAGTATGTTTATCAGGTAAAGCAGAGTCAGAAGGTATTCTTAAGAGGTAACAACGTCTGTTGGCTTCACGTCGCCTTTCGGGCTAAGTTAGCAGGTAGTTCGAGAGGGGGTGTGACAATAAGTAGACAATGCATAAAACAACTAGTTTCCAACGTGATTTCCCATAGAGCCTCGAGTCTCCTCCTTGGTTCTCAAAATTGATCCTCAAAACTTTTAAACAATGATCTAATCGAAATGAAGGGTTAGGACGGAAGGAATCTAGATATTCCTAATGTACAACATAAGTGAATTTGGATCGCTAACTCGATTTTTGGTTGGCAAATACAAAAACCAATACATTGTGAAATTAACAATCAATAAGCAATTAGGTATGGAGAGAATGCAGTAAACATTTTGAAAGAAATTCTAACCTAAAGGAAATAGAATTTACCTTTTTAGCTTTCCCAGCAGCTACACGTTGCTCTTTTGTGAAACACACGAACTGTACTCCTATTGAAATAAAGAGAACACCCCCAGTAGTATTCACTACATATCCTCTATGTTCTTTAGAACGAAGTCTTGGCGAGAAGCTTTGATTTCGAGGAAACAGGTGAAATTTTCACTGAGAACTTTTCAGTGTGAATCAATCAGTTCAGTTCTCACACTCAATACACATATCGATAGGGAAGAAAGAGTAGCAGGAAAGTTGGAAATGTGTCAATTACACGCTCCTCTATAATTTATTTAAAAATATTTAGTTAATCAAATTAATTAATAATATAATTAAATATATTAATTATATTAATACATATTACCTATTAATTTAATTAAATCACATTGAATTAAATAAATTAATTAATTCTTAAATTAATTAATTATATTTAATTTAGGTTATCAATGATTAATTTAGGTTGTCAGTAGATATCAATCCAATCCAGGATTAGATCATTGGACAATCGTAAAGGCAATCCTCAAGTATCTTAGGAGAACGAGGAACTACAGCTTAGTGTAGTGTGGTGGGGATTTGATCCTTACGGGATACACAGATTCTTACTTTCAGTCCGATAAGGATTCTAGGAAGTCAACTTCGGGGGCAGGCTTCTTTCTGAATTGAGGAGTTGTAGTATGGCGAAACATCAAGCAGGGATGCATCGCCGATTCCACTATGGAAGTGGAGTACGTTGCGGCTTGTGAAGCTGCAAAGGAAGCTGTTTGGCTAAGGAAGTTCGTGACAGATTTGGAAGTTGTTCCAAATATGAACTTGCCAATCACACTCTTTGTGACAACAATGGTGCAGTAGCAAACTCCAGGGAGTCTCAAAGTCATAAGAGAGGCAAACACATTGAGCGGAAGTATCATCTGATACGGGAGATCATGCACCACGAAGACGTGACAGTCACGCAGATAGCGTCGGAGCACAACGTAGCTGATCCATTTACAAAGCCCCTCACGGCTAAGGTGTTTGAGGGTCACCTAGTGAGTCTAGGTCTTCGAGTACTCCTAACTAGGGCAAGTGGGAGATATGTAAACGGGTATTCGATACCCTAGTTTATTGTATTACTTCGTTGAAATTTATGTACATTTCATAAATGTATTTTCTCCACTAGCTTAGTCAAAGTGGGAGTTTGATGGGATTTTTGTCCTAATCTCGTGTTTGTAAATTACTATTTGAAATTAATAAAGAGATATTTATTTCTTCATTTTATGTCTCGCATTTTATACAAACCTTGACCAATAAACTAAGCTCCAAGGTCATTGAATATATGAGAGAACTAGAACTTGAACGGTGTGTAGTGGACAAATAGGGAGGATCACGTTCGAGTAAATGACTCGAACGGTCTACAATATATGGATAGGGTTGGAGACCTAATCCTGGATGCATTGTGGATGCGACCCGCTTTGTATTAAGATACAAACGAGGTGATCTGACTCATTCATGTGGTTGACATGCGAGTGGGGGCATCATGTACAATGAGATTCTACAAGACCGAACCGTGAATTATTAGATCTACTGATGTAACACCGTTGACAGTAAAGACTAATAACTTCGTAGATGACCATAAGTTACTCGACTTGAATCCTGAGCGTGTTACGCACTCCTGTCTGCGAGGGTCTGTCCTTTGACTAGTACGGGTGAGGGTGGTAATAGTTACTCGCTCAACATGCCTACCTTCTCAAGGTCAGAGCAAAGTAGGGAGCTAGGAACTTAACTACGCGAGATGGAACTCACTCCTTCCCGCCTTTAGGGAAACTAGATGGGTTGTTCCCTTAAGTGCTGTCTCCAGGGCTTGGACAACGGGCGCCCACTCTCTTATTGTCACGAGAGAGTTGTTGTGTATGGTTGAACCACTACAAGGTTGTTTTTCATTAGAGTAACAATGGGGACTAAGGAGTAAGAAGTAGACACAGGGGTAAGACGGTTATTTGACCAAGCAATGTCTATGAACAACCTGTGAAGGGTCGACTCGTGGCCATTGATTATATCAGTGGACACGTAATATTCTGCACTCATGGGATTGCAGGTACGGGCTTTAGTGGAGTGTACCGTAGCTAATGAATGTTGATTAACCGAGTCAAAGAGTTTGATAGGTAAATCTCGGATCATTGGAGCTCGTCACTATAGGTCCATTAGGTCCCTCGGTTGACTCAATCTGGGTTAAAAGAAGGGTTTATGTTTTGGTGTGAATTGAAGTGTTCAAGTTCACTTAAAATGCATTTATGTCATTTATATGAGATATGAAAGATATAGTATATAGTTTAATGTGAATGAGATTCATAATAAACTATAGGTTTGCTTAATTGTTGAATTAGGGCTAATTGGAGAAATTAATTGAGAGAAATTAAATTGAATTTGACTCAATTTAATAAATCCACATTGTTGCAAATGTGATTTGTAATATGAGATATGAGATATCTTATAATATATGGTGATGCAAATATGATTTGCATAACCTATAGTTGTGGTAAAGTGGTAATAATGTGGAGATTTGAACTCCATCTGTTTGCACTATTTAAACCCTTCTTGCAAGAAGGAAATCATCTCATTCGCTCATTTTTTGGAATTCTAACCAAAAAGAAGAGAAAGTTCTCTCTCAACTCTCTCAACTTTTCTCCTCTCTTCTCCAAAACAACAACTTCCCACAAACTTCCTTCTTCCAAAAGAAGAGCAACCGAGACTCCGATTGGTTGTTGTGGACCTTTGTTCGAGAGAAGAATTCGAAGAGATCGAGATTGCACGAAGTGTTCGTGATTCGCTGGAAGGGATTTTCAAGAAGGTTTTCAACAAGTAAGTATCTTGTATTTACTGTTTTTCCTTTCCGTTTAAGCATGTTTCGCCTAAATTATTAGGTAATTGATTTTAATGAAATTGAGTAGCATAACGATACCACGACGATTCGATCATCTTAGTTCGCTATACTGGTTTCTCATTGTCTTCAGCGCCCGAATCCAATATCCAGGTAGAGTCACTACTCTCCACATGTTTCAGTTACTAGTAAATCATATTTACCTTGATTCTTCCTCTCAGCAAAGAACTTGGGACAGTTTCTCTTCCACTGGCCATCCCCATTGCAGTGGAAACACTTTCCTTTCTCTGCAATTTCCTAGACCTTCTTGCCCTTTTGGGCGGCAGCATGGTCAGCTTTACCCTTCTTCATCTTCATCTTTAACTTATCGGAAGAGAGCAAAACGATAATTCAGCTAGACATTTTTGTTGAAAAAATCAAATATAGTTTTGTGTCAATCTCGCATAAACATTTTTTAAATCCAAACAAATTTTAGCAAAATTTAATCCTATGATCCCTATGTCATTTAAAATTGCAATGGTATCTTAAAGGTTTAGAATGACCGCTACCGAAGGGTGAACAGAAACACTTCTCTTCTAAGACGAGACATTCTCGACCAGACCTTAATCCCAGAATAACTCTTATTTCATTAGGCATCCAATTACCATTATTTTGTCGAATTCATTTACACTTAACGAATCCCGTGAGTGTCACCCTCAATCTTTAAGTTTCAAAGTATCCGTCGAAACAATAGCCACCGAAGGGTGAACCACGAAGGAAAACCAACAAGGAAACTGTATCAATTTCAGAAATTCACGGTGTATCGACTCCCATGATCAAAGCCCTCCGAAAGGATTGTCTGGTCCAGGCCAAACTAGCAGGCGGATCATAGGGGTCTCACGGTGTGAATCGAAAGAAAAGACCGTGGGTCCCCTTTTCACAGTTCCCGCTCCCTCTCACTATAAGTACTATCTTCATCTACTTTGATATTGATCCATACAAATACCATAAGAATGGGGACGCTCTCATTTGCGCCACGAGGCTGAGTATGGATCTCACGGTGTGGACTTATCGGAGATTTGTGGTCAGAAAATTATGCACTTTATTTCCTCCCACTCAACACGTTATAATTTTCGCCATTGACCTAGATAAACCGACTAAAATTTACCTAAATCTACCAATATAACTCTTATATTGAATTTAGGCCTAAGTTTATAATCACATTATTACTTAGGTATATGTGGGTAAATTAATCAAATTTTAATTAACGACACTCATGAAAAATATAACCTAAAAATCTCCAGACCGAATTGACTCCCAGGTCGATTCTAAGATAGGGGAGTTACTTATCAGTCACCATTCAAAAATTATATTTTGATTTCCTAATTCTAATCTTATTAGAACTAGAAAACCTAAGTGTAATTATTCAAGTTCTAAACACATTAAAGCTAATAATTAACTTAGGTTACATGCATTTCTATGTTATAGTGTTTGATCATTAATCAAATGAATAACTATACTATAACATAAATATTCATCACATGAAATAAAATGCATCAGCATACTTTAAACATGCATTTAATTATATAACCTATCATGCAAACTCTATATTATAACACTAATAATATAAATGATGCATGAATATCTTTAACCTAAGGTGGGATTTTAAATCTATATGACATACATTAGGCACATCTAATTTAATTAAATCATACATCACATGCATAAAATAATTAAATAGAAATAATTGACCGATTTTGGCACTTAGGGGCATTTATTTAATTAAATAACATTAATATAATGTTTATATTAATATTATTTAATAAAATAAAATAAATAAAATAATAAACACATTTTTCAAATAAAAAGAATAAAAAATAACAATTAAAGCCCCACGATTGAAAAAACTCTTCAACTGCCCATTTCTCGCGAACTGCTCGCTACACCTGTCCCCTACGAATGCAGCGTTGCAACGCCGTGGGCAGCGTTGATGGTTCTACCATAGAACTTTAATAAGGTTGATCTCTCAAATTCGTAAAATCTTTCTGTCTTTGACAAAGATTTGCACTCGCTTTTCCTCATAATTGAAGTCTAGGTCAACCGAAAGGGCCTTATAATCGATGACATGAGATGCATTCGGTTCATAACCCCGTAGCATTGATATGTGGAACACGTTATGCACTGCAGCGAGGGATGGTGGCAAGGCTAACCTATTAGTCACTTGACCAATGCACCCCAAGATCTCAAACGGACCTATGAACCTATAGGTTAGCTTCCCCTTCCAGCGAAATCTGTAAAAGGAATGAATTTCCCGCAGCGGAAGCGATGTGAATTGTCGTTGTTTCTTTATCGTTATAAATTTTTTAAAATTGAGATAAAACACATTCTATCTAGATTAAGCATGCATAAAACGAGATGAACCCAGTAAGTATCGTTACTAACCTCTTGAATATATCTTGTTTACGTTTCCTCCTCGGTCACGAACTCTCGATCAAACGATCTTCTCCAAAACACGAACCGTACCATAAAAGAAATCTAGGGGACACTTCCAGTTGAGCTTCTCGTGTGTTCTTGGGAGGATGAGGGAGAGTGGTGGCACTCTCTTTGGATTTTGGGTTTGTGAATGTGAGAAGAGATTGAGAGAGAATTGAGAGAAAATTCACTTGACTTTGGGACGGAATTCCAAAAAATGGAAACCATGCTCACCAAATGCTTCTTGCAGCACCTATTTATCATGGTGTGTGGTGGCGTTAAAACTCCACCAAATAAAAATTTAACCATAACAATATAATATGAAAATCATATTTCCATATCATATAATATAAGGTATCTAATAACTTATCATACAAATCACATTTGCATAACTGTGGAATTTTAAATTCAATCATATTAAATTTAATTTCACTAAAGTTAATTTCTCCAAACTTGCCCTAATTAATTAATTTGGCTAGACTATAGCTTATTATCAATCTCATTCAAATTATACTACAAATCATCTCCATGATATCACATATAAATGACATATATGACCTTTTAATGAATTTGATCACTTCAAATCCACTCGAAACTATAAACCCTCATTTAGTCCAATTTGAGCAAACTGAGGGACCTAATGGACCTACAAGTTACGAGCTCCAATGATACAAGATTAATCGATCAAACTCTTTAACCCGGTTAATCAACACTAATTAACTACGGTAACACTCCACTGAAGCCCGTAGCTGCAGTTTCCTCACTGTATGACAAGTTGTGTCAATCGATATAACCAATGCCCGTGAGTCAACCTTTCAGAGGTTCTTCTTAGTCATAGTTGTATCAAATTACCATTGTACCCATGTGTCTACCTCTTGCTCCTCAAGTCCCACTGCTCCTCTAATGAACAACATTGTTGCATGGTCCAACCATAAACAATATCCCTCTCGGGCCACTGAGAGGGTGGGCACGCGTTGTCGATGCCCTGGAGACAACAATTAAGGGAACAACCCCTCTAGTTTCCCTAGCTTGAGAACGAGTGAATTCCTTCTTGCGTAGGTAAGTCCCCAGCTCCCCCGTTGTCCTATCCCCAAGAAGATAGGCATATTGGGCGTACTCTTGCCACCCTCACCCATACTAGTTAGAGGACATACCCCCCAAGATATGAGTGCGTATCATGCCAAGGATTAAGGACGAGTCACTAATGGTCATCTATGAATTTGTTCATCTTTTACTGTTAATGGTGTTAAATGAATAGAACTAATAATTCACTGTCCCGTCTTGTACAATATCATTGCACATGATGCGCCCACTCACATGTCAACTACATGAACGAGTTGGATACCCTCGTTTGTAGCCAATACAAAGCGGATCGCACCCACAGTGTCACTAGGATGAGGTTCCCAACCCTATCCGTATACTATAGACTGTTCGGGTAATTAACTCCAACATGATCTCCCCGTGTGTGACCTATACACCGTTTGAACAAAGTTAGTGAAGGGAGCTCGAGAAAATTTTGAAGTTAACACTAATAGTTATGGTTGAAAAGCTTATTTAATTTCCTCTTTTGTGAAGAGGAAATTCAATAAGCTTTTCAACCATAACTATTAGGAAGGCAGAAGACAGAATTTTCTGTCAAATCCGAGAAGCCTCTAGTGTTTTGGTTGTCCTAATCTGTAGATCTTGAATCAAAAGTTCTGATAGGTATGGTTGGAAAGCTTATTGAATTTCCTACAACTTTTATGAAGAAATCGTGAGTAGAAAACGACTGGAAGATGTTTAAAATTACAGGTTAAGTTTGTTGTGCACCAGAAAATCGAATTTGGAAACAACAGCAGATTATTTTTAGGGAAGAAGATTTCTAGGTATTTACGAACCAATCTGTTGGGAATCTCAACTTAATGTCTACATATGATTTTTAGAGGGTTCAAAAAGGAAGAATTTGGTATAGAGTACATCATTTTTAGATAAGTAATGAAGAAGTTATGACTATTTGAATACAGGGTATAAATCTGTGAAATGCTGGAAAATTCGATGGTGTGGTTTTTGTAATTTTAAGGTTAAAAATCATGAGCTCGAGGTTCTAATACATGGATTTGGTTTGTTTGACAGGCCAAGAGGAGATAGGTCGAGTTACGGGCCAACGTTCTAGTTTAACACTGTGAGTGACAAAACGAACCTCGAAAATGGTTTATAGGCTTGTATTATGCTTATGAAAATGCAAGGTTTTGCTTAAACGAAATGGTTTCAATGCTTAATGTTTTCCTTGAAACACATGTTTATGATTTCATATTTTCTAAGAAATGATTTCAAGTGCTCGTTGTGAGCCTAAATGTCTTGATGAAATTTATATGTGAGCATATGTTCTTGATTGTCAAAATTTATCGAAATGTTATTATTTCAAGCAAGTATGTACTAGCAAGTATGATTTAAAGATTTCCAGTTTTAATGAACAAGCTGAGTAAGCTTGAGTTTTACGGAAGGAAAGATAAGCAAACATGTTTAAATGTTTTTATGTCTTTATCTGAGTCTTGAATGAGTAAATGAATGAGACATTGAGTCCGAGGCTATATATTACCGTGTGCACACAGGTCATTTTCTGTTGTTGACTTTGAGTGTACTCCGTGACAACAATGCTGTCGTGAGTGCTGGGCGGGCCCCACTACATCGTAGAGTAAATATTGGTTGTACAGGGCATGCCCTACACAACGTGGATTGTGACATGTTTTAAAAGGATTTCTATCATTCATATGCCTTACGAGATTTTAACGATATACTTGCTGGTTTTTCTGAAAAGCTATTATGATTACACAATTACTTTTAATGCTTGATTACAAATGCATATGCTAATAGATGGTCAGGTGATATGATTTACGATTTAATAGTTTTCTTTTAAACTCAAGCCACTGACTGAGCTTCATAGCTCATTCTTTCAGTGTTTTCCCACTTTTCAGGTAGAGATCGAGCTCCCAGTGCCTGACATCCTGCCATAGTCTACCAGAAGCTCCACGAGCTTGATATTTTTTACGTGGGTGGTGTTGTATAGCAAGTCCACATGTGTCGTAGTAATGTTTGAGGGGACTATGTAGTTATAGTTCTATGTGCTTTAGTGGTTGAAATTATGTTATTAATTGTTTGGCCTGTTTGTGGTTCTGATGCTTTTGCCTGTTCAGATTTGAAGAGAGTCTTAAGTAGGGTTACTCCTTACGTAGATTACGTAATTTTCAATATTCCGTTGTGGTATGTTTAAAGTGTTCTTATACAAGTATAGTATGCTTATAAGGTAAAACAAGGTCAACAGGTATCGTTAGAGAGGGGAACGATGTTGAGGTTGAAGATGCAAGCATCCAAAAAGGGTTTATTGCCTTTTAGACGTGGTGTTCATTTTTCTAAGGAACAATGTCCTAAGACATCTCAAGAAGTTGAGGAATGAGGCGGATTCCTTATGCATTGG
The DNA here is from genome assembly GCA_036507285.1 of Trichosanthes cucumerina. Classification (NCBI taxonomy): domain Eukaryota; kingdom Viridiplantae; phylum Streptophyta; class Magnoliopsida; order Cucurbitales; family Cucurbitaceae; genus Trichosanthes; species Trichosanthes cucumerina. The sequence goes on from CM071837.1 coordinate 15,345,083, forward strand.
TTGTTGGGAGCCTGATGTACGCCAGGTTGTGTATTAGGCCAGACATTTGTTTTGAAGTTTGAATGGTCAGTAGGTATCAATCCAATCTAGGACCTGAACACTGGACAACGGTTAAAATGATCCTTAAGTATCTTCGGAGAACAAGGAACTACATGCTTGTGTATGGGGCTAAGGATTTGATCCTTATAGGATACATAGATTCTGACTTTCAGACTGATAAAGATTCTCGAAAATCTACATTAGGGTCAGTATTTACTCTTAACGGAGGAGTTGTAGTATGGCGAAGAGTCAAGCAAGGATGCATCGCTGATTCCACCACGGAGGCCGAATATGTAGCATCTTGTGAAGAAGCTAAAGAGGTCGTTTGGCTAAGGAAATTCATGTTAGATTTTGAAGTTGTTCCAGATATAAGTATGTCTATCACGTTGTATTGTGATAACAATGGTGCTGTGGAAAATTCAAGGGAACCTCGAAGTAACAAGAGGTGAAAGCATATCGAGCGAAAATATCATCTCATCCGGGAGATCGTGAATCGAGGAGACGTGATCGTCATGAAGATATCTTCAGAGCAAAACATTGTTGGTCCTTTGAAAAGGCTCTCACGACTAAAGTATTTGAGAGTCACCTAGAAGGTCTTGGTTTACAAATCTTCCCTAACAAGCGCAAGTGGGAGTATATTGTACAAAGGGTTTAAATTCCCTAGTTTATTGTATTCACAATATTGTAATGTTTATTACTCCACAAGCTTTAGTTCAAGTGGGAGATTGTTGGGATTTGTGCCCTAAACGTATGCAATTTTGATAAAATAAATAAAAAGCTTTTTTTTTTTGGTAAAATTATATTCTTGCTTTATAAATCTAATAAAAAAAGCTCCAAGGTTATAATAAATGTTAAACATCAGTGTAGTAGACACTATTCGGGTTATGTTCAAGAGTATAACCTAAATGGTCTATGGTATAAGAATAAGGTTGGAAACCTTATTCTTGTAAAACCATGGATGCGACCAACTTTCTAATTAGTACAAATGAGGTAATCCAACTCATTCATGTGGTTGGCATGCGAGTGGGGGCATCCTGTATGAAGAGTTCATACAAGACCGGACTGCAAATTACTAGTCTGATCAGTATAACACCGTTAATAGGATAAGACTAATAATTTATAGATGGTCATTAGTGACTCGACCTGAATCCTGAGCAAGTTAAGAACTCCCGCTTACAGGGGTTTGTCCTTAGACTAATATGGGTGAGAGTGGTCTGTAGCTGACTCAATAAGCCTACCTTCTCAGTGACAGAAACTCGAAGGAAATCGGGGACTTTACTATGCAAGATCGAATTCACTCATTCATACACTAAGAAATTAGATAGGTTGTTCCCTTTAGAACTGAGTCCAGGTCTTGAACAAGGGAGCCCCACCCTCTAAACTAGCTTAATAAGGTATCGAGAGGGAATTAGGGAGTGGTGGGAACGTGTCATCCTGACGCGTTCCCAATTAATAAGATTAATAATTAATTAATTAACTGATAATTAATTCATTAAATTTAATTAAATCATATGTAATTCAAATATCATATTAATTAAATGAATAAATCACATATAATCCTTTTACACTTTATCCTATAGTTTAATGTACATCTCATGCACATGAAATTTTAACCTATAGTTTTCAAATATGAATCATATTCCCATTTGAATTTAATATTCGAACTCTTTCAAATATTTAATTCTCTCATATAATTTAATATCAATCATATTCACATTAAATTTATAATATATAGTTCCAAAACTATATATTATATCGTATCTACATACATTATATTTATTCCCTTATGAATTTGAACATTTTAAATTCAAACGATCTAAGAACCCTTTACGAGCTAAAAGGTTGACCTAATGGACCTACACATCAGAAGCTCCAACGATACGAGATTACTCAGTTAATCTCATTAACCTCATAATCAACATTCGTTAACTGCGGGAACACTCCACTAATGTCCCGCAGCTGCACTCTTCTCACTGCAGATATCTTTATGTGTCAACGGATATTGACCAATAACAACAAGTGAATCCTTCACGAATGTTCGTAACACAAACCGAGTCAAATTACCGTTTTACCCTTCTGTTACATCTTGTACCTTAAGTACCAGTGCTCCTGTAATGAACAATCTGTTTGTGGTCCTACCAACAAACAGAGTCCCTCTCAGGCCAATGAGAGGGTTGAGCCCTTTGTTCAAGTCTCGGAGACACCACTTAAAGGAACATTCCTCTACTTACACTAGTAGGTGGGAAGGAGTGGATTCCATCTTGCTAGGCTAAGTCCCCAGCTGATCACTCGGTATTGTCCCCAAGAAGATAAGCTCATCGAGTCGGCGAATCTGGCCACTCTCACCCATACTAGTCAAAGGACAATCCCTCGCAAACAGGAGTTCATAACCTGCTCAGGATTGAGATCAAGTTGCCTGAGTAATCGTAGTGAAATAGAAACCTAACTAGTCAACGGAGTTACATCTAGTGGTTACTATTTCGTGGTTCGGTCTTATGCAATCTCATTACATAGGATATCCCCACTCACATGTTATCTAGACGAACACGTTACGATCACAGTGTTTGTATCATATACAATGTGGGCCACATCCATAGTTTTAAAAGGGTAAGGTACCCAAACCTTATCCCCTAACTCTAGACCCTTTAGGCTGGATCTCGAACCGATATCCTTTATACGTACACTACATTAAGTGAAAGATACATTTAACAGCCTTGGATGTTTGGTTTATTGGATTTAGGGTTAAACAAAGGCAATATCGAAATAATGAATAATAACACGTTATTGGAGTAATAACAATTTATTACAATAATTAGAACATAAATTACAAAATATGAGTGTTAGGGCACAAAACCCCAACAAACTCCCACTTGAACTATGAGTGTTAGGGCACAAAACCCCAGCAAACTCCCACTTGAACTAAAACTCTAGTGGGGTACATCATAATCTAAAATAGTGGTTATAGAGATAGAAATACAATAAACTAGGGCATCCATATACCCATCCATATCTCCCACTTGCCCTAGATTAGCCAATGTACATGTCTCGTAAACCTAGACTCTCCAAATGACCCTCGAACACTTTAACCGTGAGAGTCTTTGTAAACAAATCAGCAATGTTGTGCTCTGAACTGATCTTCGTGACTGTCACATCTGCTCGTTGCACTATTTCTCGTATTAGGTGATACTTCCTCTCGATGTCCTTGCCTCGCTTATGGCAGCGAGGTTCCTTCGAATTGGCTACCGCACCAATGTTGTCACAGTATAAGGTGATGGGATATTCCATATTTGGAACAACTTCCAAATCAACAAGAAATTTTCTTAGCCAAACAGCCTCTTTAGCTGCTTCACAAGCAGCGACATACTCAGCCACCATCGTGGAGTCAACGATGCATCCTTGCTTGATGCTTCGTCATACTATAGCTCCGCCGTTAAGGGTGAAAACTGATCCCGATGTGAATTCCTAGAATCCTTATCGATCTGAAAATAAGAATTAGTGTATCCAGTAAGGATCAAATCCTTAGTCTCATACACAAGCGTATAGTCCCTCGTTCTCCTATGGTACTTGAGGATATTTTTAACTGTTGTTCAGTGGTCTAACCCTGGATTGGATTGGTACCTACTGGTTATCCCAACTGCATAGCAAATATTTGGCCTTGTGCACAACATAGCATACATCAAGCTACTTACTGCAGAAGCATAGGGAACACGTCTCATATCCTCAACTTCTTGAGGTGTCTTAGGACTGAAGGGAATGAGAATCCTCGCGTGTGAAGACGATTGAATCGTCATGGTATCATCATGCTACATGTGTTTATTAAAATGATCTAGCTATTAGATCTTGGCTAAACATGCTACATTGTACAGCAAGAAGAACATATTTACTTGTTGTAGACCAATTCAACAATCTCTCCTACAGATCACGATTCTTCGTGCTCCTCGATCTCAATGAACTCTTCCCACTATCGGATCCCAAACACTACCAAAATAGATCTTCTTGGTTGTTCTCTTTTGGAGAAGGGAAGTTGGTGGGAACTTTTGTGTTTTGGAAGGTGAAGAGAATTGAGAGAGTAGAGAGAATATCACTGTTGGATTCTTAGGGCAAAATCCCAAAAGGACAACTTGGCTTCTCTTAGCTTAGCATAACAAAACCCTTTTGCAAAGGGGTTTAAATAGTGGAATGATGGAGTTCAAAACTTCACATTATTACCACTTTACCACAAGTATAGGTTATGTAAATCTCATTTACATAGTCACATAATATAAGATATCTCATATCTCAATAATTGTGTATTAATTAAATTGAATCACATCCAATTTAATTTCTCTCAATTAATTTCTCCATTTAGATATTGATTCAACAATTAGGCTAACATGTAGTTTATTATGAATCTCATTCATATTAAAGTATATATTATATCATTTATATCTCATATAAATGATATAAATACTCTTAAAAGTGAAATTGAACACTTCAATTTCATGCGAAAACATTAATCCTTCTTTTATCCCATATTGAGCCAACCAAGGGACCTAATGAACCTACAGTGACGGGCTCCAATGATATGAGGTTAACCTGTCAAACTATTTGATTGATCAACCAATATTCATTAGGTGCAGTAACATTCCACTATAGCTTTGTGGTTGTACTCCCATCGAGTGTAGAATATTACGTGTCCACCGATATAACCAATGCCCATGAGTCGACCCTTCACAGGTTGTTCGTAGACATGGTTGGGTCAAATTACCGTTTTACCCCTGTGTCTACTTCTGGTTCCTTAAGTCCCCACTGTTCCTCTAATGAACAACATATTGTGATGGTCCAACCATACACAACATCCTTCTCAGGCCAGTGAGAAGGTGGGCGCCCATTGTCCAAGCCCTGGAGACAGCACTTAAGGGAACAACCCCTCTAGATTCCCTATAGGCGGGACCGAGTGAATTCCATCTCGCGTAGTTAGGTTCCCATCTCTCTACTTGGTTATGTCCCTGAGAAGATGGGCATATTGGGCAAGTAACTGAGACCACCCTCACCTGTACTAGTCAAAGGTCAGACCCCCGCAAACAGGAGTCCGTAATACGCTCAGGATTAGGTCGAGTCACTAATGGTCATCTATGAATTTATTAGTCTTTACTATCAACGGTGTTATATCAGTAAGTCTAATAATCCACGGTCCGGTCTTGTACAATCTCATTGTACAGGATGGCCCCACTCACATGTCAACCACATGAACGAGTCATATCACCTCCTTTGTATCTAATACAAAGCGGGCCGCATCAACAGTGTATCCAGGATTAGGTCTCCAACCTCATCCTTATACTGTAGACCGTTCGAGTCATTAACTTGAATGTGATCGTCCTTGTGTGTCAACTACACACCGTTCAAATTCTAGTTCTCTCATATATTCAATGACCCTGAAGCTTAGTTTATTGGAAAGGTTTAAAATATTGCGAGACACAAAGTAAAGAAATGAATAACTCTTATTAATTTCAAAAACAATATTTCACAAACACAAGATTAGGGCAGAAATCCCAACAAGGACACTGTTCCTTAGACAGATGAACTCCATGCCTTAAGGGCAATAAGCCCCTCTTGGAATTGTGCATCGAATATCGGGACAACATTTTGTCGACATAAGATGCTTGAGACAGAACTAGCGTTTTGTTCTTGCGATTCATAAAGATCTAAATCCCAAGAACATATTGACCCTCTCCCAAATCTTTCATTTGGAATTGGGTTGCCAGTCAATTCTATATGTCAGTACGGTATCCTACATCATTCTAAATGAGTAGGATATCATCCACATAACACACTAAGAAAGCTACTTTGTCGTTGATGATTCTCTTGTAAACACAATATTCATCAACGTTTTGATCAAAGCCATAAGACTTGATCGCAATGTCAAATCTTATATTCGAAGATCTGGATGTTTGTTTCAACCCATAAATGGATCAATTGAGCTTGCAAACTTTTTCCTCCTGACCTTGGGTTATGAACCCTTCGGGCTGAGACAAATAGATGCTCTCGTCAAGATTAACATTCAAAAAGGCAGTCTTGACGTCCATTTTCCTATCTATAAGACAATGGATCTTATGCGTTTTCATCAGGTATGACGACTTGAGTTTCAGCTAAACCCATGTAGCGGTCAGGTTGGGAAGCAACCCTCCCACTGCGTCGAGGCATTCGCAATGATTGAGAAGGACGAGACTGACTTGAGGTGTTGGCTTCTCCATCAAATCTGGATGAAGGTTCAGCTTGATCAATAATTATTGTTGGTTCATCTGTAGCTTAATTTAGCACTAATTTACTACGCAGTTTATGGTTCCTCATGTGATCTTCAGCCACTACCGCAGAAGCGTTGCAACGCTGTGGGTAGCGTTTCAACGCTGCCGCCCTCAATTTCCGCCTGCCGACTTAATGCTAAGCAGCGTTGCAACACTGCCCATGCATCAGACCTCCTACCGCATGTCAGGCATTGCAACGCTGATGAAAATTTTTGCAACACCATCGTCTGGACAACAGCAAAAACCTCTGTTTTCACCCAATTCCACTCCGTTTCTTCAGAGCAACACTTTGCCACGAACAACACGAACTTACAGACTCGAATTACAATACATTTTGCCAAAAACACCGGGTCGTTACATTTAACCTTTCAATTCAATTGTAAATCTAAATGTCTAATCAAGTAAACATCAATTTTTGAAAAACCAGATGCAATTTCTCTAAATTGAATTTTATGCCCACCAAATTTTGAGCAAATTGTAACGCAATTAAGACCGCGATTAGGCTCTAATAAAAATTGAAGGGAATTGAATCCCGTGCGGAAGCGACTGATCACATATGCACTTAATTGTGTGACATATAAAATGCTCAAACACATAAAAAGTAATGGTAAGCATACTAATTTGAATGCATAAATTTTTTAGAAGATTACCTTTTAAGGCCGATTCTTCAAGTGTTTCCTCGTCGCCTACAAGCTCCTCTTTTGTACGAACGAATCCTCGAACACCGCCAAATGACCTTCTCGGTTGTTCTCTAAGAGAGGGAGAGAGGTGGGATCTCCTTTGGATTATGGATGTATTTTAGAGAGAACTTGTGAGAACACTTCTGTTTGTTTTAGATGCAAAACTACACAAATGGTTCAAGTGCATAAAATGCATCCAAGAGTGTGACACCCCGTCTGAACTTACTTGCTTAATCTATCTCCTTATGAAGCTTAAACACATTGTAGCTCCCAATTCAATAGACTCCCAAATCCAATCAAGACATCCTTTAGTGCATACTAAAATAGAGTCACCAACAATCACCAAAAGAGTTACAAGGATTATAAGCTATTACTATCTCTGTTTGCCCTACAAATAAAATTAGTAACATTAATTCCTTTCCTTATGCACCTTAAAAACAGATCTAATCAAGTCCCATAACTCAATTCAGAATACCCATACACACTTGGTTGTAAAGTATATAGAAATGGAAGAACATCTCCTTTAATCTCTTGCTAGCAATTTTTCCCTTACACCTAAAATTTCAGGTTCAACTTTTAGCTTTGGTTCCTTAAGATTTATCAACACAACCACCCAATATTATTTGATAAACCTCAAGTACAACATCTTAGCTTACAAACCTCAAACTTTCAGCTTCTAATTCATCCTCATGAGCTCAAAAGAGAGTGATCTCCTCACACTGTTATGCTGCACGAGAACTTTGAACACCTCTCCTAGTTCTCCATTTTTCTCCTTCTTCCTCTTCGTATTTTCACAAAAGCCGACCAGTTTCGTATTATACCCTCAATTTTTGAGATTTTGACTCAAAAAGCATCGAATTTGGCTATGTAAATTAAAAGATATGATCGTTTGAAGATGACCCAATTTCCAGCAGCTTGCTATTTTCCTACGAATTTTACAACACCTACTTGGAAAGTTTAACCCGAGGCTTCACCTCCCTTCGGCAGCTCTTACTTTAATATTTACATCATAATCCCCTTTTTAAAACGCCAAAATAGATAAGTAAATAAACCCTAATCATTTTAGCCAACTTACCTAATTTTGAGAGATATAAGATGTAAACCCGAGATCTTTCTTTGGAACTTCCTTATTATCAAACAACAAAAAGAAAGAAGAAAGGAATGCTTAAAACTTGGTTTTCCTTGTTTTAAAAAAGAAAATTAATGAAATGAAAGGCAAAAGGAAAACAAGGAAGAAAAACCTTAAACCATTGGTTTGGTTTGCTCTAAGAATAATGAAGAAAAAAAATGAAAGGAAAGGTTATAATATTGTGTTATGTTTAGGAATGAAAAGAAAAGAAAAGAAAAGAAAAGAAAAGGAAAAGGAAAAAAAGAAAGAAAGTGGAAGGTGGGACCCCCACCTTGGTTTTTCGTATTATAACTCCTCGCCATCACCGTCCGGATCTACTTTCGACTACTTACAGCAACGCCGGTTTAGCCTTGCGATCACCGAGCTTGCGATGTCAGTGAGCGTTTTGTTACGTTTCGGATTTGAGAGAGAGTTATACGTGACCTATTGGATATTAAAATGCTAAATGGAAAACTTAAGCCACTGTTTTGAACACAACTTTTAGGGACCAAGTTTGGAGCGGAATTGAAGATCAAACAGCAAGGCGAACTAAGAAATATTAGGCCTATACGTTGAGATTGAGGTAAGCGGGGCATGAAGCCTCAAGAACTTAAATTGAGTACCTTTACGTTTATGAATTTGGAGTATGCTCGGATTATAATTTCGGGATTAATTTGTGAATCAGGTTCTACAAAAGGAGCGCACTCAAAGATCTAGGGTTAAGTTTTGAAGTAGAATCTAAACTAAGGTAAGGGACCTTGTTAGAACTTTTCTAAAAAGGGATTGAAGAAAATGAATTTCATTAATTCATGCGAATTTAGTTTGTTATTTTTACATGAGAATATTTCAATATTTTATGTGAGAATACTTTAATATTTTATGTGAAGATATCTCAATATTTTATGTGAGCATATTTCAGTATTTTATGTGAGAATATCTTTGTATTTTGTGTAAGAATATTCCAGTATTTCATGCGAGGATATTACAGTATTTTCTATGTGAATATTTCGTGATTACATACAAGAGTATTATCTTCAAACTGTTGTAAAGTTATGAGTTGCATATCAATGATAATGTTTCATGACATGTGCACTATAGTCATATTGAATGATGGGACCTCATGCATGTTATGTATGCCATAAAATGATTTGAAGTAAAATGTGGAATTTGGTCTCGTGAGTGCATTGTATGCATGGTCAAACATGCATTAGAGACCCTATGGGTCAAGTTTTGATGGAGTGCGTGAGGGGACTCAATCCATACGAGAGTGCTGTGAGGGACTCAAATAATTACTGAGGAGTGCTGTGAGGGACTCAAAATGAAATGACTCAGGATGACCAATTAATCATTTAAAGAAAAGGAAGTCATGTATTACAGTAATGTTGATACGATAAAGTTTTAGGTCCCACATATGAACATTTTGACCAAGTTTAAAAGTCATGATTGCATGTGTTTGCATATCCCAAACCTCGGTGAGCGAGGTCACTTACTACTGGTATTGTATTGCAATACTCACCCTTTTGTTTTAAAATGTTTTTCAGGTAAGGCTAAGGACGTACGGGGCGAGTGACGGAGGCGCGTAGGTCAAACCATGGGGATAGTCATGTTTTCCGCATTTCGTTTTCCTTAATAACTGATGTTGTCGTTTTACAGCTTCGAAGTTCAAGTTTGATTTCAGGATTTTTGGAAGGCCAAGCTTAAACTGTTCTTTTAAATGCTTTAACGTTTTCTCGGGATCCCTAATGGAAATTTTGATACAATGACAATTTAAATATCTTTTATGTGCGTTTGGCCTAAGAATGCATGCATGTGTAGTAGTGTCCCTAGGAGTTATAGTTATAAAAAGTAGGGGCGTTACAAGTACCTTCAAATTTCTTCTCATTTTCATCAAAGAGGAGTTGAGGGTTCGTGGGAGAAGCTTAAAGGAAGAAGAAGAAGGTGGTTTTGGAGCTGGATTTGCAGAAGAGAGGGAGAGAACTCAAGCAATTAGTATAACAGCAAGGTAATCACTCTGCCATGTTCTGCTCTTTTGTTCATCTCGAGCTCCACAGAAAGAGGTAAGAGCTGAGATTTTGTTTCGTGCAAGTTAACTCATATTGGAACAGAATTCGTGAAGGATGCTCGAGCAAATTCGGATCTTAAGCTACTGATTTGTGAAGAGGAAGACAGATGACAGATTTTGCTGTCAAATCCGGGAAGCCTCTGATGTTTTGGTTGTTCTGATCTGTATACTTGGAGTTAGAAGCTCTATTAAGTATGGTTGGAAAGCTTATTTAATTTCCTACAACTTTCATGCAGAAATAGTGAATAGAAAATGATTGGAAGATGTTGTAAATAGCAGGTCAAGTTTCGGGTTGCAGCAGAAAATCGAATCTGGAATAGCAGAAGTTAGTTCCTGGGAAAGAAGCTTTCGAGGTATTTCTGAACCAATCTATTGGGAATTTCAATTTCATGTCTTCATATGATTTTTAGAGGATTCAAAAAGGAAGAGGGTGGTATAACTTTCACCCTGTTTGGCTAAGTAATGAAGAAGTTATGGTTGTCTGAATACAGGGCATAAAAATCTGTTAAATGCTGGAATTTTTGTTGGAGTGTTTTCTTGTAGTTTTAAAGTTAAAACCATGAGCTCGAGGTTCTAAAACATGGTTTTGGTTTGTTTGACAGGCCAAGAGCGAATAGGTCGAGTGTGCGGGTCAAGACTCTAGTTCTAACACTGTGAGTGACAAAACGAACCGAGAAAATGAGCTATATGCTTGAAAAATGCTTTAAGAAATGCAAGTTTTGCTAGAATGAATTGTTTCAAAGCTTTGTGTTTTATTTTTGAACACATGTCTATGAGTATTCTTGTTTTCCTAGAAATGTTTCAAGTGTTCATTGTGACCCTAAAAGTCTTTATAAAGTTTATACATGAGCATATGTCCAATGGTTGCCAAAATTTATGGAAATGTTATGATTTCAAGCAAGCATGTACTAGCAAGTATGTTTTAAAGATTTCAGTTTTATGAAATGTTTGAGTAAGCTTGAGTTTTATGAAAGAAAGATAAGCGAGGCATGTTCAATGTTTTCATGTGATTTTACGAGATATTGAGCCGGGGCTTTATGGTACCTGCCGTGTGCACACAGGTCATTTATGTTGTTGACGTTGAGTGAACTCTCGTGACAAACGTGGTGTAAGTGAGTCTTTGGGCGGGCCCCACTACGACAAAGACGATGGGAGTCTTTGGGCGGGCCCCACTACATCGTAGAACAAAGCGTAGAATGTGACGTGTTTTAAAAAAGAGCTTATATCATTTACATGCCTTACGAGATTTTAAGATATACTTGCTTTGGTTTTCATGAAAAGCTATTATGATTACACGATTACTTTTAGCGCTTGATTACGGATGCATATGCTCATAGATGGCGGGTGATATGATTTACGAGTTAATAGCTTTCTTTTAAACTCAAGTCACTCACCGAGCTTTATAGCTCATTCTTTCGATGTTTTTCCCACTTTCCGGTAGAGATCGAGCTTAGGTGCACGAAAACCCGCCATATAGTCTGTTGAAGCTTCATAAGTTTGATATTTTGTACGTGGCTAGTGTGGTTTAGCAAGTCCATATGTTTGTAAATTATTTTAAGAGAACTATGTAGTTATAGTCGTATGTGTTTTAGAGGTTGTGGTTGTTTAATTAGTGGTTTGGACTGTTTGTGGTTCTGATGTTCTTGCTCGTTTTAGTTTCCAAGAGAGACTTAAGAAGAGTTTCTCCTCATGTACGTCTTATAGATGTCCAGTTTTCGCTATGTCATGTTTAAGTGTTCCATATGCGAACATAGTTTGTTTTCAGGTAAAGTAGTGTCAGCAGGTATAGTTAAGAGGTAACAATGTCTGTTGGCTTCATGCCGTCTCCCGGGCTAAGTTAGCAAGTGGTTCGGGAGGGGGTGTGACAACTTGGTATCAGAGCAGTTAGCTCCATGGGAATGAGACAGGGCAAGTTAACTCTGAGAATTAAGTGAAAGTCATAGTAAGTTATTGAGTTAGTTCAGATCGAACTAGTAGAGTATGGTTCAAGTAAGGATAAGAGCAAGTCCAGTCAGGACTAGAATGTGAACACAAGTCTAGAATTGTGCATTTGAGTTGAGTACTCATTACATGTCTAGTATGTTAATGTGTTATAGAAGTCATGCCACCACGTACTAGCGACGATGCGAGGCAAGATCGGGGCGGGACGCAGGATCCTACCCAAGATCAATCCCGGTGGAGATCTAGTGCCGAGAGTTCGAGATACGGGCGAATTAAGCGACATGTTAATTCCTCACGGGAGGTAGGTAAGCCATAGGGGAGCGGGGCTAGTAATCCAGATAAGACATATAAAATAGATCAACTAAAAGAATTAGGAGCCCACGGTGTTTGAGGGTTCCAAAGATCCCGATTGAAGCGAGGTTTGGCTAAATAAGCTTGATAAATGTTTTGATGTTATGAGTTGCTCACGAGGAGCGAAATGTTAAGTTGGCCACATTCTTGCTGCTAAAGAAGGTAGAAGGATGATGGAAATCGATGTTAGCCAGTTGTAGTGATGCACGTACTTCACACTGGGAAACTTTCAGAAGTATATTTAAAAATAAATATTACCCTAGCACGTATCGAGAGGCAAAGAGGGATGAACTTTTAGAATTAAAGCAGGGATCATTTTCAGTGGCTGAGTATGAGAGAAGATATACCGAGTTTTAGCGGTATGTTGATGTTATTGTGGCATCTGAGAGTGACAGGTGTCGAAGATTTGAAAGAGGGTTACGACGTGAGATACATACCCCAGTTACAGCCATTGCTAAGTGGATTGATCTTTTTATTCCTAGCTGGTAGAGACTGCTCTACGTGTTGAGCAGAGTATAGCAAAGGCGCAGTCAGTAGTGAAGCCTAGTTGTGGAGGCTTCAACAACAAGCAGTTTCCAAGGTCGTGAGCAGCGGAGGTTCACACTTGGAGTAAATGTTTCTAAGTCAATATGACTTTAAGGAGCAAGCTAGTAGCCAAGTAGCCAGGCATCGAGGCAGATGTTTGTGGTCAGTACCTATCAGAGGCAGAGTTAAAGAGGACCTAGTTAGTTTTTTTTATTGGCAGTAAGTTGCAGGGAGGGCAAGAATCTATGCCAGTATAACAAGGAAAACTCCATGTGTGATCTGTTGCAAGAATCATCAAGGTCATTGTCTTGTGAGTGTTGGTACATGCTACCGATCTTGACAACGAGGACATGTCAAGAGGATTGTCCACGACCATGGGCGTGCGTCACAGAGGACTAGGGAGTTGAGTCCCGATTAGTTGAGCGGCCGAGAGTTTCAGTAGCTGCAAGAGAGGGCACCAGTGGTGTTACACTAAAGAGAGTTGTAGGGAGGCCTAGGCAACACGGAAAGGTCTAGGTTGTGACTCAGCAAGAAGCTGAGGATGCACCGGATATGATTATTGGTACAATTACTATTTGAAATGTACCTGCACTTGTTTTAATAGAACAAGGTGCTACACATTTCTTTGTTTTTAGTATGTTCTTGACTAAGTTGAATGGGAAGCTAGAACCTTTATGTAAAATGTTAGTTATATACATTCCAGTTGGTGATGCTTTATCAGTCAATTCAGTGATGCAGAATTGTGAGGTCTTAGTAGAAGATCTCAATATGTTAGTGGATCTTCTTCCACTAGAGTTGCAGGTGTTAGATGCAATCCTAGGAATGGATTTCTTATTCACTCATTATGCTTCCAGAGATTGCAATATAAAGGAAGTTGTGTTCAAGAAACCAGGATTAGCTGAAGTGGTTTTATGGGATGAAAGAAAGACTATCCCTACGAGTTTGTTTTCAGCATTCAAAGCTCATAAGTTATTAAGGAAAGGTTACACGACGTTTCTTGCACATGTAGTTGAGGTACAGGAAGAAAAGCTAAAACAAGAAAATGTTCTTGTTGTGAATGAATTTTCTTGTTGTTTTTCTAGCAGATCTATCAGGATTGCCACCTGATAGGGAAGTGGAGTTCACCATTGAACTGTTATCATGAATAACACCTATTTCGCAAGCGTCGTATAGAAAAACTCCAAGTGAGATCAGGGAACTAAAGATGCAGTTACAAGAACGAGTTGATAAGGGATACATCGGACCTAGTGTATCGCCTTGGAGAGCTCCAGTGTTATCTGTGAAAAAGAAAGATGGTACCCATAGATTATGCATTTATTATAGACAGTTAAACAAAGTCACGATACGTAATAAGTATCCTTTACCCCGTATTGATGACTTGTTTGACCAGTTACGAGGAGCATCAGTGTTTTCTAAGATTGATTTGAGATCAGGATACCATCAGTTAAAGGTAAGGGAATCAGACATTCCTAAGACAGATTCGAACTAGGTACGAGGCATTATGAGTTTCTAGTAATGCCGTTCGGGTTTAACGAATGCACCAACGATTTTCATGGACCTCATGAGCAGTGATATTCCACCGATATTTGGATCGATTCGTGATAGTATTTATTGATGATATACTAGTTTACTCGATTGACAGAAAGCTCATGAGGAACATTTAAGGATTATTCTCGCAAACACTACGAGATAAGCAGATTTATACGCTAAATTCACCAAATGTGAGTTTTGATTGGATCGAGTAGTGTTTTTGGGGCATGTTGTCTCAAACAAATGGTGTTAGTGTGGATCTAAATAAAATTAAAGGCGTAGTCAAGCTGGGGAAAGACCGATCGGTGCGACAGAGGTACGTAGTTTCCTAGGCTTGGCAGGATACTACAGGCGGTTTGTTGAGGATTTCTCACGATTAGCATTACCCTTAACAGCTTTGACAAGAAAGAATGCGAAGTTTGAGTGGTGGATAAGTGTGAGCGAGTTTTGGGGAGTGAAAAAGAGATTAATTACTGCAGACCTATTCGACACTTCTGTAATGGGAAAAGAGTATGTGATTTCTTTGTGATGCCTCGAGACAAGGTTTAGGGTGTGTTACGATGCAAGAAGGAAAAGTAATAGCTTATGCATCAAGACAATTGAAAAAGCATGAATGTAATTACCCTACCCACGATCTTGAGCTAGCAGCAGTTGTTCTAGCACTGAAGATCTGGAGACATTACTTGTTTGGTGAAAGGTATCACATCTACACAGATCATAAGAGTCTGAAATATATCATTGATCAGAGGGAGTTGAATATGAGACAGAGAAGATGGTTAGAATCGATTAAAGATTATGATTGTACCATAGAATACCATCACGGTAAGGCGAATGTGGTAGCAGATGCATTGAAAGGTGAAGTCAAGACTTCCTAGGGATGCCTTGTGTGGTATTCGAGCAACATTTTTAAGAACTCTAAGGGATTCTAAAGCGGTTGTGAATGCGAGAGAGTTGGGAGTCTTTAGCTCGATTCAGTCAGTCTTCACTCGTGAGAGAGGTTGTGAGAAGACAACCAGAGGATAGTAACTTGCGGAAAATGTTTGGAAAGTCCAAACAAGGCCCGAAGCGAGTTTAAGATGAGATCAGACACGGGGCCATAGAAAGGCAAGGAAGGCTGTGTGTTCGAATTTTAGTGAGCTTAAACATGCTATTCTAGAGGAAGCTCTGATTTCACTTACGCTATGCATCTAGGAAGCACCAAGATGTACAAAACTTTGAAGGAACGTATTGGTGGCACAGGATGAAACGAGAGATAGTGATTATGTTGATAGATGTTTGATCACAACAGCGAGTTAAAAACGATTAGACAGAGGCCGGGAGGACTCCTTAACCCCTCGCCCGGTGCGAGTGGAAATGGGAGCATATCACTATGGATTTTCTGTTTGGATTACCACGTACATCAGGTGGGCATGATGGTATTTGGGTAATAGTGGATAGACTCACTAAAACAGCACGGTTTGTACCGATTAAAGCGACGTCTACGCTTGATCAGCTAGCTAAGCTATACGTCGATAGAATTGTGAGTCAATACGGAGTGCCAGTGTCTATCGTTTGAGATAGAGATCCAAGATTTACTTCTAAGTTTTGGCCTAGCTTACAGAAAGCTATGGGAACAAAGCTGAACTTTAGTACAGCATTCCATCCTCAGACAGATGGGCAGTCAGAGAGAACCATCCAGACCTTAGAAGACATGTTGAGAGCATGTGTCCTTCAATTTAAAGGGAGTTGGGATACACACCTATTACTTATGGAATTTGCTTACAATAACAATTATCAGTCTAGTTTTGACATGGCACCATTTGAGGCTCTAGATAAAAGACCGTGTAGAACGCTCGTATATTAGAATGAACTAGGAAAGCGGAAGCTAATCGGTCCTCAGTTGGTGCATGTTATGACAAACAATATTAAGGTAATCAGAGAGAATCTGAAGGTAGCACAAGACCGTCAGAAGAGTTATGCAGATAAGCGACGAAAGGACTTGGAATTCCAGATCGGAGATCAAGTTTTCTTAAAGTTATCTCCGTGGAGTGGTGTCCTTCATTTTGATAAGAAAGGTAAACTAAGCCCTAGATATATTGGTCCTTATCAAGTAACGCAGCAGCCTACAGACTAGAATTGCCAGCAGAACTATCTCGAGTACATGATGTTTTTCATGTGTCCATGTTAAGAAAGTATATTCCAGATCTGACACATGTGCTACAAGCACAACCCGTTGAGCTGAAAGAAGACATGAGTTACGTTGAGGATGCAGTTCAAATCCTCGACAGGAAAGAACAAGTTTTAAGGAACAAGACGATCCCACTCGTGAAGGTTCGTTGGAGACATCACGGAGTGGAGGAGGCAACCTGGGAGTTAGAGGATCTAATAAGGAGGAAGTACCCAATGATTTTCACTTAAAGACTACTCAATTTCGAGGACGAAATTTCTCAAGGGGAGGTAAGTTGTAAACCCGAGATCTTTCTTTGGAACTTCCTTATTATCAAACAACAAAAAGAATGAAGAAATGAATGCTTAAAACTTGGTTTTCCTTGTTTTAAAAAAGAAAAGTAATGAAGTGAAAGGCAAAAGGAAAACAAGGAAGAAAAACCTTAAACCATTGGTTTGGTTTGCTCTAAGAATAATGAAGAAAGAAAATGAAAGGAAAGGTTATAATATTGTGTTATGTTTAGGAATGAAAAGAAAAGAAAAGAAAAGAAAAGAAAAGGAAAAGGAAAAAAAGAAAGAAAGTGGAAGGTGGGACCCCCACCTTCGTTTTTCTTTTTAAACAAACAAGTACCTTCAAATTGCTTCTCATTTTCATCAAAGATGAGTTTAGGGTTCGTGGGAGAAGCTTAAAGGAAGAAGAAGAAGGTGGTTTTGGAGCTGGATTTGCAGAAGAGAGGGAGAGAACTCAAGCAATTAGTATAACAACAAGGTAATCACTCTGCCATGTTCTGCTATTTTGTTCATCTCGAGCTCCACAGAAGGAGGTAAGAGCTGAGATTTTGTTTCGTGCAAGTTAACTCATATTGGAACGAAATTTGTGAAGGATGCTCGAGCAAATTCGGATCTTAAGCTACTGATTTGTGAAGAGGAAGACAGATGACAGATTTTGCTGTCAAATCCGGGAAGCCTCTGATGTTTTGGTTGTTCTCATCTGTATACTTGGAGTTAGAAGCTCTATTAGGTATGGTTGGAAAGCTTATTGAATGTCCTACAACTTTCATGAAGAAATCGTGAATAGAAAGTGATTGGAAGATGTTGTAAATAGCAGGTCATGTTTTGGGTTGCAGCAGAAAATCGAATCTGGAATAGCAGAAGTTAGTAGTTCTGGGAAAGAAGCTTTGAGGTATTTCTGAACCAATCTATTGGGAATTTCAATTTCATGTCTTCATATGATTTTTAGAGGATTCAAAAGGAAGAGTGTGGTATAACTTTCCCCTGTTTGGCTAAGTAATGAAGAAGTTATGGCTGTCTCAATACAGGCATAAAAATCATTAAATCTTTGGAATTTTTGTTGGAGTGTTTTCTTGTAGTTTTAAAGTTAAAACCATGAGCTCGAGGTTCTAAAACATGGTTTTGGTTTGTTTGACAGGCCAAGAGCGAATAGGTCGAGTGTGCGGGTCAAGACTCTAGTTCTAACACTGTGAGTGACAAAACGAACTTCGAAAATGAGCTATATGCTTGAAAAATGCTTTAAGAAATGCAAGTTTTGCTAGAATGAATTGTTTCAAAGCTTTGTGTTTTATTTTTGAACACATGTCTATGAGTATTCTTGTTTTCCTAGAAATGTTTCAAGTGTTCATTGTGACCCTAAAAGTCTTTATAAAGTTTATACATGAGCATATGTCCACTTTGGTTGCCAAAATTTATGGAAATGTTATGATTTCAAGCAAGCATGTACTAGCAAGTATGTTTTAAAGATTTCAGTTTTATGAACAAGCTGAGTAAGCATGAGTTTTATGAAAGGAAAAGATAAGCAGGCATGTTCAATGTTTTCATGTGATTTTCTCGAGATATTGAGCGAGGCTTTATGGTACCGTGTTGCACTGGTCATTTTCATTGTTGACGTTGAGTGAACTTCGTGACAACAGTATTTGTGCGTGAGTCTTTGGCGGACCCCACTACGACAAAGACGATGGGAGTGCTGGGCGGGCCCCACTACATCGTAGAACAAACGTAGAATGTGACATGTTTTAAAAAAAGAGCTTATATCATTTACATGCCTTACGAGATTTTAACGATATACTTGCTGGTTTTCATGAAAAGCTATTATGATTACACGATTACTTTTAACGCTTGATTACAGATGCATATGCTCATAGATGGCCAGGTGATATGATTTACGAGTTAATAGCTTTCTTTTAAACTCAAGTCACTCACTAAGCTTTATAGCTCATTCTTTTAGTGTTTTTCCCACTTTTCAGGTAGAGATCGAGCTTCCGGTGCCTGAAAACCTGCCATAGTCTGTTGAAGCTTCATAAGTTTGATACTTTTTACGTGGCTGGTGTGGTTTAGCAAGTCCATATGTTTGTAAATTATTTTAAGAGAACTATGTAGTTATAGTCGTATGTGTTTTAGAGGTTGTGGTTGTTTAATTAGTGGTTTGAATTTGTTTGTGGTTACGATGTTCTTGCTCGTTTTAGTTTCCAAGAGAGACTTAAGAAGAGTTTCTCCTCATGTACGTCTTATAGATGTCCGGGTTTAAGCTATGTCATGTTTAAGTGTTCCATATGCGAACATAGTTTGTTTTCAGGTAAAGTAGTGTCGCGAGTATAGTTAAGAGGTAACAATGTGTCTGTTGGCTTCATGCCGTCTCCCGGGCTAAGTTAGCAAGTGGTTCGGGAGGGGGTGTGACATAAGATCTTCCATTCAATACATAATACACCTAAAATTTTCCCTTTTCTACTCTCTGTTATCATCCACCAATCATCTGCTCCTTTCTGAAGCAAGAATGCTGCTAAATGGATCTTCCTGTCTTCAGGGCATCGCATGATCCCAAAACACTTCTCAATCAGATTTAACCAAACCTCAGCATCACCGGGATCTGTCGTGCCTTCAAATGTTGTTGCATCTAAGGCCTTCAATTTTTCAATGTCATACTTCTTTTCTGGATCTGCTTGTGCTGATCCAACACTTTCAGCTAATCTTTGAGTTATCCTCGTAAAGATCTGTTCCTCCACGTCCACCTCTTGCCGAGGATGACTAGACTCTCCCTCTGATACCTCTCTTCTTCTATCACCAGTAGCTTCTTGAGTTATAGTCTCCACTTGCCTACCTCGGTTGCCACCTCGAGCAATGGTCCTAAACTATACAATCTTATTAAAATAGTTAAGGCAACAAGATCCTAGTTTAATGCATGAACCTAGTTCCGCTCCCATAACATTTTTCCCTGATACCAAGTTGCCACACCCCGTCCCATCTTACTTGCTTAACCTATCTCCTGATGAATCTTAAACACATTGTAGCTCCCAATTCAATAGATTCCCAAATCCAATCACGACATCCTTTAGTGCAACCTATATGATTTTTCATATTTCAAAACATCATATACGAGTGCAAAATGATAAAAGAAAATAGAGTTTAGGGCTTACAATAACCCACTTCAATAACGGAAGTCCGTAGTTTTTTGTGACTGGCAGGATACTATCGACGTTTTATCGAGGGGTTTTCGTAGATAGCTCTTCCATTAACCAGTTTTACAATGAAGAATACGAAGTTCAAGTGGAGTGAAGAGTGTGGAAAAAGTTTTTGAGTATTAAAGAACAGACTTGTCACAGCACCGGTACTAACTCTACCCACCATGGGAAAAAAGTTTGAGGTTTACTGTGATACCTAACATCAGTGTCTTGGATGTGTACTTATGAAGGATGGGAATGTGATCGCTTATGCGTCAAGATAGTTGAATAAGCATGAATGTAATTATCCTACTAATGATCTGGAGCTCGCAACAGTTGTGTTAGCTTTAAAGATTTGGAGGCATTATCTGTTTGTTGAGAAATTGTTGTATGTATTATTAAAACATGATTTCCATGGTAAACAAATTATGCCCATGTTTGTTGTTAACCCCTAATACTGAATGACATTCGAGAAGGTACTTTGGGAGGAAGGAATCGTGATTTCCCGATACTAAATGACAATGAGAAGGTATTCCGGTAGTAAATCGTCTTACCTTAATACTGAAGGATATAGTGAAGGTATTAGGGGAAACCAAAGTGCCAATGGAATTCCACGTGCACGTGAGAGAGACATGAACGTTATTGGTATAAATATAACTCCACCACCACTAAGGTTTGAAAGTGTTATCATGCCATGAGTTTTATTGTTATGAGCTTATATGTTATTGATCTATCTACCCTCAATATAGTACTACATTATGAGTTTTATGCTATACATAAGTGGTGACTTAAACCTGTAAATTGAAAGCATGGCTTGATTATGTTCACAAAGAAATGTTAAGTTATTTTCTACTTATAGTATGCCCATTATTATGCTTCACCTTTCAGCTTATAATGTTTTAAAAATAGACACTCACTAGGCTTCCCAGCTCACGTATTCATTATGATTACTCTTCCGAGGTAGCAGACGAGTTCCCGGTGCTTATTCTTGACAAGACCTACTTGCCACCACGTTGTTTTAGCTCCTTGTATATACACTTTATTTTGTATATGGTTTGTACTATGTGGGAACATATTAGATGAGTTGTAATAAACTCGAAAGCTTTATGACTAGATAAAGAACATAGTACTGAAAGTGAACGTGTATTTCAATGTCAAATCATGCTTGGTCAAACGTATTTTGTTGCGTTTAATTTTAGGTTAAGTCTTGGGTTAGTCAGGGAGAGCCAGTAAAAGGGTCGGTTTTCTCTGTCTTTGCATCTCTTCCTAAGTTAAGCAAATAAGTTGGGATGGGGTGTGACAAAAAGGATGCTTTTATAGGCAATTGGGGTGGAGACAAATTCTCCACCTATCTTGCCACTATCTCCACTTATTATGCATAAATGCATAATATAAGGTGTCCAACACCTTATTATAATGTGGAGAAATTGGAGAAATAAGTTCAACTTCATTTCTCCAAAGTTCTACCATATGTTATGTCGCAATTCATTCCATAATTAGACATAATTATGTTCAATATGAATCATATTTACATTAAACAATATATTATATCAATCATATCATATATAATTGTTATAATCCCTAAATTTTAATTTGAACATTTCAAATTCATTCCAAAACTTTATACCCTCTATTAAATTTTATGTTGAGCGAACGGAGGGAACTAATAGACCTACAGATCATGAGGCCCAACGATACGAGATTGACTAATCAAACTCATTAATCTCGTCAATTAACATTCGTTAACTACGAGTCACTCCACTAAAGACTCGTAGCTGCACTTTCCTCACTGTTGGACAAGTTGTGTCCATTGATTTAACAAATGCTCGTGAATCAACACTTCACAGGTCATTCGTAGTCACAACTGGGTCAAAATACCGTTTTACCCCTATGACTAATTCTTGCACCTTAATGAACCATAAGTTTATGGTCTCACCTTAAACATTATCCCTATCGAGCTAGCAAGAGGGAGGGGCCCCGTTGTTCAACACTTGGATACAACTCTTCAGGGAACAACCTATCTAGTTACCCTTGAATGGGAACGAGTGAATTCCTTCTTGCGAAGTTGAGTCCCCAGCTCCCTACAAGGTTTCATCCCTGAGAAGGTAGACATATTTAGTCGGCAACTGTGGCCACTCTCACCCGTACTAATCAAGTAATAATCCCCAATAGAATTGAGTTTGCAACTCACTAAAGATTCAGGTTGAATCACTATTGGTCATTGTTTCAATCATTAGCCCTAACCTATAAAAAGTGTTACTGGATTAGTCTAACAATTATTGGTCCAGTCTTGTACAAACTCTTTGCACAAGATGCCCCACTCGCATGTCAACTACATGAACGAGCTTTATTGCCTCGTTTGTATCAAATACAAAGTGGGCCGCATCCATAATGTTAAGAGGATAAGGTTCCTGACCTAATCAATCAACTATAGACCATTTTGGTGACATTCTATATCTGACCTTGGGCTTAGTTTATTGGATTTAAGTTTGTCATTGCGAGAATACAAGTTTAAAGGAAAAATAACAACTTTATTCATTTACTCAAATAATTACAAATACACGAGTTTAGGGCATAGATCACAACACACCCTTTGTAGAATTATAAATTTTTTGGCATTTTTGCAAACCTTAGATAGACTTTGTTGCACGTTAGCCTTTGTGGTAAGGCCTAGAAAACTTTTTTCGCGAGTTGGCCTTCATTGCAAACCGAGATAGCGTTTGTAGTGAGTTGGCATGTGTGGTCGTGAGTCGAGTTCCAACTCTTGAGGTTAGGATGCGAGGTGAGTGGCTAGGGTCATAGAATTTTTAACAGGGATTTGATTTTTAATGTGCTCGTAAGGGTGAGGTTTGCAGATATGTTGTGTTGTGGTGCTTTAGACTTTAGTGAGTTATTTACTGGGTATTCCCAATAGTCACGCTTCTTTCTCTATTTTATTTTTTGCACATAGATCTTGACTGTGATCTGGCTGACGATGGAGACCACATTGCGAGGCTATGAATACTTTCCTTCTTCGTTAGGCTTAGTTTTAGTATCGTGCGTCGTTGTTGGTCTCATGTTTGTTATTTGAACATGCTTTGTAGTATTTCATTTTGTTTATGTCTGACACATTTTAGGTTTATTTATTTGAACTTGTTATCCTGGTTTATTTCTAAAGGTTCATTGGTAATTTTTTACTGTTGAAGCCCCAACGCATGTGAAATTGAAAATAGTTGGAGGGTAGGAGGAATGTTTGAATTTAGAAGTGGTTTCGTCTCTTTAAACTGACTCTTGATTATTTTTTAATAGTCCTCATAGCATTGTTATCTTTCTTTGAAATTTATTGTGAATGACGTGTCTTAATTAGCACCCCTGGATATGTTTCCCTGAAAATTCAGGGTCGTTACAATTTCTCTCAATTTTCACTAAATTCTTAAAATCATCTTGACATGAACATTTCAATATAAATATTATAGACATTTTAAATTTGTTCAATATAATTATTATAGACAATTTAAATATAATACTTCAAAATGAACCGTTATAGTGTAATAAAGTCACAATAATTAAAGCTTCATATGTTTTAATATATTCTAATAATTTTTCCCATACTTCATGCTAGGATTGAAATTTTCATATATATTTACATTTAAATATTTTCTTAGTTTTTACATAGGACGATTAAAAATGGTCAACTATAGTCAAAATAAGCAATGAGTAAATAATTTCCATCAATTTGAAGGATTTTCATAAATCTTTCGAAAGTTTCTACCATCATTGTTGTTAAATTTGGCATCGACATTTCTATCGACATTTGCATTTCAAACATTTACTAAAACAAACGATAATAAAGTTGTAGAAACAGTTCAATTTGTGTGGTACCGAGTTACCAACGAATTTCCAAGAAAACTATTGTATTTTAGTTATTATAATGTGGTTTAAGATATAAATTGTTGAGAGATAAAATGAAGAACGTAAAACATCAACATAACCAGATACAAAGACAAGAATGTTCGCCTTCACAAGTTCCAGATATCACGTTTTGAAGTTGTGATGCACATAATGCGGTGCATTCTTCATTTACGCATGGTCTGGCATTGAATGACGGTAATATCTTAGTGCACCTGAATTGTTTCTCTTGTGCATTGCACGTTATCTTTTCCTCTCCTACATAACCCACAAAAAAAATCAAATATTTTATTTATGCATAACCCATATTCATATGTCTACTAATAACAAGTGTAAAAAGGAAGAACAATCACATGTTAATTTGTGAAAATGTATCTATCCTATGAGGTTTGTACTTTCTAACGTTAAAGTATTTTCAATACTCCAACAGAATATACATAAACATATATACATTTGGAGATTCAATTGTTAAGGCATCTTTAACTTCTTGAAGCAGTTGTACATTAATCGTAACACCTATCTTTATATATGTTATGTGATATTTGAAAAAAATAGAAATGAAGATTGATATTAGAATTTTAAAAATATGAAAAAAAAAATATAAAACGATTCAAAGATTTAGAAAAAAAAATATATATTTAATACTTTCAAATGTTTTCGCAAATAAAAAAATAACCAATGACAAATCTTTGGAATTGCAATAATAACCAAGATAATTACCATTCAAAATGAGGAAAACAAGGACAATGGCTAAAATGAAGTTTGATTTCATTGTTTTTATGCAAATTGTTGTTGCTTATAGGTGAGAATTGTTTCTTTTCATTGTTATATATAAAGGCAGGGAGAAGGATAAGTTTGTTTTGTCATTTATTATTCACTTTTATTCAATATCCTTCTTTTATGGAAGTCTGTTAATGTAAAAATTTTCATTGTCATTGGTGGCTATAATAACTTTCTTTGAGTTAATTACGTTTTCCATGTGCATGAATATTTTTCCATTTTTAGATTAAGAAAATAATAAATTTACTACACATACATACACCAAAAAAGGAATCCCAAATAATTATCATAAAAAAACTTCTTAGTTTTATTTGTATGCATAATTTATTATTATGATATAAGTATATTGGTTAAGAAATTTAATTATTTTGCATGTATAAAAACATAAATGTTATTCGCAATTGCCTCAAAAAATGTAGATTAAATGTTAAGACATTGGTCTTATGGATGTTATCCCATTGTGGCTCATGGAGATTTAATGTTAAAACATTCATTGTCTGGAAGTTATTCTTTGATAGATGTGATTTTATGCTTCTAAAGGGTTATGGAAATAATAAATTTATCCGATCGAACCTCAAATTATCATGTAAAAATAATGCTCACTGTCATCCACATGAATTAGAATTCTTAGGTTAATTAAGTGCAATAGCAAGTTAAAATTAATATTTTTTAGAGAAACAAAACTCTGGAGTTAGATCAAATAAATAAAATAAATCCTAAACTACTAAGATTTGACATTAATTAAGTGTAGTCAAATGCATCTATAGTTTTGATGTAAATTTACTCTATCGCGACCTAAACATGGTTTACCATATACGAAATGTAAGAAAAGTTTGAACAATAAAATTCTAATGCATAAAAAATTTAAAAGCAAACAATCAACTACAACATGAACAAAGTTCCAAAACATATCATCTTTCTAGTCTAAATACAATGATTAGTATTCAATAAGAACATACAAAACTTCTAAATCTAATCGAAAAGCTAGGAGACGAGTATTAGACTAAGGTCGTAGGCCAACACTCATACTCGGCGTAAAGTCTACGATCTTGAGCTTTGAGTTTCGTATTTCGCTCACAAAGACTCTCTTCCATGCACTTATACATTGTGGAAATCGAGATTAAAATTTTCGTCTTTCAAATAACAACTCCTTTTTTGTAAATGCACGAACTTCCTTTTTATAAAGTTAAGAAAGCAATGCAATAGTAAGGGTAGTGTTCAAACGTTCTACTTCATTTTCGTTAAGAAGAAAAAAAATTAACATTTCGTAGCATTTCAATTCTATGCTTGCGGTTCTTAAAGCTTTAATGGTAGTAGCGTGAGGACTTTTATTCAACCTTGTCCAAGGCCTTATCAAACATAAATTTATAAGACTTGGCAACATACATACTTTTTATAGAATTTTGCAATGATTAGTGGATGGAGTTCTCTATAAGAATTGAAGTTCCTAGTATTAATTAAGTGATTTGATTTTTGAAAGCTAGTAAAAATTTTACCGAAACATTTGGTTAATTGTAGACATGAAGTACAAGTATGAAATTGGTTATGAAAATATAAAAAATGCAAGAATCCTAAGTCGAGAATTAGTAAGGTATTATATTGACTCTTTGAACCACAATTGAATAGATCAAAAATCTAAATCAACTCTTCGGTCTACTTTGACAACTAAACAAAACATTAAAAGGTTATCTAAGGCTCAAAAAGTAAACTTAGTCATTCATGCAATAGGTTAATCATAGAAAAACATTTAGTGTATTCTAGTTGCACTTATATTTCAAGGTGAAATTAAAAAAAAAAAAGATTTTGAGAATAACTAGACAATGAATAAAACAACTAGTTTCCAACGTGATTCCCCATAGAGCCTCGAGTCTCCTCCTTGGTTCTCAAAATTGATCCTCAAAACTTTTAAACAATGATCTAATCGAAACCAATACATTGTGAAATTAACAATCAATAAGCAATTAGGCATGGAGAGAATGCAGTAAACATGTTGAAAGCAATTCTAAACTAAAGGAAATAGAACTTACCTTTTTAGCTTTCCCAGCGGCTACACGTTGCTCTTTTGTAAAACACACGAACTGTACTCCTATTGAAATTAACAAA
This sequence comes from Trichosanthes cucumerina, assembly GCA_036507285.1. Taxonomy (NCBI): domain Eukaryota; kingdom Viridiplantae; phylum Streptophyta; class Magnoliopsida; order Cucurbitales; family Cucurbitaceae; genus Trichosanthes; species Trichosanthes cucumerina. Next base: position 15,371,971 of record CM071837.1, read on the forward strand.
ACACCCCCAGTAGTATTCACTACATATCCTCTATGTTCTTTAGAACGAAGTCTTGGCGATAAGCTTTGATTTTTAGGAAAGAGGTGAAATTTTCACTGAGAACTTTTCAGTGTGAATTGTTTTTCTCCAATGGCATCCCACCAATCAATCTGTTCAGTTCTCACACTCAATAAACATATCGATAGGGAGGAAAGAATAGAAGGAAAGTGGGAAATGTGTCTATTATACGCTCCTCTATAATTTATTTAAAAATATTTAGTTAATCAAATTAATTATATTAATACATATTACCTATTCATTTAATTAAATCACATTGAATTAAATAAATTAATTAATTATATTTCATTTAGGTTATCACGGATTAATTTAGGTTGTCAGTAGATGTCAATCCAATCAGGGATTAGATCATTGGACAGCCGTAAAGGCAATCCTCAAGTATCTTAGGAGAATGAGGAGCTACAGCTTAGTGTAGTGTGGTGGGGATTTGATCCTTACGGGATATACACATATTCTTACTTTCAGTCCGATAAGGATTCTAGGAAAACCACTTCGGGGGCAGGCTTCTTTCTGAATGGAGGAGTTGTAGTATGGCGAAACATCAAGCAGGGATGCATCGTCGATTCCACTATGGAAGCGGAGTACGTTGCGGCTTGTGAAGCTGCAAAGGAAGTTGTTTGCCTAAGGAAGTTCATGACAGATTTGGAAGTTGTTCCAAATATGAACTTGCCAATCACACTGTTTTGTGACAACAGTGGTGCAGTAGCAGACTCCTGGGAGCCTCAGAGCCATAAGAGAGGCAAACACATTGAGCAGAAGTATCATTTGATACGGGAGATCATGCACAACGGAGACGTGACAGTCACGCAGATAGCGTCGGAGCACAACGTAGCTGATCCATTTACAAAGCCCCTCACGGCTAAGGTGTTTGAGGGTCACCTAGTGAGTCTAGGTATTCGAGTACTTCCTAACTAGGGCAAGTGGGAGATATGTAAACGGGTATTCAATGCCCTAGTTTATTGTATTACATCGTTGAAATTTATGTACATTTCAGAAATGTATGTTCACCACTAGCTTAGTCCAAGCGGGTGTTTGATGAGATTTTTGTCCTGACTCGTGTTTGTAAATTACTGTTTGAAATTAATAAAGAGTTATTCATTTCTTCATTTTGTGTCTCGCATTTTATACAAATCTTGACCAATAAACTAAGCTCCAAGGTCATTGAATATATGAGAGAACTAGAACTTGAACGGTTTGTAGTGGACAAACAGGGAGGATCATGTTCGAGTAAATGACCCGAACGGTCTACAATATATGGATAGGGTTGGAGACCTAATCCTGGATGCACAGTGGATGCGACCCGCTTTGTATTAAGATACAAACGAGGTGATTTGACTCGTTCATGTGGTTGACATGCGAGTGGGGGCATCCTGTACAATGAGATTGTACAAGACCGAACCGTGAATTATTAGACCTATTGATGTAACACCGTTGATAGTAAGGACTAATAACTTCGTAGATGACCATAAGTGACTCGACTTGAATCCTGAGCGTGTTACGGACTCCTGTCTGCGAGGGTCTGTCCTTTGACTAGTACGGCTGAGGGTGGTCAAATTTACTCGCCCAACATGCCTACCTTCTCAGGGAACGAGCCAAGTAGGGAGCTGGGAACTTAACTACGCGAGATGGAACTCACTCGTTCCCGCCTTTAGGGAAACTAGATGGGTTGTCCCTTAAGTGATGTCTCCAGGGGTAAGACGGTAATTTGACCAAGTAGTGTCTATGAACAACATGTGAAGGGTCGACTCGTGAGCATTGGTTATATCAGTGGACACGTAATATTCTGCACTGACGGGATTGCCGTACGGGCTTCAGTGGAATGTTACCGTGGCTAATGAATGTTGATTAACCGGGTCAAAGAGTTTGATAGGTAAATCTCGGATCATTGGAGCTCGTCAATGTAGGTCCATTAGATCCCTCGGTTGGCTCAATCTTGGTTAAAAGAAGGGTTAATGTTTTGGTGTGAATTGAAGTGTTTAATTTCACTTAAAAGGCATTTATGTCATTTATATGAGATATGAATGATATAGTATATAGTTTAATGTGAATGAGAATCATAATAAACCATAGGTTAGCTTAATTGTTGAATTAGGGCTAATTGGAGAAATTAATTGAGAGAAATTAAATTGAATTTGATTAAATTTAATAAATCCACATTATTGCGAATGTGATTTGTAATATGAGATATGAGAAATCTTATGTCACACCCCCTCCCGAACTACCCGAAAGGCGGCGTGAAGCCAACAAACATTGTTTACCTCTTAACAATACCTGCTGACCCTGTTCTCCTGATAAACATACTATGTTCGCATATGGAACATTTTAACATAACACCGGAAACTGGACAACTATTAAACATACACAAGGAGAAACCCTTCATAAGTCTCTCTTGGAAAGTAAGAAGTCAGGAGCATCGGAAACAACACGAGACAAACCATTGTTGTCACACCCCCTCCCGAACTACTTGCTAACTTAGCCCGGTAGATGGCGTGAAGCCAACAGACATCGTTCACCTCTCTAACGATACATGTTGACCCAATTTTACCTTATAAGCATGCTAAACTTGTATAAGGAACAACTAAAACAGAACACAACGAAATATTGACAATTACGTAACCTACGTAAGGGGTAACACTACTTATGACACTCTGGAAAACTGAAAGAGATATGAACATCACAGCCAAAAACATACCCTACCATGGATCACACAACCACAACCTAAAATGTACACATAAACATAAGTTCATAGTCCTTCTTCAATACATATAGACTTTCTATACAACTCCACCCACGTACAACATATCAAACTTGAGAGGCTTCCAGCAGACTATGGCAGGTTTTGAGGCACCGGGAGCTCGATCTCTACCTGAAAAGTGGGAAAAACACTGAAAGAATGAACTATGAACCTCAGTGAGTGACTTGAGTTTAAAAGAAAGCTATTAACTCGTAAATCATATCACCTGGCCATCTATGAGCATATGCATCTGTAATCAAATGTTAAAAGTAACTGTGTAATCATAATAGCTTTTCATGAAGACCAGCAAGTATATCGTTAAAATATCGTAAGGCATGTAAATGAGATAAACTCTTTTTAAAACATGTCACAATCTACGTTTGTTTTACGATGTAGTGGGGCTCGCCCAGCACTCCCATCGTCTTTGTCGTAGTGGGGCCCGCCCAGCACTCACGACAGCGCTGTTGTCACGGAGTTCACTCAACGTCGACAACAGAAATGAACTATGTGCACACGGTACCATAGAGCCTCGAGCTCAATATTTCAGAAAATCACATGAAAACATTTGAACATGTCTGCTTATCTTTTCTTTCATAAAACACAAGCTTACTTAGCTTGTTCATAAAACTGCAAATCTTTAAAAACATACTTGCAAAACATACTCGCTCAAAATCATAGCATTTCCATAAACATTGGAAATTCAATAAGCATATGCTCGTGTATAAATTTCATCAAGACATTTAGGCTCATCATGAACACTTTAAAACATTTCTAAGAAATCATGAATGCTCATAAACAAGTGTTCAAGGAAAACAATAAACATCTAAACCATTTTCATTCAAGCAACACTTGTATTTCTTAAAAAATAATTCAAGCATATAGAACATTTTTGAAGTTCGTTTTGTCACTCACAGTGTTAGAACTAGAGTCTTGCCTCGTACACTCGACCTATTTGCTCTTGGCCTGTCAAACAAACCAAATTCAACCATTAGAACCTCGAGCTCATGCTTTTTAACCTTAAAATTGCAAGAAAACACACTTTCAAATTTTTCTGCATTTTCAGATTTTCTTCCCTGTTTTCAGACATCCAAAACTTCTTCTTTACTTATCCAAAAATAATGTAATTTATACCAAACTCTTCCTTTTTGAACCCTCTAAAATTCATATGAAGACAGGAAATTGCAATTTCCAACAAATTGGTTCAGAAATACCTCGAAAGCTACTTCCCCAGGAACTAACTTCTGCTATTCCAGAATCGATTTTCTGCTGTAACCCGAAACTTGACCTGATATTTACAACATCTTCTAATCATTTTCTATTCACAATTTCTTCACAAAAGTTGTAGAACATTCAATAATATTTCCAACCATACCTAATAGAGCTTCTGATTCCAACTATACAGACCTGTACAACAAAAATACCAGAGACTTCTCGGATTTGACAGCAAATTCTGTCTTCTGTCTTCCTCTTCAGAAATCAGTAGCTTAAGATCCGAATTTGCTCGAGCTTCCTTCACGAATTTTGTTCCAATATGAGTTAACTTTTACGAATCAAAACCTCAAATATTACCTCTTCATGTGGAGCTCGAGATGAACAGAAAACAAGAATAGGATTGAATTGATTAACTTGTTGTTAAAAAGACAAACCTTTAGTTCTTCTCCTCTCTTCTGCATCTTCTGCTCCAAAAACCCTCTTCTTCCTCTTCCTTCCTGCTTCTCCCACGAAAACCCTTGTTTTTACTTTATAAAATGAGAAGAAATCGATGGAGGAAGTGTTTTTAAAAAGGAAACAAAGGTGGGGGTCCCACCTCCCACCTCCCACTTTCTCTCTTTCATTCTTTTTCTTTCTCCTTTCTTTTCTTTTCTTTTCTTTTCTTTCCTAAACAAAACATAATATAATAACCTTTCCTTTCATTTTCTTTTCTTCATTCTTCTTAGAGCAAACCAAACCAAAATGTTTAAGCTTTTCCTTCCTTGTTTTCCTTTTATCTCTCACTTCATTTCTTTTCTTTTTGAAACAAGGAAAACAAAGTTTTAAGCATTCATTTCTTCTTTCTTCTTTCTTCCTCCTCATTTGGTCTTTTAACTCCCAGGCTGCCTTCCCTACTTCGTGATGTTTCCAATGAACCATCACGAGTGGGATCGCCTTGTTTCTCAAAACTTCTTATTTTCTGTCGAGGATTTGAACTGTATTCTATACGTAACTCATGTCTTCTTTCAGATCAACGGGTTGTCTGGCAGCACATGTGTCGAATCTGGTATATACTTTCTCAACATGGACATATTAAAAACATCATGTACTCGAGATAGTTTCTCACGGCAACTCTAGTCTATAAGTTTCTTGGCCCAACTCGACCGATACTTGATAAGGACCAATATATCTAGGGCTTAGCTTACACCTTCTTGCCAAAAGCGAAGGACACCTCTCCACGGAGATAACTTCAAGAAAACTTGATCTCGGCTTGGAATTCTAAGTTCTTTTCGTCGCTTATCTCGCATAACTCTTACGAGCGGTCTTGAGCTACCTTCAAATTCTCCTTGATTACCTTAATATTATCTGTCGTAACTTGCACCAACTCAGGACCGATTAGCTTCCGCTCTCCTAGTTCATTCTAATATACGAGCGTTCTACACGGTCTTTTATCCAGAGCCTCAAATGGTGCCATGTCAAAATTAGACTGATAATTGTTATTGTAAGCGAAATCCATAAGTGATAGGTGTGTATCTCAACTTCCCTTAACTTGAAGGACACATGCTTTCAACATGTCTTCTAGGGTCTGGATGGTCCTCTCTGACTGACCATCTATCTGAGAATGGAGCGCTGTACTAAAACTCAGCTTTGTCCCCATAGTTTCCTCTAAGCTAGGCCAAAACATAGAAGTAAATCTCGAATCTCTATCTGAAACTATGGACACTGGCACTCTGTATTGACTCACAACTTTGTCGACGTATAGCTTAGCAAGGTGATCAAGTGTAGACGTCGATTTAATCGGTATAAATCGTGCTGTCTTAGTGAGTCTATCCACTATTACCCAAATACCATCATGTCCACTTGAAGTACGTGGTAATCTAAACAAAAAAACCATAGTAATACGCCCCCATTTCCATTCCGACACTGGCAATGGGTTAAGGAGTCCTTCTTGCTTCTGTCTAACTGGTTTAACTTGCTGACATATTAAACATCTATCAACATAATCAACTATCTCCCGCTTCAACCCTGGCCACCAATAAGTCCCATTCAAGGTTTTATACATCTTGGTGCTTCCTGGATGCATAGCGTAAGCTGAACTGTGAGTTTCCTCTAGAATAGAATCTTTAAGCTCACTAACACTCGGAACGCATAATCTTCCCTGTTTCTCTATGGCTCCGTCTGATCTAATTTCAAATTTTTGCTTCTAGGCCCTGTTTGGACTTTCCAAACATTTTCTGCAGGTTACGATCCTCTGGCTGTCTTTTCATAATCTCTGCTATAAGTGAAAACCTGACATGGAATTGAGCTTAAGAGACCCCCTGAATTCTTTGCAATCACAGCTGGCTTAGAATCCCTTAGAGTACTTAAAAATGTTGCTCGAATACCACACAAGGCATCCCTAGGAAGTCTTGACTTCCTGCTCAATGCATATGCTACCACATTCACCTTACCAGGATGGTATTCTATGGTACAATCATAATCTTTAATCAATTCTAACCATCATCGTTGTCTCGTATTCAACTCCCTCTAATCAAAGACATATTTCAAACTCTTATGATATGTGTAAATGTGACACCTTTCACCAAACAAGTAATGTATCCAGATCTTCAGTGCTAAAACAACTTCTGCTAACTAAAGATCATGGGTAGGGTAATTACATTCGTGCTTTTTCAATTGCCTTGACGCATAAGCTATTACTTTTCCTTCTTGCATCAGTACACACCCTAAACCTTACCTCGAGGCATCACAATAAATCACATACTCTTTTCCCGTTACAGGAAGTGCTAGTATAGATACTGTAAGTAATCTTTTTTTTTCAGCTACTGAAAAACTCTGTTCACATTTATCTGACCATTCAAACTTACCATTCTTTCTTGTTTAAGCTATTAAAGGTAATGGTAAACGTGAGAAATTCTCAACAAATCATCTGTAGTATCCCACCAAGCCTAGGAAACTACATACCTCTGTCGCCTTAGCTGGTCTCTGTAAGTTGACCATAGGTTTTACCTTTATGCGGATCCATACCAACTCCATTTGTTGAAACAACATACCCCAAACACTACCTGATTCAACCAAAACTCACATTTGGTGAATTTAGCGTACAACTGTTTATCGCGTAGTGTTTGTAGAATAATACTCATGTGTTCCTCGTAGGCTTTCCTGTCAACCAAATAAACTAGTATATCATTATTGAATACTATCACAAACTTATCCAAATACTGGTGGAAAGCCTGTCCATGCGGTCCATGAAAACTGCTAGTGCATTGTTAAACCGAATGGCATTACTAAACACTCATAATACTCGTACCTCATTCTGAATAATGTCTTAGGAATATCTCATTCTCTGACATTTAACTGATGATATCCTGATCTTATATCAATCTTACAAAACACCTATGCACCTCTTAACTAATCAAACAAGTCATCGATTCAGGGTAAAGGATACTTGTTACGTATCGTGACTTTATTTAACTATGTAAAAAAAAATGCATAAACTAAAGGTACCATCTTTATTCTTCACAAATAACACTAGAGCTCCCCAAGGCGATACACTAGGTATGATGTATCCCTTATCAACTAATTCTTGTAATTACATCTTTAGCTTCTTGAGTTCACTTGGAGCCATTCTATACGGCGCTTGCGAAAAAGGCGTTGTTCCTAGTAGCAATTCAATAGTGAACTCTACCTTCCTATCAGGTGGCAACCCTAACAGATCTGCTGGAAAAACATCTAGAAATTCGTTTACAATAAGAACATTTTCTTGTTTTAGCTTTTCCTCCTGCACCTTTACTACAAGTGCAAGAAACGCCGTGCAACCTTTCCTCAATAACTTCTCCGCTTTTAATGCTGAAATCAAACTCGTAGGAATAATCTTCTTTTCACCCCTGAGAACCACTTCAGCCAATCCTGGTTTCCTGAAAACAACTTCCTTTCTATCGAAATCCATGGAAGCATAATGATTGAATAAGAAATCCATCCCTAAGATTGCATCTAACACCTGCAACTCTAGTGGAAGAAGATCCACTAACATATTGAGACCTTCTACTAAGACCTCACAATTCTGCATCCCTGAATTGACTAATAAAGCATCACCAACTTGAGTGTATATAACTAACCCCTCAAATAAAGGTTCTAACTTCCTATCCGGCTTAGATAGGAACATACTGCAAACAAAGGAATGCGTAGCACCTGGATCTATTAAAACACGTGTAGGTACATTACAAATAGTGATCGTACCAGTAATCACGTATGATGCATCTTCTGCTTCTTCTTGAATCATAACATAGACCTTTCTGTGTTGCCTAGGTCTATCTACAATTCTCTTGAGTCTGACACCGCTGGTGCCCTCTCTTGCAGCTACTGAAACTCTTGGTTGCTCAACTGTCTAGGACTCAACTCCCTAGTCCCTCTATGCGGTTGTCCATAGCTGTGGACAATCCCTCTTGACATGTCCTCGTTGTCAGCACTGGTAGCACGTACCAACACTCACAAGACAATGTCCTCGATGATTCTTGCAACAAATCACACATGGAGTTTTCCTTGCTATACTAGCAATAGACTCTTGCCCTCTTTGCAGTCTTGCTGCTAATCAAACAAACTAACTAGGTTCTATTTAACTCTGCCTCTGATAGGCACTACCCACATTCATCTGCCTCGATGCCCGACTACTAGTTCGATCCTTATGGTCATATTGACTTGGAAACATTTACTCCAAGTGTGAACCTCCACTGCTCACGACCTTGGAAACTGCTTGTTGCCGAAGCCCCCACAACTAGGCTTCACTACTGACTGCGCCTCTGCTATACTCTGCTCAACACGTAGAGTAGGCTCTACAAGTTGGGACAAATCAATCCACTTAGCAATGGCTGTAACTGGGGTACGTATCTCAGGTTGTAACCCTCTTTCAAATCTTCGACACCTGTCACTCTCAAATGCCACAATCACATCAACATACCGCGAAAACTCGGTAAATCTTCTCTCATACTCAACCACTGAAAGTGTCCCTTGTTTCAGTTCTAAAAATTCATCCGTCTTTGCCTCTCGGTACGTGTTACGGTAATATTTACTTTCAAATATACTTATGAAAGTTTTCCAGTCTAAAGTACGTGCATCACTACAACTGGCTAACATCGATTTCCATCGTCCTTCTGCTTTTTTTTTAGCAACAAGAATGTGGCAAACTTAACATTTCGCTCCTCAGAGCAACTCATCACATTAAAAGATTTATCGAGCTTATTCAGCCAAACCTCAGCTTCAACTAGATCTTTGGAACCCTCAAACATTGTGCTCCTAATTCTTTTAGGTGATCTATTCTATATGTCTTGTCTAATCACATAGTTTTGCTCTCTATGACTTACCTACCTCCTATGAGGAATTAACATGCTGCTTAATTCTGGCCCCCCATCTGGACTGTCGGGGCACTAGATCTCCACTGGGATTGATCTTGGGTAGGATCCTGCGCGTCGATCCCGATCTTACTGCATCAAATCGCTAGTACGTGGTGACATGACTTTTATAACATATCAACATACTAGACATGTAATGAGTACTCAACTCAAATGCACAATTCTAGATCTGTGTTCACATTCTAGTCCTGACTGGACTTACTCTTATCCTTACTTGGACCATGCTCTGCTAGTTCTATTCAACTAACTCAATAACTTGCTATTTACTTTTGAGTTTCCTCTAGAGCTAACTTGCTCTGTCTCATTCCCATGGAGCTAACTGCTCTGAAACCAAGTTGTCACACCCCCTCCCAAACTACTTGCTAACTTAGCCCGGTAGACGGCGTGAAGCCAACAGACATCGTTCACCTCTCTAACGATACCTGTTGACCCTGTTTTACCTTATAAGCATACTAAACTTGTATAAGGAACAACTAAAACACAACACAACGGAATATTGACAATTACGTAACCTACGTAAGGGGTAACCCTACTTATGACTCTCTGAAAAACTGAAAGAGATATGAACATCACAGCCAAAAACATACCATACCATGGATCACACAACCACAACCTAAAATGTACACATAAACATAAGTTCATAGTCCTTCTTCTATACATATAGACTTTCTATACAACTCCACCCACGTACAACATATCAAACTTGAGAGGCTTCCAGCAGACTATGGCAGGTTTTGAGGCACCGGTAGCTCGATCTCTACCTGAAAAGTGGGAAAAACACTGAAAGAATGAGTTATGAACCTCAGTGAGTGACATGAGTTTAAAAGAAAGCTATTAACTCGTAAATCATATCACCTGGCCATCTATGAGCATATGCATCTGTAGTCAAATGTTAAAAGTAACTGTGTAATCATAATAGCTTTTCATGAAGACCAGCAAGTATATCGTTAAAATCTCGTAAGGCATGTAAATGAGATAAACTCTTTTTAAAACATGTCACAATCTACGTTTGTTTTACGATGTAGTGGGGCCCGCCCAACACTCACGACAGCGCTGTTGTCACGGAGTTCACTCAACGTCGACAACAGAAATGAACTATGTGCACACGGTACCATAGAGCCTCGAGCTCAATATTTCAGAACATCTCATGAAAACATTTGAGCATGTTTGCTTATCTTTTCTTTCATAAAACACAAGCTTACTTAGCTTGTTCATAAAACTGCAAATCTTTAAAAAGATACTTGCAAAACATACTCGCTCGAAATCATAGCATTTCCATAAACATTGGAAATTCAATAAGCATATGCTCGTGTAAAAATTTCATCAAGACATTTAGGCTCATCATGAACACTTTAAAACATTTCTAAGAAATCATGAATGCTCATAAACAAGTGTTCAAGGAAAACAATAAACATCTAAACCCTTTTCATTCAAGCAACAGTTGTATTTCTTAAAAAATAATTCAAGCATGTAGAACATTTTTTAAGTTCGTTTTGTCACTCACAGTGTTAGAACTAGAGTCTTGACCCGTACACTCGATCTATTTGCTCTTGGCCTGTCAAACAAACCAAATTCAACCATTAGAACCTCGAGCTCATGCTTTTTAACCTTAAAATTGCAAGAAAACACACTTTCAAATTTTCCTGCATTTTCTGATTTTCTGCCTTGTTTTCAGACAGCCATAACTTCTTCTTTACTTATCCAAAAATAATGTAATTTATACCAAACTCATCCTTTTTGAATCCTCTAAAAATCATATGATGACATGAAAATGAAATTCGCAACAGATTGGTTCAGAAATACCTCGAAATCTACTTCTCCAGGAACTAACTTCTGTTATTCCATAATCGATTTTCTGCTGCAACCCGAAACTTGACCTGATATTTACAACAGCTTTCCAACCATACCTAATAGAGCTTCTGATCCAAACTCTACTGACTAGTACAACTAAAACACCAGAGACTTCTCGGATTTGAAAGCAAATTCTGTCTTCTGTCTTCCTCTTCACAAATCAGTAGCTTAAGATCCGAATTTACTCGAGCTTCCTTCATAAATTATGTTCCAATATGAGTTAAATTTCACGAAACAAAACCTCAAATCTTACCTCTTCCTGTGGAGCTCGAGATGAACAGAAAACCATAATAGGATTGAATTGATTAACTTGCTGTTAAAAAGACAAACCTTTAGTTCTTCTCCTCTCTTACGCATCTTGACTCAAAAAACCCTCTTCTTCCTCTTCCTTTCTGCTTCTCCCACGAAAACCCTTGCTTTTACTTGATAAAATGAGAAGAAATCGATGGAGGAAGTATTTTTAAAAAGGAAACAAAGGTGGGGGTCCCACCTCCCACCTCCCACCTCCCACTTTCTTTTTTTCATTCTTTTCCTTTCTCCTTTCTTTTCTTTTCTTTTCTTTTCTTTCCTAAACAAAACATAATATAATAACCTTTCCTTTCATTTTATTTTCTTCATTATTCTTAGAGCAAACCAAACCAAAATGGTTTAAGCTTTTCCTTCCTTGTTTTCCTTTTATCTTTCACTTCATTTCTTTTCTTTTTAAGACAAGGAAAACCAAGTTTTAAGCATTCATTTCTTGTTTTCTTTAAAAGAAAATTCCAAAGAATGATTCTCGGGTTTACAATTGTTTATACAACCCCTAATGTACAAAAAACTACAACTACATAGTCCTCTCAAAATAATTTACAAAACATATGGACTTGCTATACAATGTCAGCCACGTACAAAGTATTACAACTTAAGGAGCTTTAGCAGACTATGGCAGTAACTCAGGTACCAGGAGCTCCATCTCTACCTGAAAAGTTTGAAAACATTGAAAGAATGAGCTATGAAGCTTAGTGAGTGACTGTGTTTAAAATCTATAACTTGTAAAACATGTCACCTGAAAACTATGAGCATATGCATTTGTATTCAACCGTTGAAAGTAAACGTAGAATCATAATAGACTTTCAGGAAACCAACAAGTATATCGTTAAAATCTCGTAAGGCATGTAAATGATATAAACTCTTTTTAAAAACATGTCACAATCTACGTTTGTTCTACATGTAGTGGGGCCCGCCCAGCACTCCCATCGTCTTTGTCGTAGTGGGGCCCGCCCAGCACTCACGACAGCGCTGTTGTCACGGAGTTCACTCAACGTCGACAACAAAAATGACCTGTGTGCACACGGTACCATAAAGCCTCGGGCTCAACATCTCAGAAAAACATCATAAAAATATTTGAACATGCCTGCTTATCTTTTCTTTCATAAAACTCAAGCTTGCTCAGCTTGTTCATAAAACTGGAAATCTTTTAAACATACTTGCTAGTACATACTTGCTTGGAATCATAACATTTCCATAATTTTTGGCAATCATTAGACATATGCTCATGTATAAATTTCATAAAGACTTTTAGGGTCACAACGAACACTTGAAACATTTCTAGGAAAACAAGAATACTCATAGTCATGTGTTCAAAATAAAACACAAAACATTGAAATATTTCATTCTAGCAAAACTTGCATTTCTTAAAGCATATTTCAAGCATTTGGTTCATTTTCGAAGTTCGTTTTGTCATTCACAGTGTTAGAACTAGAATCTTAGCCATACACTTGACCTATCTCCTCTTGGCGTGTCAAACAAACCAAATCCATGTATTAGAACCTCGAGCTCATGATTTCTAACCTTAAAACTACAAGAAAACACACATTCAAATTTTCCAGCATTTTCAGATTTTCTGCCCTGTTTTCAGATAGCCATAACTTCTTCATTACTTATCCCAAAATATTGTAATTTATACCAAACTCTTCCTTTTTGAACCCTATAAAGGTCATATGAAGACATGAAACTGAGATTCCTAACAGATTTGTTCGAAAATACATCAATATCTTAAACCCTAAAATGACCCTGCTGTTGTTCCCGATTTAATTTCCTGCTGCAACCCGAAACTTAACCTGATGATTACAACATCTTCCAATCATTTTCTTCTCACGATTCCTTCACGAAAGTTGTAGGAAATTCGATAAGATTTCGAATCATACCTTTTAGAGATTCTAACTAAAACTCTAAAGATCAGGACAACCCAAACACCAGAGACTTCTCGGATTTGACAGCAAATTTTGTCTTCTGTCTTCCTCTTCACAAAACAGCAACTTAAGATCATAATTGGCTCAAGCATCCTTCACGAACTTTGTTAAAAAATGAATTAGCTTTCAAGAAAACCAAGCCTCAACTCTTACCTCTTCTTGTGGAGCTCGAGAAGATCAAAACATCAGAACTTTTCTGAGTTGATAACCTTGCGGCAATAAAAATTCCCTTGAGTTCTCCTTTTTCCTGCAACTCCAGCTCCAAAATAACGAAAATGGATTTCTTCTTCTTCCTTTCTCCTTCTCCCACGAGGTTTCAGCTTTGGTTTGTAAATATAGAGATGAAAATGGAGAGAAGATAAAGCAAACGGTGGAAAAGATAACATTTTGTCTTTTTCCCTTTTTGCTTTTTGCTTTTTGCTTTTTCTTTTCTCTTTCCTTTTCTTTTTTTCTTTCCTTTATCCCTTTCTTTCTTTTCTTTTCTTTTCTTTTCTTTTCTTAACAAAACAAAACTTTATATATTAATCATTTGTTTCATTTCCTTTTCTTCTTTTGTCATTAAAGCAAGCCAAACCAAAATGGTTTAAACTTTCCTTCCTTGTTTTCCTTTTGTCTTTCACTTCATTTATTCTTTCCTTTTGTTGTTTTTTTTTAGTAAGGAAGTTCCAAAGAGATCGGGTTTGCAACTTACCACCCCCTTAAGAAGTTTCGTCCTAGAAATTTAGCAGACTTTAAGTGAAAATCATCGGGTACTTCCTCCTCATTTGGTCCTCTAACTCCCAGGTTGCCTCCTCCACTCCGTGATGTATCCAACGAACCTTCACGAGTGGGATTGTCTTGTTTCTCAAGACTTGTTCTTTCCTGTCGAGGATTTGAACTGCATCCTCTACGTAACTCATGTTTTCTTTCAGCTCAACTGGTTGTGCTTGCAACACATGTTTCGGGTCTGGAATATACTTCCTCAACATGGACACATGAAAAACATCATGTACTCTAGATAGTTCTCTTTGGCAACTCAAGTCAGCAGAGGTCTTCGCCCAACTCGTCCGTTCATTGGATAAGGACCAATATATCTAGGGCTTAGTTTACCTTTCTTGCCAAAACGAAGGACACCTCTCCACGGAGATAACTTCAAGAAAACTTGATCTCCGACCTGGAATTCAAAGTCTTTTCGACGCTTATCTGCATAACTCTTCTGACTGTCTTGTGCTACCTTCAGATTTTCTCTGATTACCTTAATATTGTTTGTAGTAACTTGTACCAAATCAGGACCGATAAGCTTCCGTTCTCCTACTTCGTTCCAACATATGGGCGTTCTACATGGTCTTCCATACAGAGCTTCAAATGGTGTCATGCCAATACTTGACTGATAGTTGTTATTGTAAGCGAATTCCATAAGTGATAGGTGTGTATCCCAACTTCCCTTAAATTGAAGAACACATGCTCTCAACATGTCCTCTATGGTCTGGATGGTCCTCTCTGACTGCCCATCTGTCTGAGGATGGAATGCTGTACTAAAATTTAGCTTTGTCCCCATAGCTTTTTGTAAGCTAGGCCAAAACTTTGAAGTAAATCTTGGATCTCTATCTGAAACGATAGACACTGGCACTCCGTATTGACTCACAATTTTGTCGACGTATAGCTTAGCTAGCTGATCAAGCGTAGACGTCGCTTTAATTTGTACAAACCGTGCTGTTTTAGTGAGTTTATCCACTATTACCCAAATACCATCATGTCCACTAGAAGTACGTAGTAATCCAAACAGAAAATCCATAGTGATATGCTCCCATTTCCACTCCGGTACTGGTAGTGGGTTAAGGAGTCCTCCTGGTCTCTGTCTAACTGGTTGAACCTGCTGGCAGATAAAACATAAATCAACATATTCAGCTATCTCCCGCTTCATCCCAGGCCACCAATACGTTCCCTTCAAAGTTTTGTACATCTTGGTGCTTCCTGGATGCATAGCGTAAGCTGAACTGTGAGCTTCCTCTAGAATATAATTTTTAAGCTCACTAAAACTTGGAACACACAGTCTTCCCTGCCTCTCTATGGCTCCGTCTGATCTCATTTTTTATTATGCTTCTGGGCCTTGTTTGGACTTCCCAAACATTTTCTGCAAGTTACTATCCTCTGGTTGTCTTCTCACAACCTCTGCTACGACTGAAGACCTGTCCTGGAACTGAGCTAAAAGACTCCCTGAACTCTCTACATTCACCACTGCCTTAGAATCTCTTAGAGTACTTAAAAATGTTGCTCGAATACCACACAAGGTGTCCTTATGAAGTCTTGACTTCTTACTTAATGCATCTGCTACTACATTCGCCTTACCTGGATGGTATTCTATAGTACAATCATAATCTTTAATCAGTTATAGCCATCTTCGCTGTCTCATACTCAGCTCCCTCTGATCAAAGATATACTTCAGACTCTTATGATCTGTGTAAATGTGACACCTTTCACCAAACAAGTAATGTCTCTAGATCTTAAGTGCTAAAGCAACTGTTGCTAACTCAAGATCATGGGTAGGGTAATTACATTCATGCTTTTTCAATTGCCTTGATGCATAAGCTAGTACTTTTATTTATTGCATCAGTACAAACCCTAAACCTTGTCTCGGGGCATCACAGTAAATCACATACTCTTTTCCTGCCGGTACAGGAAGTGTCAGAATAGGTGCTGTAACTAATCTCTTTTTCAACTCCTGAAAACTCTGTTCACACTTATCTGACCAATCAGACTTAGCAATCTTTCTTGTTAAAGCTGTTAAGGGTAATGCTAATCGTGAGAAATCATCAACAAACCATTTAATTCTCAGAGCTAACTTGCCCTGTCTCATTCCCATGGAGCTAACTGCTCTGATACCAAGTTGTCACACCCCCTTCCGAACTACCTGTTAACTCAGCCCGAAAGGCGGCGTGAAGCCAACAGACATTGTTTATCTCTTAACAATACCTGTTGACCCTGATTCACCTGATAAACATACTATGTTCGAAAATGGAACACTTAAACATGACATAGCGGAAACTGGACAACTATTAAACATATACAAGGAGAAACCATTCACAAGTCTCTCTTGGAAACTAAAAGTCTAGTGCATCAGAAACAACACAAGACAAACCATTGTTTATACAACGTCTAATGTACAAACAACTATAACACCAAAGTCCTCTCAAAAAAATTTACAAACATAGAGACTTGCTAGACAAAACCAGCCACGTACAAAGTATTTAACTTATGAAGCTTTAGCAGACTATGGCAGTAACTCAGGTGCCAGGAGCTCGATCTCTACCTGAAAAGTTTGAAAACATAGAAAGAATGAGCTATGAAGCTCAGTGAGTGACTGTGTTTAATATCTATAACTTGTAAAACATGTGACCTGAAAACTATGAGCATATGCATTTGTATTCAAGCATTGAAAGTAAACGTAGAATCATAATAGACTTTCAGAAAACCAACAAGTATATCATCAAAATCTCGTAAGGCATGTAAATGAAATAAACTCTTTTAAAAACATTTCACAATCTACGTTGTGTAGGGCACGCCCAGTACAACCAACGTTTACTCTACGATGTAGTGGGGCCCGCCCAGCACTCCCATCGTCTTTGTCGTAGTGGGGCCCGCCAAAGACTCACTCACTTACAGTCACTGCATTCTCACGAGTACACTCAACGTCGACAATGAGAATAAGACACGTGTGTGCACACGGTACCATAAAGCCTCGGGCTCAATATCTCGAAAATCACATGAAACATTTGAACATGCTCGCTTATCTTTTCTTTCATAAAACTCAAGCTTACTCAAATTTGTTCATAAACTGGAAAACTTTAAAACATACTTGCTAGTACATGCTTGCTTGAAATCACAACATTACCATAAATTTTGCAACCATTGGATATATGCTCATGTATAAACTTTATAAAGACTTTTAGGGTCACAATGAACACTTGACACATTTCTAGGAAAACATGAATAGTCATAAACATGTACTCAAAAGAAAGCATAATGCATTGAAAACTTTATTCTAGCAAAACTTGCATTTCTTGAACATAATTCAAACATATATACACTTTTGAAGTTCCTTTTATCACTCACGATTGCTTGAACTAGAATCTTAGCCCGTACACTTGACCTATTTGCTCTTGGCCTGTCAAACAAACCAAATTCATGTATTAGAACCTCGAGCTCATGGTTTTTAACCCTAAAACTACAAGAAAACACACTTTAAAAAATTCCAGCATTTTCAGATTTTCTGCCCTGTTTTCAGACAGCCATAACTTCTTCATTACTTATCCAAAAAGAATGTACTTTATACCAAACTCTTCCTTTTTGAACCCTCTAAACCTCTTATGAAGACATGAAAATACGATTCCTAACGTATTGGTTAGAAAATACCTCAGTAGCTTAACCCTTAAAATGATTCTGCTGCTGTTCCAGATTTCACTTCCTGCTGCAACCCGAAACTTAACCTGAAGATTACAACATCTTCCAATCATTTTCATCTCACGATTCCTTCACAAAACATGTAGGAAATTGAATAAGCTTTCGAACCATACCAATTAGAGCTTCTAACTTCAAGTATACAGATCCGAACAACCAAAAAATCAGAGACCTCTCGGATTTGACAGCAAATTTCTGTCTTCTGCCTTCCTCTTAACAAAACAGCAACTTAACATCAGAATCGGCTGAAGCTTCCTTCACGAATTTTGTTCCAATATGAGCTAACTTTCATGAAACAAAAGATCAACTCTTACCTCTTCTTGTGGAGCTCGAGATGAATAGAAAATCAGAGCTTGTCTGAGTTGATTTCCTTGCTCCAATAAAGAATCCTCTTGAGTTCTTCTCCTTTCTTCTGCAACTACAGCTCCAAGTTTATGAAAAATGGCTTCCTTATTCTTCCTTTCTCCTTCTCCCACGAAATTTCAGCTTGGTTTGTGATGAAAGAGAAGAAAATGGAGAAACCCCTTTAAAAAAAAAAAGTCAATCGGTGGAAGAGGCATTCATTTGTCTTTTTGCACTTTTGTTATTTTCATTTTCTATTTCTTTTTCCTTTTCTTTTCTTTCCTTTATCTTCTTTCTTTATTTTCTTTTCTTTTCTTTTCTTTTCTTAACAAAACCAAAATAACTTAATATAAAACATTTGTTTCATTTCCTTTTCTTCTTTTGTCTTTAAAAGCAAAACAAACCAAAATGGTTTAAACTTTTTCTTCCTTGTTTTCCTTTTGTCTTTCACTTCATTACTTTTCTTTTTAAAACATGGGAAACCAAGTTTTAAACATTCATTTCTTCTTTCTTTTTGTTGTTTGATAATAAGGAAGTTCCAAAGAAAGATCTCGGGTTTACAGGTAAGGTTGGGAAACAATCCTCCTACTGCGTCGAGGCATTCCCAACGATTGAGAAGGACGAGACTGACTTGAGGTACTGGTTGTTCCATGAACTCTTGATGAAGGTCCAGCTTGATCAACAACTCTTGTTGGTTCATGTGTAGCTTCAATTAGTACTAATTTACTACGCGGTTTGTGGTTCCTCATGTGATCTTCCTCCAAGAAAGTGGCGTTTGTTGATACAATCACCTTGTTTTCTTGTGGATCGTAGAAAAGACCATATCTCGTTTCTTTGGGATAGCCAACAAATTAGCACAATCTTGAACGAGGTTCCAATTTCTTTGGGTTTGTCACGAGCACGTGTGTTGGACAACCCCAAATCTTGAAGTGTTGTAAACTAGGTTTACGCCCCTTCCACAACTCAAAAGGTGTTTCTAAAACACTCTTTGATGGGACAGTGTTCGAGATTTGAACTGTAGTCTCTACTGTGTATCCCCAAAAAGAGGCAGGCAATTGAGCATAGCTCATCATAGAAGGAACCATGTCCAACAAGGTTCTATTTCTCCATTATGACACACCATTTTGTTGTTGTGTATTAGGTGTTGAGAGTTGAGATTTTATTTCATGTTCTCTCAAATAGTCTTGGAATCTCAAATCCATATACTCTCCACCTCGATCGGATCGAAGCGTTTTAATGGTTTTCCCTAATGCATTCTCTACTTCAGCCTTATACACTTTGAACTTTTCAAGAACCTTAGACTTGTGATGCATTAGATATAGATAATCATACCTCGAATAATCATCTATGAAAGAGATGAAATATTCGTACTCTCCTCGAGCTTTAACATTCACCGGACCACAAAGATCCGAATGTAGAAGTTCTAAGGGCTCTATGGCTCTATAACCTTTTCTAGTAAAAGGTCGCTTGGTCATTTTACCTTCCAAGCAAGTTTCGCAAGGAGGTAAAGAATCGTCTTCTAACATATTTAGAAGTCCATTCTTAGAAAGTCTCTCAATCCGGTTGAGTTTAATATGATCAAGTCTAAGATGCCATAAATAGGTAATATTATTTGGAGAAATTCTTTGCCTTTTATTTTGAGTTTTAGCATTTTTAAACATCTCATGATTTAAAAGTTCTTTTGTTTTATTCGGTTTAAGTACATACAAGCCGTTTTCTAACTTAGCATAAAAAATATTGACACCTTTCTTTGAAATGAACGCTTCATTAAATGAAAAAGTAATACAGTAGCCAAGTTCAATTAAACAAGAGATAAAAATTAAGTTCCTCTTAATTTTAGGAACTATATACAAATTTTCTAAAAATAAATCATTATTTTTCACTAAACAAGTTTCAAGAATGAGCAAATCTAATTTACCTTTCTCCTCTTTGAGCTCAGCAAAGTATTTTGGGCAGTTTCGCTTCTGAGGTGTCAAAGTCCACGCGCATGATGGAAACATTTTCCTTTATCTGCAACCTTGGCTTTTCCCTTGCTTTTGTCACCTGCAAGTGCCTTCCTTTTCCCTCCTATCTTCTTCTTTTGGGTCTTCTTAAGCCCAGAAGATGAACCACAGGACTTAGTCCTAGAGGATGAACCCTTCTGGATCCTTCTGGAATGGGCAAACAGATTTGCCTCTCCATCAGCCTGTCCATTATTCTTCATAAGTGACTTGAAAGTTTGTAGTTCATTAAGGAGAGTAGTCATGTTATACTTTGTCTTGTTCATCACCGCATTGCTGCGGAATTGCAAGAAACTCTTCTGAAAGGATTCAAGGATGTACGATACCTGACTTTGCTCGTCAATGACCACTCCGTTCATCTCATGCACGTTGAAGTGGACCATCAGATCGAGAACGTGTTCTCTCACCGATGACCCCTCCTTCATACGGGAGTTATAAATGTATTTGAGGGTTTTGTGTCGAATTTGTTCAGACGGTTGTCCAGACAAATTTTGCAGATAACCCATGATCTCACGAGCTGAGACCATACCGTCCAATTTCCTGGCTAAAACATCAGATATCCCAGCTAGGATATAGGCCTTCGCCTAGCGGTGAAACGCATCCTTAACTTATTGAGGTGTGTCTTCAGCAGGGATCTGAGGACATTCCTCAGTAAGTATGAATCGAAGGTCGTCAACAACAAGGATCGCATCCAGGTTGGACTTCCACGTAGTAAAGTTTTCACCAGTTAAACTTTCCTTTTTGAGGAAGGCTATATATGAGGACGACATGCTGAAAATCCAAAATAGTTCTAATTAGTTATGCCTTTTAACCCATTTAAAACCAATCATATTTAGCAAAATTATTAAACAACCCTAGTGTTTAAACTAAAACCAATGTTTAAATTAATCCTTTAATTTTGCAACGTTACTTCAAGGGCTTAGAACAAAAGCCTCCGTCAGCCGGTCAGCCATTCCTCCCCTGAATTGAGACTTTCTCAGCCAATTCTCACTACCAGAACATCTCATGTCCCAATGGTCCTTAGCTACCGTTTGTGTGGTCAAGGACTTGTTACCTAGCTTAACTCATCCCGTAAATGTGACCCTACCATTTTCAGATCAAATAGGTCCGAGCCAACATACTACTATTGAGAAAGACAACTGTTGGCAAATTACCTGAGAGACCCTATCCATTTATGGAGTTCGCAGTGTTCCGATCCCTATAGTAAGGCCCTCCGTACGGTTTGGTTGTTCCAGGACAACCTAGCAGGCGGACTATAGAAATATCACTGTTCGACCTAATGGAGGAGACCGTAGTATACGTTGACACGCGTCCTGGTCCCATTTACTATGGATACTTCCCTCATTCACCTTGGTATTAAACCATGCAAACACATACCTTAGGGGGACGCCCTATTGACGCCACGTAGCCGAGCATGGAACTCACGGTGTGAACTCTTGAGGACGTGAGAGTATACTCGTTGTGAACATCTCGTTTTCCACCACTGAAGCTCCTAAAATTAGGGTATAGGTTTAACTTAGTTGGATTGTGTCTAAAAGAATCTATCTAAGTCTATGCTTATTATAACTATTATAACTAGGTCTTTTAACCTTATGTCTAGGTGAATAAATATTTTAATTACCTAGATATAAAATAAAACTAAGGTTAATTCAACTCAAGCTTTGGGTTAGTTCCCAGGTAGAAGGTGTCCGTTAACCGTCAGTTTAAGTACCCCCAACCTTAGACAGAAGTTCACCAGTAGAGTTCCATTATAACCAAAGTCCTAAAGTCCTACTATATTTTAAACTATTTAAAATACTATGTAAGACTAATTTCTAATCCTATTAGAAATTAAAACTTAGGTCTAAATTAATTTTAAATAATTTAAAACTAATTTAATTTTTTTAACCCAAGTTCCTATGTTTGCATGCATTTCGTTATTATAGGTTATGGTTTCTAAAACCCCTTTAATTTATAACTTTTATAAATTTAATAATTAACCTATGATAAATAAACTATATTTTAAATCAACAATAAATATTTCAAATTGGAATTATAAAGAGAAAATCAACTAATTGAATAATAAGATTACTTAAATAAAATAAAATTTATTTTACACTAAGTAATTTCATGCTCCATGCAATTTATATTCATATAATCTAATTATAACACTTATAATTAATTACTCATGAAATATAAATCGATCATGCATTTTCCACCATATTCATATAATATTTATACAAATAAAATGCATGAACATGCTTATCCTAAGGTGGGAAGAATCTAAATGACTTTCATAAAGACATAAAACTGTAAAACCAGAATAATTTGGCCCCTAAAGTGCATGAAAATAAAATTACATTAATTTTATTACATAAACCGATCCAAAAACACCTTGAACCGGCCTTGAACCACTCCATCCGGATAAAAAATGAACCAAAACCGCTGAACCGTTCTGCAGCTGCTGGAATGCTTCACGGCGTTGCAATGGTGATGCAAGCGTAGCAACGCCCGCTTCGTCCTTATGCGCGCCTGCTATCGGGGTGGCGTTTAACGGCTGAGGCAAAGCGTTAACACCATCGATTTTGAGCACCCACGTCGATAGGGAGCGCTTGCGTTGCGACGCCGTTCTATAGCGTTGCAATGCTGATGAACGCCGTTGCAATGCCACAGTGCGCGGTAACTTCTTAACGCTTCGACATTGGCTGAAATTGACGAACACTACAGCTTCCAATTGCAATTTCTCCTTCAATTCTCCATCGAATTGCTTGAAACAGGTCTCGAATGACTTGTAACTAAAATACAGACTAAAAAATTCACTTTTTGTCCAAAAACGCATGAGCCTTTACATACAAATTGATCAAATCAAAAGAAGTCAACTATGGCCAAATACTCCTAAACAGTTCAACAGCAAACCAAATGCATTTCCCACCAAATCAATGCAATTTTGTTTCAAAACAAAACAATTGCTCGGATACCAATTGATAGAGATCTGATCTCCTTGAGCAGCGGAAACGTGTTTCAGATCGTAAATTGCTTGATTGTTTTAATTGAAACGAAAAACAATACATTGACAAAAACATACAAAACAAGCATGCTTATCTAATCTAATTAGAGATGGAGATTACATGCAAATATGCTTATATTAATTTAACAATTAAACTAATAAATGGATAAGAACGAATTACCTTTGTCGTTTTTCCTCAACAGCAACGCTTTGCTCCAATGTTCAGCAACACAGCAACTTTGTTTCTCTGGTTCTACAACAAGACACCACCAACAAGAAAACCCTCTATCCTCTAAGATTCAACTCAGATGAAGTCCTTTGTGGGAAGAATTCCAACAGTTGGAGAACTTTTTAAACTCTAGAGATTGTGAGAGAGAGAATTCTTGCTTCTTTCAAAATCAATTGATCGATCGATCAACAAGTGCATCAACCCCATTCTCCCTGTTAACCTATTGATAGAGAGAAGTAGAGGGATAGTGGGAACGTGTCTAGAAGACATGTTCCCTTATTTTATTATTAAAATAATAATTACAAAAAATAACAATTAAATAAATTTTAATTATTAATTTAAATCACATTTAAATAAAACAAATTAAATATCATATATTTAATTTGGATTAATCACATTTAATCAATATATCCCTCTAACTTATAGTTTTAATGTACATCTAGTGCACATTAAATTTTAACATATAGTTTTCAAATATGAATCACATTAACATTTTAATTTAGTATTTGACCTCTTTCAAATATTTAATTCTCTCATATAATTTAATATGAATCATATTCACATTAAATTTATAATATATAGTTCTAAAATTATATATTATATCGTATCAATATACATTAAGTTTAATCCCTTATGAATTTGAACACTTCAAATTCAAATGATCTAGAAACCCTTTACGAGCTACAAGGTGGACCTAATGGACCTACAGATCAGAAGCTCCAACGATAGGAGATTGCTCGGTTAATCTCATTGACCTCCCAATCAACATTCGTTAACTGCGGGAACACTCCACTAAAGTCTCGCAGCTGCACTCTTCTCATTTCTGATATATTTCTGTGTCAATGGATATTGACAAATAACAACAAATCAATCCTTCACTAATGTTCGTAACACCAGCTGGGTCAAATTACCGTTTTACCCATGGGTTACATCTTGTGCCTTAAGTACTAGTGCTCCTCTAGTGAACAATTTGTTTGTGGGCCTACCGACAAACACAGTCCATCTCGGGCCAATGAGAGGGTCGGGCCCTTTGTTCAAGTCTCGGAGACACCACTTAAGGGAACATTCCTCTACTTACCCTAGTAGGCGGGAAGGAGTGAATTCCATCTTGCTAAGTTAAGTTCCCAGTCGCTCACTCGGTCTTGTCCCCATTAAGGTAGGCATATTGAGTCGGCGAATCTGGCCACTCTCACCCATAGTAGTCAAAGGACAATCCCTCGTGAGCAGTGTTAAGTAACACCGCTCAGATTGAGATCAAGTTGCCTAGGTCATCCTATTGAAATAGAAACCTAAGTAGTCAACGAAGTTACAGCTAGAGGATACTATTTCGTGATCCGGTCTTATGTAGTCTCATTACATAGGATATCCCAACTTATATGTCATCTACACGAACACGTTAGGATCACAGTGTTTGTATCAAATACAAAGTCGGCCACATCAATAGTTTTACCAGGGTAAGGTAACCAAACTTTATCCTCTAACTAAAGACCCTTTAGGCTGTATCTCGAACCAAGATCCTTTATATGTACACTACATTCAGTTAAAGATTCATATAACAACCTTGGATGTTTAATGTATTGGATTTAGGATTTAAATAAAGGCAAACTCGATGATAACAAACAATATCTCTTTATTGAAATAACAACACTTTATTACATTAATTAGAACATAATTACAAACTACGAGTTTTAAGGCAAAAAACCCAACACGTTTAATCTAAATTCTATAGGATAGAATTAATTTTAAGAATTATTTTCACAACAAAAACAACGACGATTCAAAGTTGCTTTCTGTTGCGGGAGTTTTATTCCCTTCAGGATAATGGACCACTTCACTGCGTAAGTTCATTTTAACCCATTTTATTCTCATTTCCTTCTCATTCTTGAAAGAATACCAGAGCACTTCGTGGGAGAGGGTTGAACGAAGAAGAAAAGGCAGAAACTCAACACAAGCTTCCATGGCAGCAAGGTGATCAATTATACCCACTACTGATGTATAACTCGCTTTGAGCTCCACAAGAAGCGGTAAGAGGTGAGGTTTAATTTTCATGCATATTAAAAAAAAATTAACAAATTTCGTCAAGGAAAGTCGAGAAAAATCTGACTTTAAGTTATTGATTTGTGAATGGGAAGTCAGAGGAGAGAAATTGTTGTCAAATCTGAGAAACCTCTTGATATTGAGTTTGAATTAGAAGCTCCGTTAGGTATAGTTCAAAAGCTTATTTAATTTCCTAAATATATCATTAAGAAGTCGTGAGTAAAAAATGATTTGTAGTGGGTTTAAAATTAAGGTCAAATGTGGGGTGCAACAGAAAAATGATTCTGGAAAGAACATAGGCATAATTTTAGGAAGTAGATTTCGAGGTATATACGGATACATCATTTAAGAATTTCAATTCCTTGTATTCAGATACGTTTTAGAGAGTTAAAAAGGGAAGACTTTGGTATAATGTACTGTTGGGGTTTGTGCTCTAAAACTCGTAGTTTGTAATTTATGTTCTAATTAATGTAATAAATTGTTATTACTTCAATAAAGTGTTATTATTCGATATTCCCTTTGTTTCAAACCCTAAATCCAATAAACTAAACATCCATGGTTGTTAAACGATTTCTATGCTTGAATTTATGCTTATGGAAATTCAAGACTTCCCTAGAATGAATTAGTTAAAATGTTTTATGTTTGTTTTGTACTAGTGAGTATTGTTTAAAGATTTCCAGTTCTCATGAACAAGCTGAGTAAGCTTGAGTTGTACTAAAAAAGAGCTAAGCAGGTGTGTTTATGTATTTTTCATTGTGGTTTTTCTGAGACTCGCATGAATAAATGACTAAGATATTCAGCATGAGGTTGTATAGTATTGTGTGCAAACATGTCATTTCCTGTTGTCGACGTTGAGTGTACTCCGTGACAACAATGTTGTCGTTAGTGCTGGACAGACTCCACTACGACAAAGACGATGGGAGTGTTGGTCGGGCCCCACTAAATCGTAAAGTGAACGTTGGTTGCACTGGTTGTGCTCTACACAACGCATATTGTCACATGTGTACTACATAAAATGTTCAAGATCTATCATTATGAAATTGGAACTTAGTTTATTGGATTAGATTTATATGCAAGAATATAATAAATAACAACATTATTTATTGTGCAATGATAATTACAAAATTACACTTGATTAGGGCATAAATCCCAACAGGATCACCTCGTTTGTATCTAATACAAAGCAGGCCGCATCCACAGCGTATCCACGATTAGGTCTCCAACCCTATCCGTATACTATAGACTGTTCGGGTCATTAACTCGAACGTGATCCTCCCTCTGTGTCCACTACACACCGTTTTAGTTATAGTTCTTTCATAGTTCAAGGACCCTGGAGTTTAGTTTATTGTATGAAGTTTGTAAATATGTGAGACACAAAGTGATGAAAAAATAACTCTTATTTATTTCAATAATGAATATTTCAAACATATACGAGATTAGGACATACATCCGAACAAACTCCCACTTGGACTAAGCTAGTGGAGTACAAAATACATTTTTAAAATGTACTATACAATACAATAAACTAGGGCATTGAATACCCTTTACAATACTCCCACTTGCAATAGTCAAGAATCACTCGAACACCTTAGCCGTGGGGGCCTTTGTAAATGGATCAAAAACGTTGTGCTCCGACGCTATCTGCATGACTGTCACATCTCTGCGGTGCACAATCTCATGTATTAATGTGCTTGCCCCTTTTATGACTTTGAGGTTCTCTGGAGTTGGCTACTGCACCATTGTTGTAACAAAAAATGGTAATCGACAAGTTCATATTTGGTAGAACTTCAAATCCATCATGAACTTTCTAAGCCAAAGAGCTTCCTTTGCAGCTTCACAAGCCGCAACATACTCCACTTCTATCGTGGAATCAGTGAGGCATCCCTGCTTGATGCTTCGCCACACTACAACTCCTCCATTTAGATTGAATGCTAACCCCGAAGTGGATTTCCTAGAATCCTTATTGGTCTGAAAGTCAGAGTTTGTGTATCCCGTAAGGATCAAATCCCCACTCCCATACAAAAGGCTGTATTTTCTCGTTTTCCTAAGATACTTAAGGATTCTCTTTACGACTGTTTAGTGATCTAATCATTGATTGGATTGATACCTATTGACAATCCCAACTACATAACAGATGTCGGGCCTAGTACATGACATGACATACATGAGGCTCCCTATAGCTGAAGCATTGGGGATTCGTCTCATATCCTCAACCTCTTGAGGTCTCTTAGGATATTGATCCTTAAACAAGTGAACCCCATGCCTGAAAGGCAGCAAACCCTTCTTGGATTTCTACATCTTATATCTTGAAAACATCTTGTCTATATAAGATGCCTAAGACATGGCTAACGTTATGTTCTTCCGGTTCTGGACTATCCGGATACCTAAAACATATTGGGCCTGCCCAAAATATTTCATTTGGAATTGCGATGCCAACCATTTCTTAATGTCAGTAAGAAATCCTACCTCATTCCCAATGAGAAGGATATCATCCACATATAATATCATAAATGCAACAGTGTTGTTGACGATTTTCTAGTAGACACAAGGCTCGTCGACATTTTCTTGTAGACACAAGGCTCGTCAACATTTTGATGAAAGCCATAAGATTTGATCACCTCATCAAACCATATATTCCAAGACCTCGAGGCTTGTTTTAGTCCATAAATAGATCTATTAAGATGGCAAACCTTTTGCACTTGGCCTTGGGTAATGAACCCCTTGGCCTTGTCCATGTCGATGGTCTCGGGAAGTTTGCCATTAAGAAAGGTTGTCTTGACATACATCTACCATTCCTCATAGTCATAATGTGTGGAAAATGCCAGAAGGATCCTGATTGACTTTACCATTGCAATAGGAGAAAAGGTTTCCTCATAGTCAACCCCTTCAACCTGGGTAAAACAATTTGCCACTAGTCGTGCTTTGAAGGTTTGCACCTTCCCATCTACGCTATGTTTACGCTTGTAGATCCATTTAAAACCTATAGGTTTTACCCTTTCAGGTAGGTCCACAAGCTCCCAGAAAGAATTGAAGTACATCGACTCCATTTCCTGGTCAAGAGCTTTAATCCATTAATAGAAGGAAACAAATAGTAAGGAGAGATTACTTAATTGTTGAAGAACACTTCATCGAGATTTCCTTCTCCGATCACGATCTCTTCGTGCCCTCGATCTCTACGATCACCATCTCTCGAACCCAAACGGATTGGACACCTCGAATTGATCTTTTCGAATATTCTCGCTCGGTATAGGGAGAGTAGTGGGGCTCCCTTTGTTTTAGGGGTAGAGAGGATTTGAGAGAGATTCAAAGATGAGATATTGTTCTTTTTGGTGAGATTCCAAAAATTGGAAAATGTGTTTCCAAAGCCTTCTCACAAAGGCCTTATATAATGGTGAGAATTGGAAATTGAAATCTCCACCTATTTACCATTTTACCACAACATTAGGTTATGCAAATCATATTTGCATAACACATATAATAAGATATCTCATACGTTATTATACAAATCACATTTGTATAATTGTGGATTTTAAAGTTAATCACATTCAATTTAATTTCTCTCAATCCAATTTCCCTAAATTAGAACTAATTAATCAATTAGGCTAACCTATAGTTTAGTATGAATCTCATTCGCATTAAACTATATAATATGTCAATCATATCTCATATAAATGAGATAAATACTCTTTTAATGAATTTGAACACTTCAAATCCACCCAAAACTGTAAACCCTCAATATCTCCAGGTTGACCGAACCGAGGGACCTAATGGACCTATAGATGACGAGCTCAAATGATCTGAGACTAACTCGTAAAGCTCTTTAACCCGGTTATTCAACATTCATTAGCTATGGTAACACACAACTAAAGCCCGTAGCTACACTCCCATCAATGTAGGAGAAGTTGTGTCCATTGCTGGGTAAAATTACAATTTTACCCCTATGTCTACCTCTAGCTCCTTAAGTCCCCAATACTCCTCTACTGAACCACAACATTGTATGTTCCAACCATAAACAACATCCCTCTCGGGCCAGTGATAGGGTGGGCACCCGTTCTCCAAGCCCTAGAGACAGTACTTAAGGCAACAACCCCTCCAGTTTCTCTGAATCGGGAACGAGTGAATTCCGTCTCGCGTAGTCAAGTTCCAAGCTTCCCACGTGGTCCTATCCCTGAGAAGATATGCATATTTGGAAAGTAACTGTGACCACCCTCACCCGTATTAGTCAATAGATAGACCCCCGCAGATAGGAGTCCGTAACACGCTCAGGATTAAGGTCGAGTCACTATTTGTCATCTACGAAGTTATTATTCCTATACTGTTAAAGGAGTTACATCAATAGGCCTAATAATTCACGATTGGGTCTTGTACAATCTAATTGCACAGGATGCCCCCACTCGCTTGTCAACAACATGACCGAGTTGGATCACCTAGTTTGTATCTAATTTAAAGTGGGTCGCATCCACAACGTATCAAGTATTAGGTCTCCATGTTGGGATGTTTGTCCTAATCTCGTTCTTTTTGTAAATATACATTTAAAATTAATAAAAAGTTATTCATTTCATCATTTTGTGTCTCACATTTATTATAAACTTTGACAAATAAACTAAGCTCCAGGGTCATTGAATACATGAGAGAACTAGAACTTGAACGTTGTGTAGTGGACACACAAGGAGGATCACGTTCGAGTGAATGAGTCGAACGGTCTACAGTATATGGATGGGGTTGGAGACCTAATCCTGGACACACTGTGGATGCGACCTGCTTTGTATTAAGATACAAACGAGGTGATCTGACTCGTTCATGTGGTTGCCATGCGAGTGGGGGCATCCTGTACACTGAGATTGTACAAGACCGGACCGTGAATTATTAGACCTACTTATGTAACATCATTGACAGTAAGGACCAATAACTTCTTAGATTACCATTAGTGACTCGACCTGAATGTTGAGCGTGTTACGGACTCCTGTCTACGGGGGTCTTGTTGGGCTTTTTGTCCTAATCTCGTGTTTGTAAATTACTGTTTGAAATTAATAAAGTGTTATTCATTTCACTACATTGTGTCTCGCAATATTTACAAACTTTTCCAATAAACTAAGCTCCAGGGTCATTGAATTTTTGAGAGAACTAGAACTTGAACGGTGTGTAGTGGACAAACAGGGAGGATCACGTTCGAGTTAATTACCCGAACGATCTACAGTATATGGATAGGCTTGGAGACCTAATCCTGTATACGTTGTGGATGCGGCGCGCTTTGTATTAGATACAAACGAGGTGATCTGACTCGTTCTTGTTGTTGACATGCGAGTGGGAACATCCTTAATTTATGTGATAAATTATTGGTTTGCGAATTTGGATGTTTTCGATTTTGACATTTTAAATTTACAATTTTATGTTGATGAGATCAATGTAAGGGCCCATTGTTTTTGGGCATTTTGTTGTAAACTGAGTCTGTAAGTTCGAGACTTTAGTAGTAAGTGTTGCTGTAAAGAATTCTGAGCGGAAACGGGCAAAAATCGACGAAGAACAGCAAAGGAGTTGGTTATTCAGTCGACGGCGTCGAGACGCTCTCCTTGCGAGCGTTGGCTTGGCTGTAGAGCAGCGTTGCAATGCTAAGCCTAGCGTTGCAACGCCATGGCGTGGAGCACGCTGACCTCAACGCTTGACGCGGCAGCGTTGCAATGCTGCCTACGACGTTGCAACACCGCACGCATAGTGGGCAGTTCGCGGGCGTTTTGCGCATACGTGGGCAGTTTGAAAGAGTGGGGCAATTGCTAATTTCGTATTCTTTATTTTATTTAAATTGTAAAATGTAATTATTTATTTATTTAATTATTTTATTAAATAATATTAATATTAATGTTATATTAATGTTATTTAATTAAATAATTGCCCCTAGGTGCCAAAAACCGGTTCATTTTTGTTTTTTAAATTATTTTATGTATGTGATGTATGATTTAATTAAATTCTATGTGCATAATGTATGTCATATAGATTTAAAATCCCACCTTAGGTTAAACATATTCATGCATCATTTATATTATAAGAGTTATCATATATAGTTTGCATGATAGGTTATATTATAAGAGTTATAATATAATTTAAATGCATGTTTGATTTAATTAATATAAATGTTATATTTTTTTAATTAAAATATGCTCATGCATTTATTCATGTGATGAATTACTTATTGTTATAAGATATAGTTATTCATGTGATGAATGATCAAGCACTATAACATATAAATGCATGCAACCTAAGTTAATTATTAGTTTTAAAGAGTTTAGAACTTGAATAATTAGACTTAGGTTTTCTAGTTCTAATAAGATTAGAATTAGGAAATCAAAGTTTAGTCTATTAATGGAGACTGATTAGTAACTCTGTCTTAGGAAGGTTTTGTCTAAGGCTAAGTTGTAAACCCGAGATCTTTCTTTGGAACTTTCTTATTATCAAACAACAAAAAGAAAGAAGAAATGAATGTTTAAAACTTGGTTTCCCATGTTTTAAAAAGAAAAGTAATGAAGTGAAAGACAAAAGGAAAACAAGGAAGGAAAAGTTTAGACCATTTTGGTTTGGTTTGCTTTTAAACACAAAAGAAGAAAAGGAAATGAAACAAATGTTTTATATATTAAGCTATTTTGTTTTGTTAAGAAAAGAAAAGAAAAGAAAAGAAAAGAAAGAAAGAAGATAAAGGAAAGAAAAGAAAAGGAAAAAGAAATAGAAAATGAAAAAGAAAAAGTGCAAAAAGACAAAACATTATCTTTCCACCGATTGACTTTTTTAAAAAGGGATTTCTCTTCAATTTCATCTCTTTCATCACAAACTAAGGCTGAAGCTTCGTGGTTCAAGGAGAAAGGAAGAAGAAGGAGGCCATTTTTGGTGATTTTGAGCTGGAGTTGCAGAAGAAAAGGGGAAAACTCAAGAGGATTCCTTATTACAGCAAGAAAATCAACTCAGACAAGCTCTGATTTTCTGTTCATCTCGAGCTCCACAAGAAGGGGTAAGAGTTGAGCTTTTGTTTCATGAAAGTTAACTCATATTGGAACAAAATTCGTGAAGGAAGCTCGAGCCAATTCTGATGTTAAGTTGCTGTTTTGTTAAGAGGAAGGTAGAATACAGAAATTTGCTGTCAAATCCGAGAGGTCTCTGATGTTTTGGTTGTTCTGATCTGTATACTTGGAGTTAGAAGCTCTAATTGGTATGGTGCAAAAGCGTATTCAATTTCCTACAAGTTTTGTGAAGGAATCGTGAGAAGAAAATGATTGGAAGATGTTGTAATCATCAGGTTAAGTTTCGGGTTGCAGCTGGAAGTGAAATCTGGAACAGCAGCAGGATCAATTTAGGGGCTAAGCTACTGAGGTATTTTCTAACCAATACGTTAGGAATCTCATTTTCATGTCTTCATAAGAGTTCTAAAGGGTTCAAAAAGGAAGAGTTTGGTATAAAGTACATTGTTTTTGGATAAGTAATGAAGGAGTTATGGCTGTCTGAAAACAGGGCAGAAAATCTGAAAATGTTGGAATTTTTGAAAGTGTGTTTTCTTGTAGTTTTAAGGTTAAAAACCATGAGCTCGAGGTTCTAATACATGAATTTGGTTTGTTTGACAGGCCAAGAGCAAATAGGTCGAGTGTACGGGCTAAGATTCTAGTTCAAGCACTGTGAGTGATAAAAGGAACTTCAAAAGTGTATATATGTTTGAATTATGTTCAAGAAATGCAAGTTTTGCTAGAATAAAGTTTTCAATGCATTATGCTTTCTTTTGAACACATGTTTATGAGTATTCATGTTTTCCTAGAAATGTTTCAAGTGTTCATTGTGACCCTAGAAGTCTTTATAAAGTTTATACATGAGCATATGTCAATGGTTGCCAAAATTTATGGAAATGTTATGATTTCAAGCAAGCATGTACTAGCAAGTATGTTTTAAAGATTTCCAATTTTATGAACAAGCTGAGTAAGCTTGAGTTTTATGAAAGAAAAGATAAGCAGGCATGTCCAAATGTTTTCATGTGATTTTCTTAGATATTGAGCCCGAGGCTTTATGGTACCGTGTGCACACAGGTCTTATTCTGTTGTCGACGTTGAGTGTACTCCGTGACAACAACGCTGTCGTGAGTGCTTGTAAGCTCTAAACCCTATTCTCTTTTATCATTGAGCACTCGTTCATGATGTTTTGAAATATGCAAAATCGTATAGGTTGCACTAAATGATGTCGTGATCGAATTTGGGAATCTATTGAATTTGGAGCTACAATGTGTTTAAACTTCATAAGGGGATAGGTAAACCATTGAAATAAGCATATTAGAAGGTTAATTGAAGTATGTTAATATCAATAGCAAGTTAGGCAAATTTTAGGTGCATTACGTATTGAATGAAAAGCTCATATCTTTTATAAACTTAGGTAAAGTTGGTTAAATACTTTAGATTGATTTATTTACTTATTTTGGTGTTTTAAAAAGGAGATTATGATGTAAATAAGAAAGTAGGAGCTGGCCAAAGGAGGTGAAGGCTCGAAGTTAAGTTTGGCAAGAAGGTGGTGTCAAATTCCTACTAAGACAGCAAGCAGCTGGAAAATGGTCCAACTTCAATCGATCATATCTCTCTATCTACTGAACCAAATTCGATGATTTTTGTGTCAAAATCTCATACATTGAGTGTAGAATAGGAAACTGGTCGGCTTTGCAGAAAATACTAAGAGGACAAAGGAGAAAATTGCAGAACAGTGAAGGGTGTTCAAGTTTCTCGGGTAGCAGGACAGTAGGAGGAGATTAGTCTGTTTTGAGTTCTTGAGGAGGAATTAGAAGCTGCAATTTTGAGGTAAGTAAGCTAAGATGTATTCCTTGAGGTTTATCAAAAAATATTTGGTGGTTGTGTTGATAAATTTTGAGGAACTCAAGCTGGAAGTTGAACCTGTAATTTAGGGTGAAAGGGAAAAACTTCTAGCAAGAGATTGAAGGAGATTCTCTTCCATTTCTATTTACCTTACAACCAATTGTGTGTATGGCTATTCTTAATTGAGTTATGGGACTGAATTAGACATGTTTCTTAGGTGCATAAGGAAAGGAATTGATGTTACTGTTTAACTAAGAGAAGGCAGAAAACAGAAGTATGCTGTCAAATCTGGGAAGTCTCTGATGTTTTGGTTGTTCTGATCTGTACACTTGGGGTTAGAAGCTCTAATTGGTATGGTTCGAAAGCTTATTGAATTTCCTACAACTTTCGTGAAGAAATCGTGAGTAGAAAATGTCTAGAAGATGTCTTAAATATCAGATTAAATTTGTTGTGCAGCAGGAAATCCGAATCTGAAAACAGCAGAAGTCTGTTTTGAGGAAAGTAGCTTTCGAGGTATTTCTGAACAAATCCGTTTGGAATTTCAATTTCATGTCTTCATATGATTTTTAGAGGGTTCAAAAGGGAAGAGTTTGGTATAAATTACATTATTTTTGGATAAGTAATGAAGAAGTTATGGCTGTCTGAATACAGGGCAGAAAATCTGAAAATGCTGGAAAATTTAAAAGTGTGTTTTCTTGCAAGTTTTAAGGTTAAAAATCATGAGGTCGAGGTTCTAATGGTTGAGTTGGTTTGTTTGATAGGTCAAGAGCTAATAGGTCAAGTTTACAAGCCAGGGTTCTAATTCTAATACTGTGAGTGACTCTATCTCTAAACTATGCTTGGCCCATGTTTTTCTTAATAAGCATAATTGTTGATCATTGAGTCTTGTTTGAACTAATTATGTATAGCTTCATGGAGTCCCTAACATAAAGTTCATGATGGAACCTAAGCAAGCTTGAATTAGTTGTAACTATAAATCCAAGTATGGAAACTAAAATATGAAAGTATGCTTTCCTTTAGAGAATGTTTTGTGTAAATCCACTTGGGAACATGTTTAGATGATAATGTGATATTGTCAAGAAATTGTTGTATGTGTTATAAAGACATGATTTCCATGGTAAACAAGTTATGCCCTTGATCTTGATTAACCCCTAACATGAAGGACATTCGAGAAGGTACTTAGGGGAATGAATCATAATTTCCGATCTTGAAGGACAATGAGAAGGTATTCGGGTAGTAAATGGTCTTACCTTAATCTTGAAGGACATAGAGAAGGTATTAGGGAAAACCAAAGGGCCAAAGGTATTCCACGTGCACGTGAGAGAGGTATGAACCTTGTTGGTACAAATGTAACTTTACCACCTCTAAAGGTTTGAAAGTGGTATCATGTTATGTGTTTTATTGTTATGAGCTTCTATATTATTGATCTATTTACACTCAGTATAATATTACATTATGAGTTATGTGCTATGCATAGGTGGTGACTTAAACCTGTAAATTGGAAGCATGGTTTGTTTATGTTAAGTTATTTTCTACTTATAATCTGCCATTATTATGCTTCACCTTTGAGCTTATAATAGACACTCACCGAGCTTCCTAGCTCACGTTTTCTTTATGTCTACTCTTCCCGTGTAGTGAGACGAGTTTCGGTGCTTAGCTTCCACAAGACCTATTTGCCACCACGCCATTTAGCTCCTTGTATATACACTTCCGTTTGTATATGGTTTGTAGTGAGAACATATTAGATGGGTTGTAATAAACATGGAAACTTTATGACTACCTGAAGAACATAGGAAAGGAAGTGAATGTGTTTCATGTTATAGTGTATATCAGTGCTTAACTTTACTTATTCAAACATGATGTTTTACGTTTGTTTTAAGTTAAGTCTTGGGTTAGTCAAGGAAAGCCAACAAGAGGTTTTGTTATCTTTGTCTTTGCATCTCTTCCTAGGTTAGGCAAGTAAGCTGGGACGGGGTGTGACATCTTGGTATCAGAGCAAAAGGTTTTGGGAAGGGAAATAGGTTCATGCATTAAATTAGGAGCTTGTTGTCTTACCTATTTTAATAAGTTTGTATAATTTAGGACCATGGCTCGAGGTGGCAAGCGAGGCGAGGCAAGTGGAAGCTGGAACTCAAGAAGCTACGGTGATAGAGGAAGAGAGGTATCGAGAGGAGAGTGTAGTCATCCTCGCAAGAGGTGAACATGGAGGAAGCAGATCTTTACGCGGATAACTCAAAGCTTAGTGAAAGTGTTGGATCAGACATGAGATCCAGAAAAGAAGTATGGCATTGAAAGAGGCGAAAGCCTTGGGTGCAACAACATTTGAAGGCACGATGAGATCCGACTCTTTGAAGTTTGGTTAAATCTGATTGAGAAGTGCTTTAGGGTCATGCGATGCCACGAAGGCAAGACAGGAAGGTCGATTTAGCGGCATTCTTACTCGAGAAAGGAGCGGATGATTGGTGGAAGATAAAGAGAGAGAAAAGTAGATGCTTGGAGTTGGAAAGAGTTTGAAAGGCCTTTGAAGATAAGTATTACCCGAGCTCATATCGTGATGCAAGAGGAACGAAGTTTCTAGGACTTGTTCAGGGGATCGATGATGATGAATGAGAATATGAGAAGAAGTTCACGTGAATTATCAAAGTATGCTAGTACTATTGTTGCAAACGAGATAGATCGATGCAAGAGGTTCGAGGACGGTCTCTGAACAGAGATCGTAAGCGCTGTGATGCAAGTTCGGGTGGGGTGAGTTCTCCAAGCTTGTGGAGAGCGGCATTACGAGTAGAGGAAGCTGGTAGAAGACGAGAATGGGAAAAGGAGGCGTAGGTGGTGGTCATACCACTTATTACGTTGGTTTACCACGAGACCGATTCCAACGAGGAGATAATAGGAGATTCACTCCAGGTGTCTCTGGAAAAGGAAGCTTTAAACCCCATCGTGGTGGGCAAACTACTCCAAGGACTGGTACAGGTGGACGTGGGGAAAGACAGGCGGCGAGGATCAAGTTTTACGATAGGATCAGCAAGGACTCCGTGCTGAGGCAACCTGAGTGAGTCGGTAGCTAGTTCAAAGAAGGAAACCTTTGTGCAGCACTTGTGGAAAGTATCATTGGGGTCGATGTTTGAGTGGCGGAAATGTATGTTTCAACTGTGGGCAAGGTGGTCACTTCAAAAGGGAATGCCCCCAATTAATGCAAGAAGGCATGGTGGGACGGAGAACTACATCGCATCATCGTGAACCAGCAAAGAAAAAATACTGGGGCAGCTGGAGGAGAAGGCACTAGTAGTGCTAAGCAAAAGGGGCAGGTAGGTCGACCCCGACAACAGGGGAAGATTTACGCCATGACACAGCAGGAGGCAGATGATGCACCAGAAGTTGTTACGGGTACACTTTCTATCTGTAATAAAACCGCACATGCATTACTAGATCCGGGAGCTACACATTCTTTTATCTCTAAAATGTTTTTTTGCTAGCATTGTTGCGAAGTTAGAACCTTTATCCGAGGAGTGTGTATTTATACTCCTATTGGTGATATGTCGATAGTTTGTAGTGTTTATACTAATTGTATGGTGGAAGTGAATGGTGTGACCATGACAACCGAATCGATTCCCTTAGATCTCCAAGAGTTCGACGTTATT
The DNA here is from genome assembly GCA_036507285.1 of Trichosanthes cucumerina. NCBI lineage: Eukaryota > Viridiplantae > Streptophyta > Magnoliopsida > Cucurbitales > Cucurbitaceae > Trichosanthes > Trichosanthes cucumerina. Next base: position 15,409,937 of record CM071837.1, read on the forward strand.
TTGGGGATGGATTTCTTATCTAGGTATCATGCCTTAATGGATTTGCCATAGGAAGGAAGTTGTGTTGAGGAAATCATGGGGCACCGAGGTTGTGTTTAAGGGACATAGGAAGATATTGCCTACTTGTATGATATCAACTATTAAAGTCGGGAAATTATTGAAGAAAGGTTGTACAAACATATCTTGCATATGTAGTTTGTGCACCAGTGAGTAAATCGAAACACAAGACATTCCAGTGGTACGTGAGTATTTAGATGTCTTCCCGGAAGAGCTACTTGTGGTTGCCACCTGATAGAGAGGTGGAGTTTACCATTGACTTGATGCCAGCAACAGGGCCAATATCTCAAGCCCCGTATAGGATGGCACCAAAGGAACTGAAGGAATTGAAAATTCAGTTGCAGGAGTTGGTGGATAAGGGTTATATTCGACCAAGTGTATCTCCGTGGGGAGCACTGTGTTGTTTGTTAAAAGAAGGATGGGACATTACGATTATGTATTGATTACCGACAACCTGAATAAGGTAACAATACGTAACAAATATCCTTTGCCTCGCATAGATGACATGTTCGATCAAGCTGAAGGGTGCCTCGGTGTTTTCCAAAATTGATTTACGATCGAGGATATCATCATCGGTGAAGATCAATGATTACGATGTACCAAAAGCGACTTTTCGGGACAAGGTATGGGCATTATGAATTCTTGGTAATGCCATTCGGATTAACTAATGCCCAAAGAGCATTCATGGATCTCATGAATTGGATATTTCATCCTTACCTTGATCGATTTGTGATAGTATTTATTGATGACATCTTGGTGTACTCGAGAAAGTAGAGAAAAGCATGCGAGAACATCTCGAATAGTGCTACTGGACATTACGAGATCGGAAGTTGTATGCTAAATTTAGTAAATGTGAGTTTTATTTGGAGCAGGTTGTGTTTTTGGGACACGTTGTATCAAGATTTGGAGTACAAGTGGATCCTCGGAAGACGGAAGCTATAGTTAAGTGGGAACAACCAACTTCAATAACTAAGTCCGTAGTTTTTGGGACTTGCAGGATACTATCGACGTTTTGTTGAGGGGTTTTGAAGATAGCTCTTCCATTAACCGGTTTGACAAAGAAGAATACGAAGTTGAGTGGAGTGAAAAGTGTGGAAAAAGTTTTCAAGAGTTAAAGAAACAGACTTGTCACAAAGACCCAGAGTACTAACTCTACCCACCACGGGAAAAGAGTTTGAGGTTTCTTTGTGATGCCTCACATCGTGGTCTTGGTGTGTGTACTTATGCAAGATGGGAAAGTGATTGCTTATGCCTCAAGACAGTTAAAAAAAACACGAATGTAATTATCCTACTAATGATTTGGAGCTCGCAGCAGTTGTGTTAGCTTTAAAGATTTGGAGGCATTATTTGTTTGGTGAGAAGTGTTGTATTTACACAGATCATAAAAGTTTAAAATACATCTTGAGCAGAAAGAGTTGAATTTGAGACAACGGCGGTGGCTTGAATTGATAAAAGATTATGATCGCACGATTGAATACCACCCGGGAAGGCTAATGTTGTAGGTGATGCAATTTGAGTAGGAAGTCAAAGCAACGTGAGGGGTTCACTTAATCTTTGTTAGAGTGGCTCTATTTGAGGAACTCAAGAGTTCTAATGCAAAGGTGTATGTTGGTGACAAAGGGAACTTGTTAGCTCATTTTGAGTAAGACCTACCTTGATTAATGATGTTATCTCAAGTCAAGCTAAAGACCCTACCACTGAAGAAATTGATAGAAGAGGTGAACTTGAATCAAAGAGCGACACGAAGTAGGGCGTGATGGAGCATTGATGAAGTATGGTAGATTTTGTGTGTCTAAAGATGAAACTTTGAGAAATGCGATACTAGAAGAAGCACATAGTTCAAACCTATGCGATGCATCCAGGAAGTACAAAGATGTATCGGACCTTAAAGAACCATTATTGGTGGCGGGGAATGAAACGAGAAATAGCAGAGTATGTCTCTAAATGTTTAATTTGTCACAGTGAAACACGAACGACAAAAACCGGGAGGGCTTCTAAATCCACTCCCAATACCGAATGGAAGTGGGAGCATGTAACGATGGATTTCTTATTTGGACTTCCCGAACAGAGTGGTTATGGACGGGATTTGGGTGATAATAGAGCATTGACTAAGATCGCTCGATTTTTACCCGTCAAGGTAACTTTTACTCTGGATAAACTTGCTAAATTATATGTTGACAGATTGTAAGCCAACACGAAGGCCGAGTATCTATTGTGTCGGATAGGGATTGAGATTTACTTCAAGTTTCGCCGAGTATCCAAGAGGCCTTGGGAACTAAGTTGCACTTTAGTACTGACATTTCATCCACAAACCGATGGTCATCGAGAAAGAACCATTCAGACCCTCGAAGACATGCTTCGAGCATGCGTACTGCAATATAAAGGAAGCTGGGAGACTCACCTATCATTGATGGAGTTTGCATACAATAATAGTTATCATTCTAGCATCGGAATGGCACCATACGAAGCATTATATGGAAGAAAATGTAGAACACCTATTTCTTTGGGGAGGTAGGAGAAAGGAAGCTGATAGGGCGAGTTGGTCCAAGTTACCTCGGAGAATGTTAAACTTATCAGGGAAAGACTGAAGACAGCACAAGATAGACAAAAGAGCTACGCTGACAAACGAAGAAGAGATTTAGAATTCGAAATCGGAGACAAAGTTTTCCTGAGACTATCCCCATGGAAGAGTATTTTGCGGTTCGGAAGGAAGGGAAAGCGAGCAGAGATATATAGGGCCTTACGAGATTCTCGAACGTGTAGGGCCATCGACTTACTGATTAGCTTTACCAATAGAATTGTCTCGGGTACATAATGTTTTCCATGTATCAATGTTGAGGAAATACATTTCTGATCCATCACATGTGCTCAAGGTAGAACCAATACAACTTAAGGAGAATCTATCATATGAGGAAGAACCTCTACAAGTACTGGATCGGAAAGAACAGGTGCTTAGGAACAAGTCAATACCACTGGTAAAGGTCTTGTGGAGAAATCACGACGTCGAGGAAGCAACATGGGAAAGCGAAGACACAATGAAAGAAAAGTACCCACAACTTTTCCGTCTTTGAATTTCGAGGGCGAAATTCCTCTTAAGGGGGTAGTAAATTGTAAGCCCTAAACCCTATTCTCTTTTATCATTGAGCACTCGTTCATGATGTTTTGAAATATGCAAAATCGTATAGGTTGCACTAAATGATGTCGTGATCGAATTTGGGAATCTATTGAATTTGGAGCTACAATGTGTTTAAACTTCATAAGGGGATAGGTAAACCATTGAAATAAGCATATTAGAAGGTTAATTAAAGTATGTTAATATCAATAGCAAGTTAGGCAAATTTTAGGTGCATTACGTATTGAATGAAAAACTCATATCTTTTATAAACTTAGGTAAAGTTGGTTAAATACTTTAGATTGATTTATTTACTTATTTTGGTGTTTTAAAAAGGAGATTATGATGTAAATAAGAAAGTAGGAGCTGGCCAAAGGAGGTGAAGGCTCGAAGTTAAGTTTGGCAAGAAGGTGGTGTCAAATTCCTACTAAGACAGCAAGCAGCTGGAAAATGGTCCAACTTCAATCGATCATATCTCTCTATCTACTGAACCAAATTCGATGCTTTTTGTGTCAAAATCTCATAAATTGAGTGTAGAATAGGCAACTGGTCGGCTTTGCAGAAAATACTAAGAGGACGAAGGAGAAAATTGCAGAACAGTGAAGGGTGTTCAAGTTTCTCGGGTAGCAGAACAGTAGGAGGAGATCAGTCTGTTTTGAGTTCTTGAGGAGGAATTAGAAGCTGCAATTTTGAGGTAAGTAAGCTAAGATGTATTCCTTGAGGTTTATCAAAAAATATTTGGTGGTTGTGTTGATAAATTTTGAGGAACTCAAGCTGGAAGTTGAACCTGTAATTTAGGGTGAAAGGGAAAAACTTCTAGCAAGAGATTGAAGGAGATTCTCTTCTATTTCTATTTACCTTACAACCAATTGTGTGTATGGCTATTCTTAATTGAGTTATGGGACTGAATTAGACATGTTTCTTAGGTGCATAAGGAAAGGAATTGATGTTCTTGTTTAGCTAAGAGAAGGCAGAAAAGCAGAAGTATGCTGTCAAATCTGGGAAGTCTCTGATGTTTTGGTTGTTCTGATCTGTACACTTGGAGTTAGAAGCTCTAATTGGTATGGTTCGAAAGCTTATTGAATTTCTTACAACTTTCGTGAAGAAATCGTGAGTAGAAAATGTCTATAAGATGTCTTAAATATCAGATTAAATTTGTTGTGCAGCAGGAAATCCGAATCTGAAAAAAGCAGAAGTCTGTTTTGGGGAAAGTAGATTTCGAGGTATTTCTGAACAAATCCGTTTGGAGGTTCAATTTCATGTCTTCATATGATTTTTAGAGGGTTCACAAAGGAAGAGTTTGGTATAAATTACATTATTTTTGGATAAGTAATGAAGAAGTTATGGCTGTCTGAATACAGGGCAAGTAAATCTGAAAATGCTGGAAAATTTAAAAGTGTGTTTTCTTGCAAGTTTTAAGGTTAAAAATCATGAGGTCGAGGTTCTAATGGTTGAGTTGGTTTGTTTGATAGGTCAAGAGCTAATAGGTCAAGTTTACAAGCCAGGGTTCTAATTCTAATACTGTGAGTGACTCTATCTCTAAACTATGCTTGGCCCATGTTTTTCTTAATAAGCATAATTGTTGATCATTGAGTCTTGTTTGAACTAATTATGTATAGCTTCATGGAGTCCCTAACATAAAGTTCATGATGGAACCTAAGCAAGCTTGAATTAGTTGTAACTATAAATCCAAGTATGGAAACTAAAATATGAAAGTATGCTTTCCTTTAGAGAATGTTTTGTGTAAATCCACTTGGGAACATGTTTAGATGATAATGTGATATTGTCAAGAAATTGTTGTATGTGTTATAAAGACATGATTTCCATGGTAAACAAGTTATGCCCTTGATCTTGATTAACCCCTAATCTTGAAGGACATTCGAGAAGGTACTTAGGGGAATGAATCATAATTTCCGATCTTGAAGGACAATGAGAAGGTATTCGGGTAGTAAATGGTCTTACCTTAATCTTTGAAGGACATAGAGAAGGTATTAGGGAAAACCAAAGGGCCAAAGGTATTCCACGTGCACGTGAGAGAGGTATGAACCTTGTTGGTACAAATGTAACTTTACCACCTCTAAGGTTTGAAAGTGGTATCATGCTATGTGTTTTATTGTTATGAGCTTCTATATTATTGATCTATTTACACTCAGTATAATATTACATTATGAGTTATGTGCTATGCATAGGTGGTGACTTAAACCTGTAAATTGGAAGCATGGTTTGTTTATGTTAAGTTATTTTCTACTTATAATCTGCCATTATTATGCTTCACCTTTGAGCTTATAATAGACACTCACTTTGAGCTTCCTAGCTCACGTTTTCTTTATGTCTACTCTTCCCGAGTGTGAGCGAGTTTCCAAGTGCTTAGCTTCCACAAGACCTATTTGCCACCACGCCATTTAGCTCCTTGTATATACACTTCCGTTTGTATATGGTTTGTAGTGAGAACATATTAGATGGGTTGTAATAAACATGGAAACTTTATGACTACAGAAGAACATAGGAAAGGAAGTGAATGTGTTTCATGTTATAGTGTATATCGATTGCTTAACTTTACTTATTCAAACATGATGTTTTACGTTTGTTTTAAGTTAAGTCTTGGGTTAGTCAAGGAAAGCCAACAAGAGGTTTTGTTATCTTTGTCTTTGCATCTCTTCCTAGGTTAGGCAAGTAAGTGGGGACGGGGTGTGGCAAAGATCTTTGGCGGGCCCCACTACGACAAAGACGATGGGAGTTTGGGCGGGCCCCACTACATCGTAGAGTAAGCGTTGGTTGTCTTTGGGCGTGCCCTACACAACGTGGATTGTGAAATGTTTTTAAAAGAGTTTATTTCATTTACATGCCTTACGAGATTTTGATGATATACTTGTTGGTTTTCGAAAGTCTATTATGATTCTACGTTTACTTTCAATGCTTGAATACAAATGCATATGCTCATAGTTTTGAGTCACATGTTTTACAAATTTACGATATTAAACGCAGATCACTCACCGAGCTTCATAGCTCATTCTTTCTATGTTTCAAACTTTTAGGTAGAGATCGAGCTCCGGCACTTTGAAGATTTATGCCATAGTCTCTTTGAAGCTTCATAAGTTAAATACTTTGTACGTGGTGGTTTTGTCTAGCAAGTCTCTATGTTTGTAAATTATTTTGAGAGGACTTTGGTGTTATAGTTGTTTGTACATTAGAGGTTGTATAAACATTTGGTTTGTCTTGTGTTGTTTCGATGCACTAGACTTTTAGTTTCAAGAGAGACTTGTGAATGGTTTCTCCTTGTACATGTTTAATAGTTGTCCGATTTCCGCTATGTCATGTTTAAGTGTTCCATTTTCGAACATAGTATGTTTATCAGGTGAATCAGGGTCAACAGGTATTGTTAAGAGATAAACAATGTCTGTTTGCTTCACGCCGCCTTTCGGGCTGAGTTAACAGGTAGTTCGGGAGGGGGTGTGACACTGGGGTATTTAAGTTGACGCTTGCGGAACACCCCTACCTGGAAATCGACCTGGGAGTGAATTCGGTCCGGAGATTCATAGATTATACTTATCGTGAGTGTCGTTAATTAAAAGTGTTTTAATTTACTCACATAGACCTAAGTAATAATGTGATTATAAACTTAGGTTAATACCATATAAGAGTTATATTGGTAGAATTAGGTAAATTTTAGCCGGTTTATCTGGGTCAATCCCTAATAAAATAAAGTGCTGAGTGGGAGGAATTATAGTGTATGAGATACATTTAATTTTCGACCACAAATCTTCGTTAAGTCCGCACCATGAGATCTATACCCGGCCTCCTGGCGTAGATGGGAGCGTCCCCCTTCGGATGGTATTTGTGTGGGTCAATATCATCGTGGATGGAGAGAGTACTTATAATGAGTGGGAGCGCGACTTGTGAAAATGGGACCCACGGTCTCTTATTTCGATTCACACCATGAGACGCCTATGATCCGCCTACTAGTTTGGCCTGGACCAAAAAATCCCTTCAGAGGTCCTAATCATGGGAGACGGAACATCGTGAATTCTCGAAAGGGATACAGTTTCCTAGTTGGTTTTCCTTCTTGGTTCACCCTTCGGTGGCTATTGTTTGGACGGATGCTTGGAAACTTAAAGATTGAGGGTGACACTCACAGAATTCGTCAAGTGTTAATGAATTCGACCAAACAATGGTAATTGGACGCCTAATGGAATAAGAGTTATTCTAGGATTAGGGTCTGATCGAGAAAGTCTCGTCCTAGAGGATGAGTGTTTTGTTTACCCTTCGGTGGCGGTCATTCTAAACCTTTAGGATATCATTGCAAAATTTTGAATGACCTAAGGATCATGAAACAATTTTTTGCTAAAACTTGATTGGTTTTTCAAAATATTTTTGCGAGATTAACACAAAGTTTTCTTTTTTTTTCAGCTAAAAACATGTCTTGCTCAATAATAGCTCTACTCGCGGCTAATAAACTAGTGGGAGATAATTACCAAACATGAAAAAACAACATCAACACAATTTTTGTAACTGACGACATTAAGTTTGTGCTCTCTGAGGAGTGTCCTCAGATGTCGGGTTCGACTACATCGCGAAGTGTTCGTGATGCATACGATCGATGGATCATGGCCAATGAAAAGGCCAAGGTCTATATCATTGCCAACATGTCTGATGTTTTGGCAAAGAAGCATGAGTTGATCGTCACCGCTGAGGAGATCATGGAGTCCTTGCAGGAAATGTTTGGACAACAGTCCTTTCACGTCCGGCATGACTCGCTCAAATACGTTTTCAATGCACTGATGAATGAGGGGTCGTCTGTCCGTTAACATGTTCTAGAAATGATGACCAACTTAAATCTAGTGGAAATGAACGGAGCTTCGATCAACGCGTCGAGCCAAGTCTGTTTTATCTTGGAGACTCTTGCGAAGAGTTTCCTTCAGTTTCGTAGCAATGTTGTTATGAACAAAATTAGCTACACTCTGACTACCCTCCTCAATGAGCTACAAAATTTCCAATCCTTGATGAGAGTCAGGGCACAAGAATCTGAGACAAATGTTGCCTACATGTCGTATCACAGGGGTTGGACCTCTGGGATGAAACCTGTTGCTCCTTCACACCCGAAAAGGAAGAAGAAGATGAAGAGTGGTAAAACTGACCAAGTTGCTGCCCAAAAGGGCAAGAAGGTCAAGAAAGTTGCAAAAAAAGGAAAGTGTTTCCACTGCAATGTGGGCAAACACTGGAAGAGGAACTGTCCCAAATTCCTAGCCGAGAGGAAGAATCAAAGTAAATGTGATTTACATGTGACAGAACCCTGTTTAGTGGAGATTTGTGACTCTGCCTGGATATTGGATTCGGGCGCCACTAACCATGTTTGTTCTTATTTTCAGGGGATTGATTCATGGCAGCAGCTGCGAGAGGGTGAGGTTGAAGGGAATGAAAATAACCGCGCAACGGAAGACGATCGAATCGTCATGGTATCATTACGCTACTCGATTTTGTTAAAATGATCTAACTCTTAGATCTAGGCTAAACATGCAAAAGAGGAAGACAAACAATAAAGAGAAGTTTACTTACTTTTTGTAGACAAAAACTTCAAGATTTCTTCCTCGATTCACGAACACTTCGTGATTCTCGATCTCAACTAAGCGCTTCCCACGAACGGAACTCAAACACTACAACTTGGAGTCTCGGTTGTTCTTCCTTTGGAAAGAAGGAAGATTGTGGGATCTTCTCAATTTTGGAGACGGAGGAGAATTGAGAGAAAGTTTGAGAAAATTCTCTTCTTCTCTTTGATGAAATTCAAAAAAATGAAAGAGTCAACTTCCAATTCCTTCTTGCAAAGGGTTTAAATAGTGAAATTGATGGAGTTAAAATCTGCACATAATTACCACTTTACCACAACCATAGGTTATGCAAATCTCATTTGCATAATCACATAATATAAGGTATCTCATATCTCATATTGTAAATCTCATTTGCAATAATCGTGGATTAATTAAATTGAATCACATCCAATTTAATTTCTCTCAATTAAATTTCACCAATAAGCCCTAATTCAACAATTAGGTTAACCTATAGTTTATTATGAATCTCATTTACATTAAACTATATATTATATCATTCATATCTCATATAAATGACATAAATGCCCTTTAAGTGAAATTGAACACTTCAATTGTCACACCCTCTTCCGAACTACCTGCTAACTCAGCCCGAAAGGCGGCGTGAAGCCAACAGACATTGTTTATCTCTTAACAATACAGTGACCCCGATACACTGATAAACATACTATGTTCGCATATGGAACACTTTAAACTTAACACAATGGAATCGGACATCTATAAGGCGTACATGAGGAGAAACTCTTCTTAAGTCTCTCCGGAACTAAAAGCGAGCAAGAACATCGAACCACAAGCGGTCAAACCACTAATTAAACAACCACAACCTCTAAAGCACATACGGCTATAGTTCTCTTAAAATAATTTACAAACATATGGACTTGCTAAACTACACCAACCACGTACAACATATCAAACATGAGAAGCTTCCAAACAGACTATGGCGAGGTTATCGTGCACCGGGAGCTCGATCTCTACGAAAAGTGGGAAAAACACTTTGGAAGAATGAGCTATAAAGCTCGAGTGAGTGACTTGAGTTTAAAAGAAAGCTATTAACTCGTAAATCATATCACCGCCATCTATGAGCATATGCACCGTAATCAAGCGTTTAAAGTAATCGTGTAATCATTATAGCTTTTCATGAAAACCAAAGCCAAGTATATCGTTTAAATCTCGTGAGGCATGTAAATGATATAAACTCTTTAAGAAAACATGTCACAATCTACTTTGTTCTACGATGTAGTGGGGCCCGCCCAGCACTCCCATCGTCTTTGTCGTAGTGGGGCCCGCCCAGCACTCACGACAGCGCTGTTGTCACGGAGTACACTCAACGTCGACAACAGAATAAGACCTGTGTGCACACGGTACCATAAAGCCTCGGGCTCAATATCTCAGAAAATCCCATGAAAACATTTGAACATGCCTGTTTATCTTTTCTTTCATAAAACTCAAGCTTACTTAGCTTGTTCATAAAGCTGAAATCTTTAAAAACATACTTGCTAAAACATACTTGCTCAAAATCATAACATTTCCATAGACTTTGAAATGCAATAAACATATGCTCGTGTATAAATTTCATCAAGACATTTAAGCTCATCATGAACACTTTAAAACATTTCTAAGAAAACAAGAATACTTCATAGTCATGTGTTCAAAAATAAAACACAAAGCTTTGAAACAATTCATTCTAGCAAAACTTGCATTTCCTAAAGCATTTTTCAAGCATATAGCTCATTATCGAAGTTCATTTTGTCACTCACAGTGTTAGAACTAGAGTTTTGACCCGTACACTCGACCTATTCGCTCTTGGCCTGTCAAACAAACCAAAACCATGTTTTAGAACCTCGAGCTCATGGTTTTAACTTTAAAACTACAAGAAAACATTCCAACAAAATTTTCAGCATTTAACAGATTTTATGCCCTGTATTAAGACAGCCATAACTTCTTCATTACTTATCCAAATAGGGTGAAATTTATACCAAACTCTTACTTTTTGAATCCTCTAAAATTCATATGAAGACATGAAATTGAAATTCCCAATAGATTGGTTCAGAAATACCTCGAAAGCTTCTTTCCCCGGAACCAACTTCTGCTATTCCAGATTCGAATTTCTGCTGCAACCCGAAACTTGACCTGCTATTCACAACATCTTCCAATCATTTTCTATTCACGATTCCTTCATGAAAGTTGTAGGAAATTCCATAAGCTTTCCAACCATACCTAATAGAGCTTCTGATTCCAATTCTACAGGTCAGTACAACCAAAACATCAGAGACTTCTCGGATTTGACAGTAAATTCTGTGTTCTGACTTCCTCTTCACAAATCAGTAGCTTAAGATCCGAATTTGCTCGAGCATCCTTCACGAATTTTGTTCCAATATGAGTTAACTTGCACGAAACAAAATTTCAACTCTTACCTCTTTCTGTGGAGCTCGTGATGAACAAAATAGCAGAACATGGCAGAGTGATTACCTTGATGGTTGTAAACCCAAGATCTTTCTTTGGAACCTCCTTATTATCAAACAACAAAAGAAAGGAAGAAATGAATGCTTAAAACTTGGTTTTCCTTGTTTTAAAAAGAAAAGTAATGAAGTGAAAGGCAAAAGGAAAACAAGGAAGGAAAAACATAAACCATTTTGGTTTGTTTGGTCTAAGAATAATGAAGAAAGAAAAGAAAGGAAAGGTTATAATGTTGTGTTTTGTTAGGAATGAAAAGAAAAGAAAAGAAAAGAAAAGAAAAGGAAAAGGAAAAAAGAAAGAAAGTGGAAGGTGGGCCCCCACCTTGGTTTTTCTTTTTAAACAACCAAGTACCTTCAATTTTCTAGTGCCCGAGAGTTCCAAAGAAAGAAAGATCAGGACGGGACGCAGGATCCTACCCAAGATCAATCCCAGTGGAGATCTAGTGCCCGAGAGTTCAGGTACGGGCAAGAATTAAGCAGCATGTTAATTCCTCACAGGAGGTAGGTAAGCCATAGGGAGCAGGGCTAAGTAATCCAGATAAGACATATAAAATAGATTAACTAAAAGAATTAGGAGCCACAGTGTTTGAGGGTTCCAAAAATCCAGTTGAAGCTGAGGTTTAGCTAAATAAGCTTGATAAATGTTTTGATGTTATGAGTTGCTCTGAGGAGCGAAATGTTAAGTTGGCCACATTCTTGCTGCTAAAGAAGGTTGAAGAATGATGGAAATCGATGTTAGCCAGTTGTAGTGATGCACGTACTTCACACTGGCAAACTTTCAGAAGTATATTTGAAAATAAATATTACCCTAGCACGTACCGAGAGGCAGAGAGGGATGAATTTTGTTAGAACTAAAATAAGATACACTTTCGATGGTCGAGTATGAGAGAAGATATACCGAGTTGTCGCGGTATGTTGATGTGATTGTGGCATCTAAGAGCGATAGGTGTCGACAATTTGAAAGAGGGTTACGACCTGAGATACGTACCCGATTCTGACCATTGCTAAGTGGGTGACTTCTCTCACTCGTAGAGAAGCGCTCACGTGTTGAGCGAGTATAGCAGAGGAGAAGTCGGTAGTGAAGCCTAGTTGTGGAGGCTTCGACAACAAGCGATTTCAAGGTCGTGAGCAATGAGATTCACACTTGGAGTAAATGTTTCTAAGTCAATATGACTTTAAGGAGCAAGCTAGTAGCCAAGTAGCCAGGCATCGAGGCAGATGATTGTGGGTAGTGCCTATCAGAGGCAGAATTAAAAAGAACCTAATTAGTTTGTTTGATTAGCAAAGAAGAGGCGCAAAGAGGGCAAGAGTCTATTGCCCGGTATAGCAAGGAAAACTCCATGTATGATCATTGCAAGAATCATCAAGATCATTGTCTTGTGAGTGTTAGTACATGCTACCAGTGCTAACAACAGGACATGTCAAGAGGATTGTCCATGACTATGGGACTGTGCCGCATGCAGAGGACTAGGGAGTTGAGTCCAGGATGAGAGAAGCGGTGAGAGTTTGAGAGGCTGCAAGAGAGGGCACCAGTGGTGTTAGACTAAAAAGAGAGTTGTAGGGAGGCCTAGGCAACACGGAAAGGTCTAGGTTATGACTCAAAGAAGAAGGCGAGGATGCACCAGATATGATTATTGGTACAATTACTATTTGAAATGTACGTGCACCTGTTTTAATAGAACAATGTGCTACACATTTCTTTGCTTTAGTATGTTCTTGACTAAGTTGAATGGAAAGCTAGAACCTTTATGTAAAAGGTTAGTTATATACACTCTAGTTGGTGATGTGTTACTAGTCAATTCAGTGATGCAGAATTGTGAGGTCTTAGTAGAAGGTCTCAATATGTTAGTGGATCTTCTTCCACTAGACTTGCAGGTGTGAGATGCAATCTTAAAGATGGATTTACTATTTACTCATTATGCTTCTAGAGATTGCCATATAAAGGAAGTTGTTTTCAAGAAACCAGGATTAGCTGAAGTGGTTTTATGGGATGAAAGAAAGACTATCCCTACGAGTTTGTTTTCAGCATTCAAAGCTCAGAAGTTATTAAGGAAAGGTTGCACGACGTTTCTTGCACATGTGGTTGAGGTGCAGGAAGAAAAGCTAAAACAAGAAAATGTTCTTGTTGTGAATGAATTTTCTTGTTGTTTTCTAGCAGATCTATCAGGATTGCCACGATAGGGAAGTTGAGTTCACCATTGAAACTGTTACCATGAATGACACCTATTTCGCAAGCACCGTATAGAATGGCTCCAAGTGAGATCAGGGAGCTAAAGATGCAGTTACAAGGACTAGTTGATAAGTGATACATCAGACCTAGCGTATCGCCTTGGAGAGCTCCAGTGTTATCTGTGAAAAAGAAAGATGGTACCCGTAGATTATGCATTGATTATAGAGCGGATTAAACAAAGTCACGATACGTAATAAGTATCCTTTACCATGAATAGATGACTTGTTTGACCGATTAAGAGGTGCATCGATGTTTTGTAAGATTAATTTAAGATCGAGGATATCATAAGTTAAAGGTCGAGAAAATCGAGACATTCTAAGACAAACATTCGAGGCAGTACGGGCATTATGAGTTTCTAGTAATGTCGTTCGGGTTTGACGAATGCACCAAAGCGATTTTCATGGACCTCATGAGCAGGATATTCCACCGATATTTGGATCGATTCGTGATAGTATTTATTGATGATATACTAGTTTACTCGGTTGTGGAAAGCTCATGAGGAACATTTAAGGATTATTCTGCGAACACTACGAGATAAACAGTTGTACGCTAAATTCACCAAATGTGAGTTTTGGTTGGATCAGGTAGTGTTTTTGGGGCATGTTGTCTCAGCAAATGGTGTTAGTGTGGATCTAAATAAAATTAAAGTTGTAGTCAACTGGGAAAGACCAGTCAGTGCGACAGAGGTACGTAGTTTCCTAGGCTTGGCAGGATACTACAGGCGGTTTGTTGAGGATTTCTCACGATTAGCATTACCCTTAACAACTTTGACAAGAAAGAATGCTAAATTTGAGTGGTCAGATAAGTGTGAACAGAGTTTTCAGAAGCTGAAAAAGAGATTAATTACAACACCTATTTTGACACTTTCTATAATGGGAAAAGAGTATGTGGTTTACTGTGATGCGTCGAGGAAAGATTTAGGGTGTGTACTGATGCAAGAAGGAAAAGTAATAACTTATGCGTTAAGGCAATTGAAAAAGCACGAACGTAATTACCCTACCCATGATCTTGAGTTAGCAGCAGTTATTTTTAGCACTCAAGATCTGGAAACATTACTTGTTTGGTGAAAGGTGTCACATTTACAGCATCATAAGAGTCCAAGTATATCTTTGATCAAAGGGAGTTGAATATGAGGCAGAGAAGATGGTTAGAATCGATTAAAGATTATGATTGTACCATAGAATACCATTACAGTAAGGTGAATGTGGTAGTGATTGCATTGAGCAGAAGTAAAGACTTCCTAAGGACACCTTGTGTGGTTTTTGAGCAACATTTTTAAGTACTTTAAGGGATTCTAAAGCGGTTGTAAGCTGCAGAGAATTTGAGAGGGTCTTTAGTTTAATTTGAGATCAGGCCTTCACTCATAATAGAGATTGTGAGAAGACAATCGAAGAATAGTAACTTGCAAAAGATGTTTAGAAAGTCCAAATAGGGCCAAGAAGCAAAATTTAAAATGAGATCGAGGCGGAGCCCAGAGAAAGCAGGGAAGACTATGCGTTAGAGAGTGTTAGTGAGCTTAAGAATGCTATTCTAAAAGAAGCTCACATTCATTCCGCTACGCTATGCATCCGAGGAAGCACCAAGATGTGTAGAACCTTGAATGAGACTTATTGGTGGCACGGGATGAAACGGGAGATAGTTGATTATGTTGATAGATGTTTAATCTGTCGCCAAGTTAAACCGATTGAACGAAAAAAAGGACTCCTTAACCCATTGCTAGTGTCGGAATGGAAATGGGAGCGTATTACTATGGTTTTTGTTTAGATTACCACGTACTTCAAATGGACATGATGCTACTTGGGTAATGGTGGATAGACTCACTAAGACAACACGGTTTGTATCGATTACAGCGTTGTCTACGCTTAATCGACTAGCTAAGCTATGCGTCGATTGCAATTGTGAGACAATACGGAGGCGCTTTGTGTCCATAGTTTTGAGATAGAGATCCGAGATTTACTTCTAAGTTTTGGCCTAGTTTACTGAAAAGCTATGGGAACAGGCGAAGTTTAGTACAACATTCCATCCTTAGATGGATGGGCGGTTCGAGAGGACCATCCAGACCCTAGAAGACATGTTGCAAGCATGTGTCTTTCAAGTTAATGGAAGTTGAGATACACACCTATCACTTATGGAATTTGCTTACAATAACAATTATCAGTCTAGTTTTGACATGGCACCATTTGAAGCTCTAGATAAAAGATAGTGTAGAACGCTCGTATATTGGAATGAAGCTGGAAGAGCGGAAGCTAATCGATCTGAGTTGGTTCAACTTATGACAAACAATATTAACGTAATCGAGAGAGAATCAAAGAAGGTAGCACAAGACCGTCGGGAAGAGTTATGTAGATAAGCAACGAAAGGACTTAGAATTCCAGGTTGGAGATCAAGTTTTCTTGAAGTTATCTCCATGGAGAGGTGTCCTTCGTTTTGGTAAGAAAGGTAAACTAAGCCCTAGATATATTGGTCCTTATCAAGTACTTGGGACAAGTTGGGCGCTGACCTCTGAGACTAGAATTGCCAGTGAGAACTATCTTGAGTACATGATGTTTTTCATGTGTTCATGTTGAGAAGTATATTCCGGATCGACACATGTGCTACAAGCACAACCCGTTGAGTGAAAAAGACATGAGTTACGCAGAGGATGCGGTTCAAATCCTCGATGAAAAAAGAACAAGTTTTAAGAAACAAGACGATCCCACACGTGAAGGTTCGTTGGAGACATCACGAGTGGAAGAGGCAAACCTGAGAGTTAGAAGACTAAATGAGGAGGAAGTATCCGATGATTTTCACCTAAGAACTACTAAATTTCGAGGACGAAATTTCTTAAGGGGAGGTAGGTTGTAAACCCAAGATCTTTCTTTGGAACCTCCTTATTATCAAACAACAAAAGAAAGGAAGAAATGAATGCTTAAAACTTGGTTTTCCTTGTTTTAAAAAGAAAAGTAATGAAGTGAAAGGTAAAAGGAAAACAAGGAAGGAAAAACATAAACCATTTCGGTTTGGTTTGGTCTAAGAATAATGAATTTGGTCTGGAGATTCATAGGCAACATTCTCCTGAGTTCCCTTAATTTAGAGTTAATTAATTTACTCGCATAAACCTAAGTTAATAATGTGATTATAGACTTAAGCTAATCCAATAAAAGTGTTATATTGGTACACTTAGGAAAATTAGCCGATTTATCTAGGTCAATCCCGATTAATTTAAAGTGTTGAGTGGGACGAAATAAAGTGTATGTCATACATTTAATCATCCATTTAAAAATCTCGGTTAACTTCACACCGTGAGATCCATACTCTGCCTCGTGGCGCAAATCCTACGGGTGGTATTTCTATGGGTCCAAATTGAACGTGAATGAAGAGAGTACTTATAATGAGTGGGTGCGGGAGCTGTGAAAACGTGACCAAAGGTCTCTTCTTTCAATTCACATCGTGAGACGCCTATGATCTGCCTGCTAGTTTGGCTTGGACCAGACAATCCCTATGGAGGGCCTTGATCATGGGAGTCGGACCACAGTGAAGTCTCGAAAGGGATATGATTTCCTTGTTGGTTTTCCTTCGTAGTACTCCATACGACGGCTATTGTTTAGACAGATACTTGGAAATTTAAAGATAGAGGGTGACACTCACAGGATTTATTACGAGTTAATGGATTCATACGAAAAAATTGTAACTGGATGCCTAATGGAATAAGAGTTATTTTTGTACTAGGATCTAGTGGAGAAAATGTCATCCTAGAGGAGGAGTGACTTTGTCTACCCTACGGTGGCGGTCATCATAAACCTTTGGGGTATCATTCCAGTTTTTTAATGACCTAGGGATGATAGGAAAAAAATTTGCTAAAACCTGGTTGGATTTTCAAAGTTTTTTGTGAGACTAATACAATGTTTTTCATTTTGTCAGCAACAAAATGTCAAATGCTTTTAATGCTCCTTCAAATATGGAAAAATAATACTGACACAGTTTTCGTAAATGACGACCTAGAGTTCGTGCTCACTAAGGAGGGTCTACAGGTGCGCGGTCCAACAGTCTTATTCAACGATCTACAAACCGTTCAGTCCTTGATGCAAATCAAGGGACAGGAAGCTGAGGCAAGTATTGCCTTTTGAACTTTTCATAGGGGCTCGACCTCTGGGATAAAGTTTGTAGATTCTTCATGCCCCAAAGGGAAGAAGAAGAAGTTGAAGGAGGTTATGGTTGACCCCGCTGCCACACTAAAGGGCGAAGAGAACAAGGTAGTTGCACGAAAGTGTTTCTTCTGTAATAGGGACGATCAACTGAAAAGGAGTTGTCCGAAATTCCTCGATGAGAAGAAGAAGGCAGGTAAATGTGATTTACTTCTTACAAAAACTTGTTTAGTGGAGAAGAAGAAGGCATGAGTTGTCCGAAGTTTCTTGTTTAGTGCGGGCCTTCAAAGAACGACATGTAGCAAGGTATGGCAGATGGATGTCAAGACCGCCTTTCTGAATGGCAACCTTGACGAAACCATCTACATGGACGAGCCCAAGGGGTTCATAACCCAAGGCCAAGAGCAAGAGATTTTCCGGCTTCATAGGTCTATTTATGGACTGAAACAAGCCTCGAGATCTATGAGTATAAGGTTTGATGAGACAGTCAAATCTTATGGCATTGATCAGAATATTGACGAGCCTCGTGGCTACAAGAAAATCGTCGACAAAACTATCTCATTTCTGATATTATACGTGGATGATATTCTTCTCATTGGGAATGTAGTAGAATTTCTTACTCACGTAAAGAAATGGCTAGCTTCGCAATTCCAAATGAATGATTTGGGAGAAGCTCAGTATGTTAAAAGTATCCAAATTGTCCGGAGTTGGAAGAACAGAACGTTGACCATGTCTCAAGTGTCTTATATTGACAAGATGTTGTC
This sequence comes from Trichosanthes cucumerina, assembly GCA_036507285.1. Taxonomy (NCBI): domain Eukaryota; kingdom Viridiplantae; phylum Streptophyta; class Magnoliopsida; order Cucurbitales; family Cucurbitaceae; genus Trichosanthes; species Trichosanthes cucumerina. Next base: position 15,428,280 of record CM071837.1, read on the forward strand.
TAGATATAAGATGCAAAACTCCAAGAAGGGCTTGCTACCTTTCTGGCACGGAGTTCACCTGTCTAAGGATCAGTGTCCTAAGACTCATCAATAGATTGAGGATATGAGACGGATCCCCTATGCTTCAGCTGTAGGGAGCCTGATGTATGTCATGTTGTGTACTCGGCCCGACATCTGTTATGCAGTAGGGACAGTCAGTAGGTGTCAATCCAATCCAGGATTATATCACTGGACAGTCGTAAAGGCAATCCTCTAGTATCTTAGGCGAACGAGGAACTACAGCTTAGTGTATGGCGGTGGGTGTTTGATCCTTACCGGATACACAGACTCTGACATTCAAACGAATAAGGATTCTAGGAAATCTACTTCGGGATCAACCTTCATTCTGAATGGAGGAGTTGTAGTATGGCAAAGCATCAAACAGGGATGCATCGCCGAATCCACCATGGAAGTGGGATACGTTGGAGATTGTGACGCTGCAAACGAAGTTGTTTGGCTTACGAAGTTCATGACAGATTTGGAAGTTGCTCCACATATGAACTTGCCAATCACATTTGTTTTGTGCGATGTAGTGGTGCGATAGCCAACTCGAGGAGCCTCGGAGCCATAAGAGAGGCAAACACATTCAGCAGAAGTATCACCTGATACGGGAGATTGTGCACCGCGGCGACATGACAGTCACGCAGATTGCGTCGGAGCACAACATAGCTCATCCATTTACAAAGCCCCTCACGACTAAGGTGTTTGAGGGTGACCTAGAGAGTCTAGGTCTTCGAGTACTTCCTAGCTAAAGCAAGTGGGAGATATGTAAACGGGTATTCAATACCCTAGTTTATTGTATTATTTCATTGTAATTTATGTACATTTCATAAATGTATTTCCTCCACTAGCTTATTCCAAGTGGGAGTTTGTTGGGATGTATGTGCTAATCTCGTTATGTTTGCAAATATATATTTGAAATTAGTAAAGAGTTATTCATTTAATTATTTTATGTCTCGCATTTTATACAAACTTTGACCAATAAACTAAGCTCCATGGTCATTGAATACATGAGCAAACTAGAACTTGAACGGTTTGTAGTGGAAACGCAAGGAGAATCACATCCGAGTAAATGACCCGAACGGTCTATAGTATATGGATGGGGCTTGAGACCTAATCCTGCCTACACTGTTGATGCGACCCGATTTGTATTGTGATACAAACTAGATGATCTGACTCGTTCACGTGGTTGACATGTGAGTGGGGGCATCCTGTACAATGAGATTGTAGAAGGCCAGACCGTGAATTATTAGACCTCGATGGATGGAACAGATTGTGATAATGAATGTAATAAGTTCGTAGATGACCATTAGTGACTCGACCTGAATCCTGAGCGTGTTACAAACACCGGTCTTTGGGGGCGTGTCCTTTGACTAGTACGGGTGAGGGTGGTCACAGTTACTCGCCTAATATGCATATCTTCTCAGGGACAAGACCTAGTAGGGAGTTGGGAACTTAAGTACGCGAGATGAAATTCACTCGTTCCCGCCTTTAGGGAAACTAGAGGGGTTGTTCCCTTAAGTGTTGTCTCTAGGGTTTGGACAACGGGTGCCCACCCTCTCACTGGCACGAGAAGGTTGTTGTGTATGGTTGGACCATTACAACGTTGTTGTTCATTATAGGAGCAGTGGGGACTTAAGGAGTAGGAATTGGACATAGGGGTAAAATTGTAATTTGACCCAGCCATGTCTACGAAGAACCTGTGAAGGGTCGACTCATGATTATTGGTTATATCAATGGACACGTAATATTCTGCACTGACGAGAGTGCAACTACGGGATTTAGTGAAGTGTTACCGTAGCTAATGAACGTAGATTAACCGGGTGAAAGAAATTGATAGGTTAATCTCGGATCATTGGAGCTCGTCACTGTAGGTCCATAGGGTCCCTCGGGTTGCTCGATCTGGATTAAAAGAAGGGTTACTGTTTTGGTGTGAATTGAAGTGTTCAATTTCACTAAAGCGCATTTAGGTCATTTATATGAGATATGAATGATATAATATATAGTTTAATGTGAATGAGATTCATAATAAACTATAGGTTACCCTAATTGTTGAATTAGGGCTATTTGGAGAAATTAAGTTCAGATATATTAAATTGGATGTGATTCAATTTAATAAATCCACAACATTGCAAATGTGATTTGTAAAATTAGATATGAGATACCTTATAATATATGGTTATGAAAATATGATTTGCACAACCAATAGTTGTGGTAAAATGGTAAATAGGTGGAGATTTCAACTCCACCTATCTCCATTATTTAAACCCCTTTGCAAGAAGGGTAGTTTAATCAAATCCTTATTTTTGCAATTCTCACCAAAAGAAGGATATTCTCCTCTCTCAAGTTCTCTATCAAATTTCCTTTCCTCCTTACCAAAACAAATAAGATCCCACTATCTTCCTTCTTCCAAAAGAAGAACAACCGAGAAGCCAAGTGGTTGTGTTAGTTCTTGTTCGTGAGAAGAATTCGGGATCGTAGAGATCGAGGAGCACACGAACAATTCGTGATTGTGAACAGAAATGAAATTGAAGACTATCTTCAACAAGTAAGTAACGAGATCTTATTGTTTCCTTTCAATTTTTTATGCATGTTTAGATTTTTCTAAGCGTTAGATAGTTTTAATGAAACTAAGTAGCACAACAAAACCGCAACGATTCGATCGTCTTCCGCTGCGCGGAGAGTCTCATTCCCTTTAATATTGACCATAAATCCAATAAACAAACAACCTAGGTTTTTGTATATCTCTTGAACTTGATGTAGAAGACATAGAAGGACGAAAATTCGAGAAACATTCTAAAGAGTCTATAGTAAATGGATAAGGTTGGGTACCTCATCACTGGTTATACTATGGATTTGTCCCACTTTTTATATGGTACAAACACAATGATCCAACGTGTTCGTGTAGACGACATGTGAGTGGGGATATCCTATGTTATTAGATCACATAAAATCGAAGAACGAAATAGTAACCATTATATGTAACTCCGTTGACTAGTTAGGTTTCTAATTCGATAGGTTTACCTAGGTTACTTGATCTCAATCCTGATCAGATTACGAACTTTTGTTTGTTATAGATTGTCCTTTGACTAGTATGGTGAAACGAACTCGAGACGCCAACTCAATATGCCTACCTTCTTCAGGACAAGACCGAGCGGGCAACTGGTGACTTACTTTAGCAATATGGATTTCACTTGTTCCTTACTTTAGGGTAAGTAGATGAGTGTTCCTATAAGTGGTGTATCCAGGACTTGAATAAAGGGTCTGACTCTCTCATTTGCCCGAGAGAGAGTTCTTTTTATTTGTAGGACCATAAACAAGTTGTTCATTAAAGGAGCACTGGTACTTAAGGTCAAAGATGTAATCCAGGGGTAAAAAAGTAATTTTACCTAACTCGTGTTATGAGCATTCGTGAAGGATATAGTTGTTGTTATTGGTCAATATACATGGACATTGAAATATATCTGCCGTGAGAAGAGTGCAACTGTTGGACATTAGTAGAGTGATCCCGTAGTTAACAAATGTTGATTAGGGGGTTAATGAGATTAACCTAATAATCTTGTATCGTTGGAGCTTCTGACTGTAGGTCCATTAGGTCCATTTCGTAGCTCGCAAAGGGTTCTTAGATTATTAAAAAATGATTGGAATTTGAAATGTTCAAATTCGCTTAGAGAATAAGCATGACGTATGGAGATACATTATAATGTAAAGTTTCTATTCATACTGAAAATTTATAATATAAATTTAATTTGCATATGAATATTTGAATATTTGAAAGTGTTCAAATATTGCTTTTTAATTTGAATGAGATTCACATTAAAAACTATAGGTTAAAATTTATTGTGCATAGATGTATAAAAAAACAATAGGTTAAAGGGAGTATGATTAAATATGATTTAATCCTTGATAAGCTTTATTAAATATAATTAATTAATTTATGAATTAATTTATTTATTTAATTAAATGTTATATAATTGAATGAATAGGTTATATGTATTATCATAATTAACTGATTTAATTAATTTGACTAATTAATTATTTTTAAATTAATTATAGAGGAGCGTGTAATTGACACGTTCCCCACTTCCTTGCTATTCTCCCCTCCCTATCGATAAGTGTATGGAGTGGGAGAACTGAACTGATCGATCGCTAGGGTGTCGTTTCAGAAAAACAATTCACACTGAAAAGTTCTATGTGAAAATTTCACCTTTTTCCTAAAAATTAAAGCTTCCCGCCAAAGCTTAATTCTAAAGAACTTAGAGGATATGTAGTGAATACTACTTGTCGTGTCATCTTAATTGCAATAGGAGTACAATTCGTGTGTTTCACAAATGAGCAAGGTGTAGCCGCTGGGAAAGCTACAAAGGTAAATTCTAGTTCCTTTAGTTTAGAATTGCTTTCAACATGTTTACTACATTCTCTCCATGCCTAATTGGTTATCAATTGGTAATTTGACAATGTATTGGTTTTTGTATTTGCCAAACCAAAATCGAGTTAGCGATCCAATTTCGTTTACGTTGTACAATAAGGATCTAGATTCCCTCAGTCCTAACCCTTCATTTCGATTAGAGCATTGTTTAAACGTGTTGAGGATCAATTTAGAGCACTACGGAGGAGACTCGAGGTTCTATGGAAAATCACGTTGGAAACTGGTTGTTGCATGCATTGTCTAGTTATTCTCAAAACCTTTTTTTTTTTTTTTTTGTTTTTAGCTTGAAAATATAAGTGCAAGTAGAATACACTAAATGTTTTACTATGATTATCCTATTGCATGAATGATTAAGTTAATTATAGAAGCCTTAGATAACCTTTTAATGTTTTATTTCGTTGTGAAAGTAGACTGAAGAGTTGATTTATATTTTTAATGTGTTGAATTGTGGTTGAGAGAGTCAATATAATACCTTACTAATTCTCAAGTTAGGGTTATTGCATTTTTTATACTTTCATGACAAATTTCGTACTTGTACTTCATGTCTACAATTAACCAAATGTTTCGGTAAAATTTTACTCCACTTTTAAGTAGAATTTAGGTTTTATTAGCTTTCAAAAATCGAATCAAAAGTTTTTAGAAACCATGGTACTTAATTAATACTGAGAACTTCGATTCTTATAGTGGACTCTGTCCACTAATCATTGCAAAATTCTATAAAAAGTATGTATGTCGCCAAGTCTTAAAAATTTATGTTTGATAAGGCCTTCGACAAGCTAGAATAAAAGTCCTCACGCTACCACCATTAAAGCTTTAAGAACCGCGTGCATAGAATTTAAAGTTTCAATTTCATGATGAGCCTAAATGTCTTTATGAAATTTATACACGAGTATATGTTTATTGAATTTCCAATGTTTATGGAAATGCTATGATTTCGAGTGAGTATGTTTAGCAAGTATGTTTTTAAAGATTTCCAGTTTTATGAACAAGCTAAGTAAGCTTGAGTTTTATGAATGAATAGATAAGCAGACATGTTCAAATGTTTTCATGTGATCTTGTGAAATATTGAGCCCGAGGCTCTATGGTACCGTCTGCACACAGGTCATTTCTGTTGTCGACGTTGAGTGAACTCCGTGACAACAGCGCTGTCGTGAGTGTTGGGCGGGCCCCACTACGACAAAGACGATGGGAGTGCTGGGCGGGCCCCACTACATCGTAGAATAAACGTAGATTGTGACATGTTTTAAAAAGAGTTTATCTCATTTACATGCCTTACGAGATTTTAACAATATACTTGCTAGTTTTCATGAAAAGCTATTATGATTACCCAGTTACTTTTAACATTTGATTACAGATGCATATGTTCATAGATGGTCAGGTGATATGATTTACGAGTTAATAGCTTTCTTTTAAACTCAAGTCACTCACTGAGCTTCATAACTCATTCTTTCAGTGTTTTTCCCACTTTTCAGGTAGAGATCGCGCTCCCGGTGCCTGAAAAACTGCCATAGTCTACTGGAAGCTTCTCAAGTTTGATATGTTGTACGTGGGTGGAGTTGTACAGAAAGTCTATACGTATAGAAGAAGGACTATGAACTTATGTTTATGTGTACATTTTGGGTTGTGGTTGTGTGATCCATGGTTGGGTATGTTTTTGGCTGTGATGTTCATATCTCTTTCAGTTTTCCAGAGAGTCATGAGTAGGGTTACCCCTTACGTAGCTTACGTAATTGTCAATACTCCGCTGTGTTGTGTTTTAATTGTTTCTTATACAAGTTTAGTATGCTTATAAGGTAAAACAGGGTCATTAGGTATCGTTAGAGAGGTGAATGATGTCTGTTGGCTTCACGCCATCTACTGGGCTATGTTAGCTAGTAGTTCGGGAGAGGGTGTGACACAATAGGATTGAGAGACTAGTGAGACTGGACTTCTAAGCGAGTTGGAAGAAAACTCTTTACCGGTATGTGAGTCATGCCTTGAAGGCAAAATGACCAAACGTACTTTTAGTGGAAAAGGATATAGAGCCAAGGAGCCCCTTGAGCTTATACATTCTGATCTCTGTGGTCCGATGAATGTTAAAGCACGAGGAGGTTACGAATACTTTGTATCTTTCATCGATGACTATTCGAGGTATGAGTATATTTACCTAATGCATAGGAAGTCTGAAACACTTGGAAAGTTCAAGGAGTTCAAGACTGAGGTTGAGAACCTATTAGGTAAATCGATTAAAACACTTCGATCGGATCGAGGTGGAGAGTTTATGGACACTGAATTCCAGGACTATATGATAGAACATGGAATTACGTCCCAACTCTCAGCACCTGGTATGCCACAGCAGAATGGTGTATCGGAGAGGAGAAACAGAACCTTGTTGGACATGGTTCGGTCGATGATGAGTTATGCTCGTCTCCCTGATTCTTTTTGGGGTTACGCAGTGGAGACTGCGGTTTACATTTTGAACACAGTTCCGTCGAAGAGTTTTTGTGAAACACCTTTCGAACTCTGGCATGGTCGTAAAATCAGTTTATGTCATTTCATAATTTGGGGATGCCGGACCCATGTGTTGGTGTCAAACTCGAAGAAGTTGGAATCCCGTTCAAAGTTGTGCCTCTTTGTAGGTTACCCAAAAGAGACTAGAGGTGGTTAGTTTTACGATCCTAAGTATAATAAGGTGCTTGTGTTGACAAATGTCACTTTCCTTGAGGAAGACCACATCAGGGGTCACTTACCAAGGAGTAAGATTGTGTTAAATGAAATGGACAATTCATCAGCAAGAGTTGCTTATGGTGCTAGTACGTCAACAAGTGTTGTTGATCCTAGCTCGCCTAGTCAAGTCCGTTCCCAAGAGTTGGTAATGCCTCGACGTAGTGGGAGGGCTGTGAGACAGCCTGAACGTTACACGGGTTTAGCTGAAACCCAAGTCGTCACCCCTGATGATTACTGTGAGGATCCATTGACCTATGATCAGGCAATGGCTAACGTTGACAAAGACGAATGGATTAAAGCTATGGACCAGGAAATGGAGTGGATGTACTTCAATTCCGTCTGGGAGCTTGTGGACCAACCGGATGGGGTTAAACCTATTTGTTGCAAGTGGATCTACAAGCGTAAACGTGGCGTAGATGGGAAGGTGCAGACCTTCAAAGCCCGACTAGTGGCAAAGGGTTTTACCCAGGTGGAAGGGGTTGACTATGAGGAAACCTTTTCACCTGTTGCCATGGTAAAGTCGATTAGAATCCTTCTGGCCATTGTCTCATATTATGACTATGTGGTATGGCAGATGTATGTCAAGACCGCCTTTTTGAATGGCAACCTTGGCGAGACCATCTACATGGACCAGCCCAAGGGGTTCATTGCCCAAGGCCAAGAGCAAAGAGTTTGCTGGCTTAAAAGGTCTATTTATGGACTAAAACAAGCCCCGAGGTCTTGGAATATAAGGTTTGATGAGGCGATCAAATTTTATGGCTTTGATCAAAATGTTGACGAGCCTTGTGTTTACAAGAAAATCGTCGATAAAACTGTCGCATTTCTTATATTATAGGTGGATGATATCCTTCTCATAGGGAATGAGGTAGGATTTCTTACTGACATTAAGAAATGGCTGGCTTCGCAATTCCAAATGAAAGATTTGGGAGAGGCACAGTATGTTCTAGGTATCCAGATTGTCCGAAACCGGAAGAACAGAACGCTAGCCATGTCTCACGTCTTATATTGAAAATATGTTGTCTAGGTATAAGATGCAGAACTCCAAGATGAGCTTGCTGCCTTTCAGGCATGGGGTTCAACGGTCTAAGGATCAATGTCCTAAGACGCCTCAAGAGGTTGAGAATATGAGACGAATCCCCTATGCTTCACCTGTAGAGAGCCTGATGTATGTCATGTTGTGTACTAGGCCCGACATCTGTTATGCAGTTGGGATTGTCAGTAGGTATCAATCCAATCCAGATTAGATCACCTTTGGACGGTAGTAAAGGCAATCCTCAAGTATCTTAGGAGAACGAGGAACTACAGCCTTGTGTATAGGAGTGGGGATTTGATCCTTACGGGATACACAGATTCTGACTTTCAGACCAATAAGGATTCTAAGAAATCCACTTCGGGGTCAACCTTCATTCTGAATGGAGGAGCTGTAGTGTGGTGAAGCATCAAGCAGGGATGCATCGCTGATTCCACGATGGAAGCCGAATATGTTGCAGCTTGTGAAGCTGCAAAGGAAGCTATTTGGCTCAGGAAGTTCATGACGAATTTGGAAGTTGTTCCAAATATGAACTTGCCAATCACACTGTTTAGTGACAACAGTGGTGCAGTAGCCAACTCGAGAGAACCTCGGAGTCATAAAAAAGGGGCAAGCATATAGAGCGTAAGTATCACTTGATACGGGATATTCTGCACCGCAGAGACGTGACAGTCACGCAGATAGCTTCGGAGCACAACGTTGCTGATCCATTTACAAAGACCCTCACGGCTAAGGTGTTTGAGGGTCACCTAGAGAGTCTAGGTCTTTGAGTGCTTCTTGACTAGGGCAAGTGGGAGTATTGTAAAGGGCTATTCAATGCCCTAGTTTATTGTATTACTTTATTGTATTACTTCACTGTACATTTGAGAAATGTATCATGTACTCCACTAGCTTAGTCCAAGTGGGAGTTTGTTGGGATGTATGTTCTCATCTCGTGTAGTTTGTAATATTTCAAGTTGTAAATGAATAAGAGTTATTTATTTCAACATTGTGTAATAAATAAGAGTTATTTATTTAAACTTTGTGTCTCGCATTTTTCATAAACTTAATCCAATAAACTAAGCTCCAGGGTCATTGCATTATGAGAGAACTAAGAACTTGAACGGTGTGTAGTTGACACACAGAGAGGATCACGTTCGAGTTAATGACCCGAACGGTCTACAGTATATGGATAGGGTTGGACACCTAATCCTTGATACACTCTGGATGCGGCCCGCTTTGTATTAGGTACAAACGAGGTGATCTGACTCGTTCATGTGGTTGACATGCGAGTGCGGGCATCCTGTGCAATGAGATTGTACAAGACTGGACCGTGAATTATTAGACTCACCGATATAACATTAATGTATAGAGCTAATAAATTCGTAGATGACCATTAGTGACTCGACCTTAATCCGGCGTGTCACGGACTCGCCTCTGCGGGTCTGTCCTTTGACTTGTACGGGTGAGGGTGGCCACTGTTGCTCGCTCAATATGTCTATCTTCTCAGGGGCAGGACCACGTGGGGAGCTGGGAACTTGACTACGCAAGAAGGAATTCACTCGTTCAGACTTAGGGAAACTAGAGAGGTTGTTCCCTTAAGTCTTTGTCTCGTGGCTTCAACAACGGGGCCCCCTCTCTCGTTGGCCCGAGAGGGTTGTTGTTTATGGTTGGACCATGCAACATAGTTGTTCATTAGAGAAGCGGTGGGACTTAAGGAGCAAGTGGTAGACAGGGGGTAAAGCGGTAATTTGACCTGCTTTGTGACTACGAACAACTGTGAAGGGTCGACTCATGGGTATTGGTTAGATCGATGGACACAACTTGTCCTCTGGTGATGAGAGTGCAGCTACGGGCTTTAGTGGAGTGTTACCGTAGCTAATGAATGTTGAATAACCGGGTCAAAGAGTTTGTGAGTTAGTATCGGATCATTGGAGCTCGTCACGTGTAGGTCCATTAGGTCCCTCGGTTGGCTCAAATTGGACAAATCGAGGGTTTACAGTTTGGTGTGAATTTCAAGTGTTCAAATTCATTATTTGGGTATTTATGTCATTTATATAAGATATAAATGACATAATATATAGTTTGATGTTAATGAGATTCATAATAAACTATGGTATAGCCAATTGATTAATTAGTGCTATTTGGAGAAATTGATTTGAGAGAAATTAAATTGAATGTGATTCAATTTATAATTCCACATTTATGCAAATGAGATTTGTATAATAAGGTATGAGATACCTTATATTATATAATATGCAAATGTGATTTGTATATTATATGGTTGTGGTAAAATTGTGATTTGGTGGAGGTTTTAACTCATCACACAACAGTATTTAATGGCTTTGCAAGAAGCCTTTGTTGTGCCATTTTTCCATTTTTTGGATTTCCATCCAAAGAGAGCAAGTGTTTTCTCTCTAAAACTCTCTCAATTCTCTCTAAAATTCTCTCCTCACACAAAACAAAGGGGAGTCCCACTCACTCTCCCTCAACCTCTCGAGAACAACCGAGAAGACCCTTTGAGGTGTCTCCCTGTTCGGATCGTGGTTCGTGTTCGAGGAGAACGTTGGATCGAGAGATATCGTGACCGGAGGAGAAGAGGATTGAAGAAGTGTTCTTCAACAAGTACGTAGTTTGTTCCTTACTGTTTTCTTCTCCTATTTGCATGTTTAGCCTAGGATCTATGAGATAGATTCAATTTTAAGATAGGAATTACACAACGGATCAACGACGTTTCACAACGTCTTCCGCTGCGGGAATTCAAAATCCCTTCAAATTGTTCATTAGAGGATCAGTGGAACTTACGAACGACCTGTGAAGGATCGACTTACAAATCATGGTTATATCGAGTGGACAAAAAATGTATCTACAGTGAGGATAGTGCAACCATTGGGTTTTAGTGGAGTGTCCCGGTGGTTAACGAATGTTGATAAGCTAGGTTAAAGAGTTTGATCGGTTAATCATGTATCGTTGGAGCTCATGATCTGTAGGTCCATTAGGTCCTCCTTACTAGCTCCGACTAAGCCTTGTAACATTTTGAGAGAAGAATTTGAATTGTTCCAATTCGATTTTGGGAGAAAGCGTTAATTATATGTGATATATTTAACGAATCATAGTTTAATTATGAATTAAAATATGATTAAAAGGAAGTGTACATATTTAAATATGATTTAAATATTGGATTGGTTAATAGCATGAATAAAGATTCATGTTCGGAAAATCGATTGGGATCGGGCAATTTATTTAATTTAATATCTTATATTAAATTACATTAAAAATTAATTATTTAATTATTTATTTAATTAAATTAATTTTAATTAAAAATCAATATTTATTTTTAAATAAAAATTAAATGAAAATTAGTGGATTTTCAATAAAATCCAAAATGCAATTTGCCCAATCTATCTCATCTTCAAAATTCATCAAAATTGGGCACCTCCAACTCAAAACATCCTCACCACCCTTGAGTTGTCACTCCATTGAAGCTTATTAAAGCTTTATATAATGGTGATTTTAAGGATGTTGAGAGAATTTTACAGAAAATTCAGTATTCCCGAATTAGTGACCTTTGAGGTCTTTTCTTCCAAGTTCTCTCAACCTAGGATCCCACAATCCGTTCTAAGACACGAAGATAGTAATGAAGACTCAAACAGTTGTCCACGAAGTGGTCGTGTTGAAAACCATCCACCAGTTGAAGAGAATTTGGTCTTCAAAGTTGAGTTTTCTATCCCTCTGTTTTTCCAGCTTTGAGCATGCATTTTATTTTACAAAATTGATCAACTTAGAGTGTTTAAGATCCAAAATTGCTTCCGCTTTCTTAATCTAGACTCTTTCAATTGGTATCAGAGCAATTTTGAGCACTCAATTTGATCTATTTAGTTATGTGGCGGGTGTTTTTTGTAATATATTTTTTCTAGGCTTCTAAAGTGTTCTTCTGGATTTGGCAATTAAATTGAGCATCAATGTGTGCTTTATTTTCAAATTTCTCAAGTGTGTTTGAGCATTAATGTGCGTAGAATAATCTGTAAAAGTTTCGGGTCGATTGGAGTTCAGGAAGGCCTTCAATTAGAAGAGAGAAGCCACAGAGGTCACTCATACAACAAAACAGAGGATTTTTTTTTTTAAATTTTGAATCTCAGCTACAGTAACCAAGTTCATGTTCAGCCCGTGCTTTTCTAAATGAAGGAGAAGTTGACTTTTTTACCATTGACATTGACCAGTCCAGTTGACTTTGATCGGTTCAAGTCATTTTAGACCGGTTCGGGTGGTTTTAGACCGGTTCTGACTATTTCGAGGCCAGTTTTTTAATTTTGGAGGCCCGGATCACACTTTTACATCCCGGTTCAACCTCTTGAAGGTCCGGTTCAAACATTTGCAAGTTGGTTTGACCCAAATTCGAAGTGTTCGAAGTGGTTCGATGTTAATCCCAGATTATTATTGTAATAATTTAGTAGTTTTCTTGCATTAGATGCCAAAACCAGTCCACTTTAGTGTGTTTAATTAATTATGCATTTTGAATGTATGTTTTAATTAAAATCCCTGATTGTATGTGCATAAAGTATGCCATATAGATTTTAAAATCCCACCATAGGAAGCATGCTCCATGCATTGAAAGTACGTTATAAGTGTTATAATATATTGTATGCATGTTTATTGGGTTTCATAAGAATTAACATAAGTGTTATATTAATTTATGAAACAAATATTATATGTTTTAATTATAATTAATATAAGGGTTATATTAATTAAAATTAAACGTATAATTGCTATGCATTTATTCATGTGATGAACTTGTTATAAATAAATGTTTATTCATGTGATGAATGATGAAACAATTTATAACATAGACATGCATGTAAACTAAGGTTAATTAATTAGTTTTAATATGGTTTTATAACTGGAATTAATTAGACCTTAGGTTATCTAGTTCTAATAAGATTAGAATTAGGAAACTAAAAATTTATAAACTTTGATTAAAGAGGTACTCTGACTAAGGAAGGTTCTCGCTAGGTTGGGCTACTTAAACTGACGAAAACGGGACATCCCTACTTTGAAACTGACCTGAGAGTGAATTTCGTGAGTGGCGTTTATTAGAAGTTAATAAATTAAACTCATAGACCTAGGTTTATTAAAAGGTTAATAGACTTAGGTAATTCCAGTATAATTGTTATATTGGTAGACTTAGGTCATATTGTTTTAGCCGGAATATGCCTAAGTAAAAGTATACCCAAACAGTTTAAAATATTTAGTGGGAGTGAAAGGTATATATGATATATCAATTTCCTCATACGCTCTCCATGAAGTTCACACCGTGAGATTTATGCTCGGCCTCACGATGTCAATAGGGCATCTCCATTCGGATGGTGTTTGCATAAATCAAGAGCAAGGAGAATCGAGAAAGTATTTATAGTAAGTGAGCGAAGGAAGTGTGTCAACACATCCTACGGTCTCCTTCATTAGGTTGGACGGTGAGATTCCCATGTTGCACCTGCAGGTTACCCGAAGTAGGACCATCCATTCGGAGGGATGTAACATGGGATTCAGAACAACTCAAACTCTAGAAATGGATAGGGTTTCTTAGGTCCATTCCGAGCTTTGTCTCTCCAAACCGGTATCATTGTTGGGGCCGACCTCTGTGGTCTTAAAATGGTGGGTCACACTTACAAGAATTGCTAAGTGTTAGTAAATTCTTGACCAAAGTAGCGATAACTAGAATGTTATAGGAATAAGAGTTATTCTGGTATTAGCATTTAGTCAAGAATGTCTTGGTTTCGTGAAGGAGTGATTGAGCGCCTCGGTAGCGGTTATACTGACTCATTGAAATATCGTTGCAAAAACAATAAGGAATTTATGGGTACATTATTACTTTTGCTAAACTCTTAAATTGGATAGGTTACAAACAATTCACTAATAGAATTCATTCTTTTTCAGCATGTCGAACACTTTTATCCAGTTACTCGCCTTCAATAAACTCAGCGGCGACAATTATGGAACCTGAAAATCAAACTTGAATACGATTCTTGTTCTTGATGATTTGAGATTCATCTTAACGGAGGAATGTCCTCCCTCTCCAAGCTCGAACGCAAACCGAATTGTTCAGGGTGCTTCTGACAGATGGATTAGGGCAAATTAGAAGGCTCGAGTCTATATCTTAGCAAGCATATATGATGCGTTGTCTAAGAAACATGAGAGCATGGTCACCGCTAAGGAGATCATGGGATCGTTACAGGCGATGTTCGGACAACCATCCTCATCGGTCCATTATGATGCTCTCAAATACGTTTACAACTCCCGTATGAAGGAGGGAGCCTCTGTTAGGGAACATGTCCTTTACATGATGGTCCACTTCAACGTGGCTGAAGTAAATGGGGCTGTTATAGATGAGAAGAGTCAGGTAACCTTTATTATAGAATCTCTTCCGAAGAGTTTTCTGCCATTCCGCACCAATGCGGTGATGAATAAAATAGAGTATAACCTGACTACTCTCCTCAATGAGGTTCAGACTTTTGAATCCCTGATGAAATCAAAAGGAAAAGAGAAGGAGGAAAATGTTGTCACTTCGAAGAAATTCCTAAAATGATTGTCATACCCCCTCCCGAACTACCTGCTAACTCAGCCCGGAAGACGGCATGAAGCCAACAGACATTGTTACCTCTTAACAATACCTGCTGATACTGCTTTACCTGATCAACATACTATGTTCGCATATGGAACACTTTAAACTTAACACAACAAAAACTGGACAACTATAAAACATACATGAGGAGAAACTCCTCGTAAGTCTCTCTTGGAAACTAAAATGAGCAAGAACATCAGAACCACGAACAGTCCAAACCACTAATTAAACAACCACAACCTCTAAAGCACATACGATTATAACTACATAGTTCTCTCAAAATAGTTTCCAAAACATATGGACTTGCTATACAACACCAGCCACGTACAAAATATCAAACTTATGAAGCTTCAGTAGACTATGGCAGGTTTTTAGGCACCGGGAGCTCGATCTCTACCTGAAAAGTGGGAAAAACACTGAAAGAATGAGCTATAAAGCTCAGTGAGTGACTTGAGTTTAAAAGAAAGCTATTAACTCGTAAATCATATCACCTGGCCATCTATGAGCATATGCATTTGTAATCAAGCATTAAAAGTAATCGTGTAATCATTATAGCTTTTCAGAAAAACCAGCAAGTATATCGTTAAAATCTCGTAAGGCATGTAAATGATATAAGCTCTTTTTTAAAACATGTCACAATCTACGTTTGTTCTACGATGTAGTGGGGCCCGCCAAAGACTCCCATCGTCTTTTCGTCGAGTGGGGACCGCCCAAAGACACTCACGCATTTGTTGTCACGGAGTTCACTCGACATCGAAAACAGAAATAACCTGTGTGCACACGGTACCATAAAGCCTCGGGCTCAATATCGCAGAAGATCACATGAAAACATTCGAACATGCCTGCTTATCTTTTCTTTCATAAAACTCAAGCTTACTTAGCTTGTTCATTAAACTAGAAAACTTTAAAAACATACTTGCTTAAACATACTTGCTTGGAATCATAACATTTCCATAATCTTCGGAAATTCAATAAACATATGCTCGTATTTAAATTTCATCAAAACATTTAGGCTCATCATGAACACTTTAAAACATTTCTAAGAAATCATGAATGCTCATAAACAAGTGTTCAATGAAAACAATAAACATCTAAACCCTTTCATTCAAGCAAAACTTGTATTTCTTAAAGCATTTTTCAAGCATATAGCTCGTTTTTGAAGTTCGTTTGTCACTCACAGTGCTAGAACTAGAGTCTTGACCCGTACACTCGACCTATTTTCTCTTGGCCTGTCAAACAAACCAAATTCAACCATTAGAACCTCGAGCTCATGCTTTTTAACCTTAAAACTACAAGAAAATACTCCAACAAAAATTTCAGCATTTAACAGATTTTATGCCCTGTATTCAGATACTCATAACTTCTTCATTACTTAGCCAAAAAGGATGTACTTTATACCAAATTCTTTCTTTTTGAACCCTCCAAAAATCATATGAAGACATGAAATTGAAATTCCCAATAGATTGGTTCAGAAATACCTCGAATGCTTCTTTCCCAGGAACTAGCTTCTGCTATTCCAGAATCGATTTTCTGCTGCAACCCGAAACTTGACCTGATATTTACAACATCTTCCAATAATTTTCTATTCACCATATCTTCATGAAAGTTGTAGGCAATTCAATAAGCTTTCGAACCATACCTAATAGAGCTTCTGAGTCCAACTTTACAGGTCAGTACAACCAAAACATCAGAGACTTCTCGGATTTGACAGCAAATTCTGTGTTCTGTCTTCCTCTTCACAAATCAGTAGCTTAAGATCCGAATTTGCTCAAGCTTCCTTCACGAATTTTGTTCCAATATGAGTTAACTTTCATGAAACAAAACCTAAAATCTTACCTCTTCCTGTGGAGCTCGAGATGAACAGAAAACCAGAATAGGATACAATTGATTAAGTTGTTGTTATAAAGGCATACCTTTAGTTCTTGTCCTTTCTTCTTCAACCTCAAACCATAAACTTTCTCCCCTCTTCTTCTCTCAACCCTCTCCCACGATGCTCTGCCCTTTCTTTGTTGAAAATGTGAAGAAAATCGATGGATCATCTATTTTTAAAAAGATAACAATGGTGGGTGTCCCACCATCCACCATCTTTTCTTGTTTTTTTTCTTTCTTTTCTTTTCTTTTCTTGTCTTTCCTTTTCAAAACATAACATAATAACCTTTCCTTTCATTTTGTTTTCTTCATTATTCTTAGAACAAACCAAACCAAAATGGTTAAGCTTTTCCTTCCTTGTTTTTCTTTTATCTTTCACTTCATTTCTTTTCTTTTTAAAACAAGGAAAACCAAGTTTTAAACATTCATTTCTTCTTTCTTTTTGTTGTTTGATAATAAGGAAGTTCCAAAGAAAGATCTCGGGTTTACAACTTACCTCCCCGTTAAGAAATTTCGTCCTCAAAATTTAGTAGTCTTTAGGTGAAAATCATCGGATACTTCCTCCTCATTTGGTCTTTTAACTCCCAGGCTGCCTTCCCTACTCCGTGATGTTTCCAATGAACCCTCACGAGTGGGATCATCTTGTTTCTCAAAACTTGTTTTTTTCTGTCGAGGATTGTACTGCATTCTCTATGTAACTTATGTCTTTTTCAGTTCAACGGGTTGTGCTTGCAGCACATGTGTCGGATCTGGTTTTACTTCCTCAACATGGACACATGACAAACATCATTTACTTGAGATAGTTCTGCTGGAAATTCTAGTATGTAGGCTGCTGGCCCAACTTGTCCCGTTACTTGATAAGGACCAATATATCTGGGACTTAGCTTACCTTTCTTTCAAAAATAAAAGATACCTCTTCACTGAGATAACTTCGAGAAAACTTGATCTCCAACCTGGAATCCTAAGTCCTTTCGTTGCTTATCTACATAATTCTTTGACGGTCTTGAGTTATCTTCAAATTCTTTCTGATTACCTTAATGTTATGTGTCTTAATTTGCACAAACTCGAGACCGATTAGCTTCCGCTCTCCTAGTTCATTCCCATATATGAGCGTTCTACAGGGTCATTCATCCAGTGCCTCAAATGGTGCCATGTCAAAACTAGACTGATACTTGTTATTGTAAGCAAATTCCATAAGTGATAGGTGTGTATCTCAACTTCCCTTAACTTGAAGGACACATGCTTGCAACATGTCTTCTAGGGTGCGGATAGTCCTCTCTCGATGTGGACCATCCATCTCGAACATGAAACGGTGTACTAAAACTCGACTTTATCCCCATAGTTTTTTTTTTTGTGTAAGCTAGGCCAAAACATAGAAGTAAATCTCGGATCTCTATCTGAAACTATGGACACTGGCACTCCGTATTGACTCACAATTTTGTCGACGTATAGCTTAACAAGCTGATCAAGTGTAGACGTCGATTTTAATCGGTATAAATCTTGCTGTCTTAGTGAGTCTATCGACCATTACCATATACCATCATGTCCACTTGGAGTATGATGTACAAACAACAGGAAATCCATAGCGATATGCTCTCATTTCCACTCCGACACGAGTAGTGGATTAAGGAGTCTTCCTGGTCTCTGTCTAACTGGTTTAACTTGTTGACAGATTAAACATCTATCAACATAATCAACTATCTTCCGCTTCATCCCAGGCCACCAATAAGTCTCCTTCACAGCTTTACACATCTTTGTGCTTCCTGGATGCATAGCGTAGCTGAATTGTGAGCTTCCTCTAGAATAGCATCTTTAAGCTCACTAATACTTGGGACACATAATCTTTTCTGCTGAACTATGGTTCTATCTGTTCTCATTTTGAATTATGCCTTTGGGCCCTGTTTGGACAATTCAAACATTTTCTGCAAGTTACTATTCTCTGATTGTCTTCTCACAATCCATGATACGAGTGGAGACCTGATCTGAAATTAAACTATAAGACCCCCTGAATTCTCTGCAGTTACAACTGCCTTAGAATCCCTTAGAGTACATAAAAATGTTGCTCGAATACCACACAAGGTATCCCTAGGAAGTCTTCACTTCCTGCTCAATGCATCTGCTACCACATTCACCTTACCAGGATGGTATTCTATGGTATAATCGTAATCTTTAATCTGTTCTAACTATCTTCTCTGGCTCATAATAAACTTTCTTTGATCAAAGATATACTTCAGAGTCTTATGATCTGTAAAAATAAGACACCTCTCACCAAACAGGTAATGTCTCCAGATCTTCAAAGCTAGAACAACTGCTACTAACTCAAGATCATGGGTAGGGTAATTACATTCGTGCTTTTTCAATTGCCTTGACGCATAAGCTATTACTTTTCCTTCTTGCATCAGTACACACCCTATACCTTTCCTCGAGGCATCACAGTAAACCACATACTCTTTTCCCGTTACAGAAAGTGTCAAAATAGGTGCAGTAACTAATCTCTTTTTCAACTCCAGAAAACTCTGTTCACACTTATCTGACCATTCAAACTTAGCATTCTTTCTTGTTAAAACTGTTAAGGGTAATACTAATCGTGAGAAGTTCTTAACAAATCATCTGCAGTATTCTGCCAAGCTTAGGAAACTATGTACCTCTGTCACCTTAGCTGGTCTTTCTAAGTTGACCATAGCTTTTACCTTTATGTGGATCCATACTAACTCCATTTGTTGAAACAACTTACCCCAAACACTACTTGATTCAACCAAAACTCACCATTGGTGAATTTAGCGTACAACTGTTTATCGCGTAGTGTTTGTAGAATAATACTCATGTGTTCCTCGTAGGCTTTCCTGTCAACCGAATAAACTAGTATATCATCATTGAATACTATCACAAACTTATCCAAATACTGGTGGAAAACCTGTCCATGGGTCCATGAAAACTGCTAGTGCATTGTTAAACCGAATGGCATTACTAAACACTGATAATACTCGTACCTCATTCTGAATAATGTCTTAGGAATGTCTGATTCTCTGACCTTTAACTGATGATATCCTGATCTTATATCAATCTTACAAAACACCGATGCACCTCTTAATTAGTCAAACAAGTCATCGATTCAGGGTAAAGGATACTTGTTACGTATCGTGACTTTGTTTAACTGTGTATAATCAATGCATAAACTAAAGGTACCATCTTTCTTCTTCACAAATAACACTAGAGCTCCCCAAGGCGATATAATAGGTATGATGTATCCCTTATCAACTAATTCTTGTAATTACATCTTTAGCTCCTTGAGTTCACATGGAGCCATTCTATACGACGCTTACGAAATAGGTGTTGTTCCTGGTAACAATTCAATAGTGAACTCTACCTGCCTATCAGGTGGCAACCCTGGCAGATCTGCTGGAAAAACATCTAGAAATTCGTTCGCAATAAGAACATTTCCTGGTTTTAGCTTTTCCTCCTGCACCTCTACTACAAGTGCAAGAAATGTCGTGCAACCTTTCCTCAATAACTTCTCCGCTTTTAATGCTGAAATCAAACTCGTAGGAATAATCTTCTTTCACCCCTGTGAACAACTTCAGTCAATCCTGGTTTCCTGAAAACAACTTCCTTTTTATGACAATCCATGAAAACATAATGAGTGAATAAGAAATCCATCCCTAGGATTGCATCTAACACCTGCAACTCTAGTGGAAGAAGATCCACTAACACATTGAGACCTTCTACTAAGACCTCACAGTCCCACAACACTGCATTGACTAGTAACACATCACCAACTAGAGTGTATATAACTAACCTTTTACATAAAGGTTCTAACTTCCCATTCAACTTAGTCAAGAACATACTAAAAACAATGGAATGCGTAGCACCTGGATCTATTAACAAACGTGCAGGTACATTACAAATAGAGATCGTACCAGTAATCACGTATGATGCATCTTATGCTTCTTACTAAGTCATAGCGTAGACCTTTCCGTGCTGCCTAGGTCTATCTACAATTCTCTTGAGTCTGACACCGCTGGTGCCCTCTCTTGCAGCTACTGAAACTCTTGGTTGCTCAACTATCTAGGACTCAACTCCCTAGTCCCTCTGTGCGGTTGTCCATAGTTGTGGACAATCCCTCTTGACATATCCTGGTTGTCAGCACTGGTAGCACGTACCAACACTCACAAGACAATGTCCTCGATGATTCTTGCAACAAATCACACATGGAGTTTTCCTTGCTATACTGGCAATAGACTCTTGCTCTCTTTGCAGTCTTGCTTCTAATCAAACAAACTAACTAGGTCCTCTTTAACTCTGCCTCTGATAGGCACTACCCATAATCATCTGCCTCGATGCCTGGCTACTTGGCTACTAGTTTGCTCCTTAAAGTCATATTGACTTGGAAACATTTACTCCAAGTGTGAACCTCCGCTGCTCACAACCTTGGAAACTGCTTGTTGTCGAAGCCTTCACAACTAGGCTTCACTACTGACTTCTCCTCTGTTATACTCTGCTCAACACGTAGAGCAGTCTCTACCAGCTGAGAGAAGTTAGTCCACTTAGCAATGGTTGTAACTGGGGTAGGATCCTTCGTCCCGTCCTGATCCTGCCTGCATCGTCTGCTAGTACGTGGTGGCATGACTTCTATAACATATCAACATACTAGACATATAATGAGTACTCAACTCAAATGCACAATTCTAGACTTGTGTTCACATTCTAGTCCTGACTGGACTTACTCTTGTCCTTACTTGGACCATACTCTGCTAGTTCTATTGAACTAACTCAATAACTTGCTATTTACTTTTCAGTTTCTTCTAGAGTTAACTTGCTTTGTCTCATTCCCATGGAGCTAACTGCTCTTATACCAAGTTGTCATACCCCCTCCCGAACTACCTGCTAACTCAGCCTGGAAGACGGCGTGAAGCCAACAGACATTGTTACCTCTTAACAATACTGTACGACACCTTACTTTACACGATCAAAATACTATGTTCGCATATGGAACACTTTAAACTTAACACAGCAGAAACTGGACAACTATAAAACATACATGAGGAGAAACTCCTCGTAAGTCTCTCTTGGAAACTAAAACGAGCAAGAACATCAGAACCACGAACAGTCCAAACCACTAATTAAACAACCACAACCTCTAAAGCACATACGACTATAACTACATAGTTCTCTCAAAATAGTTTACAAAACATATGGACATGCTATACAACACCAGCCACGTACAAAATATCAAACTTATGAAGCTTCAGTAGACTATGGCAGGTTTTTAGGCACCGGGAGCTCGATCTCTACCTGAAAAGTGGGAAAAACACTGAAAGAATGAGCTATAAAGCTCAGTGAGTGACTTGAGTTTAAAAGAAAGCTATTAACTCGTAAATCATATCCCCTGGCCATCTATGAGCATATGCATCTGTAATCAAGCGTTAAAAGTAATCGTGTAATCATTATAGCTTTTAAGAAAAACCAGCAAGTATATCGTTAAAATCTCGTAAGGCATGTAAATGATATAAACTCTTTTTTAAAACATGTCACAATCTACGTTTGTTCTACGATGTAGTGGGGCCCGCCCAGCACTCCCATCGTCTTTGTCGTAGTGGGGCCCGCCCAAAGACTCACGGCATGTCACATTGTTGTCACGGAGTTCACTCAACATCGACAACAGAAATAACCTGTGTGCACACGGTACCATAAAGCCTCGGGCTCAATATCGCAGAAGATCACATGAAAACATTCGAACATGCATGCTTATCTTTTCTTTCATAAAACTCAAGCTTACTTAGCTTGTTCATTAAACTGGAAAACTTTAAAAACATACTTGCTTAAACATACTTGCTTGGAATCATAACATTTCCATAATCTTCGGAAATTCAATAAACATATGCTCGTATTTAAATTTCATCAAAAAATTTAGGCTCATCATGAACACTTTAAAACATTTCTAAGAAATCATGAATGCTCATAAACAAGTGTTCAATGAAAACAATAAACATCTAAACCCTTTCATTCAAGCAAAACTTGTATTTCTTAAAGCATTTTTCAAGCATATAGCTCATTTTCGAAGTTCGTTTGTCACTCACAGTGCTAGAACTAGAGTCTTGACCCATACACTCGACCTATTTGCTCTTGGCCTGTCAAACAAACCAAATTCAACCATTAGAACCTCGAGCTCATGCTTTTTAACCTTAAAACTACAAGAAAATACTCCAACAAAAATTTCAGCATTTAACAGATTTTATGCCCTATATTCAGATACTCATAACTTCTTCATTACTTAGCCAAAAAGGATGTACTTTATACCAAATTCTTCCTTTTTGAACCCTCTAAAAATCATATGAAGATATGAAATTGAAATTCCCAATAGATTTGTTCAGAAATACCTCGAAAGCTTCTTTCCCAGGAACTAGCTTCTGCTATTCCAGAATCGATTTTCTGCTGCAACCCGAAACTTGACCTGATATTTACAACATCTTCCAATCATTTTCTATTCACCATATCTTCATGAAAGTTGTAGGCAATTCAATAGGCTTTCGAACCATACCTAATAGAGCCTCTGAGTCCAACTTTACAGGTCAGTACAACCAAAACATCAGAGACTTCTCGGATTTGACAGCAAATTCTGTGTTCTGTCTTCCTCTTCACAAATCAGTAGCTTAAGATCCGAATTTGCTCAAGTTTCCTTCACGACTTTTGTTCCAATATGAGTTAACTTTCATGAAACAAAACCACAAATCTTACCTTTTCCTGTGGAGCTCGAGATGAACATAAAACCAGAATAGGATACAATTGATTAAGTTGCTGTTATAAAGGCATACCTTTAGTTCTTCTCCTTTCTTCTTCAACCTCAAACCATAAACTATCTCCCCTCTTCTTCTCTCAACCCTCTCCCACGATGCTCTGCCCTTTCTTGGTTGAAAATGTGAAGAAAATCGATGGATCATCTCTTTTTAAAAAGATAACAATGGTGGGGGTCCCACCATCCACCATCCTTTCTTGTTTTTTTTCTTTATTTTCTTTTCTTTTCTTTTCTTTTCTTTCCTTTTCAAAACATAACATAATAACCTTTTCTTTCATTTTGTTTTCTTCATTATTCTTAGAACAAACCAAACCAAAATGGTTAAGCTTTTCCTTCCTTGTTTTCCTTTTATCTTTCACTTCATTTCTTTTCTTTTTAAAACAAGGAAAACCAAGTTTTAAACATTCATTTCTTCTTTCTTTTTGTTGTTTGATAATAAGGAAGTTCCAAAGAAAGATCTCGGGTTTACAATGATCGTCCTCAGGGACCAAGTCTGGTCCTTCTTTTACCAAGAATAAGGGTATTGAGAAGAAGAAGAAGGACAAAGGGAAGGGACAAGCTCCCACACGCAAGGCTAAGGCCACAGGAAAATGCTTCCATTGTGGTGGTGACGGGCACTGGAAGAGGAATTGCCCAAAGTACCTTGCAGAAAAGAAAGCTGAGAAGGGAAAACAAGGTAAATATTATTTACTTGTTGTTGAAACATGTTTAGTGAAACATGATCATTCCGCCTGGATATTATATTCAGGAGCCACTAACCATGTTCGTTCTTCTTTTTAGAAAACTAGCTCCTGGCAGCAGCTTGCAGATGGGGAGATAACTCTCAGGGTTGGAACGGGAGAGGTTGTCTCAACCAAAGTAGTGGGAGCGGTGAAGCTGTTGTTTAGAGATAGATTCGTTTTATTAGAAAATGTACTTTTGGTACCTGGAATCAAAAGAAATCTTGTATCTATCTCTTGTTTGCTTGAACATATGTATAAAGTATCTTTAAATCACAATGAAGCATTTATTTGCAAAAGAGGTGTACGAATATGTTCTGCTAAACTTGAAAACAACTTATACGTGTTAAGACCAACTAAAGTAAAAGCTATTTTAAAATCCCACCTTAGGTTAAACATTTCATGCATCTTTTTTATATTATAAGAGTTATAATATATAGTATGCATGATAGGATTATATTATGAGTTATAATATAATGTTTGCATGATTTAATTTATTTAATATAAGTGTTATATTTTTTAAATTAAAAGCATGTTCATGCATTTAATTCATGTGATGAATTATATTATGTTATAGTATATAGTATTATTAATGTGATGGATGATCAAGCACTCTAACATAGAAATGCATGCAACCTAAGTTAATTATTAGTGTTAAAGTGTTTAGAACTCTAATAATTAGACTTAGGTTTTCTAATTTTCTAATAAGATTAGAAATTTAAGAAATCAAATATAACCTTTGAATGGAGACTGATAAGTAACTCTGTCTAAGGCAGGTTTTGTCTAAGGCTGGGGTATTTAAGTTGACGTTTGCGGAACACCCCTACCTGGAAACCGACCAGGGAGTGAATTCAGTCTGGAGATTCTTAGGTTATATTCTCGTGAATGTCGTTAATTAAGTGTTAATTAATTTACTCACATAGACCTAAGTTAATAATGTGATTATAAACTTAGGTTAATACCATATAAGAGTTATATTGGTAGACTTAGGTAAATTTTAGCCGGTTTATCTAGGTCAATCCCTATTCAAAATTAAAGTGCTGAGTGGGAGGAAATAAAGTGTATGGGATACATTTGAATTTCCAACCACAAATCTCCTTTAAGTAGGCACTTTGAGATCTATACTTGGCCTCATGGCGCAAATGGGAGCGTCCCCCTTCGGATGGCATTTGTATACGTCAATATTATCGTGGATGGAGAGAGTACTTATAGTGAGTCGGAGCGGGACTTGTGAAAACGAGACCCACGGTCTCTTCTTTCGATTCACACCGTGAGACACCTATGATCTGCCTGCTAGTTTTTGCATGGACCAGACCATCCCTTCGGAGGGCTTGATCATGGGAGTTGGAACACCGTGAATTCCCGAAAGCGATATAGTTTCCTGGTTGGTTTTCCTTCTTGGTTCACCCATCGGTGGCTATTGTTTGGACGGATGCTTGGATACTTAAAGATTGAGGGTGACACTCACAGAATTCGTTAAGTGTTAATGAATTCGACAGAACAATGGTAATTGGACGCCTAATGGAATAAGAGTTATTCTAGGATTAAGGTCTGATCGAGAAAGTCTCGTCCTAGAGGAGGAGTGTTATGTTCACCCTTCGGTGGCGGTCATTCTAAACCTTTAGGGTATCATTGCAAAATTTTGAATGACCTAGGGATCATGAAACAATTTTGCTAAAACTTGATTGGATTTCAATAGTTTTTTGCGAGACTAATACAAAGATTTTTCTTTTTTTTTTCAGCTAAAAATGTCTAGCGCATTAATAGCTTTACCCGCTTCGGATAAGTTAGTGGGAGATAATTAGCAGAGTTGGAAAAATAACATTAATACAATTTTGGTACAAGACGACATAAACTTCGTGCTATCTGAGGAGTATCCTCAGATGCCGGGCTCGACCGCGTCGCGAAGTGTTCGCAACACGTACGATCGTTGGATCAGGGCCAATGAAAAGGCCAAGGTCTACATAATTGCGGCATGTCCGATGTCTTGGCAAAGAAGCATGAGATGATGGTTTCCGCTAAGGAAATCATGGAGTCCTTGCGAGGAAATGTTTGGACAAAGATCCTTTTGGTCCGACATGACTCGCTCAAATACGTTTTCAACGCGCGGATGAAAGAGGAGTCGATGCGTCCGTGAACACGTTCTAGACATGATGACCCACTTCCATCGGCCGAGATGAAGCGGGGCTTCGATCGACGAGTCGAGCCAAGTCGATTTTATTTTGGAGACTATTAGAAGAGTTTCTTTGGGCCGTAGCAATCTTTGTTATGAACAAAATTAGCTACACTCGACTACCCTCCTCAATGAGCTACTGAATTTCCAATCCTTGCACAGGGGGTCAAGTAACTGAGGCAAATGTTGCCTCTGTGTCTTATCACGGGGTTCGACCTGCGGGACGAAACTGTTGCTCCTTCACGCCGAAAGGGAAGAAGAGGATGAAGAGGGGTAAAACCCGGCCGTCTTTGCCGCCCACAAGGGCAAGAAGGTCAAGGAGGTTGCTGAGAGAAAGGAAAGTGTTTCCACCTTTGCAATGGGCGGTCACTTTGGAAGAGAAATCGCCCCCAAGAGTTGGGAAACACCTTTCGAGCTGCGGAGTGGGACGTAAAGCGATTTACATCAATTCGGGATTTGGGGATGCCCGACCCACGTGTTGGTGTCAAACCCGAAAAAGTTGGAACCCCGTTCGAAATTGTGCCTATTCGTAGGTTACCCTAAAGAGACTAGGGGTGGTCTGTTTTACGATCCTAGGGAAAATAGGGTGCTTGTATCGACAAAGGCCACTTTCCTAGAAGAAGACCACGTCAGGGATCATTTACCAAGGAGTAAAATTGAATTAAATGAAATGGACAGTACATCAGCAAGAGTTGCTGATGGGGCTAGTACGTCAACAAATGTTGTTGATCCTAACACGTCTAGTCAAATCCGTTCCCAAGAGTTGGGAATGCCTCGACGTAGTGGGAGGGTTGTGAGACAGCCTGATCGCTACATGTGTTTAGCTGAAACCTCAGTTGTCGCTCATGATGATGACTGTGAGGATCCATTGACCTATGATCAGGCAATGGTTGATGATGACAAAGACGAGTGGATTAAAGCTATGGACCAGGAAATGGAGTCTATGTACTTCAATTCTGTATGGGAGCTTGTGGATCAACCGGATGGGGTAAAACCTATTGGTTGCAAATGGATCTACATGTGTAAACGTGGCGTAGATGGGAAGGTGCAGACCTTCAAAGTTCGACTAGTGGCAAAGGGTTTTACCCAAATGGATCTACATGTGTAAACGGTCTACAGTATATGGATAGGGTTGGAGACCTAATCATTGATACATTGTGGATGGGGCCCGCTTCGTATTAGATACAAACGAGGTGATCTGACTCGTTCATGTAGTTGACTTGCGAGTGGGGGCATCCTGTGCAATGAGATTGTACAAGACCGGACCGTGATTTATTAGACCTACTGATATAACACCGTTAACAGTAAGGACTAATAACTTCGTAGATGACCATTAGTGACTCGACTTAAATCCTGAGCGTGTTACGGACTCCTGTCTGTGAGGGTCTGTTCTTTGACTAGTACCAGTGAGGGTGGTCGCAGTTACTCGCCCAATATGCGTTCCTGAACCAAGTAGGGAGTTGGGAACTTAACTACGCGAGATGGAATTCACTCGTTCTCGCCTTTAGGGAAACTAGAGGGGTTGTTCCCTTAAGTGCTGTCTCAAGGGCTTGGACAACGGGCGTCCACCTTCTCACTGGCCCGAGAAGGGTGTTGTGTGTGGTTGGACCATCACACTATGTTGTTCATTAGAGGAGCAGTGGGGACTTAAGGAACAAGAGGTAGACACGAGGATAAAGCGGTAATTTGACCCCGGTAGTGTCTACGAACAACCTGTGAAGGGTCGACTCATGGGTATTGGTTATATCAGTGGACACGTAATATTCTGCACTGACGGGAGTGCAACTACGGGCTATAGTGGATTGTTACCGTAGCTAATGAATGTTGGTTAACCGGGTCAAAAAGTTTGACAGGTTATTCTCGGATCATTGGAGCCCGTCACTGTAGGTCCATTAGGTCCCTCGGTTGGCTCCATCTGGATTAAAAGAAGGGTTAATGTTTTGGTATGAAATTGAAGTGTTCAATTTCACTTTAAGGGCATTTATGTCATTTATATGAGATATGAATGATATAATATATAGTTTAATGTGAATGAGATTCATAAGAAACTATAGGTTAGCCTAATTGGAGAAATTGATTGAGAGAAATTAAATTGGATGTGATTCAATTTAATTAATCCACAATTATTGCAAATGAGATTTGCAATATGAGATATGAGATATCTTATATTATATGGTTATGCAAATGAGATTTGCATAACCTATGGTTGTGGTAAAGTGGTAATTATGTGGAGATTTTAACTACATCAATTCCACTATATAAACCCTTCTTGCAAGAAGAATGTAAGCCTAATCTCTCACTTTTTCATTTTTTCATCAAAGAAGAGAAGAGGAATTTTCTCAATCCTCTCTCAATTATTCTCCCTCTCCAAAAGAGAACAACCGAGAAGGCCATTTGGTTGTGTTCGAGTTCCTTTTGTGGGAGTGTTCGTTGAGTTCGAGAGCACGAAGAGTTCGTGATTTCAAGAAGAAACTTTGAAGAAAGTCTTCAACAAGTAAGTAAATTCTATTTGTTGTAATTTTCTTTTTCTTTTAAGCATGTTTAGCCTAGATCTAGTGTTTGATCCATTTTAATAAAATCATGTTGCATATTGATACCTCGACAATTCAATTGTCTTCCGCTGCGCAGGATTCTCATTCCCTTCAAGCTTAAATACCCCAGCCTAGACAGAACTTTCCTTAGACAGAGTTCCTCTTTTAATCATAGATTATAAATTACTTGGTTCGTAATTCTAATATAATTAGAACTAGATAACCTAAGGTCTATTATTTCCAAGTTCTAAACATTTTAAAACTAATAATTAACCTTAGGTGACATGCATACTATGTTATAGTGCTTGATCATTCATCACATGAATAATAAGACATTCATAGCATAACCATCTCATGATATATAATGCATGTCAATGCTGCCCATAAATTAATATAACAACTTTATATTAATTAATCATGCAAACTATATAATATAACTCCTTATATTATAAATGATGCATGAAAATGCTTAACCTAAGGTGGGATTTCTAAAATAAAAGCATACATTATGCATGACAATAATTACACAATAATTGCATAATTTAAATAGCAAAATTAGATAAATTGTGATACTCTAATATCAATTTTAATTAATATAATCTAATTATATTAATTAAAATTAAAAAATTAAATATAAATAAATATAAAACGTTTTTATATTTATTATATATAATAATTACAAAAATCTGACTGTTGCTCCTTCGCGTGAAACGCCTGCGGCGTTGCAACGCTGATAGCAGTGTTGCAACGCTGCTTCTTGTCTTCTTCTGCCAGTTGAAAATCACCTCTCGTCAAGCGTTGAAATGTTGATTACTGCGTTGCAACGCCGTCGTCTCCTGCGCGCTCCTTCCGCAGGCGCAGCGTTGCAACGCCAATGAACAACGTTGCAACCCTGCACACTGACAACACAATCTCCATTGCTTTTGGCTCGTTTTTGCTCCGTTCTTCTTGGCAACCACCTTGCCTCGATCGACACTGACGTACGGACTCGATTTACATAATAAAATGCCCAAAATAATAGGCCCTTACATTGAACAAATCAACGAAATTATGTAAATTTAAGTGCCAAAATCGAAAACATCTAATTTGCAAAATCGTTCATACATCTCATGCTAAAACAGTAAATCTCACCTCGTTCTTGAAAAAATCCATAACGTAAATCAAGAACCCAATTGGGCTCTGATACCAATTGAAGGGAAAACGAGTCCCACAGTGGAAGCGATTGCGAATCACACGCTCTTGATTTAGTTACAACGATTTAATCAAGAACGCAAAGCACTAGATTAAGCATACAATCATTTTGGACAATAAGAAATATTACCTCTGTAGAACCTTTCTTCAAGTGCTCATCTCTCCCACGTTCGAGATCTCAACAACTCTAACACGAACGGACGAAGACACGACCACTGGATCTTCTCCGTTGTTCTCTAGGTGAGGGAGGAATGTGGGTTCCCTTTAGGAGATATGAGATGTTGTGAGAGAGATGTATGCTTTGGAACCTTTCCAACCAACACAAGAAATGTTTGGATCACTTAACCTAGTTGCATCTCATGCAACCATATATATAGGAAAATAGGATGGAAATGACCATCCTACCCGTCCTTTATTCTCTCTTTAGTATATGGTTTATATATGAATCTAATTCACATTAAAACTATATATTATATCTATTATATTATATATAATTGATATAACACCTTATGTATGAAATTAAACACTTTGATTTCATTCCTAACTTGATACCCTCAATGTTACCATGTTGAGCCAACGGGGGGACCTAATGGACCTACAGTTCATGAGGTCCAATGATATGAGATTAACTGATCAAACTCTTTGATCCAGTTAATCAATATTCATTAACTACAAGTCACTCCACTATAGTCTTGTAGTTGCACTCTCCTCACTGTAGATATTATTGTGTCCACTAATATATTCATTACCCACGAGTCGACCCTTCACAAGTTGTTCGTAATCACGGCTGGGTCAAATTACCGTTTTACTCCTATGATTACCTCTTTGCTCCTTAAGCACCATTGATCCTCTAATGGACAACGAGTCTAAGGTCCTACCTCATACTTATACCCTCATAGAGGGCGGGGCCCCGTTGTTCAACACCTGGAGTCAGTTCTTAAGGGAACAACCTATCTAATTCCTTAGTGTAGGCTTATTGAGTCGGCTACAGGTCACTCTCACCCATACTATTCTAACGACAAACCCCTATAAGCAGGAGTTCTTAACTTGCTCAGGCTTCAGGTCGAGTCACTAATGACTATCTATAAATTACTAGTCTTATCCTGTTAACAGTGTTACACTGGTTAGACTAATAATTTGCGATCCAGTCTTGTATGAACGATTCATACAGGATGCCCCCACTCGCATGTCAACTACATGAATGATTTCGATTACCTCATTTGAACTAATTACAAAATGGGTCGCATCCATGGTGTTCCCAGAATGAGGTTTCCAACCTTATTCTTAAACCATAGACCATTTAGGTTATATTCTTGAACACAATCCAAATAGTGTCCACTACACTGATGTTCAAGATATATGTTATAACCTTAGAGCTTAGTTTATTGGATTTATAAAGCAAGACTGTAATTCTATAAAAAAACAAATAACCCTTTATTTAATTGATCAAAATTACACAAGTTTAGGGCATAAATCCCAACAATCTCCCACTTGACCTAAAGCTTGTGGAGTACAAAAAACATTACAGTAATGTAAATACAATAAACTAGGGCATTTAAGCCCCTTTGTACAAAATACTCCCACTTGCCCTAGTTGGGGAAAACTTGTAAACCTAGACCTTCTAGGTGACTCTAAAAAACTTTAGCCTCGAGAGCCTTTGTAAAAGGATCAACAATGTTGTGCTCTGAGTCTATCTTCGTTACAATCACGTCTCCTCTATGCACGATCTCCCGGATGAGATGATATTTCCGCTCAATGTGCTTTCCCCTCTTGTGATAGGCAAAGACATATTTGGAACGACTTCCAAATTGAGCATGAATTTCCTTAACCAAACGGCCTCTTTAGCTGCTTCACAAGCTGCTACATATTCAGCCTCTATGGTGGAATCAGCGATGCATCCTTGCTTGGCGCGCGCCGCCATACTACGACTCCTCCGTAAGAGTGAATATCGACCACGATGTAGATTTACGAGAATCTTTATCAGTCTGAAAGTAAGAATCTGTGTATCCTGTAAGGATCTGATCCTTAGCCCCATACACAAGCATGCAGTTCCTTGTTCTCCGAAGGTACTTAAGGATTGTTTTAACCGTTGTTTAGTGTTCAAATCCTTGATTGGATTGATACCTACTGACCATTCCAACTTCAAAACAAAAGTCAGGCCTTGTACACAACATGGCGTACATCAGGCTCCCAACTGCTGATGCATAAGGAATCAGTCTCATATCCTCAACTCCTTGAGGTGTCTTAGGACACTGTTCCATAGACAAATGGATTCCATGTCTAAAAGGCAACAAACCCTTTTTGGAATCTTGCATCTTAAACCTTGACAAGACTTTGTCTATGTGAGATGCTTGAGACAAGGCTAGTGTTTTATTCTTGCAGTTTAGAACAATCTGGATCAAAAGAACAAACTGTGCATCACCCAAATCTTTCATTTGGAACTGCGTAGCTAGCCATTCCTTGATGTCAGTAAGATAACCTACATCAATCCCAATGAGTAGGATATCATCCACATAGAGAATTAGGAGTGCGACAGAACTACTGATGATTTTCTTGAAGACACAAGGTTAATCATCATTCTGGTCAAAACCATAAGATTTGATCGCCTCGTCAAATCTTATATTTCAGGACCTAGAGGCTTGTTTCAGTCCATAAATTGAACTTTTATGCCTGCAGACCTTTTCCTCTTGTCCTGGTTCAATGAACCCTTTGGGTTGGTCCATGTAGATGTTTTCCTCAAGATTGCAATTCAAAAAGGTTGTCTTCACATCCATTTGCCATACCTCATAGTCATAATATGGGGCAATGACAAGAAGGATACTGATAGATTTTACCATAACAACAGGTGAAAAGGTCTATTCATAGTAAATCTCTTCAACCTGGGTATAACTCTTTGCTACTAGTCTAGCTTTAAAGGTTTGCACCTTCCCATCTGAAAGAGTCTAGATTAAGAAAAAGGAAGCAATTTTGGATCTTGAACACTCTAAGTTGGTCAATTTTGTAAAATAAAAAACATGCTCAAAATTTGGAAAAAGCAGAGAGGATAGAAAACTTAACTTTGAAAATAAAATTCTCTTCACCCGGTTGATGGTTTTCAGCCACGAACACTTCGTGGACAACCGTTAGAGTCTTCCCTACTACCCTCGGGCCTTAGAACGGATTGTGGGATCCTAGATTGAGAGAATTTGGAAGAAAAGACCTCAAAGGTCACTAATTCGGGAATATTGAATTTTCTGTGTAATTCTCTCTAAACACCCCAAATCACCATTATATAAAGCTTCAAAAAGCTTCAATGGAGTGACAACTCAAGGGTGATGAGGATGTTTTGAGATGGATGTGGCCAATTTTGGTGAATTTTGAAGATGAGTAAGATTGGGCAAGTTGGCAACTTGTTTTTCATGAAAATCATGAAAATCCCTCATTTACATTTAATTTTAATTCAAAAATCAATATTAAATTGATTTTTAATTAAAATTAATATAATTAATTAAATAATTCAAAATTAATTTAATTAATTAAATTTTTAATTTAATTTAATATCAAATATTAAATTAAATAAATTGCCCGATCTCGATCGATTTTTGAACATGAATCCTTATTCATGCTATAAACCGATCCCGATATTTAAATCATATTTAAATATATCCACCTCTTATTAATCATAGTTTAATTCATAATTAAGCTATGATTAGTTAAATATATCACATATAAATAACGCTTTCTCCCAAACTTGAATTTGAACAATTCAAATTCTTTTCTCTCAAAAAGTAATAAGGCTAAGTCCGAGCTAGTAAGGAGGACCTAATGGACCTACAGATCATGAGCTTCAACGATACGAGATTAACTAGCCAAACTCTTTAGCCTAGCTAATCAACATTCGTTAACCACGGGACATTCCACTAAAGCCCGGTGTTTGCACTCTCCTCCTCTGTAGATATATTTATGTCCACTCGATATAACCATGATTAGTAAGTCGATCCTTCACGGGTCATTCGTAATACACACGGTGGTCAAAATTACCGTTTACCCTCAGTAATTACCTCTTGTTCCTTAAGTTCCACCGATCCTCTAATGAACAATTGGTTTGTGGTCCAACCGACAAACCAAATCCCTCTCGAGCCAATGAGAGGATGGGCCCATTGTTCAAGACCCGAGTCGATGCCTAAGGGAACAACCTTTCTACTAATCCCTAAAGCGGGTAGGAATGAATTCCATCTTGCCGAACTATGTTCCCAAACTATCTACCCGGTTTTATCCTTGAAATGGCGGAGCTTATTGAGTGGCGGTCTCGAGCCACTCTCACCCATGTAAATCTAAGGATAATTCGAATAAGCAGGAGTCCATAGACGCGCTCGGGATTAAGATCGAGTTACATAGGTCATCGGATGAATATAGTCGATTAAGACGATGGCGGAGTTATAAAGTCTAAGTGACTATTGCGTGATCGATCTTATGCAAACTCATTGCATAGGCGCCCCCACTCACATGTCTCCACGTGAGCGATTAAGGATCACATCGTTTGTTCTCTACAAAGTGGGCGCGTCCATAGTGTCCCGAGGATAAGGTCCCCAACCCTATCCTTATACTATAGACTGTTCTGGCTATAACTTGAACTTGATCCACTTTTATGTCACACATAAAGTTCAAGTATTCATCCTATAGCCAAGGGTTCTTTATTGGATTAAGGTTACACAATACACAATAGTCAATAACACTTTTACTGAATAAATTTCAATAACAACTTTATTGTGATATAGAATATACATTCAGGTTTTAAAACCACGAGTTTTAGGACATAAAACCCAACAATCTCCCACTTGGACTAAAACGTCTGTGGGGTAAAACATGCTGAGTAAAGAAAAACTGCCCTACTATACAACCCGTAGTCCTAGACTCTCTAGGTGTCCCTCAAACACTTTAGCCGTGAGGGGCTTTGTAAACGGATCAGCAATGTTGTGCTCCGAAGCGATCTGCGTGACAATCACGTCTCCTCGTTGCACAATCTCACGATGAGATGGTATTTGCGCTCTATGTGCTTTCGCGCTTATGGCTTCTAGGTTCTTTAGAATTTGCCATTGCACCACTATTATCACAATAAAGGGTGATAGGCAAATTCATATTTGGAACAACTTCCAAATCGGTCAAGAACTTTCTAAGCCATACTGACCTCCTTCACGCGCCATTTCGCAAGTCGCAACGCATCACCTCCATTGTGGAGTCAGCAATACAACCTTGTTTTATACTCCTCCATACTATAGCTCCTCCGTTAAGAGTGAACACTGATCCTGGATGTGGATTTCCTCGAATCCACATCGGTCTGAAAATCAGAGTCAGTGTATCCTGCAAGGATCAAATCCTTTGCACCATACACAAGCATATAGTCCCTCGTTCTCCTAAGATATTTGAGGATGTTCTTACTTGGCGATCCGGTGATCATATCACGGATTAGGCGATATCTGTGACTATTCCCCTTTGCATAGCATATGTCGGGTCGAGTACATAACATGGCATACATCGGACTACGACGCGATGCAGATGCATAGGGAATGCGTCTCATATCCTCAACTTCTTGAGGTGTCTTAGGACACTGTTCCTTAGACAAATGAATTCCATGCCTAAAAGGTAATAAACCCTTCTTGGAATTACGCATCTTATATCTAACCAACATCTTGTCAATATAAGATGCCCGTGACAATGCTAGCGTTTTATTCTTGCGATTCCAGAACAATTTGGATTCCAAGAACAAAGCGAACCTCTCCCAAATCTTTCATTTGGAATTGGGTCGCTAGCCATTGCTTAACGCCAATCAGAATCTGCATTATTCCCAATGAGCAAGATATCGTCTACATATAGAACTAAGAAAGCTACGGTGGTATTGACTATCTTCTTGTAAACACAAGGCTCGTCAATATTCTGTTTCAAAGCCATAAGATTTGATCACGATGATCAAATCTTATATTCCGAGATCTAGAAGCTTGTTTCAATCCATAGATGGATCGTTTAAGCTTGCAAACCTTTTGCTCTTGACCGAACTATGAACCCTTACGGTTGATCCATATAGATACTCTCTTCAAGATTGCCATTTAGAAAGGTCGTCTTGACATCCATTTGCCAAATTTCATAGTCATAAAACGTGGCAATGGACAAGAGTATTCTAATGGACTTAAGCATGGCAACGAGGGAGAAGGTTTCTTCATAGTCCACCCCTTCCCTTTGGGTATAACCTTTTTGCCACAAGTCGAGCCTTAAAGGTTTGCACCTTACCGCTTGATCTCGTTTCCTCTTGTAGATCCACTTGCAACCGATAGGTCTTTCACCATCCGGTTGATCTACAAGTTTCAGATCGAATTGAAGTACATTGACTCCATTTCAAGGTCCATGGCTTTAATCCACTCGTCCCTATCTATATCATTCATTGCTGTTTATAGGTCAATGGATCCTCAACGCCATCATCGGGTATGACGACTTGGGTTTTTGATCAAACCCATGTAATCTGGTCGGGTTGTCTAACATCCCTCCCACTACGTCGAGGCATTCTCAACTCTTGAGAAGGACCGACTTTATCAACAACTCTTGTTGATTTATCCGTAGCTTCCTGGAAATTTCACTTAAGACAATCCTACTACGAGGTTGATGATCTCTCATGTGGTCTTCCTCTAAGAACGTGGCATTTGTTTCCACACAAGCACCTTGTCCTCTTGAGGATCATAAAGCAGACCACCTTTCGCGTTCTTTTGAGTATCCTACGAATAGGCATAATTTTGAACGATGTTCCAATTTCTTTGGATTGGACACTAGCACATGTGCCTTAGGACATCCCCAAATCTCAAGTGACGTAAACTACCTTTACGCCCTTTCCATAACTCATAGGGTGTTTTGAAACACTCTTAGAGGGAACCATGTTCAAAATATATATGTGACTTCTCATCGTATATCCCCAAAACGAACTAGGCGGTGGCGTAGCTCATCATGGATCGAACCATGTCTAACGGAGGTTCTATTTCTCCTCTCGAGATACACCATTCTCTTTGAGGTGTATGCGGGTCTTCGAGAGTTGGGATACGATTCCATATTCTATCATATAGTCTTGGAATCTCAAATCCATATACTCTCCACCTCGATCCGATCGAAGTGTTTTAATCGTTTTACCTAATATATTCTCAACTTACGCCTTATATTCCTTGAACTTTTCAAGGGTTTTGGACTTATGATGCATTAGGTAAAGATAACCATACCTAGAATAATCATCAATAAAAGCGATGAAGTATTCATATCCTCCTCGTGCCTTGACATTCATAGGACCACAAAGGTCCAGAATGCACGAGTTCCAAGGGCTCTTTGGCTCTATAACCTTTTTGAGAAAAAGGTCTTTTAGTCATTTTTCCTTCGAGACAGACTCACATGGTGGTAAAGAGTTGTCCTCTAACTGACTTAGGAGACCACTCTTGACCAATCTCCCAATCCTATTGAGATTAATGTGACCTAGTCTCAAGTGCCAAAGATAGGTACTAGGAGAAAGTTTTCGCCTTTTATTTTGAGTATCAATTTGTTTTAAACATCTCGGTGTTCAAAAGCAGACTTTTTTATCTGTTGGTCTTAACACATATAAGTTTGTTTTCAAGTTTAGCAGAACATATTCGTACACCTCTTTTTACAAATGAACGCTTCATTATGATCAAAAGATACTTTATACATATGTTCAAGCAAACAAGAGATAGATACAAGATTTTTTTTTGATTCCAGGAACCAAAAGTACATTTTCTAATAAAACAAATCTATCTCTAAACAACAGCTTCACTGCTCCCACTGCTTTGGCTGAGACAACCTCTCCCGTTCCAACCCTGAGAGATATCTCCCCATCACCAAGCTGCTGCCAGGAACTAGTTTCCTGAAAAGAAGAACAAACATGGTTAGTGGCTCTGAATCTAATATCCAAAGCGGAATCATCATGTTCCACTAAAAATGTTTCAAAACGAGTAAATCATATTTACCTTGTTTTTCTTTCTCACTTTCTTTTCTCGCAAGGTATTTGAGGCAGTTCCTCTTCCGGTGCTCCGTCTGCGCACTACACAGTGGAAACATTTTCCCGTGGCTTTGGCCTTGCGATGTATGGAGCTCTGTCCCTTCCTTTGTCCTTCTTCTTCTTTTTCTGAATACCCTTATTTTTAGAAAAAGAAGGACCAGACTTGGTCCCAGAGGACGATCCTCTAAGGAACTTCTTCGAAGTGACAACATTTGCCTCTTTCTCTTTTCCTTTTGATTTCATGAGGGACTCAAAAGTGCAGAGCTCGTTGAGGAGAGTAGTCGGAGTTATACTCTATTTTATTCATTACCGCATTTGTGCGGAATGGCAGAAACTCTTGGAAGAGATTCCATAATAAAAGTTACCCGACTTCTCTCATCTATGATCGCCCCATTTACTTCAAACCACGTTGAAGTGGGTCATCATGTCAAGGACATGTTCCCTAATGAGGCTCCCTCCTTCATACGGGAGTTGTAAAGCGTATTTGACAAACATCATAATGGACCGATGAGGGACGGTTGTCCAAACATCGCTGTAATGATCCCATGATCTCCTTTCTTTGTGACCATGGTCTCATGTTTCTTAGACAACACATCGGATATCTTTGGCTAAGATATAGACTCGGGCCTTCTCATTAGCCCTAATCCATCTTTCATAAGCATCCCGAACCATTCGGTTTGCGATCAGTGGAGGAGGGGAGGACATTCCTCCGTTAAGACGAACCTCGGATCATCAAGAACAAGAATCGTATTCAAGTTTGACTTCCGAGGTTCCATAGTTATCGCCGCTAAGTTTATTGAAGGTAGTAATTGGATAAAAGAGTTCGACACATTTGAAAAAGAATGAATTCTATTAGTGAATTGTTTGTAACCTATCCAATTTAAGAATTTAGCAAAAGTAATAATGTACCCATAAACTCATTATTGTTTTTGCAACGATATTTCAGTTGAGTCGAGCAACCGCTCTTAGAGGCGATCAATCACTCCTTCACTAAACCAAGACGTTCTTGACTAAATGTTAATACCGAATAACTCTTATTCCTATAACATTCTAGTTATCGCTACTTTGGTCAAGAACTTACTAACACTTAGCAATTCTTGTAAGTGTGACCCGCCATTTTCAGACCTCAGAGGTCGGCCCCAACAATGCTACCGAACTGGAGAGACAAAGCTGGGAATGGACCTAAGAGACCCTATCCACTTCTGGAGTTTGAGTTGTTCCGAATCCCATGTTACATCCCTCCGAATGGATGGTGCTACTTCGGGCAACCTGCAGGCGCAACATGGGAATCTCACGGTCCAACCTAATGGAGGAGACCGTAGGATGTGTTGACACACTTCCTTCACTCACTTACTATAAATACTTTCTCCATTCACCTTGCTCTTGATTTATGCAAACACCATCCGAATGGGGATGCCCTATTGACATCACGAGGCCGAGCATAAATCTCACGGTGTGAACATCGTGGAGAGCGTAAGAGGAAATTGATATATCATATATACCTTTTCACTCCCACTAAGTATTTTAAACTGTTTGGGTAAACTTTTACTTAGGCATATTTCGGCTAAAACAATATTACCTAAGTTTACCAATATAACAATTATACAAAAACCTTATCTTTCTTAGGATCATAGAATAAACCACCTCTTGTTTCCTTTGGGTATCCTGCGAATAGGCATAACTTGAACGTGAATCTAAGTTCTTTGGATTTGTCACAAGCACATGTGCTGGACAACCGCAAATTTGGAAATGAAATAAACTACCTTTACGTCCTTTCCAGAGTTCATAAGGTATTTTATAACCTTGGAGCTTAGTCTATGGGATTTATAAAGCAAGATTGTAATTCTATAAAAAACAAAAAACCCTTTATTTAATTTATCAAAATTATACATGTTTAGAGCATAAATCCGAACAAGCTTGACTTGAGATAACATCATTAATTAAGGTAGGTATTACCTGAAAATGAGCTAACAAATTTCCTTTGTCACCAACATACAGTTTTGCATTAGAACTCTTGAGTTCCTCAAATAGAGCAACTCTAACAGCATTAAGTGAACACCTATGTTGATTCGTCTTCTTACTCAGTGCATCAGCTATAACATTAGCCCTTCCATGGTGGTATTCAATCGTTTAGCCATAGTCTTTTATCAACTCAAGCCACCGCCGCTGTCTCAAAATCAACTATTTTTGTTCGAAGATATATTTAAAACTTTTGTGATCTGTGTAAATACAACACTTCTCATTAAATAGATAATGCCTCCAAATCATTAAAGCTAACAAAACTGCTGCGAGCTCCAGATCATGAGTAGGATAATTACATTCGTGCTTTTTCAACTGTGTGGAGGCATAAGCGATCACTTTACCATCATGCATAAGTACACATCCAAAGCCCTGATGTGAGCCATCACAATAAACCTCAAACTCTTTTCCCGTGGTGGGTAGAGTTTGTACCGGTGCTGTGACAAATCTATTCTTGAACTCTTGAAAACTTTTTCCACACTCTTCACTCCACTCGAACTTTGTAGTCTTCTTTGTCAAACTGGTTAATGGAAGACCTATCTTCGAAAACTCCTCGACAAAACGTCGATTGTATCCTACAAGTCCCAAAAAACTACGGACTTCTGATATTGAAGTGAGTTGTTCCCCCCTAACTATAGCTTATGTCTTCTAAGGATCCACTTGAACTCAAGCTGCTAACACTACGTCTCCCAAAAACACAACCTGTTCCAGCCAAAACTCACATTTACTAAATTTATTTCGTAATGTCTATAGCACTATTCTTAAATGTTCTGCATGCTTCTCTTTACTTTCTGAATACACCAAGATGTCATCAATAAATACTATCACAAACTGATCAAGGTAAGGATGGAATACCCGATTCATGAGATCCATGAATGCTGCAGGGGTATTTGTTAGCCCGAATGGCATGAACAAGAATTCATAATGCCCATACCTTGTCCTGAAAGCTGTTTTTGGTACATCAGAATCATTGATCTTCAGATGATGGTAACCTGATCGTAAATCATTTTTGGAAAACACTGAGGCACCCTTTAGTTGATCGAACGGGTCATCTATGCGGGATAAAGGATATTTGTTACGTATTGTTACCTTATTTAGTTGTCGGTAATCAATACATAATCGTAATGTCCCATCCTTTTTTTTCACAAACAACACAATTTGCAAGGTATAAGATCTTTCATTCAGTATATATTGCACCTAAAATTTCTCCAATTTGCGAATGCTTTTAACTTACTTCAATTCAACTTTTAATTTGCTTATTTCAATGGCTTACCTATCTCCTCGTGAAGCTTTTACCACATTGTAGCTCCCAATTCAATAGATTCCCAAATCCGATCACGATATCCTTTAGTGCAACCTATATCATTTTGCATATTTCAAAGCATCATGTACGAGTGCAAAACGATAAAAGAAAATAGAGTTTAGGTCTTACATCACATAATAAAAGCAAACCATGTTATGACGAGTCGATATCCTGCGAGAGGCTATAAGGACCGTTACCTACGATGTAGGCGAGTATATAAAATCTAAACACCTGGGGTTTGATACCAAATGTAATGACCCTAATTTTTAGATCCAAGATCTCTAAGGAAGTTACCAAGCAAGATCATTAAACCAAAAATTTCGACAGCATAACGACACAACTAGGACAAAACTAAATTTTTTCCCTGACCTATTTTAGACATCAAAGAACTCGAATGATTTATGAAACGTCCAGCCTCCTCCAAACTACATTGAACAATATGTTGGGTCCCCAACAAACCAGAAAGTAATCAAATAAAGTTGAGAGCTCGACATAATCCCAACTTTAACATTCACTAAACAAATAACTCCGAAACGAAAGGAACAACATAACTCAAAGAAGATGCAAATATGCATGGCGATTTAAAAATTAAGATGAACAAATCTGTAAGCACCGTACGAGTCAATCAATAAGGAAAGTAAATGACATATAAAGTTCCCATCTATAAAGAATATACAGTGAAATGTAAAGTACCAGAACAATCCTCTATGAACTAAAAGACATGAAAGAACATCCGCATAGCCTCGCCCAGTCACCACCATCGATCATCCACCACAAAGTCTCGCTGCCATCTGCAAACAAAATATAGAAAGAAACGATTGAGTATGAAGATACCCATTAAGTAGTCCACTTACGTCCAAACCTATCCCAAAAAAGTCTCACTCTTAGACCACTTGACCCTAAGTCGCCTGTAATAATAACTTGTAAGCCCTAAACCCTATTCTCTTTTATCATTGATCACTCGTTCATGATGTTTTGAAATATGCAAAATCGTATAGGTTGCACTA
This sequence comes from Trichosanthes cucumerina, assembly GCA_036507285.1. Classification (NCBI taxonomy): domain Eukaryota; kingdom Viridiplantae; phylum Streptophyta; class Magnoliopsida; order Cucurbitales; family Cucurbitaceae; genus Trichosanthes; species Trichosanthes cucumerina. The sequence continues at coordinate 15,470,707 of CM071837.1, forward strand.
AACGATGTCGTGATCGAATTTGGGAATCTATTGAATTTGGAGCTACAATGTGTCTAAACATCATAAGGGGATAGGTAAACCATTGAAATAAGCATATTAAAAGTTGCATTGAAGTAAGTTCAAATCATTAGCAAATTGGAGAAGTTTTAGGTGCATCAAGTATTGAATGGAAGATCATATGTCTCACAAACTTAGGATAAGTTGGCTAAATGCTTAGGGTTTATTTACACACTTATTTTGTTGTTTTAAAAAGGTGACTATGATGTAAATACTGAAGTAGGAGCTGGCCAAAGGAGGTGAAGGCTCGAAGTTAAGTTTGGCAAGAAGGTGGTGTCAAATTCTTACTAAGACAGCAAGCAGCTGGAAAATGGTCCAACTTCAATCGATCATATCTCTCTGTCTACTGAACCAAATTCGATGATTTTTTTGTCAAAATCTCATAAATTGAGTGTAGAATACGAAACTGGTCGGCTTTGCAGAAAATACCAAGAGGACGAAAGAGAAAAGTGCAGAACAATGATAGGTGTTAAAGTTTCTTGGGTAGCAGAACAGTATGAGGAGATCAGTCTATTTTGAGCTCTTGAGGAGGAATTAGAAGCTGACATTTTGAGGTAAGTAAGCTAAGATGTTGTCCTTGAGGTTTATCAAAAAATATTTGGTGGTTGTGTTGATAAAGTTTGAGGAAATCAAGCTGGAAGTTGAACCTGTAATTTTAGGTGAAAGGGAAAAACTTCTAGCAAGAGATTGAAGGAGATTCTCTTCCATTTCTATTTACCTTACAACCAATTGTGTGTATGGCTGTTCTTAATTGAGTTATGGGACTGAATTAGACCTGTTTCTTAGGTGCATAAGGAAAGGAATTGATGTTACTGTTTAGTTAAGAGAAGGCAGAAAACAGAAGTATGCTGTCAAATCTGGGAAGTCTCTGATGTTTTGGTTGTTCTGATCTGTACACTTGGAGTTAGAAGCTCTAATTGATATGGTTCGAAAGCTTATTGAATTTCCTACAACTTTCGTGAAGAAATCGTGAGTAGAAAATGTCTAGAAGATATCGTAAATATCAGATTAAATTTGTTGTGCACAAGGAAATCCGAATCTGAAAACAGCAGAAGTCTGTTTTGAGGAAAGTAGCTTTCGAGGTATTTCTGAAACAATTCGTTTGGGATTTCAATTTCATGTCTTCATATGATTTTTAGAGGGTTCAAAAAGGAAGAGTTTGGTATAAATTACATTATTTTTGGATAAGTAATGAAGAAGTTATTGCTGTCTGAATACAGGGCAGAAAATCTGAAAATGCTGGAAAATTTAAAAGTGTGTTTTCTTGCAACTTTTAAGGTTAAAAATCATGAGCTCGAGGTTGTAATGGTTGAGTTGGTTTGTCTGACAGGCCAAGAGCAAATAGGTCAAGTTTACAAGCCAAGGTTCTAATTCTAATACTGTGAGTGACTCTATCTTAGAACTATGCTTGGCCTATGTTTTTCTTAAAAAACATAATTGTTGATCATTGAATCTTGTTTGAACTAATTATGTATAGCTTCATGGAGTTCCTAACATAAAGTTCATGATGGAACCTAAGCATGCTTTGAATTAGTTGTAACTATAAATCCAAGTATGAAAACTAAATTATGAAAGTATGCTTTCCTTTAGAGAATGTTTTGTGTAAATCCACTTGGGAACATGTTTAGATGATAATATGAAATTGTCATGAAATTGTTGTATGTGTTATAAAGACATGATTTCCATGGTAAACAAGTTATGCCCTTGGTCTTGGTTAACCTCTAATACTGAAGGACATTCGAGAAGGTACTTAGGGGGGAATAAATCATAATTTCTCGATACTGAAGGACAATGAGAAGGTATTCGGGTAGTAAATGGTCTTACCTTAATACTGTAGGACATAGAGAAGGTATTAGGGAAAACCAAAGGGCAAAAGGTATTCCACGTGCACGTGAGAGAGGTATGAACCTTATTGGTACAAATGTAACTCTACAACCTCTATGGTTTGAAAGTGGTATCATGCTATGTGTTTTATTGTTATGAGCTTCTATATTATTGATCTATTTACACTCAATATAATACTAAATTATGAGTTATGTTCTATGCATAAGTGGTGACTTAAACCTGTAAATTGGAAGCATGGTTTGTTTATGTTAAGTTATTTTCTACTTATAATCTGCCATTATTATGCTTCACCTTTGAGCTTATAATAGACACTCTCTTGAGCTTCCTAACTCACGTTTTCTTTATGTCTACTCTTCCCGTGTAGAGCACGAGTTTCCAGTGCTTAGCCTTCACAAGACCTATTTGCCACCACGCCATTTAGCTCCTTGTATATACACTTTCTTTGTATATGGTTTGTAGTGAGAACATATTAGATGAGTTGTAATAAACTTGGAAACTTTATGACTATCTATAGAACATAGTAAAGGAAGTGAATGTGTTTCAAATATAAGTGTATATCAGTGCTTAACTTTGCTTATTCAAACATGATGTGTTACGTCTATTTTAAGTTAAGTCTTTGGTTAGTCAAGGAAAGCCAACAAGAGGTTTTGTTATCTTTGTCTTTGCATCTCTTCCTAGGTTAGGCAAGTAAGCTGGGACGGGGTGTGACATAACTCGACCTCTACCTTCTGTCCTGATTGATGATGCTAAAAGGGAAAAAAACTCTCATGCCAAAACAGAATGCCATAGAGTAGTGAAGGACTGAACCAACACTCTCGATTGGGAATCACCCTTAGGCCAACAAGATTAAACATTGATTACAAATATAAGCACGACACATTCATTTCCAGTACTATGTTCTTTAGCTAGTCATAAAGCCTTAAAGTTTATTAGAACCCAACTAATATGTATTCACTACAAACCATATACATAAGAAAGTGTTTATACAAGGAGCTAAAACGGCGTGGTGGCAAACAGGTCTTGTCAAGGCTAAGTACCGGGAACTCGTTTGCTACCTGGTAAGAGTATACATATGAATACATGAGCTTGGAAGGCAAGTGAGTATCTCGAGGTGGCAAACGAGGCAGGCAAGTGGAGTCTGGAACTCAAGAAGCTACTTGTGATAGAGGAAGAGAGGTATCAGAGGGAGAGTCTAGTCATGTAAGCCCAATCTCTTTGAAACTTCCTTGTTAACAAACAACAAAAAGAAAGAAGAAATGAATGTTTAAAACTTGGTTTTCCATGTTTTAAAAAGAAAAGAAATGAAGTGAAGGATAAAAGGAAAACAAGGAAGGAAAAACTCAAACCATTTTGGTTTGGTTTGCTTTAAAAATAATGAAGAAAATGAAATGAAATGAATGGATATAATATTGTGTTTTGTTTTGTTTAGGAAATAAAAGGAAAGAAAAGAAAGGGATAAAGGAAAGGAAAAGAAAAGGAAAAAGAAAAGACAAAGTTTGCCTCCTTGGTTTATAAAATGGCTTTATCTTCTCAATTTTCTTCTTCATTTATCAAAACCAAAGTTGAAGCTTCGTGGGAGAAGGAGAAAGGAAGAAAATGGAAGCCATTTTCGTGAGTTTGGAGCTGGAATTGCAGAAGAAAGGAGGAGAACTCAAAGCTTAATTGTATAGCAGCAAGGTGATAAACTCAGACCAGTTCTGATGTTTTGGTCTTTTCGAGCACAACAAGAAGAGGTAAGAGTTTAGTTTTTGATACATGAAAGTTATCTCAATTTGGAACAAAATTTGTGAAGGAAGCTTGAGCTAATACTGAAGTTAACGTACTGTTTTGTTAAGAGGAAGACAGAAGACAGAATTTGCTGTCAAATCTGGGAAGTCTCTGATGTTTTGGTTGTTCTGATTTGAATACTTGAAGTTAGAAGCTCTAATTGGTATGGTTCGAAAGCTTATTGAATTTCCTACAACTTTGGTGAAGATATCGTGAGTAGAAAATGTCTAGAAGATGTTCTAAATATCAGGTTAGATTTGTTGTGCAGCAGGAAATCCGAATCTGGAAACAGCAGAAGTCTGTTTTGAGGAAAGTAGCTTTCGAGGTATTTCTGAACAAATCCGTTTGGAATTTCAATTTCATGTCTTCATATGATTTTTAGAGGATTCAAAAAGGAAGAGTTTGGTATAAATCACATTATTGTTGGATAAGTAATGAAGAAGTTATGGCTGTCTGAATACAGGGCAGAAAAATTAAAAATGCTGGAAATTTGAATGTGTGTTTTCTTGCATGTTTTAAGGTCAAAAATGATGAGCTCGAGGGTCTAATGATTGATTTGGCTTGTTTGACAGGCCAAGAGCAAATAGGTCAAGTTTACAAGCCAAGGTTCCAATTCTAATACTGTGAGTGACTCTATCTTAGAACTATGTTTGACTTATGTTTTTCTTCATGAACATAAGTGTTGATAATTACACATTGTTTGAACTAGTTGTGAATGGCTTCATAGAGTTTTCTAACATTAAGTCATGATGGAACCTAAGCATGCTTTGAATTAGTTGTAACTATAAATCCAAGTATGGAAACTAAATTATGAAAGTATGCTTTCCTTTAGAGAATGTTTTGTGTAAATCCACTTGGGAACATGTTTAGATGATAATGTGAAAATGTGAAGAAATTGTTGTATGAGTTATAAAGATATGATTTCCATGGTACACAAATTATGCCCTTGTTTGGGGCTAACCCCTAATACTGAAGGACATTCGAGAAGGTACTTAGGGGGGGGGAATGAGTCATGATATCCCGATACTGAAGGACAATGAGAAGGTATCCGGGAAGTAAATGGTTTTACCTAAATACTGAAGGACAATGAGAAGGTATTCGGGTAGTAAATGGTTTTTACCTTAATACTGAAGGACATAGAGAAGGTATTAGGGAAAACCAAACGACCAAAGGTATTCCACGTGCACGTGAGAGAGAGAGAGAGGTATGAACCTTATTGGAATAAATGTAACTCTACCACCTCTATGGTTTGATGTGGAGTCATGTCATGTGCTTTATTGTTATGAGCTTTTATATTATTGACCTATCTACCCTCGAAAAGTTAGTACATTTCGAGTTGTGTGCTATGCACAAGTGGTGACTTAAAACCTGTAAATTGGAAGCATGGTTTGTTAATGTTTACAAACAGATGTTAAGCTATTTTGTACTTATAATCTGCCATTATTATGATTCACCTTTGAGCTTAAAATGTTTTAAAGATAGACACTCACTGAGCTTTTTAGCTCATTCTTTCAATGTTTTCAAACATTTTCAGGTAGAGATCGAGCTCCTTGTACCTGACATCCTGCCATAGTCTGCTGGAAGTTTCATAAGTTGTTAGTTTGTACGTGGCTGGTGTTGTATAGCAAGTCGTTATGTAGTTATAGAAGTTTTGTACATTAGTGGTTGTATAAACATTGAGTTGTCTTGTGTTGTTTTGATGTACTAGACTTTTAGTTTCCAAGAGAGACTTATGAAGGGTTTCTCCTTGTGTATGGTTAATAGTTGTCCAGTTTCTGCTGTGTTATGTTAAAATGTTCCATATGCGAACATAATATGTTTATCAGGAGTACAGGGTCAGCAGGTATTGTTAAGAGGTAAACAATGTTTGTTGGTTTCACGCCGCCTTTCGGGCTAAGTAGCAGGTAGTTCGGGAAGGGGTGTGTCAAGTCATCCTCAGCAAGAGGTGAATATGGAGGAACAGATCTTTACGAGGATAACTCAAAGATTAGCTGAAAGTGTTGGATCAGCACAAGCGAGATCCAGTAAAAGAAGTATGGCATTGAAAGACTGAAAGCCTTAGGTGCAACAACATTTGAAGGCACGATGGATCCCGCTGATCTTTGAGGTTTGGTTAAATCGATTGAGAAGTGTTTTAGGGTCATGCGATGCCCCTCAAGACAGGAAGGTCGATTTAGCAAAGCATTCTTACTCCGAAAGGAGCGGATGATTGGTGGAAGATAAGCGAGAGCGAGTAAAAGAGGATGCTTGGAGTGGAAAGAGTTTTGAAAGGCCCTTTGAAGATAAGTATTACCGAGCTCATATCGTGATGCGAAGAGGAACGAGTTTCTAGGACTCGTTCAGGGGTCGATGACTATAATAGAATATGAGAAGAAGTTCACAGAGTTATCAAAGTATGCTAGCACTATTGTTGCAAGCGAGATAGATCGATGCAAGAGGTTCGAGGATGGTTTACGAGCAGATATCCGAACACTGTGACAGCAAGTTCGAGTAGGTGAGTTCTCCAAGCTTGTGGAGACGACATTACGAGTAGAGCGAAGCCTAGTAGATGTGAGAATGGGAAAAGGAAGCGTAGGTGGTGGTCATACCACTTATTCTCGTTGGTTTACCACGAGACCGATTCCAACGAGGAGATAATAGGAGATTCACTCCAGGAATCTCTGGAAAAGGAAGCTTTAAACCCCATCGTGGTGGGCAAACTACTCCAAGGACTGGTACAGGTGGACGTGGGGAAAGACAGAGGCAGCAGGGATCAAGTTTTCTAATAGGATCGTGAGGACTCCGTCTGAGTGGCAACCCAGTGAGTCAAGAGCTAGTTCAAAGCAAAGAAACCTTTGTGCGACACTTGTGGAAAGTATCATTGGGGTCGATGTTTGAGTGGCGGAAATGTATGTTTCAACTGTGGGCAAGGAGGTCACTTCAAAAGGGAATGCCCCCAATTAATGCAAGAAGGCATGGTGGGACAGATAACTACATCGCATATTGTGAACCAACAGCAAAATACTGGGGCAGCTTGAGGAGAAGGCACTAGTAGTGCTAAGCAAAAGGGGCAGGTGGGTCGACCCCGACAACAGGGGAAGATTTACGCCATGACACAGCAGGAGGCAGATGATGCACCAGAAGTTGTTACGGGTACACTTTCTATCTGTAGTAAACCTGCACATGCATTACTAGATCCAGGAGCTACACATTCTTTTATCTCTAAAATGTTTGCTGCTAGCATTGTTGCGAAGTTAGAACCTTTATCTGAGGAGCTGTGTATTTATACTCCTATTGGTGATATGTCGATAGTTTGTAGTGTTTATACTAATTGTATGGTGGAAGTGAATGGTGTGACCATGACAACTGAACTGATTCCCTTAGATCTCCAAGAGTTCGACGTTATTTTGGGGATGGATTTATTATCTAGGTATCATGCCTTAATGGACTGCCATAGGAAGGAAGTTGTGTTGAGGAAATCAAAGCAAGACCGAGGTTGTGTTTAAGGGACATAGGAAGATATTGCCTACTTGTATGATATCAACTATTAAAGTGAGAAATTATTGAAGAAAGGTTGTCAACATATCTTGCATATGTAGTTTGTGCACCAGTGAGTAAATCGAAACACAGAAGACATTCCCAGTAGTATGTGAGTATTTAGATGTCTTCCAGAAGAAGAGCTATCGTGGTTACCACACGATAGAGAGGTGGAGTTTACCATAGACACGATGCCAGAGCAGCGCCAATATCTCAAGCCCCGTATAGGATGGCAGAAGGAATTGAAGGAATTGAAAACTCGATTCATGGGAGTTGGTGGATAAGGGTTATATTCGACCAAGTGTATCTCCGTGGGGAGCACTGTGTTGTTTGTTAAAAGAAGGATGGGACATTACGATTATGTATTGATTACCGACAACCTGAATAAGGTAACAATACGTAACAAATATCCTTTGCCCCGCATAGATGACTGTTCGATCAACTAAAAGGGTGCCTCAAGTGTTTTCCAAAATTGATTTACGATCGAGGATATCATCGGTGAAGATCAATGATTCGATGTACCAAAAGCGAATTTTTCAGGACAAGGTATGGGCATTATGAATTCTTGGTAATGCCATTCGGGTTAACTAATGCCCCAGCAGCATTCATGGATCTCATGAATCGGGTATTTCATCCTTACCTTGATCAGTTTGTGATAGTATTTATTGATGACATCTTGGTGTACTTAGAAAGTAGAGAAAAGCATGCAGAACATCTCAGAATAGTGCTACAGACATTACGAGATCGGAAGTTGTATGCTAAATTTAGTAAATGTGAGTTTTGGCTGGAACAGGTTGTGTTTTTGGGAAACGTAGTATCAGCAGCTGGAGTACAAGTGGATCCTCAGAAGACGGAAACTATAGTTAAGTGGGAACAACCAACTTCAATAACGGAAGTCCGTAGTTTTTTGGGCCTTGCAGGATACTATCGACGTTTTGTCGAGGGGTTTTCGAAGATAGCTCTTCCATTAACCAGCTTGACAAAGAAGAATACGAAGTTCGAGTGGAATGAAAAGTGTGGAAAAAGTTTTCAAGAGTTAAAGAACAAACTTGTCATAGCACCGGTACTAACTCTACCCACCACGGGAAACGAGTTTGAGGTTTACTGTGATGCCTCACATTAGGGCCTTGGTTGTGTACTTATGCAGGATGGGAAAGTGATTGCTTATGCCTCAAGACAGCTTAAAAAAACATGAATGTAATTATCCTACTCATGATTTGGAGCTCGCAGCATGATTGTGTTAGCTTTAAAAATTTGGAGGCATTATCTGTTTGGTGAGAAGTGTTGTATTTACACAGATCATAAAAGTTTAATGTCACACCCTGTAAACCCGAGATCTTTCTCTAGAACTTCCTTTTTATCAAACAACAAAAAGAAAGAAGAAATGAATGCTTAAAACTTGGTTTTCCTTGTTTTAAAAAGAAAAGTAATGAAGTCAAAGGCAAAAGGAAAACAAGGAAGAAAAAGTTTAAACCATTTTGGTTTGGTTTGCTTTTAAACACAAAAGAAGAAAAGGAAATGAAACAAATGTTTTATATTAATTTATTTTGGTTTTGTTAAGAAAAGAAAAGAAAAGAAAAGAAAAGAAAGAAAGAAGATAAAGGAAAGAAAAGAAAAGGAAAAAGAAATAGAAAATGAAAAAGCAAAAGTGCAAAAAGACAAACTCTTCCACCGTTTTTTTTTTTTTTTAAAAGGGTTTTTCTCCATTTTCTTCTCTTTCATCACAATCTAAGGCTGAAGCTTCGTGGTTGAAGGAGAAAGGAAGAAGAAGGAGGCCATTTTTGGTGATTTTGGGCTGGAGTTTCAGAAGGAAAGAGGAAAACTCAAGGGAATTCATTTTTACAAGAAGAAAATCAACTCGGACAAGCTCGATTTTCTGTTCATCTCGAGCTCCACAAGAAGAGGTAAGAGTTGAGCTTTTGTTTCATGCAATCTAACTCATATTGGAACAAAATTCGTGAAGGAAGCTCGAGCTAATTCTGATGTTAAGTTGCTGTTTTGTTAAGTGGAAGGCAGAAGACAGAAATTTGCTGTCAAATCCGAGAAGTCTCTGATGTTTTGGTTGTTCTGATCTGTATACTTGGAGTTAGAAGCTCTAATTGGTATGGTTCGAACGCTTATTCAATTTCCTACAAGTTTTGTGAAGGAATCGTGAGAAGCAAATGATTGGACGATGTTGTAATCTTCAGGTTAAGTTTCGGGTTGCAGCAGGAAGTGAAAAGCTGGAACAAAGCAGAGAATCATTTTAGGGGTTAAGATACTGAGGTAATTTCTAACCAATACGTTAGGAATCTCATTTTCATGTCTTCATAAAAGTTTTAGAGGGTTCAAAAAGGAAGAGTTTGGTATAAAGTACATTCTTTTGGATAAGTAATGAAGAAGTTATGGCTGTCTGAAAACAGGGCAGAGAAAATCTGAAAATGCTGGAATTTTGAAAGTGTGTTTTCTTGCAAGTTTTAAGGTCAAAAATCATGAGCTCGAGGTTCTAATGATTGATTTGGCTTGTTTGATAGGCCAAGAGCAAATAGGTCAAGTTTATAAGCCAAGGTTCCAATTCTAATACGGTGAGTGACTCTATCTTAGAACTATGATTGACCTATGTTTTTCTTCATGAACATAAGTGTTGATAATTACATCTTGATTGAACTAGTTGTGAATGTCTTCATAGAGTTTTCTAACATAAAGTCATGATGGAACCTAAGCATGCTTTGAATTAGTTGTAACTATAAATCCAGGTATGGAAACTAAATTATGAAAGTATGCTTTCCTTTAGAGAATGTTTTATGTAAATCCACTTAGGAACATGTATAAATGACAATGTGGAAATGTCAAGGAATTGTTGTATGTGTTATAAAGACATGATTTCCATGGTACACAAATTATGCCCTTGTTCGGGGTTAACCCTAAATCTTGAAGGACATCGAGAGAAGGTACTTAGGGGAATGAATCATGATATCCCGTCTTTGAAGGACAATGAGAAGGTATCCGGGAAGTAAATAGTTTTACCTAAATACTGAAGGACAATGAGAAGGTATTCGGGTAGTAATTGGTTTTACCTTAATACTGAAGGACATAGAGAAGGTATTTGGGAAAACCAAACGACCAAAGGCATTCCACGTTCACGTGAGAGAGAGAGTGGTACGAACCTTATTGGTATAAATGTAACTCTACCACCTCTATGGTTTAATGTGGTATCATATCATGTGTTTTATTGTTATGAGTTTCTATTTTATTGATCTATCAACCCTCGATATGTTAGTACATTTCGAGTTTTGTGCTATGCACAAGTGATGACTTAAACCTGTAAATTGGAAGCATGATTTGTTTATGTTTACAAACAGATGTTAAGCTATTTTGTACTTATAATCTGCCATTATTATGATTCACCTGTGAGCTTATAATGTTTTAAAGATAGACACTCACGGAGCTTTTTAGCTCATTCTTTCAATATTTTCAAACATTTTCAGGTAGAGATCGAGCTCCTTTTACCTGACATCCTGCCATAGTCTGCTGGAAGTTTCATAAGTTGTTAGTTTGTACGTGGCTGGTGTTGTATAGCAAGTCGTTATGTAGTTATAGAAGTTTTGTACATTAGTGGTTGTATAAACATTGAGTTGTCTTGTGTTGTTTTGATGCACTTGACTTTTAGTTTCCAAGAGAGACTTATGAAGGGTTTCTCCTTGTGTATGTTTAATAGTTGTCTAGTTTCTGCTATGTTATGTTAAAATGTTCCATATGCGAACATAGTATGTTATCAGGAGTACAGGGTCAACAGGTATTGTAAAGAGATAAACAATGTCTGCTGGCTTCACGCCGCCTTTCGAGCCTAGTTTTGTGTAGTTCGGAAGGGGTGTGACACACCCCCTTCCGAACTACCTGCTAACTTAGCCCGGCAGACGGCGTGAAGCCAACAGACATCGTTCACCTCTCTACGATACCTGTTGACCCTGTTTTTCCTGTGAAAGCATACTAAACTTGTATAAGAAACAACTAAAACACAACACAGCGGAATATTGACAATTACGTAACCTACGTAAGGGGTAACCCTACTTAAGACTCTCTGGAAAACTGAAAGAGATATGAACATCACAACCATAAACATACCCAACTATGGCTTACACAGCCACAACCTAATAGGTACACATAAACATAACTTCAAAGTCCTTCTACAATACGTATAGACTTCCTATACATCTCCACCCACGTATAAAGTATCAAACTCAAGCTTCCAGCAGACTATGGCAGGTTATCAGGCACCGGGAGCTCGATCCTACCTGAAAAGTGGGAAAACACTGAAATAATGAGCTTTGAAGCTCAGTGAGTGACTTGAGTTTAAAGGAAACTACTAACTCGTAAATCATATCACCTGGCCGTCTATGAGCATATGCATCTGTAATTAAGCGTTGAAAGTAATCGTGTAATCATAATAGCTTTTCATAAAAACCAGCAAGTATACCGTTAAAATCTCGTAAGGCATGTAAATGATACAAACTCTTTTTTTAAAACATGTCACAGTCTACGTAGTGTAGGGCACACCCAGTACACCAACGTTTATTCTACGATGTAGTGGGGCCCGCCCAACACTCCCATCGTCTTTGTCGTAGTGGGGCACGGCGAACACTCACGACAACGCTGTTGTCATGGAGTACACTCAACGTCGACAACAAAATAAGACCTGTGTGCACACGGTACTATATAGCCTCGGGCTCAATATCTCAGAAGATCACATGAAAACATTTGAACATGCAAGCTTATCTTTTTCTTTCATAAAACTCAAGCTTACTTAGCTTGTTCATAAAACTAGAAATCTTTAAAACATACTTGCTACTACATGCTTGCTTGAAATCATAACATTTCCATAAGTTTTGGCAATCATTAGAGATATGCTCATGTATAAATTCCTTCAAGACATTTAGGCTCACAACGAGCACTTGAAATCATTTCTTAGAAAATATGAATACTCATAAACATGTGTTTCAAGGAAAACATTAAGCATTCAAACCATTTCGTTTTAGTAAAACCTTGCATTTTCATAAGCATAATACAAGCCTATAACCATTTTCAAGGTTCGTTTTGTCACTCACAGTGTTAGAACTAGAGTCTTGACCTGTACACTCGACCTTTTTGTTCTTGGCCTGTCAAACAAACCAAAACCATGTTTTAGAACCTCGAGCTCATGGTTTTTAACCTTAAAACTACAAGAAAATACTCCAACAGAAATTCCAGCATTTAACAGATTTTATGCCCTGTATTCAGATACTCATAACTTCTTCATTACTAAGCCAAAAAGGATGTACTTTATACCAAATTCTTCTTTTTTGAACCCTCTAAAAATCATGTGAAGACATGAAATTGAAATTCCCAATAGATTGGTTCAGAAATACCTCGAAAGCGTCTTTCCCAGGAACTAACTTCTGCTATTCCAGATTCGATTTTCTGCTGCAACCCAAAACTTGACCTGCTATTTATAACATCTTCCAATCATTTTCTATTCACGATTTCTTCATGAACGTTGTAGGAAATTCAATAAGCTTTCCAACCATACCTAATAGAGCTTCTAATTCAAACTCTACAGATCAGTACAACCAAAACACCAGAGACTTCTCGGATTTGACAGCAAATTCTGTGTTCTGTCTTCCTCTTTACAAACCAGTAGCTTAACATCCGAATTTGCTCGAGCTTCCTTCACGAAGTTTGTTCCAATATGAGTTAACTTTCACGAAACAAAATTTCAACTCTTACCTCTTTATGTGGAGCTGGAGATGAACAAAATAGCAGAACATGGCAGAGTGATTACCTTGCTGTTATACTAATTGCTTGAGTTCTCTCCTCTCTTCTGCAAATCCAGCTCCAAAACCACCTTCTTCTTCTTCCTTTAAGCTTCTCCCACGAACCCTCAGCTCCTCTTTGAAGAAAATGAGAAGAAATTCGATGGTACATGGTTGTTTAAAAAGAAAAACCTAGGTGGGGTCCCACCTTCCACTTTCTTTCTTTTTTTTTTTCCTTTTCCTTTTCTTTTCTTTTCTTTTCATTTCTTTTCATTTCTTTTCATTCCTAAACAAAACACAATATTATAACCCTTCCTTTCATTTTCTCTCTTCATTAATCTTAGAGCAAACCAAACCAAAATGGTTTAAGGTTTTCCTTCCTTGTTTTCCTTTTATCTTTCACTTCATTTCTTTTCTTTTTGAAACAAGGAAAACCAAGTTTTAAGCATTCATTTCTTCTTTTCTTTTGTTGTTTGATAATAAGGAGGTTCCAAAGAAAGATCTCGGGTTTACAACTTACCTCCCCTTAAGAAATTTCGTCCTCGAAATTTAGTAGTCCTTAGGTGAAAATCATCGGATACTTCCTCCTCATTAGTCTTCTAACTCTCAGGTTACCTCCTCCACTCCGTGATGTCTCCAACGAACCTTCACGAGTGGGATCGTCTTGTTTCTTATAACTTGTTCTTTTTTGTCGAGAATTTGAACTGCATCCTCTGCGTAACTCATGTCTTTTTTCAGCTCAACGGGTTGTGCTTGTAGCACATGTGTCAGATCTGGAATATACTTTCTCAACATGGACACATGAAAAACATCATGTACTCGAGATAGTAACTAATCTCTTTTTCATACTCTTTTCCCGTTACAGGAAGTGTCAAAATAAGTGTTGTAACTAATCTCTTTTTCAGCTCTTGAAAACTCTGTTCACACTTATCTGACCATTCAAACTTAGCATTCTTCTTTGTCAAAGCTGTTAAGGGTAATGCTATTCGTGAGAAATCCTCAACAAACCGCTTGTAGTGTCCTGTCAAGCCTAGGAAACTACGTACCTCTGTCGTACTAACTGGTCTCTCCCAATTGACTACATCTTTAACTTTATTTGGATCCATACTAACACCATTTGCTGAGGCAACATGCCCCAAAAACACTACCTGGTTCAACCAAAACTCACATTTGGTGAATTTAGCGTACAACTGTTTATCTCGTAGTGTTTGCAGGACAATACTCATGTGTTCCTCGTAGGCTTTCCTGTCAACTGAGTAAACTAGTATATCATCAATAATCACTATTACAAAGTTATCCAAATACTGGTGGAAAACCTGCCTATGGGGTTCATGAAAACTGCTAGTGCATTGTTAAACCGAATGGCATTACTAAACACTCATAATGCTCGTACCTCATTATGAATAGTATCTTAGGAATGTCTGATTTTCTGACCTTTAACTGATGATATCCTGATCTTAAATTAATCTTACAAAACATCGGTGCACCTCTTAACTGGTCAAACAAGTCATCTATTCAGGGTAAAGGATACTTATTACGTATCGTGACTTTGTTTAACTATCTATAATCAATGCATAAACTACGGTACCATCTTTCTTTTCATAGATAACATCGAGCTCTCAAGGCGATACACTAGGTCCGATGTATCCCTTATCAACTAGTCCTTATAACTGCATCTTTAGCTCCCTGATCTCACTTAGAGCCATTCTATACGGCGCTTGCGATATAGATGTTATTCATGGTAACAGTTCAATGGTGAACTCAACTTGCCTATCAGGTGGCAATCCTGATAGATCTGCTAGAAAAACAACAAGAAAATTTATTCACAACAAGAACATTTTCTTGATTTAGCTTTTCTTCCTGCACCTCAACTACATGTGCAAGAAACGTCGTGCAACCTTTCCTCAATAACTTTTAAGCTTTTAATGCTGAAATCAAACTCGTAGGGATAATCTTTCTTTCATCCCATAAAACCACTTCAGCTAATCCTGGTTGCCTGAAAACAACTTCCTCTATATGGCAATCTCTGGAAGCATAATGAGTAAATATGAAATCCATCCTTAAGATTGCATCTCACACCTGCAAGTCTAGTGGAAGAGGATCCACTAACATAATCAGACCTTCTACAAAGATCTCACAGTCCCGCAACACTGCATTGACTAGTAACACATCACGAACTAGAGTGTATATAACTAACCTTTTACATAAAGGTTCTAGCTTCCCATTCAACTTAGTCAAGAACATACTAAAAACAAAGAAATGTGTAGCACCTCGCTCTATTAAAAGCAGTGCAGTGCCTTTCAAATAGTAATCGTATCAAGAATCATATCCGTGCATCCTCACCTTCTTCTTCTTGAGTCAAAACCTAGACGTTTTCGTGTTGTCTAAGCCTCCCTACAACTCTCTTTAGTCTAACACCACTGGTGCCCTCTCTTGCGACTCATCAAACTCCCTGGTTTGCTCAACTAATCGGGACTCAACTCCCTAGTCCCTCTGTGCGGCTGTCCATAACTATGGACAATCCCTCTTGACATGTCCTGGTTGTCAGCACTGGTAGCATGTACCAACACTCACAAGACAATGACCTTAATGATTCTTGCAACAGATCACACATGGAGTTTTCCTTGCTATACTGGCAATAGACTCTTGCCCTCCCTGCAACTTGCTGCCAATCAACAAACTAACTAGGTCCTCTTAAACTCTGCCTCTGATAGGCACTACCCACAAACATCTGCCTCGATGCCTGGCTACTTGGCTACTTGCTTGCTCCTTAAAGACATATTGACTTGGAAACATTTACTCCAAGTATGAATCTCCGCTGCTCACGACCTTGGAAACTGCTTGTTATCGAAGCCTCCACAACTAGGCTTCACTACTGACTGCGCCTCTGCTAAACTCTGCTCAACATGTAGAGCGCGATCTCTACCCAGTGGGAGAAATCAATCCACTTAGCAATGGTCAGAATCGGGTACGATCTCAAGTCGTAACCCTCTTACAAATCTTCGACACTGTCACTCTCATATGCCACAATCACATCAACATACCGCGAAAACTCGGTATATCTTCTCTCATGCTCACCATCGAAAATGATCCTCGCAATTCATCCTCTTTGCCTCTCAGAGACGTGCTAGGGTAATATTTATTTTCAAATATACTTGAAAGTTTGCCGATTGTGAAGTACGTGCATCACTACAATCAAGCTAACTTAACATTTCGCTCCTCGAGCAATTCATCACATCAAAACATTTATCAAGCTTATTCAAACCAAACCTCTTTTAGGTGAAGTACGTGCATCACTACATGGATCTTTGGAACCTCAAACACTATGGCTCCTAATTCTTTTAGGTGATCTATTCTATATGTCTTATCTGGATTACTTAGCCCTTCTCCCTATGGCTTACCTACCTCCTGTGAGGAATTAGCATGCTGCTTAATTCTGGCCCCTATATGAACTCTTGGGGCACTAGATCTCCACTGGGATTGATCTTGGGTAGGATCCTGCGTCCCGTCCTGATCTTGCCTGCATCGTCTGCTAGTACGTGGTGGCATGACTTCTATAACATATCAACATACTAGACATGTAATGAGTACTCAACTCAAATGCACAATTCTAGACTTGTGTTCACATTCTAGTCCTGACTAGACTTACTCTTGTCCTTACTTGGACCATGCTCTGCTAGTTCTATTGAACTAACTCAATAACTTGCTATTTACTTTTAAGTTTCTTCTAGAGCTAACTTGCTTTGTCTTATTCCCATGGAGCTAACTGCTCTGATACCAAGTTGTCACACCCCCTTCCGAACTACCTGCTAACTTAGCCCAGCAGACGGCGTGAAGCCAACAAATATCGTTCACCTCTCTACGATAACTGTTGACCCTATTTTTCCTGTGAAAGCATACTAAACTTGTATAAGAAACAACTAAAACACAACACAACGGAATATTGACAATTACGTAACCTACGTAAGGGGTAACCCTACTTAAGACTCTCTGGAAAACTGAAAGAGATATGAACATCACAACCATAAACATACCCAACTATGGCTTACACAGCCACAACCTAGAATGTACACATAAACATAACTTCAAAGTCCTTCTACAATACGTATAGACTTCCTATACATCTCCACCAACGTATAAAGTATCAAACTCAAGCTTCCAGCAGACTATGGCAGGTTATCAGGCACCGGGAGCTCGATCCTACCTGAAAAGTGGGAAAACACTGAAATAATGAGCTTTGAAGCTCAGTGAGTGACTTGAGTTTAAAGGAAACTACTAAGTCGTAAATCATATCACCTGGCCATCTATGAGCATATGCATCTGTAATTAAGCGTTGAAAGTAATCGAGTAATCATAATAGCTTTTCATGAAAACCAGCAAGTATACCGTTAAAATCTCGTAAGGCATGTAAATGATACAAACTCTTTTTTTAAAACATGTAACAATCTACGTTGTGTAGGGCACGCCCAGTACACCAACGTTTATTCGACGATGTAGTGGGGCCCGCCCAACACTCCCATCGTCTTTGTCGTAGTGGGGCACGCCCAGCACTCACGACAATACACGTTGTCACGAGTACACTCAACGTCGACAACAGAATAAGACATGTGTGCACACTGCGGTACTATATAGCCTCTGCTCAATATCTCGTAAAGATCACATGAAAACATTTGAACATGTCACTTATCTTTTCTTTCATAAAACTCAAGCTTACTTAGCTTGTTCATAAAACTAGAAATCTTTAAAACATACTTGCTACTACATGCTTGCTTGAAATCACAACATTTCCATAAGTTTTGGCAATCATTAAAGATATGCTCATGTATAAATTCCTTCAAGACATTTAGGCTCACAACGAGCACTTGAAATCATTTCTTAGAAAATATGAATACTCATAAACATGTGTTTCAAGGAAAACATTAAGCATTCAAACCATTTCGTTTTAGTAAAACCTTGCATTTTCATAAGCATAATACAAGCCTATAACCATTTTCAAGGTTCGTTTTGTCACTCACAAGTGTTAGAACTAGAGTCTTGACCCGCACACTCGACCTTTTTGTTCTTGGTGTCACACCCCCTCCCGAACTACACCGCTAACTCACTCGAAAGAAGGCGTGAAGCCAACAGACATTGTTCATCTCTTAACAATACCTGTTGACCCTGATTCACCTGATAAACATACTATGTTCCAAAATGGAACACTTAAACATGACATAGCGGAAACTGGACAACTATTAAACATATACAAGGAGAAACCATTCACAAGTCTCTCTTGGAAACTAAAAGTCTAGTGCATCAGAAACAACACAAGACAACCAGTGTTTATACAACCTCTAATGTACAAACAACTATAACACCAAAGTCCTCTCAAAATAATTTACAAACATAGAGACTTGCTAGACAAAACCAAACCACGCACAAAGTATTTAACTTATGAAGCTTCAAAGCAGACTATGGCGATGAACTTTCGAGTGCCGTAAGCTCGATCTCTACCTGAAAAGTTTGAAAACATAGAAAGAATGAGCTATGAAGCTCAGTGAGTGACTGCGTTTAATATCTGTAACTTGTAAAACATGTGACCTGAAAACTACGAGCATATGCATTTGTATTCAAGCATTGAAAGTAAACGTAGAATCATAATAGACTTTCAGAAAACCAACAAGTATATCATCAAAATCTCGTAAGGCATGTAAATGAAATAAACTCTTTTGAAAAATATTTCACAATCCACGTTGTGTAGGGCACGCCAAAGATACAACTAACGTTTACTCTACGATGTAGTGGGGCTCGCCAAAGACTTCCATCGCCTTTGTCGAGTGGGGCTCGCCCAACACTCACGACAGCGCTGTTGTCACGGAGTACACTCAACGTCGACAACAGAATAAGACCTGTGTGCACACGGTACCATAAAGCCTCGGGCTAAATATCTCAGAAAATCACATTAAACATTTGAACATGCCTGCTTATCTTTTCTTTCATAAAACTCAAGATTACTCAGCTTGTTCATAAAACTGAAAATCTTTAAAACATACTTGCTAGTACATGCTTGCTTGAAATCATAACATTACCATAAATTTTGCAACCATTGGACATATGCTCATGTATAAACTTTATAAAGACTTTTAGGGTCACAATGAACACTTGACACATTTCTAGGAAAACATGAATAGTCATAAACATGTACTCAAAAGAAAGCATAATGCATTGAAAACTTTATTCTAGCAAAACTTGCATTTCTTGAACATAATTCAAACATATATACACTTTTGAAGTTCCTTTTATCACTCACAATTGCTTGAACTAGAATCTTAGCCCGTACACTCGACCTATTTGCTCTTGGCCCATCAAACAAACCAAATTCATGTATTAGAACCACGAGCTCATGGTTTTTAACCCTAAAACTACAAGAAAACACACTTTCAAAAATTCCAAAGATTTTTGATTTTCTCGCCTTTTTTCAGACAGCCATAACTTCTTCATTACTTATAAAAAGAATGTACTTTATACGAAACTCTTCCTTTTTGAACCCTATAAATCTCTTATGAAGACATGAAAATGAGATTCCTAACGTATTGGCTAGAAATTACCTCTCAAAGAGCTTAACCCCTAAAATGATTCTCGTCATTGTTCCAGATTTCACTTCACGCAAACCTGAAATTTAACCTGAAGATTACAACATCTTCCAATCATTTTCTTCTCACGATTCCTTCACGAAACTTGTAGGAAATTGAATAAGCCTTCGAACCATACCAATTAGAGCTTCTAACTCCAAGTATACAGATCAGAACAACCAAAACATCAGAGACCTCTCGGATTTGACAAAGCAAATTTCATCTTTACGCCTTCCTCTTAACAAAACAAAGCAACTTAACATCAGAATTGGCTCGAGCTTACTTCACGAAGTTTGTTCCAATATGAGTTTACGTTCATGAAAAAAAAGCTCAACTCTTACCTCTTCTTGTGGAGCTCGAGATGAACAGAAAATCAGAGCTTGTCTGAGTTGATTTCCTTGCTGTAATAATGAATTCCCTTGAGTTTTCCTCTTTCCTCTCGCAACTCCAGCCCAAAATCACCAAAAATGGCCTCCTTCTTCTTCCTTTCTCCTTCAACCACGAAGCTTCAGCCTTAGATTGTGATGTAAGAGAAGAAAATGGAGAGAAACCCTTTTTAAAACAAAACAATCGGTGGAAAGATAATGTTTTGTCTTTTTGCACTTTTGTTTTCTTTTAATTTTCCATTTCTTTTTCCTTTTCTTTTCTTTCCTTTATCTTCTTTCTTTCTTTTGTTTTCTTTTCTTTTCTTTTCTTTTCTTAGCAAAACCAAAATAACTTAACAAATAAAACATTTGTTTCATTTCCTTTTCTTCTTTTGTCCTTAAAAGCAAACCAAACCAAAATGGTTTAAACTTTCTTTCCTTGTTTTCCTTTTGTCTTTCCCTTCATTTCTTTTCTTTTTCAAACATGGGAAACCAAGTATTAAACATTCATTTCTTCTTTCTTTTTGTTGTTTGATAATAAGGAAGTTCCAAAGAGATCGGGTTTACAACTTACCTCCCCCTTAAGAAATTTCGTCCTCGAAATTGAGTAGTCTTTAAGTGAAAATCATTGGGTACTTCCTCCTCATTAGCTCCTCTAACTCCCAGGTTGCCTCCTCCACTCCGTGATGTCTCCAACGAACCTTCACGAGTGGGATGGTCTTGTTCCTTAAAACTTGTTCTTTCCTGTCGAGGATTTGAACTGCATCCTCAACGTAACTCATGTCTTCTTTCAGCTCAACTGGTTGTGCTTGCAACCCATGTGTCGGATCTGGGATATACTTCCTCAACATGGACACATGAAATACATCATGTACTCGAGATAGTTCTGCTGGCAACTTCAGTCTGTAGGCTGCTGGCCCAACTCGTCTCGTTACTAGATAAGGACCAATATATCTAGGGCTTAGTTTACCCTTCTTACCAAAACGAAGGACACCTCTCCATGGAGATAACTTCAAGAAAACTTGATATCCAACCTGGAATTCTAAGTCCTTTCGTCGCTTATCGGCATATATCTTCTGACGGTCTTGTGCTACCTTCAAATTTTCTCTAATTACCTTAATATTGTTTGTAGTAACTTGTACCAACTCAGGGCCGATAAGCTTCCGCTCTCCTACTTCGTTCCAACATATCGGCGTTCTACATGGTCTTCCATACAGAGCCTCAAATGGTGCCATACCAATACTCGACTGGTAGCTGTTATTGTAAGCAAATTCCATAAGCGATAGGTGAGTATCCCAACTCCCTTTAAATCAAGGACACATGTTGTCAACATGTCCTCTAAGGTCCTGGATGGTCCTCTCTCGATCGCCCATCTGCTCGAGGATGGAACATTTGTACTAAAATTCAACTTTGTTCCCATAGCCTTCTGTAAACTAGACCAAAACTTAGAAGTAAATCTTGGATCTCTATCTGAAACGATAGACACTGGCACTCCGTATTGACTCACAATTTTATCGACGTATAGCTTAGCAAGCAAGTCGATCAAGCGTGAGACGCCGCTTTAATCGGTATAAACCGTCTTTGTTTTTAGTGAGTCTATCCACTATTACCCAAATACCATCATGCCCACTTGAAGTACGTCGTAATCCAAATAGAAAATCCATAGTGATATGCTCCCACTTCCACTCCGGCACTTGCAGTGGGTTAAGGAGTCCTCCTGGCCTCTGTCTAACTGGTTTAACCTGTTGGCAGATAAAACATCTATCAACATAATCGCTATCTCTCGTTTCATCCTGTGCCACCAATACGTTCCTTCAAAGTTTTGTACATCTTGGTGCTTCTCGGATGCATAGCGTGTTTGAACTGTGAGCTTCCTCTAGAATAGCATCTTTAAGTTCACTAAAATTCGGAACACATAGTCTTCCTTGCCTTTCTATGGCCCCGTCTGATCTCATCTTAAACTCTGCTTCTGGGCCTTGTTTGGACTTTCCAAACATTTTCTGCAAGTTACTATCCTCTGGTTGTCTTCTCGCAACCTCTGCTCAGTGAAGACTGACTGAATCGAGCTAAAGACTCCTGAACTCTCTGCATTCACAATCGCCTTAGAATCCCTTAGAGTTCTTAAAAATGTTGCTCGAATACCACACAAAGCATCCCTAGGAAGTCTTGACTTCTGCTCAAAGCATCTGCTACTACACATTCGCCTTCCCTGGATGGTATTATATAGTACAATCATAATCTTTAATCGATTCTAACCATCTTCTCTGTCTCATATTCAACTCCTCGATCAAAGATATACTTGAGACTCTTATGATCCGTGTAGATGTGACACCTTTCACCAAACAAGTAATGTCTTCAGATCTTCAGTGCTAAAACAACTGCTGCTAGCTCGAGATCATGGGTAGGGTAATTACATTCATGCTTTTTCATTTGTCTTGATGCATAAGCTATTACTTTTCCTTCTTGCATCGTAACACATCCCAAACCTTGTCTCGAGGCATCACAAAGAAATCACATATACTCTTTTCCGTTACATGTGAAGTGTCGAATAGGTGTCAGAATAACTAATCTCTTTTCACTCACGAAAACTCACACACTTATCGACCACTCAAACTTAGCATTCTTTCTTGTCAAAGCTGTTAAGGGTAATGCTAATCGTGAGAAATCCTCAACAAATCGCTTTGTAGTATCCTGCCAAGCCTAGGAAACTACGCACCTCTGTCGCCTTGTTTGGTCTCTCCAGTTGACTCTGACTTTAACTTTATTTGGATCCACACTAACACCATTTCTTTGAGACAACATGCCCCAAAAACACTACCGATTCAACCAAAACTCACATTTGGTGAATTTAGCGCATAAATCGTTTATCTCGTAGTGTTTGCAGAATAATCCTCAAATGTTCCTCATGAGCTTTCTGTCAATCGAGTAAACTAGTATATCATCAATAAATACTATCACGAATCGATCCAAATATCGGTGGAATATCCTCATTCATGAGGTCCATGAAACTCTTTGGTGCATTACAAACCGAACGACATTACTAGAAACTCATAATGCCCGCACACAGTTCTCAGAATGTTGTCTTAGGAATATCTCGATTCCCTTACCTTTAATCGATGGTATCTCGATCTCAAATCAATCTTAGAAAACACCGATGCTCCTCGTGAATCGGTCAAAGAAGTCATCAATTCGGGTAAAGGATACTTGTTACGATCGTGACTTTGTTCAACCGTCGTAATCAATGCATAACCTAAGGGTACCATCTTTCTTCTTTACAAATAACACTGGAGCTCCCCAGGGTGATACACTAGGTCTGATGTATCCCTTATCAACTAGTTCTTGTAATTGCATCTTCAGCTCTTTGAGCTCACTTGGAGCCATTCTATACGGCGCATGCGAAATAGGTGCCGTTCCTGGTAACAATTCAATAGTGAACTCTACTTCCCTATCAGGTGGCAACCTCATGGATCTGCTTTGGAAAAACATCTAGAAATTCGTTCACAACAAGAACATCTTTCTGGTTTTAACTTTTCTTCCCGCACCTCCATTACGTGAGCAAGAAGCGTCGTGCATCCTTTTCTCAACAACTTCTCGAGCTTTGAATGTCTGAAATCAAACTCGTAGAAATAATCTTCTTTTCACCCTCAAAACCACTTCACCAACCCCGGTTTTCTAAAAACAACTTCCTTTTATGGCAATCCATGGAAGCATAATGAGTGAATAAGAAATCCATCCCTAAGATTGCATCTAACATCTGCAACTCTAGTGGAAGAAGATCCACTAACATATTGAGACCTTCTACTAAGACCTCACAATCTCGCAACATTGAATTGACTAGTAAAGCATCACCAAGCTGGAGTGTATATAACTAACTCCTCAAATAAAGGCTCTAGCTTCCTACTAAGCTTAGTTAGGAATATCTGGAAACAAAGGAATGCGTAGCACTGGATGTATCAAAACACATGCAGTACATTACAAATAGAAATCGTATCAGTAATCACATCCGGTGCATCCTCTCGCTTCTCTTTGAGTCATAGCGTAGACCTTCCCCTGCGTTTCAGGTCTCCCTACAACTCCCATTTGTTTTGCACCACCGGGTGCCCTCTCCCTCGCAACTCTTTGGAACTCTGGCCGCTTCAACTATCTGCGACCCAACTCCTCTGGTCCCTGCAATGCGGCTGCTCTAAGCTGTGGACAATCCCTCTTGAAATGCCCTGGCTGCCCACACTGGTAACACACACCGACACCAACAAGACATTGGCCTCGATGATTCTTGCCACAATTTGCACATGGAGTTCTCCTCTTTGACCGCAATGAACTCTGCATTGTGCTCGTGGTCTTGTTGTGGATCCGCAGATTGACTAGGTGCTCTTTTGACTCGCCTCGATAGGCACCACTAACATTCATCTGCCTCGACATCTCGCCGCCAACTCGATTCTTAAAGTCCTGACGACTTGAAACATTCACCCCATGTGTGAATCTTCGTTGTTCGCGACCCCGAAAACTACTCGTCGTTGAAGGCCCACGAGTTGGCTCTACCATCGATGCGCCTCTGCTATACTCGCTTCAACTCAGAGAGCGTCTCTACCACCGTGAGAAGTCAGTCCACTTAGCAATGGTCTGTGGATCGGGAGTACGATTTCATGACGCAATCCCCTTTCAAATCGTCGACACCGACATTCTCGGATGCAACAATAACATCAAGATACCGTGATAGCTCGGTATACCTTCTCTCGCACTCACCATCGATAGTGACCATTGCTTTAATTCTAAAGATTCATCTCTCTTCGCCATGCAGTAAGTGCTGTGGTAATATTTATCTTCAAATATTCCTCTCGAAAGTTTGCCGATCTAAAGTGCGTGCATCACTCCGTCTCAGCTAAAATTGACTTCCACCATCCCTCGCTTCTTTCTCTAGCGGGAATGTGGCTAGCTTGACTTTACGCTCTTGTGGCGACTCATCACATCAAAACATTTCTCAAGTTTATTCAGCCACACCTGCTGCGTCATTTGGATCTGTGGAACCTCAAACACTGTGGCTCCCAATTTCTTCAGACGTTCTATTCCATACGCCTTTTTGGATCACTTGGCCTCGCTCTCTCTCTCGCCCGCCTACCTCCCGTGAGGAAATGGCATCTTTGCCGATCTCGGCCTCGTTTGGACTCTCGGGGCACTAGATCCCCTCTCGATTGGCCTTGGGTAGGATCTGCGCCCCCGCCTCGATCCGCTGCGTGCTGTGCGCTAGTACGTGGTGGCATGACTCCTATAACATATCAACATATAAGACATACTATGGATACTTAACTCAAATACACAATACTAAACTTCTATTCATATTTTAGCCCTAACTGGACTTGTTCTTATCCTTACTTGAACCATACTCTACTAGTTCGATCTGAACTAACTCAATAACTTACTATGACTTTCACTTAATTCTCAGAGCTAACTTGCCCTGTCTCATTCCCATGGAGCTAACTGCTCTGATACCAAGTTGTCACACCCCCTCTCGAACTACCTGCTAACTCAGCTCGAAAGGCAGTGTGAAGCCAACAAACATTGTTCATCTCTTAACAATACCTGTTGACCCTGATTCACCTGATAAACATACTATGTTCGAAAATGGAACACTTAAACATGACATAGCGGAAACTGGACAACTATTAAACATATACAAGGAGAAACCATTCACAAGTCTCTCTTGAAACTAAAAGTCTAGTGCATCGAAAACACACAAGACAAACCAGTGTTTATACAACCTCTAATGTACAAACAACTATAACACCAAAGTCCTCTCAAAATAATTTACAAACATAGAGACTTGCTAGACAAAACCAGCCACGTACAAAGTATTTAACTTATGAAGCTTCAGCAGACTATGGCAAAGAACTCGGGTGCCGGGAGCTCGATCTCTACGAAAAGTTTGAAAACATAGAAAGAATGAGCTATGAAGCTCTCGGTGGAGGATGCGTTTAATATCTGTAACTTGTAAAACATGTGACCTGAAAACTATGAGCATATGCATTTGTATTCAAGCATTGCAAGTAAACGTAGAATCATAATAGACTTTCAGAAAACCAACAAGTATATCATCAAAATCTCGTAAGGCGTGTAAATGAAATAAACTCTTTTGAAAAACATTACACAATCCACGTTGTGTAGGCACGCGCCAAGATACAACCAACGTTTACTCTACGATGTAGTGGGGCACTCCCATCGTCTTTGTCGTAGTGGGGCCCGCCCAGCACTCACGACAGCGCTGTTGTCATGGAGTACACTCAACGTCGACAACAGAATAAGACCTGTGTGCACACGGTACCATAAAGCCTCGGGCTAAATATCTTAGAAAATCACATGAAACATTTGAACATGCCTGCTTATCTTTTCTTTCATAAAACTCAAGCTTACTCAGCTTGTTCATAAAACTGGAAATCTTTAAAACATACTTGCTAGTACATGCTTGCTTGAAATCATAACATTACCATAAATTTTGCAACCATTGGACATATGCTCATGTATAAACTTTATAGAGACTTTTAGGGTCACAATGAACACTTGACACATTTCTAGGAAAACATGAATAGTCATAAACATGTACTCAAAAGAAAGCATAATGCATTGAAAACTTTATTCTAGCAAAACTTGCATTTCTTGAACATAATTCAAACATATATACACTTTTGAAGTTCCTTTTTATCACTCACAGTGCTTGAACTAGAATCTTAGCCCGTACACTCGACCTATTTGCTCTTGGCCTGTCAAACAAACCAAATTCATGTATTAGAACCTCGAGCTCATGGTTTTTAACCCTAAAACTACAAGAAAACACACTTTCAAAAATTCCAGCATTTTCAGATTTTCTGCCCTATTTTCAGACAGCCATAACTTCTTCATTATTTATCCAAAAAGAATGTACTTTATACCAAACTCTTCCTTTTTGAACCCTCTAAAACTCTTATGAAGACATGAAAATGAGATTCCTAACGTATTAGCTAGAAATTACCTCAGGAGCTTAACCCCTAAAATGATTCTGCTGCTGTTCCAGATTTCACTTCCTGCTGCAACCCGAAACGTAACCTGAAGATTACAACATCTTCCAATCATTTTCTTCTCACGATTCCTTCACGAAACGTGTAGGAAATTAAATAAGCTTTCGAACCATACCAATTAGAGCTTCTAACTCAAAGTATACAGATCAGAACAACCAAAACCTCAGAGACCTCTCGGATTTGACAGCAAATTTCTGTCTTCTGCCTTCCTCTTAACAAAACAGCAACTTAACATCAGAATTGCCTCGAGCTTCCTTCACGAATTTTGTTCCAATATGTGTTAACTTTCATGAAACAAAAGCTCAACTCTTACCTCTTCTTGTGGAGCTCAGAGATGAACAGAAAATCAGAGCTTGTCTGAGTTGATTTCCTTCTTTGTAATAATGAATTCCCTTGAGTTTTCCTCTTTCCTTCTCGCAACTCCAACCCAAAATCACCAAAAATGGCCTCCTTCTTCTTCCTTTCTCCTTCAACCACGAAGCTTCAGCCTTAGATTGTGATGAAAGAGAAGAAAATGGAGAGAAACCCTTTTTAAAACAAAACAATCGGTGGAAAGATAATGTTTTGTCTTTTTGCACTTTTGTTTTCTTTTCATTTTCCATTTCTTTTTCCTTTTCTTTTCTTTCCTTTATCTTCTTTCTTTCTTTTCTTTTCTTTTCTTTTATTTTCTTTTCTTAGCAAAACTAAAAAAATAACTTAACAAATAAAACATTTGTTTCATTTCCTTTTCTTCTTTTGTCCTTAAAAGCAAACCAAACCAAAATGGTTTAAACTTTCTTTCCTTGTTTTCCTTTTGTCTTTCCCTTCATTTCTTTTCCTTTTTAAAACATGGGAAACCAAGTTTTAAACCTTCATTTCTTCTTTCTTTTTGTTGTTTGATAATAAGGAAGTTCCAAAGAGATCGGGTTTACACTTGGCCTGTCAAACAAACCAAAACCATGTTTTAGAACCTCGAGCTCATGGTTTTTAACCTTAAAACTACAAGAAAATAGTCCAACAGAAATTCCAGCATTTAACAGATTTTATGCCCTGTATTCAGATACTCATAACTTCTTCATTACTTAGCCAAAAAGGATGTACTTTATACCAAATTCTTCCTTTTTGAACCCTCTAAAAATCATATGAAGACATGAAATTGAAATTCCCAATAGATTGGTTCAGAAATACCTCGAAAACTTATTTCCCAGGAACTAACTTCTGCTTTTCCAGATTCGATTTTCTGCTGCAACTCGAAACTTGACCTGCTATTTAGAACATCTTCCAATCATTTTCTATTCACAATTTCTTCATGCAAGTTGTAGGAAATTCAATAAGCTTTCCAACCATACCTAATAGAGCTTCTGATTCCAACTCTACAGACCAGTACAACCAAAACACCAGAGACTTCGCGGATTTGACAGCAAATTCTGTCTTCTGTCTTCCTCTTCACAAACCAGTAGCTTAAGATCCGAATTCTCTCGAGCTTCCTTCACGAATTTTGTTCCAATATGAGTTAACTTTCACGAAACAAAATTTCAACTCTTACCTCTTTCTGTGGAGCTCGAGATGAACAAAATAGCAGAACATGGCAGAGTGATTACCTTGCTGTTATACTAATTGCTTGAGAGTTCTCTCCCTCTCTTCGCAAATCCAGCTCCAAAACCACCTTCTTCTTCTTCCTTTAAGCTTCTCCCACGAACCCTCAGCTCCTCTTTCAAGAAAATGAGAAGAAATTCGATGGTACATGGTTGTTTAAAAAGAAAAACCTAGGTGGGGTCCCACCTTCCACTTTCTTTCTTTCTTTTTTTCCTTTTCCT
Source organism: Trichosanthes cucumerina (assembly GCA_036507285.1). NCBI lineage: Eukaryota > Viridiplantae > Streptophyta > Magnoliopsida > Cucurbitales > Cucurbitaceae > Trichosanthes > Trichosanthes cucumerina. The sequence continues at coordinate 15,499,478 of CM071837.1, forward strand.
TTTCTTTTCTTTTCTTTTCATTTCTTTTCATTTCTTTTCATTCCTAGACAAAACACAATATTATAACCCTTCCTTTCATTTTCTCTCTTCGTTAATCTTAGAGCAAACCAAACCAAAATGGTTTAAGGTTTTCCTTCCTTGTTTTCCTTTTATCTTTCACTTCATTTCTTTTCTTTTTGAAACAAGGAAAACCAAGTTTTAAGCATTCATTTCTTCTTTTCTTTTGTTGTTTGATAATAAGGAGGTTCCAAAGAAAGATCTCGGGTTTACATTTAAAATACATCTTGGAACAGAAAGAGTTGAATTTGAGACAACGGCGGTGGCTTGAATTGATAAAAGATTATGACTGCACGATGGAATACCACCCAGGGAAGGCTAATGTTGTGCATTGATGCAATCGAGTAGGAAGTCGAAGCAACGTAAGGGTTCACTTAATGCTGTTAGAGTGGCTCTATTTGAGGAACTCAAGAGTTCTAATGCAAAAGTGTATGTTGGTGACAAAGGGAACTTGTTAGGTCATTTTCAGGTAAGACCAACCTTAATTAATGATGTTATCACAAGTCAAGCTAAAGACCCTACCCTGAAGAAATTGATAGAAGAGGTGAACTTGAATCAGAGAGCAGATCACGAAGTAAGGCATGATGGAGCGTTGATGAAGTATGGTAGATTTTGTGTATCTAAAGATGAAACTTTGAGAAATGCGATACTAGAAGAAGCACATAGTTCAGCCTATGCGATGCATCCAGGAGGTACAAAGATGTATCGGACCTTAAAGAACCATTATTGGTGCCCAGGAATGAAACGAGAAATAGCAGAAGAAACCAGGAGGGTTTCTAAATCCACTCCCAATACCTGAATGGAAGTGGGAGCATGTAACGATGGATTTCTTATTTGGACTTCCCCGAACACCGAGTGGTTATGACGGGATTTTGGTGATAGTAGAGATGATTGACTAAGATCGCTTCGATTTTTACCCGTCAAGGTAACTTTTACTCTGAATAAACTTGCTAAATTATATGTTGACAGGATTGTAAGCCAATACGGAGCCCCAGTATCTATTGTGTCGGATAGGGATTCGAGATTTACTTCCAAGTTCTGGACGAGTCTCCAAGAGGCCTTGGGAACTAAGTTGCACTTTAGTACAACATTTCATCCACAAACCGATGGTCATCGGAAAGAACCATTGGACCCTCGAAGACATGTTTTGAGCATGCGCATCTTGCAATATAAAGGGAAGTGGGAGACTCACCTATCATTGATGGAGTTTGCATAAAATAATAGTTATCATTCTAGCATCGGAATGGCACCGCATTGAAGCATTATATGGAAGAAAATGTAGAACCCCTATTAGCCTGGGGAGGTAGGAGAAAGGAAGGCGATAGGGCTGCACTGGTCCAAGTTACCTCGGAGAATGTTAAACTTATCGGGGAAAAGATCAAGACAAAGACAAGATAGACAAAAGAGCTACACTGACAAACGAAGAAGAGATTTAGAATTGAAATCGAGACAACGCTTTTCCGAGACTATCCCCATGGAAGAGTATTTTTTGCGGTTCGGAAGGAAGGGAAAGCGAGGCAGAGATATATAGGGCCTTACGAGATTCTCGGAACGTGTAGGGCCATCACCTTACAGATTAGCTTTACCGATAGAATTGTCTCTGTACATAATGTTTTCCATGTATCAATGTTGAGGAAATACATTTACGATCCGTCACATGTGCTCAAGGTAGAACCAATACAACATAAGGAGAATCTATCATATGAGGAAGAACCTCTACAAGTAATTGGATCGGAAAGAGCAGTGCTTAGGAACAAGTCAATACCATCTGGTAAAGGTCTTGTGGAGAAATCACGACGTCGAGGAAGCAAAGCATGGGAAAGCGAAGACATAATGAAAGAAAAGTACCAACAACTTTTTTCGTCTTTGAATTTCGAGGCGAAATTCCTCTTAAGGGGGTAGTAAATTGTAAGCCCTAAACCCTATTCTCTTTTATCATTGATCACTCGTTCATGATGTTTTGAAATATGCAAAATCGTATAGGTTGCACTAAACGATGTCGTGATCGAATTTTGGAATCTATTGAATTTGGAGCTACAATGTGTCTAAACTTCATAAGGGGATAGGTAAACCATTGAAATAAGCATATTAAAAGTTGCATTGAAGTAAGTTCAAATCATTAGCAAATTGGAGAAGTTTTAGGTGCATCAAGTATTGAATGGAAGATCATATGTCTCACAAACTTAGGATAAGTTGGCTAAATGCTTAGGGTTTATTTACACACTTATTTTGTTGTTTTAAAAGGTGATTATGATGTAAATACTGAAGTAGGAGCTGGCCAAAGGAGGTGAAGGCTCGAAGTTAAGTTTGGCAAGAAGGTGGTGTCAAAATCTTACTAAGAGAAAGCGGTGGAAAATGGTCCAACTTCAATCGATCATATCTCTCTCTCACTGAACCACATTCGATGATTTTTGTGTCAAAATCTCATACATTGAGTGTAGAATACGAAACTGGTCGGCTTTGCAGAAAATACCAAGAGGACGAAAGATAAAAGTGCAGAGCAGTGAAGGGTCTTCATGTTTCTCGGCAGTAGAGAGCAGTATGAGGAGATCAGTCTGTTTTGAGCTCTTGAGGAGGTATTAGAAGCTGAAATTTTGAGGTACGTAAGCTAAGATGTTGTCCTTGAGGTTTATCAAAAAATATTTGGTTGTTGTGTTGATAAATTTTGAGGAACTCAAGCTGGACGTTGAACCTGTAATTTTAGGTGAAAGGGAAAAACTTCTAGCAAGAGATTGAAGGAGATTCTCTTCCATTTCTATTTACCTTACAACCAATTGTGTGTATGGCTATTCTTAATTGAGTTATGGGACTGAATTAGACCTGTTTCTTAGGTGCATAAGGAAACGAAGTGATGTTACTGTTTAGTTAAGAGAAGGCAGAAAACAGAAGTATGCTGTCAAATCCGGTTAGTCTCTGATATTTTGGTTGTTCTGATCTGTACACTTGGAGTTAGAAGCTCTAATTGGTATGGTTCGAAAGCTTATTAAATTTCCTACAACTTTCGTGAAGAAATCGTGAGTAGAAAATGTCTATAAAATGTCTTAAATATCAGATTAAATTTGTTATGCAGCAGGAAATCCGAATCTGAAAACAGCAGAAGTCTGTTTTGAGGAAAGTAGCTTTCGAGGTATTTCTGAAGAAATCCGTTTGGAATTTCAATTTCATGTCTTCATATGATTTTTAGAAGGTTCAAAAAGGAAGAGTTAGGTATAAATTACATTATTTTTGAATAAGTAATGAAGAAGTTATGGCTGTCTGAATACAGGGCAGAAAATCTGAAAATGCTGGAAAATTTAAAAGTGTGTTTTCTTCCAAGTTTTAAGGTTAAAAATCATAAGCTCGAGGTTCTAATGGTTGAGTTGGTTTGTTTGACAGGCCAAGAGCAAATAGGTCAAGTTTACAAGCCAAGGTTCTAATTCTAATACTGTGAGTGACTCTATCTTAGAACTATGCTTGGCCTATGTTTTTCTTAAAAAACATAATTGTTGATCATTGAATCTTGTTTGAACTAATTATGTATAGGTTCATGGAGTTCCTAACATAAAGTTATGATGGAACCTAAGCATGCTTTGAATTAGTTGTAACTATAAATCCAAGTGTGGAAACTAAATTATGAAAGTATGCTTTCCTTTAGAGAATGTTTTGTGTAAATCCACTTGGGAACATGCTTAGATGATAATATGAAATTGTCATGAAATTGTTGTATGTGTTATAAAGACATGATTTCCATGGTAAACAAGTTATGCCCTTGGTCTTGGTTAACCCCTTAATCTTTGAAGGACATTCGAGAAGGAAGGTACTTAGGGGAATGAATCATAATTTCCCGATCATCAAGGACAATGAGAAGGTATTCGGGTAGTAAATGGTCTTACCTTAATCTTGAAGGACATAGAGAAGGTATTAGGGAAAACCAAAGGGCAAAGGTATTCCACGTGCACGTGAGAGAGGTATGAACCTTATTGGTACAAATGTAACTCTACAACCTCTATGGTTTGAAAGTGGTATCATGCTATGTGTTTTATTGTTATGAGCTTCTATATTATTGATCTATTTACACTCAATATAATACTACATTATGAGTTAAGTGCTATGCATAAGTGGTGACTTAAAACACGTAAATTGGAAGCATGGTTTGTTTATGTTAAGTTATTTTCTACTTATAATCTGCCATTATTATGCTTCACCTTTGAGCTTATAATAGACACTCATTTGAGCTTCCTAGCTCACGTTTTTCTTTATGTCTACTCTTCCTGTGTGTGAGACGAGTTTCCAGTGCTTAGCCTTCACAAGACCTATTTGCCACCACGCCATTTAGCTCCTTGTATATACACTTTCTTTGTATATGGTTTGTAGTGAGAACATATTAGATGGGTTGTAATAAACTTGGAAACTTTATGACTATCTATAGAACATAGTAAAGGAAGTGAATGTGTTTCATATATAAGTGTATATCAGTGCTTAACTTTGCTTATTCAAACATGATGTGTTACGTCTATTTTAAGTTAAGTCTTGGGTTAGTCAAGGAAAGCCAACAAGAGGTTTTGTTATCTTTGTCTTTGCATCTCTTCCTAGGTTAGGCAAGTAAGCTGGGACGGGGTGTGACATAACTTGACCTCTACCTTCTGTCCTGATTGATGATGCTAAAAGGGAAAAAAACTCTCATGCCAAAACAGAATGCCATAGAGTAGTAGTGAAGGAGTGAACCAACACTCTCGATTGGGAATCACCCTTAGGCCAACAAGATTGAACATTGATTACAAATATAAGCACGACACATTCATTTCCAGTACTATGTTCTTTAGCTAGTCATAAAGCCTTCAAGTTTATTAGAACCCAACTAATATGTATTCACTACAAACCATATACATAAGAATGTGTTTATACAAGGAGCTAAAATGGCGTTGTGGCAAACAGGTCTTGTCAAGGCTAAGCACCGGAACTCGCTCGCACACGGTAAGAGTAAACATATGAATACGTGAGCTTGGAAGGCAAGTGAGTGTCTATTTTTAAAACATTATAAGCTCAAAGGTGAAGCATAATAATGGGCAGACAATAAGTAGAAAATATCTTAACATTTGTTTGTAAACATAATCTAGCCATGCTTTCAATTTACAGGTTTAAGTCACCACTTATGCATAACATAAATCTCATAATGCAGTACTATGTTGAGGGTAGATAGATCAATACAATAAAACTCATGGCATGATACTGCTTTCAAACCTAAGAGGTGGTAGAGTTATATTTATACTAATAACATTCATACCTCTCTCACGTGCACGTGGATTGCGATTGGCACTTTGGTTTCCCTAATACCTTCTCTATGTCCTTGAAGATTAAAGTAAGATCATTTACTACCCGAATACCTTCTCATTGTCCTTCAGTATCGAGAAATCACGATTCCTTCCCCTCTAAGTACATTCTCTAACGTCCTTAAGTATTAGGGGTCAACAACAAACATGGGCATAATTTGTATACCATGGAAATCATGTTTTAACAATACATACAACAATTTCTCAACCTTTGCATATTATTTTCTAAACATGTTCCCAAATGGATTTACACAAGGCATTCTCTAGAGGAAATCACACTTCCATAATTTAGTTTCCATACTTGGACTTATAGTACAAACTAATTCAAAACATGCTTAGATTCCATCAAGAACATTATGTTAAAAACTCCATGAAACTAGACATAATTAATTCCAGCAAGATTCAATGATTAACATTTATGTTTTTGAAGAAAAACAAAGGTCAAGTATACTTCTAAAATAGATTCACTCACAATTACCGAAAGAGTTCGAAGGAATATAAGCTATTCTTATATCCGTTTGCCATGAAATTGAATTTAGTAACATTAATTCCTTTCCTTATGCACCCTAAAAACAGATCTACTTCAGTCCCATAACTCAATTCAGAATAGCCATACATACTTGGTTGTAATGTATATAGAAATGGAAGAACATCTCCTTCAATCTCTTGCTAGAAGTTTTTCCCTTGCACCTAAAAATTTGAGTTCTACTTTCAGCTTGGGTTCCTCAAAATATATCAACACAACCACCAAGAATTTTTTGATAAACCTCAAATACTACATCTTAGTGTACTTACCTCAAAATTTCAGCTTCTAATTTCTCCTCATGAGCTCAAAAGAGACTGATCTCCTCACACGATTCTCGCTACCCGAGAACTTTGAACACCTCTCATTGTTCTGCACTTTTCTCCTTCGTCCTCTTCGTATTTTAACAAAAGCAGACAAGTTTCTTATTCTACACTCAATTTCTGAGATTGTGACTCAAATGTCATTGAATTTGGTTCAGTAAACAAAGAGATATGGTCGATTGAAGTTGCCTCATTTTCCAATTTGCTTCTTTGTCTTAGTAAGAATTTCACAGCACCTTCTTGCCAAACTTAACCCCGAGCCTTCACCTCCTTTGGCCAGCTCTTACATTAATATTTACATCATAATCCCCTTTTTAAAAAATCAAAATAAGTAAATAAGTCAACCTAAAGCATTTAACCATCTTTACCTATGTTTATAAGAGATATGAACTTTTCATTCAATACATAATGCACCTAAAATTTGCCTAATTTGCTAATGATCTTAACATACTTCAATTAACCTTGTAATATGCTTATTTCAATGGCTTACCTATCCCCTTATGAAGCTTTAAACACGTTATAGTTCCCAATTCAATAGATTCCCATTCAATGTTTGAGTGACAAAAATGTATGTTTCAATTGTGGGTACTTTTCTTTCATTTGTTCTTCGCTCTCCCATGTTGCTTCCTCGACGTCGTGATTTCTCCACAACACCTTTACCAGTGGTATTGACATGTTCCTAAGCACTTGTTCTTTCCGATCCAGTACTTGTAGAGGTTCTTCCTCATAGGATAGATTCTCCTTAACTTGTATTGGTTCTACCTCGAGCACATGTGATGGATCAGAAATGTATTTCCTCAACATTGATACATGGAAAACATTATGTACCCGAGACAATTCTATCGGTAAAGCTAATCTGTAAGCTGATGGCCCTACACGCTCCAGAATCTCGTAAGGCCCTATATATCTCGGGCTCAGTTTGAATTCTAAATCTCTTATTCGTTTGTCAGCGTAGCTCTTTTGTCTATCTTGTGCTGTCTTCCGTCCTTCCCTGATAAATTTAACATTCTATGAGGTAACTTCGACCAATTCTTGCCCTATCACCTTCCATTCTCCTACCTCCCCCCAACAAATAGGGGTTCTACATTTCCTTCCATATAATGCTTCATACGGTGTCATTCCGATGCTAGAATGATAACTATTATTGTATGCAAAGTCAATCAATGATAGGTGAGTCTTCCAACTTCCTTTATATTGCAATACGCATGCTCGAAGCATCTCTTCGAGGGTCTGAATGGTTATTTCTGACTGACTATCGGTTTATGGATGAAATGTTGTACTAAAGTGCAACTTAGTTCCTTAGGCCTCTTGGAGACTCGGCCAAAACTTGGAAGTAAATCTCGAATCTATATCCCACACAATTGATATTGAAATTTGTATTGGCTAGCTTAATCTGTCAACATATAATTTAGCAAGTTTATCCAGAGTGAAAGTTACCTTGAAGGGTAAGAATCGAGTAGTCTTAGTCAGTCAGTCTACTATCACCCAAATCCCGTCATAACCACTCGGTGTTCGGGGAAGTCCAAATAAAAAATCCATGGTTACATGCTCCCACTTCCATTCAGGTATTAGGAGTGGATTTAGAAGCCCTCATTGTTACTTTCGTTCAGGTTTCACCTGCTGACAAATTAAACATTTAGAGACATACTCTGCTATCTCTCGTTTCATTCATGGCCACCAATAATGGTTCTTAATGGTCCGATACATCTTTGTACCTCCTGGATGCATCGCATAGGCTGAACTATGTGCTTCCTCTAGTATCGCAATTCCCAAAGTTTCATCTTTAGATACACAAAATCTACCACACTTCATCAACGCTCCATCGCACCTTACTTCGTAATCTGCTCTCTCCTTCAAGTTCACCTCTTCTATCAATTTCTTCAGGGTAGGGTCTTTAGCTTGACTCGAGATAACATCATTAATTAAGGTAGGTCTTACCTGAAAATGAGCTAACAAATCCCCTTTGTCACCAACATACACTTTTGCATTAGAACTCTTGAGTTCCTCAAATAGAGTAACTCTAACAGCATTAAGTGAACCCCTACGTTGCTTCGACTTCATACTCAGTGCATGAACGACGACATTAGCCTTTCTTGGGTGGTATTCAATCGTGCAGTCGTAGTCTTTTATCAACTCAAGCCACCGCCGCTGTCTCAAATTCAACTCTTTCTGTTCGAAGATATATTTTAAACTTTTATGATATGTGTAAATACAACACTTCTCACCAAACAAATAATGCCTCCAAATCTTTAAAGCTAACACAACTGCTGCGAGCTCAAGATCATGAGTAGGATAATTACATTCATGTTTTTTCAACTGTCTTGACGCATAAGCGATCACTTTCCCATCTTGCATAAGTACACATCCAAGGCCTTGATGTGAGGCATCACAGTAAACCTCAAACTCTTTTCCCGTGGTGGGTAGAGTTAGTACCGGTGCTGTGACAAGCCTGTTCTTTAACTCTTGAATACTTTTTCCACACCCTTCACTCCACTCGAACTTCGTATTCTTCTTTGTCAAACTGGTTAATGGAAGAGCTATCTTCGAAAACCCCTCGACAAAACGTCGATAGTATCCGGCAAGGCCCAAAAAACTACGGACTTTCGATATTGAAGTTGGTCGTTCCCACTTAACTATAGCTTCTGTCTTCTGAGGGTCCACTTGAACACCAGCTGCTGACACTACGTGCCCTAAAAACACTACTTGTTCCAGCCAAAACTCACATTTACTAAATTTAGCATACAACTTCCGATCTCGTAATGCCTGTAGCACTATTCTTAGATGTTCTGCATGTTTCTCTCTACTTTCTGAGTACACCAAGATGTCATCAATAAATACTATCACAAACTGATCAAGGTAAGGATGGAATACCTGATTCATGAGATCCATGAATGCTGATGGGGCATTTGTTAACCCGAATGGCATTACCAAGAATTCCTAATGCCCATACCTTGTCCTGAAAGCGTTTTTTGGCATATCAGAATCATTGATCTTCAGCTGATGGTAACCTTATCATAAATATATTTTGGAAAACACTGCGGCACCCTTTAGTTGATCGAACAGGTCATTTATGCGGGGCAAAGGATATTTGTTACGTATTGTTACCTTATTTAGTTGTTCGTGAATCGATACATAATCGTAATGTCCCATCCTTCTTTTTAACAAACAACACACGTGTTCCCCACTGAGATACGCTTGGTCGAATATAACCCTTATCCACCAACTCCTCATGAATCGAAGTTTTCAATTCTTTCTATTCCTTCAGTGCCATCCTATACGGGGCTTTAGATATTGGCGTTGTTCCTTGCATCAGGTCTATGGTGAACTCCACCTCTCTATCACGTGGCAACCCTATTAGCTCCTCTGGGAAGACATCTAAATACTCACATACTCACTGGAATGTCTTGAGCTTCAATTTACTCCTTTGGTGCACAAACTACATATGTAAGATATGTTTGTACAACCTTTCTTCAATAATTTTATATCTTTAATAGGTGATATCATACAAGTAGGTAATATCTTCCTATACCCCTTAACACAACCTCAATGTCGCTTTGGCTTCACAACACAACTTCCTACCTATGACAGTCCATTAAGGCATGATATCTGGATAAGAAATCCATCCCCAAGATAACGTCGAACTCTTGAAGATCTAAGGGAATCAGTTCAGTGTCATTGTCATACAATTAACTTCCACAATACAATTAGTATAAACACTACAAACTTTCAACATATCTCCAATAGGAGTATAAATACACAACTCCTCAGATAAAGGTTCTAACCTCGCAACAATGCTAGCAGCAAATATTTTTGAGATAAAATAATGTGTAGCTCATGGATCTAACAATGCATGTGCAGGTTTATTACGGATAGAAAGTGTACCCGTAACAACTCCTGGTTCATCCTCTACCTCCTGCTGTGTCATTGAGTAAATCTTTCCCCTGTTGTGGGAAATTCGACCTACATTCCTCTTCTACTTAGCACTACTAGTGCCTTCTCCTCTAGCTACCCCAGTATTTTGTTGTTGGTTCACGATCTGACGTGGTTCTCTCGTCCTATCATGCCTTCTTGCATTAGTTGGGGCATTATCTTTTGAAGTGACCGCCTTGCCATGTGATTTGAAACATACATTTTCGCCACTCAAACATCGACCCCAATGATACTTTCCAAAAGTGTTGCCCAAAGGTTTGCTTCTTTGAACTAGCTACTCACTCACTTAGTTGCCTGCATGCGGGAATCCCTTGTTGATCCCATCGAGAAAACTTGATCCCCGCCGCCTCTGTCCTTCCCCACGTCCACTGCATCGGTCCTTGGTGTAGAGCGCCCACCACGATGGGGTTTAAAGCTCCTTTTTCCAGAAACACCTGGAGTGAATCTCCTATTATCTCCTCATTGGAATCGATCTCGTGCTAAACCACGAGAATAAGTGGTATGACCACCACATTCAACTCCTTTTCACATTCTCATCATCTACTAGGCTTCACTCTACCCGTAATGCCGTCTCCACGAGCTTGGATAACTCTCAACCCACTCGTAACTTGTCATCACGTGTGTTCGGTTCTCTGTTCGTAGACCATCCACAAACCTCTTGCATCAATCTATCTCGGTTTCAACAATAGTGCTAGCATACTTTGATAACTCTGTTAACTTCTTCTCATATTCTCTTAAAGTCATCGACCCCTGAACGAGTCCTAGAAACTCGTTCCTCTTCGCATCTCGATATGAGCTCGGATAATACTTATCGTTAGAAGCCTTTTTGAATGGCAATCTTGATGAGACCATCTACATGGACCAGCCCAAAGGGTTCATTGCCCAAGGCCAAGAGCAAAAGGTTTGCCGGCATCATAGGTCCATTTATGGACTTAAACAGGCTTCGAGGTCTTGGACTATAAGATTTGATGAGGCGATCAAATCTTATGGCTTTGATCAAAATGTCGACGAGCCTTGTGTCTACAAGAAAATTGTTGACAAAACTGTCGCATTTTTGGTGTTGTGCGTGGACGATATTCTTCTCATTGGGAATGAGGTAGAATTTCTTACTGACGTTAAGAAGTGGCTAGCTTCGCAATTCCAAATGAAAGATTTGGGAGAAGCTCAGTATGTTCTAGGTATCCAGATAGTCCGGAACTGGAAGAACAGGACGCTAGCCTTGTCTCAAGCGTCTTATATTGACAAGATGTTGTCTAGATATAAGATGCAGAAGTCCAAGAAGGGCTTGCTGCCTTTCGGACATGGGGTTCACTTGTCTAAGGATCAGTCTCCTAAGACTCCTCAAGATGTTGACGATATGAGACGAATTTCATATGTTTTAACTATAGGGAGCCTGATGTATGCCATGTTGTGTACTAGGCCCGACATCTGTTACGTAGTAGGAATTGTCAGTAGATATCAGTCCAATCCAGGATTAGATCACTGGACAGCCGTAAAGGCAATCCTCAAGTATCTTAGGAGAACGAGGAACTACAACTTAGTGTATGGTAGTGGGGATTTGATCCTTACGGGATACACGGATTCTTATTTTCAGACCGATAAGGATTCTAGGAAATCCACTTCGGGGTCACCCTTCATTTTGAATGGAGGAGATGTAGTATGGCGAAGCATGAAGAAGGGATGCATTGCTGATTCCACTATGGAAGCGGAGTATGTTGCGGCTTGTGAAGCTGCAAAGGAAGTTGTTCCAAACATGAACTTGTCGATCACACTTTTTTGTGATAACAGTGGTGCAGTAGCCAACTCAAGTGAGCCTCGGAGTCATAAGAAAGGCAAACACATTGAGCGCAAGTATTATCTGATACGAGAGATTGTGCACCGCGGAGATGTGACGGTCACGCATATAGCGTCGGAGCACAACGTAGCTGATCCATTTACAAAGCCCCTCACGACTAAGGTGTTTGAGGGCCACCTAGAGAGTCTAGGTCTTCGAGAGCTTCCTGACTAGGGCAAGTGGGAGATGTGAAAATGGGTATTCAATGCTCTAGTTTATTGTATTTCTTCGTTGTAACTTATGTACATTTCTGAAATGTATTTTCTCCACTAGCTTAGTCCAAGTGGGAGTTTATTGGGATTTTTGACTAATGCCATTCGGGTTAACTAATGCCCCAGCAGCATTCATGGATCTCATGAATCGGGTATTTCATCCTTACCTTGATCAGTTTGTGATAGTATTTATTGATGACATCTTGGTGTACTTAGAAAGTAGAGAAAAGCATGCAGAACATCTCAGAATAGTGCTACAGACATTACGAGATCGGAAGTTGTATGCTAAATTTAGTAAATGTGAGTTTTGGCTGGAACAGGTTGTGTTTTTGGGAAACGTAGTATCAGCAGCTGGAGTACAAGTGGATCCTCAGAAGACGGAAACTATAGTTAAGTGGGAACAACCAACTTCAATAACGGAAGTCCGTAGTTTTTGGGCCTTGCGCAGATACTATCGACGTTTTGTCGAGGGGTTTTCAAGATAGCTCTTCCATTAACCCGACTTGACAAAGAAGAATACGAAGTTCGAGTGGAATGAAAAGTGTGGAAAAAGTTTTCAAGAGTTAAAGAACAAACTTGTCATAGCACCGGTACTAACTCTACCCACCACGGGAAACGAGTTTGAGGTTTACTGTGATGCCTCACATTAGGGCCTTGGTTGTGTACTTATGCAGGATGGGAAAGTGATTGCTTATGCCTCAAGACAGTTAAAAAAACATGAATGTAATTATCCTACTCATGATTTGGAGCTCGCAACAGTTGTGTTAGCTTTAAAAATTTGGAGGCATTATCTGTTTGGTGAGAAGTGTTGTATTTACACAGATCATAAAAGTTTAATGTCACACCCTGTAAACCCGAGATCTTTCTCTAGAACTTCCTTTTTATCAAACAACAAAAAGAAAGAAGAAATGAATGCTTAAAACTTGGTTTTCCTTGTTTTAAAAAGAAAAGTAATGAAGTCAAAGGCAAAAGGAAAACAAGGAAGAAAAAGTTTAAACCATTTTGGTTTGGTTTGCTTTTAAACACAAAAGAAGAAAAGGAAATGAAACAAATGTTTTATATTAATTTATTTTGGTTTTGTTAAGAAAAGAAAAGAAAAGAAAAGAAAAGAAAGAAAGAAGATAAAGGAAAGAAAAGAAAAGGAAAAAAGAAATAGAAAATGAAAAAGCAAAAGTGCAAAAAGACAAACTCTTCCACCGTTTGACTTTTTTTAAAAAGGGTTTTTCTCCATTTTCTTCTCTTTCATCACAATCTAAGGCTGAAGCTTCGTGGTTGAAGGAGAAAGGAAGAAGAAGGAGGCCATTTTTGGTTATTTTGGGCTGGAGTTTCAGAAGGAAAGAGGAAAACTCAAGGGAATTCATTTTTACAGCAAGAAAATCAACTCAGACAAGCTCTGATTTTCTGTTCATCTCGAGCTCCACAAGAAGAGGTAAGAGTTGAGCTTTTGTTTCATGCAAGCTAACTCATATTGGAACAAAATTCGTGAAGGAAGCTCGAGCTAATTCTGATGTTAAGTTGCTGTTTTGTTAAGTGGAAGGCAGAAGACAGAAATTTGCTGTCAAATCCGAGAAGTCTCTGATGTTTTGGTTGTTCTGATCTGTATACTTGGAGTTAGAAGCTCTAATTGGTATGGTTCGAACGCTTATTCAATTTCCTACAAGTTTTGTGAAGGAATCGTGAGAAGCAAATGATTGGACGATGTTGTAATCTTCAGGTTAAGTTTCGGGTTGCAGCAGGAAGTGAAAACTGGAACAGCAGCAGAATCATTTTAGGGGTTAAGATACTGAGGTAATTTCTAACCAATACGTTAGGAATCTCATTTTCATGTCTTCATAAAAGTTTTAGAGGGTTCAAAAAGGAAGAGTTTGGTATAAAGTACATTCTTTTTGGATAAGTAATGAAGAAGTTATGGCTGTCTGAAAACAGGGCAGAAAATCTGAAAATGCTGGAATTTTGAAAGTGTGTTTTCTTGCAAGTTTTAAGGTCAAAAATCATGAGCTCGAGGTTCTAATGATTGATTTGGCTTGTTTGATAGGCCAAGAGCAAATAGGTCAAGTTTATAAGCCAAGGTTCCAATTCTAATACGGTGAGTGACTCTATCTTAGAACTATGATTGACCTATGTTTTTCTTCATGAACATAAGTGTTGATAATTACATCTTGATTGAACTAGTTGTGAATGTCTTCATAGAGTTTTCTAACATAAAGTCATGATGGAACCTAAGCATGCTTTGAATTAGTTGTAACTATAAATCCAGGTATGGAAACTAAATTATGAAAGTATGCTTTCCTTTAGAGAATGTTTTATGTAAATCCACTTAGGAACATGTATAAATGACAATGTGGAAATGTCAAGGAATTGTTGTATGTGTTATAAAGACATGATTTCCATGGTACACAAATTATGCCCTTGTTCGGGGTTAACCCCTAATACTGAAGGACATTCGAGAAGGTACTTAGGGGGGAATGAATCATGATATCCCGATACTGAAGGACAATGAGAAGGTATCCGGGAAGTAAATAGTTTTACCTAAATCTTTGAAGGACAATGAGAAGGTATTCGGGTAGTAATTGGTTTTACCTTAATCTTTGAAGGACATAGAGAAGGTATTTGGGAAAACCAAACGACCAAAGGCATTCCACGTTCACGTGAGAGAGAGAGTGGTACGAACCTTATTGGTATAAATGTAACTCTACCACCTCTATGGTTTAATGTGGTATCATATCATGTGTTTTATTGTTATGAGTTTCTATTTTATTGATCTATCAACCCTCGATATGTTAGTACATTTGAGTTTTGTGCTATGCACAAGTGATGACTTAAACACAGTAAATTGGAAGCATGATTTGTTTATGTTTACAAGCAGGATGTTAAGCTATTTTGTACTTATAATCTGCCATTATTATGATTCACCTGTGAGCTTATAATGTTTTAAAGATAGACACTCACGGAGCTTTTTAGCTCATTCTTTCAATATTTTCAAACATTTTGAGGGTAGAGATCGAGCTCCTTTTACGACATCCCGCCATAGTCTGTTTGGAAGTTTCATAAGTTGTTAGTTTGTGCACGTGGTGGTGGTGTTGTATAGCAAGTCGTTATGTAGTTATAGAAGTTTTGTACATTAGTGGTTGTATAAACATTGAGTTGTCTTGTGTTGTTTTGATGCACTTGACTTTTAGTTTCCAAGAGAGACTTATGAAGGGTTTCTCCTTGTGTATGTTTAATAGTTGTCTAGTTTTCGCTATGTTATGTTAAAATGTTCCATATGCGAACATAGTATGTTATCAGAGTCTGAGGTCAACAGTATTGTAAAGAGATAAACAATGTCTGCTTGGCTTCACGCGCCTTTCGAGCCTAGTTTTGGGTAGTTCGGAAGGGGTGTGACACACCCCCTTCCGAACTACCGCTAACTTAGCCGTGAGACGGCGTGAAGCCAGCAGCAGACATCGTTCACCTCTCTACGATACTGTGTTGACCTGCTTTTTTCTGTGAAAGCATACTAAACTTGTATAAGAAACAACTAAAACACAACACGGCGGAATATTGACAATTACACGTAACCTACGTGAGGGTAACCCTACTTAAGACTCTCTGAAAAGCGAAAGAGATATGAACATCACAACCATAAACATACCCAACTATGGCTTACACACACCACAACCTAATAGGTACACATAAACATAACTTCAAAGTCCTTCTACAATACGTATAGACTTCCTATACATCTCCACCCACGTATAAAGTATCAAACTCAAGCTTCCAGCAGACTATGGCGAGTTATCGTGCACCGGAGCTCGATCCTACCACGAAAAGTGGAAAACACTGAAATAATGAGCTTTGAAGCTCGAGTGAGTGACTTGAGTTTAAAGGAAACTACTAACTCGTAAATCATATCACTGGCCGCCTCTATGAGCATATGCATCCGTAATTAAGCGTTGAAAGTAATCGTGTAATCATAATAGCTTTTCATAAAAACCAGCAAGTATACCGTTAAAATCTCGTAAGGCATGTAAATGATACAAACTCTTTTTTTAAAACATGTCACAGTCTACGTAGTGTAGGGCACACCAGTACACCAACGTTTATTCTACGATGTAGTGGGGCCCGCCCAACACTCCCATCGTCTTTTGTCGTAGTGGGGCACGGCGAACACTCACGACAACGCTGTTGTCATGGAGTACACTCAACGTCGACAACAAAATAAGACCTGTGTGCACACGGTACTATATAGCCTCGGGCTCAATATCTCAGAAGATCACATGAAAACATTTGAACATGCAAGCTTATCTTTTTCTTTCATAAAACTCAAGCTTACTTAGCTTGTTCATAAAACTAGAAATCTTTAAAACATACTTGCTACTACATGCTTGCTTGAAATCATAACATTTCCATAAGTTTTGGCAATCATTAGAGATATGCTCATGTATAAATTCCTTCAAGACATTTAGGCTCAACGAGCACTTGAAATCATTTCTTAGAAAATATGAATACTCATAAACATGTGTTTCAAGGAAAACATTAAGCATTCAAACCATTTCGTTTTAGTAAAACCTTGCATTTTCATAAGCATAATACAAGCCTATAACCATTTTCAAGGTTCGTTTTGTCACTCACAGTGTTAGAACTAGAGTCTTGACCTGTACACTCGACCTTTTGTTCTTGGCCCATCAAACAAACCAAAACCATGTTTTAGAACCTCGAGCTCATGGTTTTAACCTTAAAACTACAAGAAAATACTCCAACAGAAATTCCAGCATTTAACAGATTTTATGCCCTGTATTCAGATACTCATAACTTCTTCATTACTAAGCCAAAAAGGATGTACTTTATACCAAATTCTTCTTTTTGAACCCTCTAAAAATCATGTGAAGACATGAAATTGAAATTCCCAATAGATTGGTTCAGAAATACCTCGAAAGCGTCTTTCCCAGGAACTAACTTCTGCTATTCCAGATTCGATTTTCTGCTGCAACCCAAAACTTGACCTGCTATTTATAACATCTTCCAATCATTTTCTATTCACGATTTCTTCATGAACGTTGTAGGAAATTCAATAAGCTTTCCAACCATACCTAATAGAGCTTCTAATTCAAACTCTACAGATCAGTACAACCAAAACACCAGAGACTTCTCGGATTTGACAGCAAATTCTGTGTTCTGTCTTCCTCTTTACAAACCAGTAGCTTAACATCCGAATTTGCTCGAGCTTCCTTCACGAAGTTTGTTCCAATATGAGTTAACTTTCACGAAACAAAATTTCAACTCTTACCTCTTTATGTGGAGCTCGAGATGAACAAAATAGCAGAACATGGCAGAGTGATTACCTTGCTGTTATACTAATTGCTTGAGTTCTCTCCCTCTCTTCTGCAAATCCAGCTCCAAAACCACCTTCTTCTTCTTCCTTTAAGCTTCTCCCACGAACCCTCAGCTCCTCTTTGAAGAAAATGAGAAGAAATTCGATGGTACATGGTTGTTTAAAAAGAAAAACCTAGGTGGGGTCCCACCTTCCACTTTCTTTCTTTTTTTTTTTCCTTTTCCTTTTCTTTTCTTTTCTTTTCATTTCTTTTCATTTCTTTTCATTCCTAAACAAAACACAATATTATAACCCTTCCTTTCATTTTCTCTCTTCATTAATCTTAGAGCAAACCAAACCAAAATGGTTTAAGGTTTTCCTTCCTTGTTTTCCTTTTATCTTTCACTTCATTTCTTTTCTTTTTGAAACAAGGAAAACCAAGTTTTAAGCATTCATTTCTTCTTTTCTTTTGTTGTTTGATAATAAGGAGGTTCCAAAGAAAGATCTCGGGTTTACAACTTACCTCCCCTTAAGAAATTTCGTCCTCGAAATTTAGTAGTCCTTAGGTGAAAATCATCGGATACTTCCTCCTCATTAGTCTTCTAACTCTCAGGTTACCTCCTCCACTCCGTGATGTCTCCAACGAACCTTCACGAGTGGGATCGTCTTGTTTCTTATAACTTGTTCTTTTTTGTCGAGAATTTGAACTGCATCCTCTGCGTAACTCATGTCTTTTTCAGCTCAACGGGTTGTGCTTGTAGCACATGTGTCAGATCTGGAATATACTTTCTCAACATGGACACATGAAAAACATCATGTACTCGAGATAGTAACTAATCTCTTTTCATACTCTTTTCAAATTCATAGGAAGTGTCAAAATAAGTGTTGTAACTAATCTCTTTTCAGCTCTTGAAAACTCTGTTCACACTTATCTGACCATTCAAACTTAGCATTCTTCTTTGTCAAAGCTGTTAAGGGTAATGCTATTCGTGAGAAATCCTCAACAAACCGCTTGTAGTGTCCTGTCAAGCCTAGGAAACTACGTACCTGCTGCGTACTAAGCTGGTCTCTCCCAATTGACTACATCTTTAACTTTATTTGGATCCATACTAACACCATTTCTTTGAGGCAACATGCCCCAAAAAACACTACTGGTTCAACCAAAACTCACATTTGGTGAATTTAGCGTACAACTGTTTATCTCGTAGTGTTTGCAGGACAATACTCATGTGTTCCTCGTGAGGCTTTTCTGTCAATCGAGTAAACTAGTATATCATCAATAATCACTATTACAAAGTTATCCAAATTTGGTGGAAAAACACGCCTATGGGGTTCATGAAAAGCGCTAGTGCATTGTTAAACCGAATGGCATTACTAAACACTCATAATGCTCGTACTCATCATTATGAATAGTATCTTAGGAATGTCGATTTTCTCGACCTTTAAGCGATGATATCCACGATCTTAAATTAATCTTACAAAACATCGGTGCACCTCTTAACTGGTCAAACAAGTCATCTATTCAGGGTAAAGGATACTTATTACGTATCGTGACTTTGTTTAACTATCTATAATCAATGCATAAACTACGGGTACCATCTTTCTTTTTCATAGATAACACTGGAGCTCTCCAAGGCGATACACTAGGTCTGATGTATCCCTTATCAACTAGTCCTTATAACTGCATCTTTAGCTCCCTGATCTCACTTAGAGCCATTCTATACGGCGCTTGCGATATAGATGTTATTCATGGTAACAGTTCAATGGTGAACTCAACTTGCCTATCAGGTGGCAATCCTGATAGATCTGCTAGAAAAACAACAAGAAAATTTATTCACAACAAGAACATTTTCTTGATTTAGCTTTTCTTCCTGCACCTCAACTACATGTGCAAGAAACGTCGTGCAACCTTTCCTCAATAACTTTTAAGCTTTTAATGCTGAAATCAAACTCGTAGGGATAATCTTTCTTTCATCCCATAAAACCACTTGACTAATCTGGTTGGTTTTTGAAAACAACTTCCTCTATATGGCAATCTCTGGAAGCATAATGAGTAAATATGAAATCCATCCTTAAGATTGCATCTCACACCTGCAAGTCTAGTGGAAGAGGATCCACTAACATAATCAGACCTTCTACAAAGATCTCACAGTCCCGCAACACTGCATTGACTAGTAACACATCACGAACTAGAGTGTATATAACTAACCTTTTACATAAAGGTTCTAGCTTCCCATTCAACTTAGTCAAGAACATACTAAAAACAAAGAAATGTGTAGCACCTCGTTCTATTAAAACAGGTGCAGGTGCCTTTCAAATAGTAATCGTACCAGTAATCATATCTGGTGCATCCTCACCTTCTTGCTGAGTCAAAACCTAGACGTTTTCGTGTTGTCTAAGCCTCCCTACAACTCTCTTTAGTCTAACACCACTGGTGCCCTCTCTTGCAGCTACTGAAACTCTCGGCTGCTCAACTAACTGGGACTCAACTCCCTAGTCCCTCTGTGCGGCTGTCCATAACTATGGACAATCCCTCTTGACATGTCACTCGTTGTCGACTTTGGTAGCATGTACCAACACTCACAAGACAATGACCTTAATGATTCTTGCAATGAGATCACACATGGAGTTTTCCTTGCTATCACGGCAATAGACTCTTGCCTCTCCCGCAACTTCACGCCGCCAATCAACAAACTAACTAGGTCCTCTTAAACTCTGCCTCTGATAGGCACTACCCACAAACATCTGCCTCGATGCCTGGCTACTTGGCTACTTGCTTGCTCCTTAAAGACATATTGACTTGGAAACATTTACTCCAAGTATGAATCTCATTGCTCCACGACCTTGAAAGCGCTTGTTATCGAAGCCTCCACAACTAGGCTTCACTACTGACTGCGCCTCTGCTAAACTCTGCTCAACATGTAGAGCAGTCTCTACCAGCTGGGAGAAATCAATCCACTTAGCAATGGCTGTAACTGGGGTACGTATCTCAAGTCGTAACCCTCTTACAAATCTTCGACACCTGTCACTCTCATATGCCACAATCACATCAACATACCGCGAAAACTCGGTATATCTTCTCTCATGCTCAGCCACTGAAAATGATCCCTGCAATTCATCCCTCTTTGCCTCTCGGTACGTGCTAGGGTAATATTTATTTTCAAATATATACGAAAGTTTGCGGTGTGAAGTACGTGCATCACTACAACTGGCTAACTTAACATTTCGCTCCTCAGAGCAATTCATCACATCAAAACATTTATCAAGCTTATTCAGCCAAACCTCTTTTAGGTGAAGTACGTGCATCACTACATGGATCTTTGGAACCCTCAAACACTATGGCTCCTAATTCTTTTAGGTGATCTATTCTATATGTCTTATCTGGATTACTTAGCCCTTCTCCCTATGGCTTACCTACCTCCTGTGAGGAATTAGCATGCTGCTTAATTCTGGCCCCTATATGAACTCTTGGGGCACTAGATCTCCACTGGGATTGATCTTGGGTAGGATCCTGCGTCCAAATCCGATCTTGCCTCGCATCAATGCGCTAGTGCACGTGGTGGCATGACTTCTATAACATATCAACATACTAGACATGTAATGAGTACTCAACTCAAATGCACAATTCTAGACTTGTGTTCACATTCTAGTCCTGACTAGACTTACTCTTGTCCTTACTTGGACCATGCTCTGCTAGTTCTATTGAACTAACTCAATAACTTGCTATTTACTTTTAAGTTTCTTCTAGAGCTAACTTGCTTTGTCTTATTCCCATGGAGCTAAGCGCTCGATACCAAGTTGTCACACCCCTTCCGAACTACCTGCTAACTTAGCCCAGCAGACGGCGTGAAGCCAACAAATATCGTTCACCTCTCTACGATAATGTTGACCCTATTTTTCCTGTGAAAGCATACTAAACTTGTATAAGAAACAACTAAAACACAACACAGCGGAATATTGACAATTACGTAACCTACGTAAGGGGTAACCCTACTTAAGACTCTCTGGAAAACTGAAAGAGATATGAACATCACAACCATAAACATACCCAACTATGGCTTACACAGCCACAACCTAGAATGTACACATAAACATAACTTCAAAGTCCTTCTACAATACGTATAGACTTCCTATACATCTCCACCAACGTATAAAGTATCAAACTCAAGCTTCCAGTGATTATGGCGGGAGTTATCGAGCACCGGAGCTCGATCCCACGAAAAGTGGGAAAACACTGAAATAATGAGCTTTGAAGCTCAGTGAGTGACTTGAGTTTAAAGGAAACTACTAAGTCGTAAATCATATCACCTGGCCATCTATGAGCATATGCATCTGTAATTAAGCGTTGAAAGTAATCGAGTAATCATAATAGCTTTTCATGAAAACCAGCAAGTATACCGTTAAAATCTCGTAAGGCATGTAAATGATACAAACTCTTTTTTTAAAACATGTAACAATCTACGTTGTGTAGGGCACGCCCAGTACACCAACGTTTATTCGACGATGTAGTGGGGCCCGCCCAACACTCCCATCGTCTTTGTAAGTAGGGCACGCCAAAGACTCACGGCAGTAATGCTGTTGTCACGGAGTACACTCAACGTCGACAACAGAATAAGACATGTGTGCACACGGTACTATATAGCCTCGGGCTCAATATCTCAGAAGATCACATGAAAACATTTGAACATGTCAGCTTATCTTTTTCTTTCATAAAACTCAAGCTTACTTAGCTTGTTCATAAAACTAGAAATCTTTAAAACATACTTGCTACTACATGCTTGCTTGAAATCACAACATTTCCATAAGTTTTGGCAATCATTAAAGATATGCTCATGTATAAATTCCTTCAAGACATTTAGGCTCACAACGAGCACTTGAAATCATTTCTTAGAAAATATGAATACTCATAAACATGTGTTTCAAGGAAAACATTAAGCATTCAAACCATTTCGTTTTAGTAAAACCTTGCATTTTCATAAGCATAATACAAGCCTATAACCATTTTCAAGGTTCGTTTTGTCACTCACAGTGTTAGAACTAGAGTCTTGACCCGTACACTCGACCTTTTTGTTCTTGGTGTCACACCCCCTCCCGAACTACCTGCTAACTCAGCTCGAAAGGCAGCGTGAAGCCAACAGACATTGTTCATCTCTTAACAATACCTGTTGACCCTGATTCACCTGATAAACATACTATGTTCCAAAATGGAACACTTAAACATGACATAGCGGAAACTGGACAACTATTAAACATATACAAGGAGAAACCATTCACAAGTCTCTCTTGGAAACTAAAAGTCTAGTGCATCAGAAACAACACAAGACAACCAGTGTTTATACAACCTCTAATGTACAAACAACTATAACACCAAAGTCCTCTCAAAATAATTTACAAACATAGAGACTTGCTAGACAAAACCAGCCACGTACAAAGTATTTAACTTATGAAGCTTCAGCAGACTATGGCGATAACTCGGGTGCGGAAGCTCGATCTCTACGAAAAGTTTGAAAACATAGAAAGAATGAGCTATGAAGCTCGGTGAGTGAGCTGCGTTTAATATCTCGTAACTTGTAAAACATGTGACACGAAAACTACGAGCATATGCATTTGTATTCAAGCATTGAAAGTAAACGTAGAATCATAATAGACTTTCAGAAAACCAACAAGTATATCATCAAAATCTCGTAAGGCATGTAAATGAAATAAACTCTTTTGAAAAATATTTCACAATCCACGTTGTGTAGGGCACGCCCAGTACAACCAACGTTTACTCTACGATGTAGTGGGGCCTGCCCAGCACTTCCATCGTCTTTGTCGTGAGTGGGGCTCGCCCAACACTCACTCACGATATTGTTGTCACGAGTACACTCAACGTCGACAACGAGAATAACAAGATGTGCACACGGTACCATAAAGCCTCGGGCTAAATATCTCGAGAAAATCACATTAAACATTTGAACATGCTCGCTTATCTTTTCTTTCATAAAACTCAAGATTACTCAGCTTGTTCATAAAACTGAAAATCTTTAAAACATACTTGCTAGTACATGCTTGCTTGAAATCATAACATTACCATAAATTTTGCAACCATTGGACATATGCTCATGTATAAACTTTATAAAGACTTTTAGGGTCACAATGAACACTTGACACATTTCTAGGAAAACATGAATAGTCATAAACATGTACTCAAAAGAAAGCATAATGCATTGAAAACTTTATTCTAGCAAAACTTGCATTTCTTGAACATAATTCAAACATATATACACTTTTGAAGTTCCTTTTTATCACTCACGATTGCTTGAACTAGAATCTTAGCCCGTACACTCGACCTATTTGCTCTTGGCACATCAAACAAACCAAATTCATGTATTAGAACCTCGAGCTCATGGTTTTTAACCCTAAAACTACAAGAAAACACACTTTCAAAAATTCCGGCATTTTGATTTTTACGCCTTTTTTTTGATGACCATAACTTCTTCATTACTTATAAAAAAAGAATGTACTTTATACGAAACTCTTCCTTTTTGAACCCTATAAATCTCTTATGAAGACATGAAAATGAGATTCCTAACGTATTGGCTAGAAATTACCTCAGTAGCTTAACCCCTAAAATGATTCTGCTGCTGTTCCAGATTTCACTTCCTGCTGCAACCCGAAATTTAACCTGAAGATTACAACATCTTCCAATCATTTTCTTCTCACGATTCCTTCACGAAACTTGTAGGAAATTGAATAAGCCTTCGAACCATACCAATTAGAGCTTCTAACTCCAAGTATACAGATCAGAACAACCAAAACATCAGAGACCTCTCGGATTTGATAGCAAATTTCTGTCTTCTGCCTTCCTCTTAACAAAACAGCAACTTAACATCAGAATTGGCTCGAGCTTACTTCACGAAGTTTGTTCCAATATGAGTTTACGTTCATGAAAAAAAAGCTCAACTCTTACCTCTTCTTGTGGAGCTCGAGATGAACAGAAAATCGAGCTTATGCGAGTTGATTTCCTTCTTTGTAATAATGAATTCCCTTGAGTTTTCCTCTTTCCTTCTGCAACTCCAGCCCAAAATCACCAAAAATGGCCTCCTTCTTCTTCCTTTCTCCTTCAACCACGAAGCTTCAGCCTTAGATTGTGATGTAAGAGAAGAAAATGGAGAGAAACCCTTTTTAAAACAAAACAATCGGTGGAAAGATAATGTTTTGTCTTTTTGCACTTTTGTTTTCTTTTAATTTTCCATTTCTTTTTCCTTTTCTTTTCTTTCCTTTATCTTCTTTCTTTCTTTTGTTTTCTTTTCTTTTCTTTTCTTTTCTTAGCAAAACCAAAATAACTTAACAAATAAAACATTTGTTTCATTTCCTTTTCTTCTTTTGTCCTTAAAAAAGCAAACCAAACCAAAATGGTTTAAACTTTCTTTCCTTGTTTTCCTTTTGTCTTTCCCTTCATTTCTTTTCTTTTTCAAACATGGGAAACCAAGTATTAAACATTCATTTCTTCTTTCTTTTTGTTGTTTGATAATAAGGAAGTTCCAAAGAGATCGGGTTTACAACTTACCTCCCCCTTAAGAAATTTCGTCCTCGAAATTGAGTAGTCTTTAAGTGAAAATCATTGGGTACTTCCTCCTCATTAGCTCCTCTAACTCCCAGGTTGCCTCCTCCACTCCGTGATGTCTCCAACGAACCTTCACGAGTGGGATGGTCTTGTTCCTTAAAACTTGTTCTTTCTGTCGAGGATTTGAATTTGCATCCTCAACGTAACTCATGTCTTCTTTCTTTCAACTGGTTGTGCTTGCAACCCATGTGTCGGATCTGGGATATACTTCCTCAACATGGACACATGAAATACATCATGTACTCGAGATAGTTCTGCTGGCAACTTCAGTCTGTAGGCTGCTGGCCCAACTCGTCTCGTTACTAGATAAGGACCAATATATCTAGGGCTTAGTTTTACCCTTCTTACCAAAACGAAGGACACCTCTCCATGGAGATAACTTCAAGAAAACTTGATATCCAACCTGGAATTCTAAGTCCTTTCGTCGCTTATCGGCATATATCTTCTGACGGTCTTGTGCTACCTTCAAATTTTCTCTAATTACCTTAATATTGTTTGTAGTAACTTGTACCAACTCGGAGGCCGATAAGCTTCCGCTCTCTCGCCGTTCCAACATATCGGCGTTCTACATGGTCTTCCATACAGAGCCTCAAATGGTGCCATACCAATACTGATTAGTAGTTATTGTTATTGTAAGCAAATTCCATAAGCGATAGGTGAGTATCCCAACTCCCTTTAAAATGAAGGACACATCTTTGTCAACATGTCCTCTAAGGTCTGGATGGTCTCTCTCGATCGCCCATCTGTACGAGGATGGGCATTTGTACTAAAATTCAACTTTGTTCCCATAGCCTACACATAAACTAGACCAAAACTTAGAAGTAAATCTTGGATCTCTATACGAAACGATAGACAACGGCACTCGTATTGACTCACAATTTTATCGACGTATAGCTTAGCAAGGTGATCAAGCGTGAGACGTCGCTTTAATCGGTATAAATTGTCTTTGTTTTAGTGAGTCTATCCACTATTACCCAAATACCATCATGCCCACTTGAAGTCACGTCGTAATCCAAACAGAAAATCCATAGTGATATGCTCCCACTTCCACTCCGGCACTGGCAGTGGGTTAAGGAGTCCTCCTGGCCTCTGTCTAACTGGTTTAACCTGTTGGCAGATAAAACATCTATCAACATAATCAGCTATCTCTCGTTTCATCCCAGGCCACCAATACGTTCCCTTCAAAGTTTTGTACATCTTGGTGCTTCACGGATGCATAGCGTAAGTTTGATCGTGAGCTTCCTCTAGAATAGCATCTTTAAGTTCACTAAAATTGGAACACATAGTCTTCCTTGCCTTTCTATGGCCCCGTAAGATCTCATCTTAAACTCGCCTTACGGGCCTTGTTTGGACTTTCCAAACATTTTCTCGCAAGTTACTATCTCTCTGGTTGTCTTCTCGCAACCTCTGCTCACAGTGAAGACTGACTGAAGGCCGAGCTAAAGACTCCTGAACTCTCTGCATTCACAACTGCCTTAGAATCCCTTAGAGTTCTTAAAAATGTTGCTCGAATACCACACAAAGCATCCCTAGGAAGTCTTGACTTCCTGCTCAAAGCATCTGCTACCACATTCGCCTTCCCTGGATGGTATTATATAGTACAATCATAATCTTTAATCAGTTCTAACCATCTTCTCTGTCTCATATTCAACTCCCTCTGATCAAAGATATACTTCAGACTCTTATGATCCGTGTAGATGTGACACCTTTCACCAAACAAGTAATGTCTTCAGATCTTCAGTGCTAAAACAACTGCTGCTAGCTCGAGATCATGGGTAGGGTAATTACATTCATGCTTTTTCATTTGTCTTGATGCATAAGCTATTACTTTTCCTTCTTGCATCAGAACACATCCCAAACCTTGTCTCGAGGCATCACAGTAAATCACATACTCTTTTCCCGTTACAGGAAGTGTCAGAATAGGTGCTGTAACTAATCTCTTTTTCAGCTCCTGAAAACTCTGTTACACTTATCTGACCACTCAAACTTAGCATTCTTTCTTGTCAAAGCTGTTAAGGGTAATGCTAATCGTGAGAAATCCTCAACAAATCGCCTGTAGTATCCTGCCAAGCCTAGGAAACTACGTACCTCTGTCGCCTTGTTTGGTCTCTCCAGTTGACTACTGACTTTAACTTTATTTGGATCCACACTAACACCATTTCTTTGAGACAACATGCCCCAAAAACACTACGATTCAACCAAAACTCACATTTGGTGAATTTAGCGCATAAATCTGTTTATCTCGTAGTGTTTGCAGAATAATCCTCAAATGTTCCTCATGAGCTTTCCTGTCAACTGAGTAAACTAGTATATCATCAATAAATACTATCACGAACTGATCCAAATACTGGTGGAATATCCTGTTCATGAGGTCCATGAAAGCTCTTTGGTGCATTCGTCAAACCGAAGCGGCATTACTAGAAACTCATAATGCCCGTGCACAGTTACGAATGTTGTCTTAGGAATATCTGATTCCCTTACCTTTAACTGATGGTATCCTGATCTCAAATCAATCTTAGAAAACACTGATGCTCCTCGTAACTGGTCAAAGAAGTCATCAATTCGGGGTAAAGGATACTTGTTACGTATCGTGACTTTGTTCAACTGTCTGTAATCAATGCATAACCTAAGGGTACCATCTTTCTTCTTTACAAATAACACTGGAGCTCCCCAGGGTGATACACTAGGTCTGATGTATCCCTTATCAACTAGTTCTTGTAATTGCATCTTCAGCTCTTTGAGCTCACTTGGAGCCATTCTATACGGCGCATGCGAAATAGGTGCCGTTCCTGGTAACAATTCAATAGTGAACTCTACTTCCCTATCGGTGTGGCAACCACGACGGATCTCTTTGGAAAAACATCTAGAAATTCGTTCACAACAAGAACATCTTCTGGTTTTAACTTTTCTTCCTGCACCTCCATTACGTGAGCAAGAAACGTCGTGCATCCTTTTCTCAACAACTTCTGAGCTTTGAATGCTGAAATCAAACTCGTAGAAATAATCTTCTTTTCACCCCTGAAAACCACTTGACCAACCCCGGTTTTCTAAAACAACTTCCTTTTATGGCAATCCATGGAAGCATAATGAGTGAATAAGAAATCCATCCCTAAGATTGCATCTAACATCTGCAACTCTAGTGGAAGAAGATCCACTAACATATTGAGACCTTCTACTAAGACCTCACAATCTCGCAACACTGAATTGACTAGTAAAGCATCACCAACTGGAGTGTATATAACTAACTCCTCAAATAAAGGCTCTAGCTTCCTACTAAGCTTAGTTAGGAATATACTGGAAACAAAGGAATGCGTAGCACCTGGATGTATCAAAACACATGCAGGTACATTACAAATAGAAATCGTACCAGTAATCACATCTGGTGCATCCTCTGCTTCCTGCTGAGTCATAGCGTAGACCTTTCCCTGTTGCCTAGGTCTCCCTACAACTCCCATTTGTTTTGCACCACCGGTGCCCTCTCCTGCAGCTACTGGAACTCTCGGCTGCTCAACTGTCTGCGACCCAACTCCCTGGTCCCTCTGTGCGGCTGCTCTAAGCTGTGGACAATCCCTCTTGAAATGCCCTGGCTGCCCACACTGGTAACACACACCGACACCAACAAGACATTGGCCTCGATGATTCTTGCCACAATTTGCACATGGAGTTCTCCTTGCTTTGCGCGGCAATGAACTCTGCATTGTCTGTGGTCTTGTTGTGGATCTGGCAGATTGACTAGGTGCTCTTTGACTCTGCCTCTGATAGGCACCACTAACATTCATCTGCCTCGACATCTGGCCGCCAACTCGATTCTTAAAGTCCTGACGACTTGAAACATTCACCCCAGGTGTGAATCTTCGTTGTTCGCGACCCCGAAAACTACTCGTCGTTGAAGGCCCACGAGTTGGCTCTACCACTGACTGCGCCTCTGCTATACTCTGCTCAACTCGTAGAGCAGTCTCTACCAGCTGTGAGAAGTCAGTCCACTTAGCAATGGCTGTGACTGGGGTACGTATTTCATGACGCAATCCCCTTTCAAATCGTCGACACCTGACACTCTCAGATGCAACAATAACATCAGCATACCGTGATAGCTCGGTATACCTTCTCTCGTACTCAGCTACTGATAGTGACCGTTGCTTTAATTCTAAAGATTCATCTCTCTTCGCTTCGCGGTAAGTGCCAGGGTAATATTTATCTTCAAATATTCCTCTGAAAGTTTGCCAGTCTAAAGTGCGTGCATCACTCCGTCTGGCTAAAATTGACTTCCACCATCCCTCTGCTTCTTTTTTTCTAGCGCGGGAATGTGGCTAGCTTGACTTTACGCTCTTGAGGCGACTCATCACATCAAAACATTTCTCAAGTTTATTCACCACACCTCGGCGTCATTTGGATCTGTGGAACCTCAAACACTTTGTGGCTCCCAATTTCTTGAGGCGTTCTATTCCATACGCCTTTTTGGATCACTTGGCCTGCTCTCTCGGCCCGCCTACCTCACCTGTGAGGAAATGGCATCTTCGCGATCTCTGGCCTCAGTTTGGACTCTCGGGGCACTAGATCCCCTCTCAGATTGGCCTTGGGTAGGATCTGCGCCCCGCCTACGATCTACGCTCAATGCTGTCGCTAGTACGTGGTGGCATGACTCCTATAACATATCAACATATAAGACATACTATGGATACTTAACTCAAATACACAATACTAAACTTTTATTCATATTTTAGCCTAAGCTGGACTTGTTCTTATCCTTACTTGAACCATACTCTACTAGTTCGATCCGAACTAACTCAATAACTTACTATGACTTTCACTTAATTCTCAGAGCTAACTTGCCTGTCTCATTCCCATGGAGCTAATCGCTCACGATACCAAGTTGTCACACCCCTCTCGAACGAACTACCGCTAACTTTCATTTCGAAGGCGGTGTGAAGCCAACAAACATTGTTCATCTCTTAACAATACCATTGACCACTCGATTCACACTGATAAACATACTATGTTGAAAATGGAACACTTAAACATGACATAATGAAAGCTGGACAACTATTAAACATATACAAGGAGAAACCATTCACAAGTCTCTCTTGGAAACTAAAAGTCTAGTGCATCGAAACAACACAAGACAAACAAAGTGTTTATACAACCTCTAATGTACAAACAACTATAACACCAAAGTCCTCTCAAAATAATTTACAAACATAGAGACTTGCTAGACAAAACCGACCACGTACAAAGTATTTAACTTATGAAGCTTCAATGCAGACTATGGAAGAACTTTCGGTGCGGGAGCTCGATCTCTACGAAAAGTTTGAAAACATAGAAAGAATGAGCTATGAAGCTCGGTGAGTGATGCTGCGTTTAATATCTCGTAACTTGTAAAACATGTGACCTGAAAACTATGAGCATATGCATTTGTATTCAAGCATTGCAAGTAAACGTAGAATCATAATAGACTTTCAGAAAACCAACAAGTATATCATCAAAATCTCGTAAGGCGTGTAAATGAAATAAACTCTTTTGAAAAACATTACACAATCCACGTTGTGTAGGGCACGCCCAGTACAACCAACGTTTACTCTACGATGTAGTGGGGCACTCCCATCGTCTTTGTCGTAGTGGGGCCCGCCCAGACTCACGACAGCAATTGTTGTCATGGAGTACACTCAACGTCGACAATGAGAATAAGACACCTGTGCACACGGTACCATAAAGCCTCGGGCTAAATATCTTAGAAAATCACATGAAACATTTGAATATGCCTGCTTATCTTTTCTTTCATAAAACTCAAGCTTACTCAGCTTGTTCATAAAACTGGAAATCTTTAAAACATACTTGCTAGTACATGCTTGCTTGAAATCATAACATTACCATAAATTTTGCAACCATTGGACATATGCTCATGTATAAACTTTATAGAGACTTTTAGGGTCACAATGAACACTTGACACATTTTTAGGAAAACATGAATAGTCATAAACATGTACTCAAAAGAAAGCATAATGCATTGAAAACTTTATTCTAGCAAAACTTGCATTTCTTGAACATAATTCAAACATATATACACTTTTGAAGTTCCTTTTTATCACTCACAGTGCTTGAACTAGAATCTTAGCCCGTACACTCGACCTATTTGCTCTTGGCCTGTCAAACAAACCAAATTCATGTATTAGAACCTCGAGCACATGGTTTTTAACCCTAAAACTACAAGAAAACACACTTTCAAAAATTCCAGCATTTTCAGATTTTCTGCCCTATTTTCAGACAGCCATAACTTCTTCATTATTTATCCAAAAAGAATGTACTTTATACCAAACTCTTCCTTTTTGAACCCTCTAAAACTCTTATGAAGACATAAAAATGAGATTCCTAACGTATTAGCTAGAAATTACCTCAGGAGCTTAACCCCTAAAATGATTCTGCTGCTGTTCCAGATTTCACTTCCTGCTGCAACCCGAAACGTAACCTGAAGATTACAACATCTTCCAATCATTTTCTTCTCACGATTCCTTCACGAAACGTGTAGGAAATTAAATAAGCTTTCGAACCATACCAATTAGAGCTTCTAACTCAAAGTATACAGATCAGAACAACCAAAACCTCAGAGACCTCTCGGATTTGACAGCAAATTTCTGTCTTCTGCCTTCCTCTTAACAAAACAGCAACTTAACATCAGAATTGCCTCGAGCTTCCTTCACGAATTTTGTTCCAATATGAGTTAACTTTCATGAAACAAAAGCTCAACTCTTACCTCTTCTTGTGGAGCTCGAGATGAACAGAAAATCAGAGCTTGTCTGAGTTGATTTCCTTGCTGTAATAATGAATTCCCTTGAGTTTTCCTCTTTCCTTCTGCAACTCCAACCCAAAATCACCAAAAATGGCCTCCTTCTTCCTTTCTCCTTCAACCACGAAGCTTCAGCCTTAGATTGTGATGAAAGAGAAGAAAATGGAGAGAAACCCTTTTTAAAACAAAACAATCGGTGGAAAGATAATGTTTTGTCTTTTTGCACTTTTGTTTTCTTTTCATTTTCCATTTCTTTTTCCTTTTCTTTTCTTTCCTTTATCTTATTTCTTTCTTTTCTTTTCTTTTCTTTTATTTTCTTTTCTTAGCAAAACCAAAATAACTTAACAAATAAAACATTTGTTTCATTTCCTTTTCTTCTTTTGTCCTTAAAAGCAAACCAAACCAAAATGGTTTAAACTTTCTTTCCTTGTTTTCCTTTTGTCTTTCCCTTCATTTCTTTTCCTTTTTAAAACATGGGAAACCAAGTTTTAAACCTTCATTTCTTCTTTCTTTTTGTTGTTTGATAATAAGGAAGTTCCAAAGAGATCGGGTTTACACTTGGCCTGTCAAACAAACCAAAACCATGTTTTAGAACCTCGAGCTCATGGTTTTTAACCTTAAAACTACAAGAAAATAGTCCAACAGAAATTCCAGCATTTAACAGATTTTATGCCCTGTATTCAGATACTCATAACTTCTTCATTACTTAGCCAAAAAGGATGTACTTTATACCAAATTCTTCCTTTTTGAACCCTCTAAAAATCATATGAAGACATGAAATTGAAATTCCCAATAGATTGGTTCAGAAATACCTCGAAAACTTATTTCCCAGGAACTAACTTCTGCTTTTCCAGATTCGATTTTCTGCTGCAACTCGAAACTTGACCTGCTATTTAGAACATCTTCCAATCATTTTCTATTCACAATTTCTTCATGCAAGTTGTAGGAAATTCAATAAGCTTACCAACCATACCTAATAGAGCTTCTGATTCCAACTCTACAGACCAGTACAACCAAAACACCAGAGACTTCGCGGATTTGACAGCAAATTCTGTCTTCTGTCTTCCTCTTCACAAACCAGTAGCTTAAGATCCGAATTCTCTCGAGCTTCCTTCACGAATTTTGTTCCAATATGAGTTAACTTTCACGAAACAAAATTTCAACTCTTACCTCTTTCTGTGGAGCTCGAGATGAACAAAATAGCAGAACATGGCAGAGTGATTACCTTGCTGTTATACTAATTGCTTGAGTTCTCTCCCTCTCTTCTGCAAATCCAGCTCCAAAACCACCTTCTTCTTCTTCCTTTAAGCTTCTCCCACGAACCCTCAGCTCCTCTTTCAAGAAAATGAGAAGAAATTCGATGGTACATGGTTGTTTAAAAAGAAAAACCTAGGTGGGGTCCCACCTTCCACTTTCTTTCTTTCTTTTTTTCCTTTTCCTTTTCTTTTCTTTTCTTTTCATTTCTTTTCATTTCTTTTCATTCCTAGACAAAACACAATATTATAACCCTTCCTTTCATTTTCTCTCTTCGTTAATCTTAGAGCAAACCAAACCAAAATGGTTTAAGGTTTTCCTTCCTTGTTTTCCTTTTATCTTTCACTTCATTTCTTTTCTTTTTGAAACAAGGAAAACCAAGTTTTAAGCATTCATTTCTTCTTTTCTTTTGTTGTTTGATAATAAGGAGGTTCCAAAGAAAGATCTCGGGTTTACATTTAAAATACATCTTGGAACAGAAAGAGTTGAATTTGAGACAACGGCGGTGGCTTGAATTGATAAAAGATTATGACTGCACGATGGAATACCACCCAGGGAAGGCTAATGTTGTAGCTGATGCAATCGAGTAGGAAGTCGAAACAACGTAAGGGTTCACTTAATCTTTGTTAGAGTGGCTCATTTGAGGAACTCAAGAGTTCTAATGCAAAAGTGTATGTTGGTGACAAAAGGAACTTGTTAGGTCATTTTAGTGTAAGACCAACCTTAATTAATGATGTTATCACAAGTCAAGCTAAAGACCCTACTGAAGAAATTGATAGAAGAGGTGAACTTGAATCGAGAGAGCGAGATCACGAAGTAAGGCATGATGGGCGTTGATGAAGTATGGTAGATTTTGTGTATCTAAAGATGAAACTTTGAGAAATGCGATACTAGAAGAAGCACATAGTTCAGCCTATGCGATGCATCCAGGAGGTACAAAGATGTATCGGACCTTAAAGAACCATTATTGGTGCCCAGGAATGAAACGAGAAATAGCAGAAGAAACCAGGAGGGTTTCTAAATCCACTCCCAATACCTGAATGGAAGTGGGAGCATGTAACGATGGATTTCTTATTTGGACTTCCCCGTACACCGAGTGGTTATGACGGGATTTTGGTGATAGTAGACAGATTGACTAAGACTGCTCGATTTTTACCCGTCAAGGTAACTTTTACTCTGAATAAACTTGCTAAATTATATGTTGACAGGATTGTAAGCCAATACGGAGCCCCAGTATCTATTGTGTCGGATAGGGATTCGAGATTTACTTCCAAGTTCTGGACGAGTCTCCAAGAGGCCTTGGGAACTAAGTTGCACTTTAGTACAACATTTCATCCACAAACTGATGGTCGATCGAGAAAGAACCATTGAGACCCTCGAAGACATGTTTGAGCATGCATCTTTGCAATATAAAGGAAAAGCTGGGAGACTCACCTATCATTGATGGAGTTTGCATAAAATAATAGTTATCATTCTAGCATCGGAATGGCACTGCATTTAAGCATTATATGGAAGAAAATGTAGAACCCCTATTAGCCGGGGAGGTAGGAGAAAGGAAGGCGATAGGGGGAGGTGGTCCAAGTTACCTCGGAGAATGTTAAACTTATCGGGGAAAGATCAAGACAAGACACAAGATAGACAAAAGAGCTACGTTGACAAACGAAGAAGAGATTTAGAATTCGGGAAATCGGAGACAACGTTTTCTGAGACTATCCCCATGGAAGAGTATTTTTGCGGTTCGGAAGGAAGGGAAAGCGAGCCCGAGATATATAGGGCCTTACGAGATTCTCGGGCGTGTAGGGCCATCACCACTGATTAGCTTTACCGATAGAATTGTCTCGGGTACATAATGTTTTCCATGTATCAATGTTGAGGAAATACATTTCGATCCGTCACATGTGCTCAAGGTAGAACCAATACAACATAAGGAGAATCTATCATATGAGGAAGAACCTCTACAAGTCTTTGGATCGGAAAGAGCAGTGCTTAGGAACAAGTCAATACCATGGTAAAGGTCTTGTGGAGAAATCACGACGTCGAGGAAGCGACATGGGAAAGCGAAGACACAATGAAAGAAAAGTACCAACAACTTTTTCGTCTTTGAATTTCGAGGGCGAAATTCCTCTTAAGGGGTAGTAAATTGTAAGCCCTAAACCCTATTCTCTTTTATCATTGATCACTCGTTCATGATGTTTTGAAATATGCAAAATCGTATAGGTTGCACTAAACGATGTCGTGATCGAATTTTGGAATCTATTGAATTTGGAGCTACAATGTGTCTAAACTTCATAAGGGGATAGGTAAACCATTGAAATAAGCATATTAAAAGTTGCATTGAAGTAAGTTCAAATCATTAGTAAATTGGAGAAGTTTTAGGTGCATCAAGTATTGAATGGAAGATCATATGTCTCACAAACTTAGGATAAGTTGGCTAAATGCTTAGGGTTTATTTACACACTTATTTTGTTGTTTTAAAAAGGTGATTATGATGTAAATACTGAAGTAGGAGCTGGCCAAAGGAGGTGAAGGCTCGAAGTTAAGTTTGGCAAGAAGGTGGTGTCAAAATCTTACTAAGACAGCAAGCAGCTGGAAAATGGTCCAACTTCAATCGATCATATCTCTCTGTCTACTGAACCACATTCGATGATTTTTGTGTCAAAATCTCATACATTGAGTGTAGAATACGAAACTGGTCGGCTTTGCAGAAAATACCAAGAGGACGAAAGATAAAAGTGCAGAACAGTGAAGGGTCTTCATGTTTCTCGGGTAGCAGAACAGTATGAGGAGATCAGTCTGTTTTGAGCTCTTGAGGAGGTATTAGAAGCTGAAATTTTGAGGTACGTAAGCTAAGATGTTGTCCTTGAGGTTTATCAAAAAATATTTGGTTGTTGTGTTGATAAATTTTGAGGAACTCAAGCTGGACGTTGAACCTGTAATTTTAGGTGAAAGGGAAAAACTTCTAGCAAGAGATTGAAGGAGATTCTCTTCCATTTCTATTTACCTTACAACCAATTGTGTGTATGGCTATTCTTAATTGAGTTATGGGACTGAATTAGACCTGTTTCTTAGGTGCATAAGGAAACGAAGTGATGTTACTGTTTAGTTAAGAGAAGGCGTAAAGCAGTATATGCTGTCAAATCCGGTTAGTCTCTGATATTTTGGTTGTTCTGATCTGTACACTTGGAGTTAGAAGCTCTAATTGGTATGGTTCGAAAGCTTATTAAATTTCCTACAACTTTCGTGAAGAAATCGTGAGTAGAAAATGTCTATAAAATGTCTTAAATATCAGATTAAATTTGTTATGCAGCAGGAAATCCGAATCTGAAAACAGCAGAAGTCTGTTTTGAGGAAAGTAGCTTTCGAGGTATTTCTGAAGAAATCCGTTTGGAATATCAATTTCATGTCTTCATATGATTTTTAGAAGGTTCAAAAAGGAAGAGTTAGGTATAAATTACATTATTTTTGAATAAGTAATGAAGAAGTTATGGTACAATCGAATACAGGCAGAAAATCTGAAAATGCTGGAAAATTTAAAAGTGTGTTTTCTTCCAAGTTTTAAGGTTAAAAATCATAAGCTCGAGGTTCTAATGGTTGAGTTGGTTTGTTTGACAGGCCAAGAGCAAATAGGTCAAGTTTACAAGCCAAGGTTCTAATTCTAATACTGTGAGTGACTCTATCTTAGAACTATGCTTGGCCTATGTTTTTCTTAAAAAACATAATTGTTGATCATTGAATCTTGTTTGCACTAATTATGTATAGGTTCATGGAGTTCCTAACATAAAGTTATGATGGAACCTAAGCATGCTTTGAATTAGTTGTAACTATAAATCCAAGTGTGGAAACTAAATTATGAAAGTATGCTTTCCTTTAGAGAATGTTTTGTGTAAATCCACTTGGGAACATGTTTAGATGATAATATGAAATTGTCATGAAATTGTTGTATGTGTTATAAAGACATGATTTCCATGGTAAACAAGTTATGCCCTTGGTCTTGGTTAACCCCTTAATACTGAAGGACATTCGAGAAGGTACTTAGGGGGGAATGAATCATAATTTCCGATCATTGAAGGACAATGAGAAGGTATTCGGGTAGTAAATGGTCTTACCTTAATCTTTGAAGGACATAGAGAAGGTATTAGGAAAACCAAAGGGCAAAGGTATTCCACGTGTGCGTGAGAGAGGTATGAACCTTATTGGTACAAATGTAACTCTACAACCTCTATGGTTTGAAAGTGGTATCATGCTATGTGTTTTATTGTTATGAGCTTCTATATTATTGATCTATTTACACTCAATATAATACTACATTATGAGTTATGTGCTATGCATAAGTGGTGACTTAAACCTGTAAATTGGAAGCATGGTTTGTTTATGTTAAGTTATTTTCTACTTATAATCTGCCATTATTATGCTTCACCTTTGAGCTTATAATAGACACTCTTTGAGCTTCCTAGCTCACGTTTTCTTTATGTCTACTCTTCCTGTAGTGAGCGAGTTTCAGTGCTTAGCCTTCACAAGACCTATTTGCCACCACGCCATTTAGCTCCTTGTATATACACTTTCTTTGTATATGGTTTGTAGTGAGAACATATTAGATGGGTTGTAATAAACTTGGAAACTTTATGACTATCTATAGAACATAGTAAAGGAAGTGAATGTGTTTCATATATAAGTGTATATCAGTGCTTAACTTTGCTTATTCAAACATGATGTGTTACGTCTATTTTAAGTTAAGTCTTGGGTTAGTCAAGGAAAGCCAACAAGAGGTTTTGTTATCTTTGTCTTTGCATCTCTTCCTAGGTTAGGCAAGTAAGCTGGGACGGGGTGTGACATAACTTGACCTCTACCTTCTGTCCTGATTGATGATGCTAAAAGGGAAAAAAACTCTCATGCCAAAACAGAATGCCATAGAGTAGTGAAGGACTGAACCAACACTCTCGATTGGGAATCACCCTTAGGCCAACAAGATTGAACATTGATTACAAATATAAGCACGACACATTCATTTCCAGTACTATGTTCTTTAGCTAGTCATAAAGCCTTCAAGTTTATTAGAACCCAACTAATATGTATTCACTACAAACCATATACATAAGAATGTGTTTATACAAGGAGCTAAAATGGCGTTGTGGCAAACAGGTCTTGTCAAGGCTAAGCACCGGGAACTCGTCTGCTACCTGGTAAGAGTAAACATATGAATACGTGAGCTTGGAAGGCAAGTGAGTGTCTATTTTTAAAACATTATAAGCTCAAAGGTGAAGCATAATAATGGGCAGACAATAAGTAGAAAATATCTTAACATTTGTTTGTAAACATAATCTAGCCATGCTTTCAATTTACAGGTTTAAGTCACCACTTATGCATAACATAAATCTCATAATGCAGTACTATGTTGAGGGTAGATAGATCAATACAATAAAACTCATGGCATGATACTGCTTTCAAACCTAAGAGGTGGTAGAGTTATATTTATACTAATAACATTCATACCTCTCTCACGTGCACGTGGATTGCGATTGGCACTTTGGTTTCCCCTAATACCTTCTCTATGTCCTTCAGTATTAAAGTAAGATCATTTACTACCCGAATACCTTCTCATTGTCCTTCAGTATCGA
This sequence comes from Trichosanthes cucumerina, assembly GCA_036507285.1. NCBI lineage: Eukaryota > Viridiplantae > Streptophyta > Magnoliopsida > Cucurbitales > Cucurbitaceae > Trichosanthes > Trichosanthes cucumerina. The sequence continues at coordinate 15,538,215 of CM071837.1, forward strand.
GAAATCACGATTCCTTCCCCTCTAAGTACATTCTCTAACGTCCTTAAGTATTAGGGGTCAACAACAAACATGGGCATAATTTGTATACCATGGAAATCATGTTTTAACAATACATACAACAATTTCTCAACCTTTGCATATTATTTTCTAAACATGTTCCCAAATGGATTTACACAAGGCATTCTCTAGAGGAAATCACACTTCCATAATTTAGTTTCCATACTTGGACTTATAGTACAAACTAATTCAAAACATGCTTAGATTCCATCAAGAACATTATGTTAAAAACTCCATGAAACTAGACATAATTAATTCCAGCAAGATTCAATGATTAACATTTATGTTTTTGAAGAAAAACAAAGGTCAAGTATACTTCTAAAATAGATTCACTCACAATTACCGAAAGAGTTCGAAGGAATATAAGCTATTCTTATATCCGTTTGCCATGAAATTGAATTTAGTAACATTAATTCCTTTCCTTATGCACCCTAAAAACAGATCTACTTCAGTCCCATAACTCAATTCAGAATAGTCATACATACTTGGTTGTAATGTATATAGAAATGGAAGAACATCTCCTTCAATCTCTTGCTAGAAGTTTTTCCCTTGCACCTAAAATTTCAGGTTCTACTTTCAGCTTGGGTTCCTCAAAATATATCAACACAACCACCAAGAATTTTTTGATAAACCTCAAATACTACATCTTAGTGTACTTACCTCAAAATTTCAGCTTCTAATTTCTCCTCATGAGCTCAAAAGAGACTGATCTCCTCACACGATTCTGCTACCCGAGAACTTTGAACACCTCTCATTGTTCTGCACTTTTCTCCTTCGTCCTCTTCGTATTTTAACAAAAGCAGACAAGTTTCTTATTCTACACTCAATTTCTGAGATTGTGACTCAAATGTCATTGAATTTGGTTCAGTAAACAAAGAGATATGGTCGATTGAAGTTGCCTCATTTTCCAGCTGTTTGCTGTCTTAGTAAGAATTTCACAGCACCTTCTTGCCAAACTTAACCCCGAGCCTTCACCTCCTTTGGCCAGCTCTTACATTAATATTTACATCATAATCCCCTTTTTAAAAAATCAAAATAAGTAAATAAGTCAACCTAAAGCATTTAACCATCTTTACCTATGTTTATAAGAGATATGAACTTTTCATTCAATACATAATGCACCTAAAATTTGCCTAATTTGCTAATGATCTTAACATACTTCAATTAACCTTGTAATATGCTTATTTCAATGGCTTACCTATCCCCTTATGAAGCTTTAAACACGTTATAGTTCCCAATTCAATAGATTCCCATTCAATGTTTGAGTGACAAAAATGTATGTTTCAATTGTGGGTACTTTTCTTTCATTTGTTCTTCGCTCTCCCATGTTGCTTCCTCGACGTCGTGATTTCTCCACAACACCTTTACCAGTGGTATTGACATGTTCCTAAGCACTTGTTCTTTCCGATCCAGTACTTGTAGAGGTTCTTCCTCATAGGATAGATTCTCCTTAACTTGTATTGGTTCTACCTCGAGCACATGTGATGGATCAGAAATGTATTTCCTCAACATTGATACATGGAAAACATTATGTACCCGAGACAATTCTATCGGTAAAGCTAATCTGTAAGCTGATGGCCCTACACGCTCCAGAATCTCGTAAGGCCCTATATATCTCGGGCTCAGTTTGAATTCTAAATCTCTTATTCGTTTGTCAGCGTAGCTCTTTTGTCTATCTTGTGCTGTCTTCCGTCCTTCCCTGATAAATTTAACATTCTATGAGGTAACTTCGACCAATTCTTGCCCTATCACCTTCCATTCTCCTACCTCCCCCCAACAAATAGGGGTTCTACATTTCCTTCCATATAATGCTTCATACGGTGTCATTCCGATGCTAGAATGATAACTATTATTGTATGCAAAGTCAATCAATAATAGGTGAGTCTTCCAACTTCCTTTATATTGCAATACGCATGCTCGAAGCATCTCTTCGAGGGTCTGAATGGTTATTTCTGACTGACTATCGGTTTATGGATGAAATGTTGTACTAAAGTGCAACTTAGTTCCTTAGGCCTCTTGGAGACTCGGCCAAAACTTGGAAGTAAATCTCGAATCTATATCCGACACAATTGATATTGGGGCTGCGTATTGGCTTACAATCCTGTCAACATATAATTTAGCAAGTTTATCCAGAGTGAAAGTTACCTTGAAGGGTAAGAATCGAGTAGTCTTAGTCAGTCAGTCTACTATCACCCAAATCCCGTCATAACCACTCGGTGTTCGGGGAAGTCCAAATAAAAAATCCATGGTTACATGCTCCCACTTCCATTCAGGTATTAGGAGTGGATTTAGAAGCCCTCATTGTTACTTTCGTTCAGGTTTCACCTGCTGACAAATTAAACATTTAGAGACATACTCTGCTATCTCTCGTTTCATTCATGGCCACCAATAATGGTTCTTAATGGTCCGATACATCTTTGTACCTCCTGGATGCATCGCATAGGCTGAACTATGTGCTTCCTCTAGTATCGCAATTCCCAAAGTTTCATCTTTAGATACACAAAATCTACCACACTTCATCAACGCTCCATCGCACCTTACTTGTAATCGCTCTCTCCTTCAAGTTCACCTCTTCTATCAATTTCTTGAGGTAGGGTCTTTAGCTTGACTCGAGATAACATCATTAATTAAGGTAGGTCTTACCTGAAAATGAGCTAACAAATCCCCTTTGTCACCAACATACACTTTTGCATTAGAACTCTTGAGTTCCTCAAATAGAGTAACTCTAATGACATTAAGTGAACCCCTCACGTTGCTTCGACTTCATACTCTCGCATGCATGAGCAGCGACATTAGCCTTTCTTGGGTGGTATTCAATCGTGCGATCGTAGTCTTTTATCAACTCAAGCCACCGCTTGTTGTCTCAAATTCAACTCTTTCTGTTCGAAGATATATTTTAAACTTTTATGATATGTGTAAATACAACACTTCTCACCAAACAAATAATGCCTCCAAATCTTTAAAGCTAACACAACTGCTGCGAGCTCAAGATCATGAGTAGGATAATTACATTCATGTTTTTTCAACTGTCTTGACGCATAAGCGATCACTTTCCCATCTTGCATAAGTACACATCCAAGGCCTTGATGTGAGGCATCACTGATAAACCTCAAACTCTTTTCCGTGGTGGGTAGAGTTAGTACCAGAGTCTTTGTGACAAGCACATTCTTTAACTCTTGAATACTTTTTCCACACCCTTCACTCCACTCGAACTTCGTATTCTTCTTTGTCAAACTGGTTAATGGAAGAGCTATCTTCGAAAACCCCTCGACAAAACGTCGATAGTATCCGGCAAGGCCCAAAAAACTACGGACTTTCGATATTGAAGTTGGTCGTTCCCACTTAACTATAGCTTTACGTCTTACGAGGTCCACTTGAACACATTCGCGACACTACGTGCCCTAAAAACACTACTTGTTCCAGCCAAAACTCACATTTACTAAATTTAGCATACAACTTCCGATCTCGTAATGCCTGTAGCACTATTCTTAGATGTTCTGCATGTTTCTCTCTACTTTCTGAGTACACCAAGATGTCATCAATAAATACTATCACAAACTGATCAAGGTAAGGATGGAATACCTGATTCATGAGATCCATGAATGCTGATGGGGCATTTGTTAACCCGAATGGCATTACCAAGAATTCCTAATGCCCATACCTTGTCCTGAAAGCGTTTTTTGGCATATCAGAATCATTGATGATCTTGGTGATGGTAACCTTATCATAAATATATTTTGGAAAACACTGCGGCACCCTTTAGTTGATCGAACAGGTCATTTATGCGGGGCAAAGGATATTTGTTACGTATTGTTACCTTATTTAGTTGTCGGTAATCGATACATAATCGTAATGTCCCATCCTTCTTTTTAACAAACAACACACGTGTTCCCCACGGAGATACGCTTGGTCGAATATAACCCTTATCCACCAACTCCTGTAACTGAGTTTTCAATTCTTTCTATTCCTTCAGTGCCATCCTATACGGGGCTTTAGATATTGGCGTTGTTCCTTGCATCAGGTCTATGGTGAACTCCACCTCTCTATCACGTGGCAACCCTATTAGCTCCTCTGGGAAGACATCTAAATACTCACATACTACTGGAATGTCTTCAGGCTTCAATTTACTCACTGGTGCACAAACTACATATGTAAGATATGCTGTACAACCTTTCTTCAATAATTTTATATCTTTAATAGGTGATATCATACAAGTAGGTAATATCTTCCTATACCCCTTAACACAACCTCAATGTCGCCTGGCTTCCTGAACACAACTTCCTACCTATGACAGTCCATTAAGGCATGATATCTGGATAAGAAATCCATCCCCAAGATAACGTCGAACTCTTGAAGATCTAAGGGAATCAGTTCAGTGTCATTGTCATACAATTAACTTCCACAATACAATTAGTATAAACACTACAAACTTTCAACATATCTCCAATAGGAGTATAAATACACAACTCCTCAGATAAAGGTTCTAACCTCGCAACAATGCTAGCAGCAAATATTTTTGAGATAAAATAATGTGTAGCTCATGGATCTAACAATGCATGTGCAGGTTTATTACGGATAGAAAGTGTACCCGTAACAACTCCTGGTTCATCCTCTACCTCCTGCTGTGTCATTGAGTAAATCTTTCCCTGTTGTCGGGGTCGACCTACCTGTTCCTTCTACTTAGCACTACTAGTGCCTTCTCCTCTAGCTACCCCAGTATTTTGTTGTTGGTTCACAGTCTGCGACGTGGTTCTCTGTCCTATCATGCCTTCTTGCATTAGTTGGGGGCATTATCTTTTGAAGTGACCGCCTTGCCAACAGTTGAAACATACATTTTCGCCACTCAAACATCGACCCCAATGATACTTTCCAAAAGTGTTGCCCAAAGGTTTGCTTGCTGAACTAGCTACTCACTCACTTAGTTGCCCTGTACGGGAATCCCTTGTTGATCCCATCAGAAAACTTGATCCCTGCTGCCTCTGTCCTTCCCCACGTCCACCTGTACCAGTCCTTGGTGTAGACTGCCCACCACGATGGGGTTTAAAGCTCCTTTTTCCAGAAACACCTGGAGTGAATCTCCTATTATCTCCTCATTGGAATCGATCTCGTGCTAAACCAACAGAATAAGTGGTATGACCACCACATTCAACTCCTTTTCACATTCTGTCATCTACTAGGCTTCACTCTACCCGTAATGCCGTCTCCACGAGCTTGGATAACTCAGCCCACTCAGAACTTGCTGTCACAGGTGTTCGGTTCTCTGTTCGTAGACCATCCACAAACCTCTTGCATCAATCTATCTCGGTTTCAACAATAGTGCTAGCATACTTTGATAACTCTGTTAACTTCTTCTCATATTCTCTTAAAGTCATCGACCCCTGAACGAGTCCTAGAAACTCGTTCCTCTTCGCATCTCGATATGAGCTCGGATAATACTTATCGTTAGAAGCCTTTTTGAATGGCAATCTTGATGAGACCATCTACATGGACCAGCCCAAAGGGTTCATTGCCCAAGGCCAAGAGCAAAAGGTTTGCCGGCATCATAGGTCCATTTATGGACTTAAACAGGCTTCGAGGTCTTGGACTATAAGATTTGATGAGGCGATCAAATCTTATGGCTTTGATCAAAATGTCGACGAGCCTTGTGTCTACAAGAAAATTGTTGACAAAACTGTCGCATTTTTGGTGTTGTGCGTGGACGATATTCTTCTCATTGGGAATGAGGTAGAATTTCTTACTGACGTTAAGAAGTGGCTAGCTTCGCAATTCCAAATGAAAGATTTGGGAGAAGCTCAGTATGTTCTAGGTATCCAGATAGTCCGGAACTGGAAGAACAGGACGCTAGCCTTGTCTCAAGCGTCTTATATTGACAAGATGTTGTCTAGATATAAGATGCAGAAGTCCAAGAAGGGCTTGCTGCCTTTCGGACATGGGGTTCACTTGTCTAAGGATCAGTCTCCTAAGACTCCTCAAGATGTTGACGATATGAGACGAATTTCATATGTTTTAACTATAGATAGCCTGATGTATGCCATGTTGTGTACTAGGCCCGACATCCATACATTACGTAGTAGGAATTGTCAGTAGATATCACCCAATCCGAGATTAGATCTTTGGGCGGTACCGTAAAGGCAATCCTCAAGTATCTTAGGAGAACGAGGAACTACAACTTAGTGTATGGTAGTGGGGATTTGATCCTTACGGGATACACAGATTCTTATTTTCAGACCGATAAGGATTCTAGGAAATCCACTTCGGGGTCACCCTTCATTTTGAATGGAGGAGATGTAGTATGGCGAAGCATGAAGAAGGGATGCATTGCTGATTCCACTATGGAAGCGGAGTATGTTGCGGCTTGTGAAGCTGCAAAGGAAGTTGTTCCAAACATGAACTTGTCGATCACACTTTTTTGTGATAACAGTGGTGCAGTAGCCAACTCAAGTGAGCCTCGGAGTCATAAGAAAGGCAAACACATTGAGCGCAAGTATTATCTGATACGAGAGATTGTGCACCGCGGAGATGTGACGGTCACGCATATAGCGTCGGAGCACAACGTAGCTGATCCATTTACAAAGCCCTCACGACTAAGGTGTTTGAGGCCACCTAGAGAGTCTAGGTCTTGAGAGCTTCACGACTAGGGCAAGTGGGAGATGTGAAAATGGGTATTCAATGCTCTAGTTTATTGTATTTCTTCGTTGTAACTTATGTACATTTCTGAAATGTATTTTCTCCACTAGCTTAGTCCAAGTGGGAGTTTATTGGGATTTTTGACCTAATCTCGTGTTTGTAACATATTGTTTGAAATAAATAAGAGTTATTCATTTCATCACTTTGTGTCTCGCAATATTTATAAACTTTTCCAATAAACTAATCTCCAGGGTCATTGAATTTATGAGAGAACTAGAGCTTGAACGGTGTGTACTGGACACACACGGACGATCACGTTCGAGTTAATGACCCGAACGGTCTACAGTATATGGATAGGGTTGGAGCCCTAATCCTGGATACACTGTGGATGCGACTCGCTTTGTATTAGATATAAACGAGGTTATCTGACTCGTTCATGTTGTTGACATGCGAGTGGAGGCATCCTGTGCAATTAAATTGTACAAGACCGGACCGTGATTTATTAGACCTACTGATGTAACAACGCTGATTGTGATGAGACTAATAATTTCGTAGATGAACATTAATGACTCGACCTGAATCCTGAGCGTGTTACGGACTCCTGTCTGCGAGGGTTTGTTCTTTGACTAGTACGGTGAGGGTGGTCACAGTTACTCGCCCAATATGCCTATCTTCGCAAGGACAAAACCAAGTAGGGAGCTGGGAACTTAACTACGCGAGATGGAATTGACTCGTTCCCGCCTTTAGGAAAACTAGAGGGGTTGTTCCCTTAAGTGCTGTCTCCAGGACTTGGACAATGGGCGCCCACGTTCTCACTGGCCCGAGAAGGGTGTTGTGTGTGGTTGGACCATCACAATATGTTGATCATTAGAGGAAAAGTGGGGACTTATGGAACAAGAGGTAGACACAGGGGTAAAACGGTAATTTGACCCAGCCGTGTATACGAACAACCTGTGAAGGTCGACTCATGGGAATTGGTTATATTAGTAGACACGTAATATTCTGCACTGACGGGAGTGCCGCTACGGGCTATAGTGGAGTGTTACCGTAGCTAATGAATGTTGGTTAACCGGGTCAAAGAGTTTGGCAGGTTAATCTCGGATCATTGGAGCCCGTCACGATGAGGTCCATTAGGTCCCGGTTGGCTCCACACAGGTTAAAAGAAGGGTTAATGTTTTGGTATGAAATTGAAGTGTTCAATTTCACGTTAAGGGCATTTATGTCATTTGTATGAGATATGAATGATATAATATATAGTTTAATGTGAATGAGATTCATAATAAACTATAGGTTAGCCTAATTGTTGATTAGGGCTAATTGGAGAAATTAAATGAGAGAAATTAAATTGGATGTGATTCGATTTAATTAATCCACAATTATTGCAAATGAGATTTGCAATATGAGATATGAGATATCTTATATTACGTGGTTATACAAATGAGATTTGCATAACCTATGGTTGTGGTAAAGTGGTAATAATGAGGAGATGTTAACTTCCTCATTCCACTATTTAAACCCTTTGTAAGAAGAGATTGGTAGGTTCTCTTCTCATTTTTTGTTTTTCACCAAAGAGATGAAAAGAGAATTCTCTCTACTCTCTCATTTCTCCTCCCTCTCCAAAACACAAACAAGTTCCCACCAAGTTCCCTTCTCCAAAAGAGAACAATCGAGAAGATCACTTGGTGGTGTTCGAGATCGTTTTGTGGAAGATTTCTGTCGAGATCGAGTAGCACGAAAAGTTCGTGATTCGAGGAAGAAATTGTTGTGATTGTCTACAACAAGTAAGTATATTCTTTACTTGCTGTAAATTTCTTCTTCTTTAAGCATGTTTACCATAATCTAAGTGTTAGATCAATTTTAATAAACACAAGTTGCATAATGATACCTCGACGATTGAATCGTCTTCCGCTGCGCGGGGATTCTCATTCCCTTCACGCATGTCAACCACATAAACGAGTCAGATCACCTCGTTTGTATCTAATACAAAGCGGGCCGCATCCACAGTGTATCTAGGATTAGGTCTCCAACCCTATCCATATATCAGACCAGTTCGGGTCATTAACTCGAACGTGATTTCTCCTGTGTGTCCACAACACATCATTCAAGTTCTCGTTCTCTGATAAATTCAATGACCCTGGAGCTTAGTTTATTGGAAAAGTTTATAAATATTGCGAGACACAAAGTGATGAAATGAATAACTCTTAGTAATTTTAAACAATATATTACAAACACGGGATTAGGACAAAAATCCCAACAGGTTTTCCAAGTCGTAGTGTTCGTGTTGGTGAAAAATAGAGGAGTTGATGTGTTCTTTGAGTTCTTTGGAATTTTTATGGAGCAAGGAGTTGCTGTGAGTCTAGAAAGGTAATCCCTCTATCTATTTATTAGTTTAATTGTTAAATTAATTTAAGCATGTTTTCATGTAAACCTCCATGTTTAAATAGATTAAAAAGCATGCTTGATCCGTATGTTTTTGTCAATGTATTGGTTTTTGTTTCAATTAAAACAATCAAGCAAATCACGATCCCAAACACGTTTTCGCTGCTTAAGGAGATCAGATCTCCATCAATTGGTATCCAAGCAATGCTTGTATTCTTTTGTTTTGAAACAAAATTGCATTGATTTGGTGGGAAATGCATTTGGTTTGCTGTAAAACTATTTAGGATTATTTAGCCATAGTTAACTTCTTTTGATTTGATCAATTTGTATGTAAAGGCCCCTGCGTTTTTGGGCAAAAAGTGCATTATTGAGTCTGTATTTGAGTTACGAGTCGTTCGAGACCTGTTTCAAGCAATTCAGTGGAAAATTGAAGGAAAAATTGAAATTTGAAGCTGCTGTGTTCGTGGAATTCTGGCACTGCTAAAGCAGCAACGTTGCAACGCCACCCCGATAGCAGGCGCGCACGAGAATGAAGCGGGCGTTGCAACACCGTGACGCCTTTCCAGCAGATGCAGGCCAGTTCAGCTAGTTCATTGTTTTCGGTCCGGTTCGAGCAGTTCAAGGTCGGTTCAAAGTGTTTTTGGACCGGTTTTATGTAATAAAATTAATGTAATTTTATTTTTTTGCACTTTAAGGGCCAAATTATTCCGGTTTTACAGCTTTATGTCTTTATGAATGTTATTTAGATTATTCCCACCTTAGGATAAGCATGTTCATGCAATTTATTTATATAAATGTTATATGAATATGATTGAAAATGCATGATCGATTTATATTTCATGAGTAATTAATTATAAGTGTTATAATTAGATTATATGAATATTAATTGCCTGGAGCATGAAATTACTTAGTTTAAAATAAATGTTATTTTATTTAAGTAATTTTATTATTCAATTAGTTGATTTTAGAGGCATTAAAGACCCCTATCGATAGCGTTGGAACGTTGCCTTGCAGCGTTGCAACGCTATCTCGATAAGAAGGCGCATATGAGGAACCGTGGCGAGGGCGTTGCAACACAGCCTTTTAGTGTTGCAACGCCAGATCGATAAGAGGCGCGCACGTTAGGGTAGCAGCGTTGCAATGCTTCCCTTAGCGTTGCAACGCTGCCGGCTATTTCCATATTTACCACGCGGTTAGGGTACAACGTTGCAACGTTGTCCCTAGCATTGCAAAGTTGTACCGAAGAACACTATAAATATGTCCTTACATTCTCTTGCAAATGAACCCTATTTTCGAAATACACTTTGTAAGAAGAGAGAAAAGAGTGTTTTTGGGAGCCAAAGCATCCGTGGAGGATCGAGATCGAAGACGGGACCTCAGAGACGAAGGACCGACAGCGACACATAAGTATAATTTCATTTTCTTTCAGACTGTAATACCGTTTTAAGACGTTTTCTACATGTTTAGCTTGATTTTCATGTGATTTAGAGTAGCTAAATTTTTTATTTAGGATTTAATTTACTTGTTATGACTTTCTTACTATGAATTGAAGCATGTTTTGTTCTTATTTTTGACAATTCATTCATAACTCTAAATTTGTTGGTTTACGTGGACTCGAGAGATAAAAGTTGAATTATAGCAAAGTTGTCAAAACCCTTAGAATTCTGCCATGAGAATGACCTAGAAATCTTAGGGAAACACATAAAGAAGTTGCTTAATACCGTGCATGTCGTAGGTTCATATGGAGACTATGGAGTTTATTTCATGTGTAAGGCTCACAAAGAATCGATAGATTTTCTTGAGTATTTTACTTTTTGTTTATAAATTCATCTCATTGGTTCATTGCATGTGTTAGTTAAGCTTTTGACTTGTAAAATCTAGTTAAGCTTTTGACTTGTAAAATCACTTTCCTCAAATCTATTAATACGTGTCTCCACATGTTTGTTTGTTTGTTTGTCTTTACTTTCAATCACCTATCCATGTTATGTCTTTTGACTTGTAAAATCACTTTCCACTTATGACTCTGAGGCTCTCTGGAGTTGGCTATTGCACCACTGTTGTCAGAAAACAGTGTGATCGACAAGTTCATATTTGGAACAACTTCGAAATCTCTCATGAACTTCCTAAGCCATAAAGCTTCCTTAGCACCTTCAGAAGTCGCAACGTACTCCCCTTCCATAGTGGAATCAGCGATGCATCGCTACTTGATCTTCGCCATACTACAACTCCTCCATTCAGTTTGAAGGTTGACCTTGAAGTGGATTTCCTAGAATCCGTATCTGTCTGAAAGTCAGAATCTGTGTATCGTGTAAGGATCAAATCCCCACTGCCATACATAGGTCCATTTATGGACTGGAACAAGCCTTGAGGTCTTGGAATATAAGGTTTGATGAGGCAATAAAACCTCAAGGCTTGTTCCAGTCCATAAATGGCAAACCTTTTGCTCTTGGCCTTGGGTTATGAACCCTTTGGGCTGGTTCATGTAGCTGGTTTCGTTAAGGTTGTCATTCAGAAAGGCAGTCTTGACATCCATCTGCCATACCTCATAGTCATAATCTGCGACAATGGCCAGAAGGATCCTGATCGACTTTACCATAACGACAGGTGAAAAGGTTTCCTCATAGTCAACGCCTTCGACCTGGGTAAAACCCTTTGCCACTAGTTGTGCTTTGAAGGTCTGTACCTTCCCATCTACGCTACGTTTACGCTTCTAGATACATTTACAACCTATAGGTTTTACCCCATCCGGTTGATCCACAAGCTCCCAGACAGAATTGAAGTACATCGACTCCATTTCTTGATCCATAACATTAATCCATTAGTCCTTGTCAATGTCTGCCATTGCCTGGTCATAGGTAAATGGATCCTCGTAGTCATCACCAGGATTGACGACTTGGGTTTCGGCTAAACCCATGTAACGTGCAGGCTGCCTAACAGCCCTCCCACTTCGTCGAGGGATTCCCAACTCTTGGGAACGGACTTGACTTGACGTGCTAGGATCAACAACACTTGTTGACGTATCAAATTTCATCGGCAGAACTTTTTGGCGACGATGATCCATTTCGTTGAACACGATTTTGCTCCTTGGCATATGATCCTTGACGTTGTCTTCCTCAAGGAAAGTGGCGTTTGTCGACACAAGCACCATATTGCTGACGTACTGTCCATTTCAAGCATTTTCTGCAAGTTACTATTCTCTGATTGTCTTCCAACAATCTTTGTTACGAGTGAAGACCTGATCTGGAATTAAACTAAAAGACCCCCTGAATTCTCTGCAGTTACATTGCCTTAGAATCCCTTAGAGTACATAAAAATGTTGCTCGAATACAACACAAGGCATCCCTAGGAAGTCTTGACTTCCTGCTCAAAGCATCTGCTAACACATTCGCCTTACCTGGATGGTATTCTACAATACAATCATAATCTTTAACCAGTTCTAACCATCTTCTCTGTCTCATATTCAACTCCCTATGATCAAAGATATACTTCAGACTCTTATGATCTGTAAAAATATGACACCTCTCACCAAACAAGTAATGTCTCCAGATCTTCAATGCTAGAACAACTGCTGCTAATTCAAGATCGTGGGTAGGGTAATTACACTCGTGCTTTTTCAATTGTTTGGATGCATAAGCTATTACTTTTCCTTCTTGCAGGAACACACACCCTAATCCTTATCCTGAAGCATAACAGTACATCACATATTCTTTTCCCGTTACAGGAAGTGCTAGTATAAGTGTTGTAACTAATCTATGAATAATGTCTTAGGAATGTTTTATTCTCTGACCTTTAACTGATGATATCCTGATGATATCCTGATCTCAAATCAATCTTAGAAAACACTGATGCTCCTCGTAACTGGTCAAACAAGTCATCTATACAGGACAAAGGATACTTATTACGTATTGTGACTTTGTTTAACTGTCTATAATCAATGCATAATCTAGGGGTACCATCTTTCTTTTTCACAGATAACACTGGAGCTCTCCAATGCGATACACTAGGTCTGATGTATCCCTTATCAACTAGTCCTTGTAACTGCATCTTTAGCTCTCTGATTTCACTTGGAGCCATTCTATACGAAGCTTGCGAAATAGGTGTTATTTATGGTAACAGGTCAATATTGAACTCAACTTCCCTATCAGGTGGCAATCTTGATAGATCTGCTAGAAGAACATCAAGAAATTCATTCACAACAAGAACATTTTTTTGTTTTTGCTTTCCTTCCTGCACCTCAACTACATGTGCAAGAACGTCGTGCAGCCTTTTCTCAATAACTTCTCAACTTTTAATGCTGAAATCAAACTCGTAGGGATAATTTTTCTTTCATCCCATAAAACCACTTTAGCTAATCCTGGTTTCTTGAAAACAACTTCCTTTATATGGCAATCTCTGGAAGCATAATGAGTAAAAATGAAATCCATCCTTAAGATTGCATCTCACACCTGCAAGTCTAGTGGAAGAAGATCCACTAACATATTGAGACCTTCTACTAAGACCTCAGAGTCCCGCAACACTGCATTGACTAGTACACATCACCAACTAGAGTGTATATAACTAACCTTTTACATAAAGGTTCTAGTTTCCCATTCAACTTAGTCAAGAAATATACTAAAACAAAAGAAATGTGTAGCACTGGTTCTATTAAAAAAGCAGTGCAGTGTACATTACAAATACTAATCGTACCAGTAATGACATATGATGCATCTTCTGCTTCTTACTGAGTCATAGCGTAGACCTTTCCGTGTTGTCTAGGTCTCCCTACAATTCTCTTTAGTCTAGCACCGTTGGTGCCCTCTCTTGAAGCTACTGAAACTCTCGGCTGCTGAACTGTTTGGGACTCAATTCCCTAGTCCCTCTGTGCGGCTGTCCATAGCCGTGGACAATCCTTTTTGACATGTCACGGTTGTCCATACTGGTATCACACATTGACACCAACAAGACATTGGCCTCCATGATTCTTGCCACAATTTGAACATGAAGTTCTCCTTTCTACACTAGCAACAGACTCCTGCAATGTCTGTGGTCTTGCTGTGGATCTGGCAGATTGACTAGGTGCACTTTGATTCTACCTCTTATAGGCACCACTCACATGCATCTGCCTCGATGCCTAGCCGCCAGCTCGATTTTTAATGTCATATTGACTTGGAAACATTTACTCCAAGTGTGAACCTCCGCTGCTCATGACCTTGGAAACTGCTTGTTGTCGAAGCCCCGCAACTAGGCTCCACTATTAATTTACCTCTCTGCTATACTGCTGCTCAACACACGAGCAAAGCGCTATTAGTCGAGAAAAACTCTCCACTTAGAAATAGTCATTCATCGGGTACGTATCTCAGGACATAATTCTCTTTTAAACTTTCGACACCTGTCACTCTCAGATGCCACAATCACATCAACATACCGCAACAACTCGGTATACCTTCTCTCATACTCAGCCACTGAAAGTTTCCCTTGCTTCAATTCTAAAAATTCATCCCTCTTTACCTCTCGGTACGTTCTAAGGTAATATTTATCTTCAAATATACTTCTGAAAGTTTGCCAGTCTAAAGTTTGTGCATCACTACAACTGGCTAACATCGATTTCCATCATCCTTCTGCTTTTTTTTAGCAACAAGAATGTGGCCAACTTAACGTTTCGCTCCTCAAAGCAACTCATCACATTAAAACATTTATCAAGCTTATTGAGCCAAACTTTAGAGTCAGCTGGATCTTTGGAACCCTCAAACACTGTGGCTCCTAATTCTTTTAGGTGATCTATTCTACATGTCTTGTCTGTATCACATAGCTTTTCTCTCTATGACTTACCTACCTCATGTGAGGAATTAGCATGTTGCTTAATTCTTGCCCCTATCTGGACTCTCGGGGCACTAGATCCCCTCTTAGAGTGGGCTTGGGTAGGATCCTGCGTCCCGTCCTTATCCCGCCTTCATAGTCTGCTAGTACGTGGTGGCATAACTTCTATAACATATCAACATACTAGACATGTAATAAATACTCTCAAATGCACAATTCTAGACTTGTGTTCACATTCTAGTCCTGACTGGACTTACTATTATCCTTACTTGGATCATGCTCTGCTAGTTCTATTGAACTAACTCAATAATCTGCTATTTACTTTTCAGTTTCTTCTAGAGCTAACTTGCTTTGTCTCATTCCCATGGAGCTAACTTCTCTGATACAAAGTTGTCACACCCCCTCTCGAAGTACCTGCTAACTTAGCCCGGTAGACGGCGTGAAGCCAACAGACATCGTTCTCCTCTCTAACGATCCTGTTGACCCTGTTTTACCTTATAAGCATACTAAACTTGTATAAGAAACAACTACAACATAACAGAGCGGAATATTGACAATTACGTAACCTACGTAAGGTGTAACCCTACTTATGACTCTCTGGAAAACTGAAAGAGATATGAACATCACAACCAAAAACATACCCAACCATGGATCACACAACCACAACCTAAAATGTACACATAAACATAAGTTCATAGTCCTTCTTCTATACATATAGACTTTCTTTACAACTCCACCCACGTGCAACATATCAAACTTGTGAAGCTTCCAGCAGACTATGGCAGGTTTTCAGGCACCGGGAGCTCGATCTCTACAAGAAAAGTGGGAAAAACACTTAAAGAATGAGCTATGAAGCTCAGTGAGTGACTTGAGTTTAAAAGAAAGCTATTAACTCGTAAATCATATCACCTAGCCATCTCTGAGCATATGCATCTGTAATCAAATGTTAAAAGTAATTGTGTAATCATAATAGCTTTTCATGAAAACCAGCAGTATATCGTTAAAATCTCGTAAGGCATGTAAATGATATTAACTCTTTTTAAAACATGTCACAATCTACGTTGTGTAGGGCACGCCCAGTACAACCAACGTTTATTCTACGATGTAGTGGGGTCCGCCCAACACTCTCATCGTCTTTGTCGTAGTGGGGCCCGCCAGCACTCACGACAACGCTGTTGTCATGGAGTACACTCAACATCGACAACAAAATAAGACCTGTGTGCACACGGTACTATATAGCCTCGGGCTCAATGTCTTAGTCATTTACTCATTCAAGACTCAGAAAAACACATAAAAACATTTAAACATGGCTGCTTATCTTCTGTTTCATAAAACTCAAGCTTACTCAGCTTGTTCATAAACTGAAAAACTTTAAAACATACTTGCTAGTACATACTTGCTCAAAATCATAACATTTCCATAAATTTCGGCAATCATTAGACATATACTCATGTATAAATTTCTTCAAGACATTTAGGCTCACAACGAGCACTTGAAATCATTTCTTAGAAAATATGAATACTCATAAACATGTGTTTCAAGGAAAACATTAAGCATTGAAACCATTTCGTTTTAGCAAAACCTTGCATTTTCATAAGCATAATACATGCCTATAAACCATTTTCAAGATTCGTTTTGTCACTCACCGTGTTAGAACTAGAACCTTGGCGTGTACACTCGACCTACCTCCTCTTGGACTGCCAAACAAACAAAAACCATGTTTTAGAACCTCGAGCTCATGGTTTTTAACCTTAAAACTACAAGAAAATACTCCAACAAAAATTCCAGCATTTAACAGATTTTTTACCTTGTATTCAAATACTCATAACTTCTTCATTACTTAGCCAAAAAGGATGTACTTTATACCAAATTATTCCTTTTTGAACCCTCGCAAAATTATATGAAGACATGAAGTTGAGATTCCTAACAGATTGATTCGAAAATACCTCGAAGTCTTCTTTCCCAGGAACCAACTTCTGCTATTCCAGATTCCATTTTCTGCTGCAACCCGAAACTTGACCGGATATTTAGAACATCTTCCAATCATTTTCTATTCACGATTTATTCACGAGAATTGTAGGAAATTCAATAAGCTTTTCAACCATACCTATTAAAGCTTCTGACTCCAACTCTACAGATCAGTACAACCAAAACACCAGAGACTTCTCGGATTTGACAGCAAATTCTGTCTTCTGTCTTCCTCTTAACAAAACAACAACATAACGTCAGAATTGGCTCAAGCATCCTTCACGAACTTTGTTAAAAAATGAATTAGCTTTCATGAATACTAAACCTCAACTCTTACCTCTTCCTGTGGAGCTCGAGATGAACAGAAAACCAGAAGCAGGTTGGAGCCGATCACCTTCTTCGCTATATAATCAAACTTTGAGTTCTCCTCCCTCTCTTCTGCAATTCCAGCACCAAAATCACCTTCTTCCTCTTCCTTTAAGCTTCTCCCACAAAACCCTTACCTTTCTTTTGATAAATGAAGAAGAAGATCGATGGAAACTTGGTTTTTAAAAAGAAACTAAGGTGGGGTCCCACCATCCACTATCCTTTTCCCTTTTCCTTTCTTTCCTTTTCTTTTGTTTTAAAAACAAAACCAGAACCAAACATTTTCTAAATTTTCTTTATTCCTTTTGTTTTGTTTTTTTTTTCTTTTCTTTCTTAATTTCCAAAGAATGATCTCGGGTTTATAGAGACGTTGTTCATCGACATCTCAACGTTGTGCTCGCGGGAGTATTGCGTGTTGCAGGACAGCGTTGCAACGCTAGGCGTAGCGTTGGAACGCCGCTGGCGTTGAGGACGCTGGAGTGAAGTTGAACGCTAGAGCGTTGCAACGATTCCCACGACATTGCAACGCTGCGTGCGATAGTGGGTAGTTTGCAACATTTTTCCGCAGAAACGTGGGCAGTAGCTTAGTGGGTAGTTTTTTGACGTTTTATTAAATTTGTAAAATGTATTTATTTTTATTTATTTATTTTATAAAATGATATTAATATAAAAGTTATATGAATGTTATTTAATTAAATAAGCTGCCCGTAAGTGCCAAAATCAGTCCATTTTTGTTATTTATTTTATTAATTATTTTATGCATGAGATGTATGGTTTAATTAATTTCTATGTGCATAATGTATGTCATATAGATTTAAAATCCCATCTTAGGTTAAACATTTCATGCTTCATTTATATTATAAGAGTTATAATATGTAGTTTGCATGATAGGTTATATCATAAGAGTTATAATGTAATTAAATGCATGTTTTAATTTAATTAATATAAGTGTTATATTTTTTTTTAATTAAAGTATGCTCATGCATTTGTATTCATGTGATGATTTTTTTTTTTTTTGTTATAGTATAGAGTTATTCATGTGATGAATGATCAAACACTATAACATAGATATGCATGCAACCTAAGTTAATTATTAGTTTTAAAGTGTTTAGAACTTGAATAATTAGACTTAGGTTTTCTATTTCTAATAAGATTAGAATTACGAAATTAAAGTATAGTCTATGAATGGTGACTGATTAGGAAGGTTTTGTCTAAGGCTGGGGTATTTAAGTTAACGCTTGCGGAACAACCCTACTTGGAAACCGACCTGGGAGTGAAATCGGTCCGATGATTCTTAGATTATACTTATCGTGAGTGTCGTTAATTAAAAGTATTTTAATTTACTCAAATAGACCTAAGTAATAACATGATTATAAACATAGGTTGAATACCATATAAGAGTTATATTGCTAGACTTAGGTAAATTTTAGCCGGTTTATCTTTGTCAATCCTGAAATTTATAAAGTGTTCAGTGGGAGGAAATATAGTGTATAAGATACATTGAATTTTCGACAATAAATCTCCGTTAAGTCCGCACGGTGAGATCCATGCTCGACCTCGTGGCGCAAATGGGAGCGTTCCCCTTCGGATGGTATTTGTATGGATCAATATCAATGTGGATGGAAAGAGTACTTATAGTGAGTGGGAGCGGTACCTGTGAAAAGGGGACCCACGGTCTCTTCTTTTCATTCACACCGTAAGACCCCTTTGATCCGCGTGCTAGTTTGGCCTTGACCAGACAATCCCTTCGGAGGGCCTTGATCATGGGAGTCAGAACACCGTGAATCCCCCAAAGGGATACAGTTTCCTTGTTGGTTTTCCTTCGTGGTTCACCCTTCGGTGGGTATTGTTTGGACGGATACTTCGAAACTCAAAGATTGAGGGTGACACTCCAAAAATTCGTTAAGTGTTAATGAATTTGACCAAATAATGGTAACTGGACGGCTAATGGAATAAGAGTTATTATGGGATTAGGGTCTTGTCGAGAAAGTCTCGTCCTAGAGGAGGAGTGTTTCTGTTCACCCTTCGGTGGTGGTCATTCTAAACCTTTAGGATATCATTGCAATTTTTATATGACCTAGGGATCATATGATTAAATTTTGCTAAAACTCGATTGGTTTTCAAAAGTTTATGCGAAACTGACAAAAAAATTTATTTGATTTTCATCTAAAAACATGTCTAGCTCAATTATAGCCTTACTTGCTTCCAACAAATTAGTGGGAGATAACTTCCAAACTTGGATGAATAATATCAACACGATCTTAGTAACTGACGACCTGATGTTCGTGCTTACTGAGGAATGTCCTCAGTTACTGAGCTCGACTACATCATGTAGTGTTCGTGATGCTTACGATCGATGGATCATGGCCAATGAAAAGGCGAAGGTCTACATCATTGCTAGCTTATCTGATGTTTTGGCAAAGAAACATTGTTGGGATTTTTGTCCTAATCTCGTGTTTGTAATATATTGATTGAAATTAATAAGAGTTATTTTTTTCATCACTTTGTGTCTCGCAATATTTATAAACTTTTCCAATAAACTAAGCTCCAGGGTCATTGTATACATGAGAGAACTAGAACTTAAGCGGTGTGTAGTGGACATTGGGGAAGATCACGTTCGAGTTAATGACCCGAACGGCGGTCTCTGATGATATGGATAGGGTTGGAGACCTAATCCTGGATACACTGTGGATGCGGCCCGCTTTGTATTAGATACAGACGTGGTGATCTGACTCGTTCATGTAGTTGACATGCGAGTGGGGGCATCCTGTGTAATGAGATTGTACAAGACTGGACCATGAATTATTAGACCTACTGATGTAACACCGTTGACAGTGAGGACTAATAATTTCGTAGATGACTATTAATGACTCGACCTGAATCCTGAGCGTGTTACGGACTCCATGCTGAGGGTCATTCTTCTTTGACTAGTACGGGTGAGGGTGGTCACAGTTACTCGCCCAATATGCCTATCTTCTCAGGGACAGAACCAAGAAGGGAGTTGGGAACTTAACTACGCGAGATGGAATTCACTCGTTCTCGCCTTTAGGGAAACTAGAAGGGTTGTTCCCTTAAGTGCTGTCTCCGGGGCTTGGACAACGGGCGCCCACCTTCTCACTGGTCCGAGAAGGGTGTTGTGGATGGTTGGACCATCACAATATGTTGTTCATTAGAGGAGCAGTGGGGACTTAAGGAACAAGAGGTAGACACAGGGGTAAAACGGTAATTTGACCCAGCCGTGTCTACGAACAACTTGTGAATGGTCGACTCATGGGTATTGGTTATATCAGTGGACACGTAATATTCTGCACTGACGGGAGTACAACTACGGGCTATAGTGGAGTGTTACCGTAGCTAATGAATGTTGGTTAACTTGGTCAAAGAGTTTGGCAGGTTAATCTCGGATCATTGGAGCCCGTCACTGTAGATCCATAAGGTCCCTCGGTTGGCTCCATCTGGATTTAAGAAGGGATAAAGTTTTGGTATGAAATTGAAGTGTACAATTTCACCTTAAGGGCATTTATGTCATT
This sequence comes from Trichosanthes cucumerina, assembly GCA_036507285.1. Taxonomy (NCBI): domain Eukaryota; kingdom Viridiplantae; phylum Streptophyta; class Magnoliopsida; order Cucurbitales; family Cucurbitaceae; genus Trichosanthes; species Trichosanthes cucumerina. The sequence continues at coordinate 15,558,938 of CM071837.1, forward strand.
TATATGAGATATGAATGATATAATATATAGTTTAATGTGAATGAGATTCATAATAAACTATAGGTTAGCCTAATTGTTGAATTAGGGCTAATTGGAGAATTTGATTAAGAGAAATTAAATTGGATGTGATTCAATTTAATAAATCCACAACTATTGCAAATGAGATTTGCAATATGAGATATGACATATCTTATATTATGTGGTTATGCAAATGAGATTGCATAACCTATGATTGTGGTAAAATGGTAAATATGTGGACATTTAACTCCACTAATCCACTATATAAACCCTTCTTTCAAGAAGGATGGTACTTCACTCTCTCATTTTTTAGTTTTACACAAAAATAGAAGAGAAACTCTCTCTATTCTCTCTCAAATTCTCCTCCCTCTCCAAAACCAAAAAGGTTCCCACAAGCCTCCTTTATCCAAAAGAGAACAACCGAGAAGGCTTCTTGGTAGTGTTTTGACTCACAATCGTTGGAGGAAATCGTTGTGTACAAGGAGCACGAAGAGTTCGTGGATTTGAAGAAGATATTGTGAAGAAAGTCTTCAACAAGTAAGTTGTCACACCCCGTCCCAGCTTACTTGCCTAACATAGGAAGAGATGCAAAGACAAAGATAATAAAACCTCTTTTTGGCTTTCCTTGACTAACCCAAGACTTAACTTAAAATAGACGTAACACATCATGTTTGAATAAGCAAAGATAAGCACTGATATACACTTATATATGAAACACATTCACTTCCCTTACTATGTTCTTTAGATAGTCATAAAGTTTCCAAGTTTATTACAACCCATCTAATATGTTCTCACTACAAACCATATACAAAGAAAGTGTATATACAAGGAGCTAAATGGCGTGGTGGCAAATAGGTCTTGTGAAGGCTAAGCACTGGAAACTCGTCTTCTACCTGGGAAGAGTATACATAAAGAAAACGTGAGCTAGGAAGCTCAGTGAGTGTCTATTATAAGCTCAAAGGTGAAGCATAATAATGACAGATTATAAGTAGAAAATAGCTTAACATAAACAAACCATGCTTCCAATTCTGAGTTTAAGTCACCACTTATGCATAGCACATAACTCATAATGTAGTATTATATTGAGTGTAGATAGATCAATAATGTAGAAGCTCATAACAATAAAACACATAGCATGATACTACTTTCGAACCATAGAGGTTGTAGAGTTACATTTGTACCAATAAGGTTAATACCTCTCTCACGTGGACGTGGAATACCTTTGGCCCTTTGGTTTTCCCTAATACCTTCTCTATGTCCTTCAGTATTAAGGTAAGACCATTTACTACCCGAATACCTTCTCATTGTCCTTGATGATCGGAAATTATGATTCATTCCCCCTAAGTACCTTCTCGAATGTCCCTTGATGATTAGGGGTTAACCAAGATCAAGGGCATAACTTGTTTACCATGGAAATCATGTCTTTATAACACATACAACAATTTCTTGACAATTTCATATTATCATCTAAACATGTTCCCAAGTGGATTTACACAAAAAATTCTCTAAAGGAAAGCATACTTTCATAATTTAGTTTCCATACTTGGATTTATAGTTACAACGAATTCAAAGCATGCTTAGGTTCCATCATGAACTTTATGTTAGGAACTCCATGAAGCTATACATAATTAGTTTCAACAAGATTCAATGATCAACAATTATGTTTTTTTTAGAAAAACATAGGCCAAGCATAGTTCTAAGATAGAGTCACTCACAGTTTTAGAATTAGAACCTTGGCTTGTAAACTTGACCTATTTGCTCTTGGCCTGTCAAACAAACCAACTCAACCATTAGAACCTGGAGCTCATGATTTTTAACCTTAAAACTTGCAAGAAAACACACTTTTAAATTTTCCAGCATTTTCAGATTTTCTGCCCTGTATTCAGACAACCATAACTTCTTCATTACTTATCCAAAAATAATGTAGTTTATACCAAACTCTTCCTTTTTGAACCCTCTAAAAAGCATATGACGATATGAAATTGAAATTCCAAACGGATTTGTTCCAAAATACCTCGAAAGCTACTTTCCTCAAAACAGACTTCTGCTATTTTCAGATTCGGATTTCCTGCTGCACAACAAATTTAAACTGCTATTTAAGACATCTTATAGACATTTTCTACTCACGATTTCTTCACGAAAGTTGTAGAAAATTCAATAAGCTTTCGAACCATTTCAAATAGAGATTCTAACTCCAAGTATGTAGATCAGAACAACCAAAACATCAGAGACTTCCGGGATTTGACAGCATACTTCTGTCTTCTGCCTTCCTCTTAACAAAACAGTAACATCAATTCCTTTCCTTATGCACCTAAGAAACAGGTCTAATTCAGTCCCATAACACAATTAAGAATAGCCATACACACAATTGGTTGTAAGGTATATAGAAATGGTAGAGAATCTCCTTCAATCTCTTGCTAGAAGTTTTTCCCTTTCACCTAAAATTACAGGTTCAACTTCCAGCTTGGGTTCCTCAAAACTTATCAACACAACCACCAAATAGTTTTTGATAAACCTCAAGGACAACATCTTAGCTTACATACCTCAAAATTTCAGCTTCTAATTCCTCCTCAAGAGCTCAAAACAGACTGATCTCCTCATCTTTGTTCTGCTACTGAGAAACTTGAACACCCTTCACTGTTCTGCACTTTTCTCTTTCGTCCTCTTGGTATTTTCTGCAAAGCCGACCAGTTTCGTATTCTACACTCAATTTATGAGATTTTGACACAAAAATCATCGAATTTGGTTCCGTAGACAGAGAGATATGATCGATTGAAGTTGCCCGATTTCCACCGCTTGTTGTCTTAGTAAGAATTTGACACCACCTTCTTGCCAAACTTAACTTCGAGCCTTCACCTCCTTTGGCCAGCTCCTACTTCAGTATTTACATCATAATCACCTTTTTAAAACAACAAAATAATTGTGTAAATAAACCCTAAGCATTTAGCCAACTTATCCTAAGTTTGTGAGACATATGATCTTCCATTCAATACTTGATGCACCTAAAACTTCTCCAATTTGCTAATGATTTGAACTTACTTCAATGCAACTTTTAATATGCTTATTTCAATGGTTTACCTATCTCCTTATGAAGTGTAGACACATTGTAGCTCCAAATTCAATAGATTCCCAAATTCGATAACGACATCGTTTAGTGCAACCTATACGTTTTTGCATATTTCAAAACATCATGAACGAGTGCTCAATGATAAAAGAGAATAGGGTTTAGGGTTTACAATTTACTACCCCCTTAAGAGGAATTTCGTCCTCGAAAATCAGCATGAGAAAAGTTGTGGGTACTTTTCTTTCATTGTGTCTTTGCTTTCCCATGTTGCTTCCTCGACGTTGTTATTTACCAGTGGTATTGACTTGTTCCTAAGTACCCGTTCTTTCCGATCCAGTACTTGTAGAGGTTCTTCCTCATATGATAGATTCTCCTTAAGTTGTATTGGTTCTACCTTGAGCACATGTGACGGATCAGAAATGTATTTCCTCAACATTGATACATGGAAAACATTATGTACAGAGACAATTCTATCGGTAAATCTAATCAGAAGTCGATGGCCCTACACGTTCCAGAATCTCGTAAGACCCTATATATCTCGGCCTCAGTTTCCCCTTCCTTCCGAACCGCAAAATACTCTTCCATGGGGACAGTCTCAGGAAAACTTTGTCTCAGATTTCGAATTCTAAATCTCTTCTTCGTTTGTCAGCGTAGCTCTTTTGTCTATCTTGTGCTGTCTTCAGTCTTTCCTTGATAAATTTAACATTCTCCGAGGTAATTTGGACCAACTCTGGCCCTATCAGCTTCCTTTCTCCTACCTCCCCCCAGCAAATAGGGGTTCTACACTTTCTTCCATATAATGCTTCGTACGGTGCCATTCAAATGCTAGAATGATAACTATTATTGTATGCAAACTCCATCAATGATAGGTGAGTCTCCCAGCTTCTTTTATATTGCAGTACGCATGCTCGAAGCATGTCTTCGAGTGTCTGAATGGTTCTTTCTAACTGACCATCGGTTTGTGGATGAAATGCTGTACTAAAGTGCAACTTAGTTCCCAAGGCCTCTTGGAGACTCGACCAGAACTTGGAAGTAAATCTCGAATCCTTATCCGACACAATAGATACTGGGGCTCCGTATTGGCTTACAATCCTGTCAACATATAATTTAGCAAGTTTATCCAGAGTAAAAGTTACCTTGACGGGTAAAAATCGAGCAGTCTTAGTCAATCTGTCTACTATCACCCAAATCCCGTCATAACCACTCGGTGTTCGGGGAAGTCCAAATAAGAAATCCATCGTTACATGCTCCCACTTCCGTTCGGTATTGGGAGTGGATTTAGAAGCCTCTCCGGTTTCTCGCTGTTCGAGTTTCACTGGCCGACAAATTAGACATTTAGAGACATACTCTGCTATTTCTCGTTTCATTTCTGGCCACCAATAATGGTTCTTTAAGGTCCGATACATCTTTGTACCTCCTGGATACATCGCATAGGCTGAACTATGTGCTTCTTCTAGTATCGCATTTCTCAAAGTTTCATCTTTAGATACACAAAATCTACCATACTTCATCAACGCTCCATCACGCCTTACTGTAATCGCTCTCGATTCAAGTTCACTCTTCTATCAATTTCTTAAGGGTAGGGTCTTTAGCTTGACTTGTGATAACATCATTAATTAAGGTAGGTCTTACCTGAAAATGAGCTAAGTTCCCTTTGTCAACAACATACACTTTTGCATTAGAACTCTTGAGTTCCTCAAATAGAGCCACTCTAACAGCATTAAGTGAACCCCTACGTTGCTTCGACTTCCTACTCAGTGCATCAGCTACAACATTAGCCTTCCCTGGGTGGTATTCGATCGTGCAGTCATAATCTTTTATCAATTCAAGCCACCGCCGTTGTCTCAAATTCAACTCTTCTGTTTCAAGATGTATTTTAAACTTTTATGATCGTGTAAATACAACACTTCTCACCAAACAGATAATGCCTCCAAATCTTTAAAGCTAACACAACTGCTGCGAGCTCTAGATCATAAGTAGGATAATTACATTCATGTTTTTTTAACTGTCTTGAGGCATAAGCAATCACTTTCCCATCCTTCATAAGTACATACCCAAGGCCCTGATGTGAGGCATCACAGTAAACCTCAAACTCTTTTCCCGTGGTGGGTAGAGTTAGTACCGGTGCCGTGATAAGTCTGTTCTTTAACTCTTGAAAACTTTTTCCACACTTTTCACTCCACTCGAACTTCGTATTCTTCTTTGTCAAACTGGTTAATGGAAGAGCTATCTTCGAAAACACCTCGACAAAACGTCGATAGTATCTGCAAGGCCCAAAAAAACTACGGACTTAGTTATTGAAGTTGGTTGTTCCCACTTAACTATAGCTTCCGTCTTACGAGGATCCACTTGTACTCGATTCTGCGATACTACGTGTCCCAAAAACACAACCTGCTCCAACCAAAACTCACATTTACTAAATTTAGCATACAACTTCCGATCACGTAATGTCCGTAGCACTATTACGAGATGTTCTCGCATGCTTTTCTCTACTTTCTCGAGTACACCAAGATGTCATCAATAAATACTATCACAAACCGATAAAGGTAAGGATGAAATAACCGATTCATGAGATCCATGAATCTTTTGGGCATTAGTTAACCGAATGGCATTACCAAGAATTCATAATGCCCATACCTTGTCCGAAAAGTCGTTTTTGGTACATCATAATCATTAATCTTTGGTGATGGTATCACGATCGTAAATCAATTTTGGAAAACACCGAGGCACCCTTTAGTTGATCGAACAGTCATCTATGCGGGGCAAAGGATATTTGTTACGTATTGTTACCTTATTCGGTTGTCGGTAATCAATACATAATCGTAATGTCCAATCCTTCTTTTATCAAACAACACAGTGCTCCCCACGGAGATACACTTGGTCGAATATAACCCTTATCCACCAACTCCCAGAATCGAAGTTTTCAATTCCTTCAATTCCTTGGTGCCATCCTATACGGGGCTTGAGATATTGGCGTTGTTCCTAGCATCAGGTCTATGGTAAACTCCACCTCTCTATCAGGTGGTAACCCTGTTAGCTCTTCTGGGAAGACATCTAAATACTCACATACTACTGGAATGTCTTCAGGTTTCGATTTACTCACTGGTGCACAAACTACATATGCAAGATATGTTTGTACAACCTTTCTTCAATAATTTCCCCAGCTTTAATAGTTGATATCATACAAGTAGGCAATATCTTCCTATGTCCCTTAAACACAACCTCGGTCTTGCTTTGATTTCCTCAACACAACTTCCTTCCTATGGCAGTCCATTAAGGCATGATACCTAGATAAGAAATTCATCCCAAAAATAACGTCGAACTCTTGGAGATCTAAGGGAATCAGTTCAATTGTCATGGTCATACCATTCACTTCCACCATACAATTAGTATAAACACTACAAACTATCGACATATCACCAATAGGAGTATAAATACACAACTCCTCAGATAAAGGTTCTAATTTCGCAACAATGCTAGCAGCAAACATTCTAGAGATAAAAGAATGTGTAGCTCCTGGATCTAGTAATGCATGTGCAGGTTTACTACAAATAGAAAGTGTACCTGTAACAACTTATGGTGCATCATCTGCCTCCTGCTGTGTCATGGCGTAAATCTTCCCCTGTTGTCGGGGTCGACCTACCTGCCCCTTTTGCTTAACACTACTAGTGCCTTCTCCTCCAGCTGCCCTAGTATTTTGTTGCTGGCTCACAGTATGCGATGTAGTTCTCTGTCCCACCATGCCTTCTTGCATTAATTGGGGGCATTCCCTTTTGAAGTGACCACCTTGCCCACAGTTGAAACATACATTTCCGCCACTCAAACATCGACCCCAATGATAATTTCCACAAGTCTTTGCACAAAGGTTTCCTTCTTTGAACTAGCTACCGACTCTCAGGTTGCACTCTGCACGGAGTCCCTTGCTTATCCTATCAGAAAACTTGATCCCTCCTGCCTCTGTCTTTCCCCACGTCCACCTGTACCAGTCCTTGGAGTAGTTTGCCCACCACGATGGGGATTAAAGCTTCCTTTTCCAGAGATACCTGGAGTGAATCTCCTATTATCTCCTCGTTGGAATCGGCCTCGTGGTAAACCAACAGAATAAGTTGTATGACCACCACCTACAGCTCCTTTTCCCATTTTGTCATCTACTAGGCTTCGCTCTACTCGTAATGCCGTCTCCACAAGCTTGGAGAACTCAGCCCACTCTAACTTCTTTGTCACAGGTGTTTGGATCTCTGCTCGGTAAACCATCCTCGAACCTCTTGCATCGATCTATCTCGCTTGCAACAATAGTGCTAGCATACTTTGATAACTCTGTGAACTTCTTCTCATATTCTATTATAGTCATCGACCCCTGAACAAGTCCTAGAAACTCGTTCCTTTTCGCATCACGATATGAGCTCGGGTAATACTTTTCTTCAAAGGCCTTTCGAAACTCTTTCCAGCTCCAAGCATCCCTTTTCTCGCTCTCGGTTATCTTCCACCAATCATCCGCTCCTTTCGGAGTAAGAATCTTCGCTAAATCGACCTTCCTGTCTTGTGGCATCGCATGACCCTAAAGCACTTCTCAATCGATTTAACCAAACCTCAAAGATCGCGGGATCATCGTGCCTTCAAATGTTGTTGCACCTATGGCTTTCAGTCTTTCAATGCCATACTTCTTTTCTGGATCTGCTTGTGCTGATCCAACACTTTCAGCTAATCCTCGAGTTATCCTCGTAAAGATCTGTTCCTCCATATTCACCTATTGCTGAGGATGACTAGACTCTCCCTCTGATACCTCTCTTCCTCTATGACCAGTAGCTTCTTGAGTTCCAGACTCCACTTGCCTGCCTCGTTTGCCACCTCGAGCCATGATCCTAAATTATACAATCTTATCAAAATAAGTAAGACAACAAGCTCCTAATTTAATGCATGAACCTATTTCCCTCCCCAAAACCTTTTGCTCTGATACCAAGTTGTCAGACCCCATCCCAGCTTACTTGCCTAACCTAGGAAGAGATGCAAAGACAAAGATAACAAAACCTCTTGTTGGCTTTCCATGACTAACCCAAGACTTAACTTAAAATAGACGTAACACATCATGTTTGAATAAGCAAAGATAAGCACTGATATACACTTATATATGAAACACATTCACTTCCTTTACTATGATCTTTAGATAGTCATAAAGTTTCCAAGTTTATTACAACCCATCTAATATGTTCTCACTGCAAACCATATACAAAGAAAGTGTATATACAAGGAGCTAAATGGCGTGGTGGCAAATAGTTCTTGTGAAGGCTAAGCACTGGAAACTCGTCTGCTACCTGGGAAGAGTAGACATAAAGAAAACGTGAGCAAGGAAGCTCAGTGAGTGTCTATTATAAGCTCAAAGGTGAAGCATAATAATGGCAGATTATAAGTAGAAAATAGCTTAACATAAACAAACCATGCTTCCAATTTACAGGTTTAAGTCACCACTTATGAATAGCACATAACTCATAATGTAGTATTATATTGAGTGTAGATAGATCAATAATGTAGAAGCTCATAACAATAAAACACATAGCATGATACTACTTTCGAACCATAAAGGTTGTAGAGTTACATTTGTACCAATAAGGTTAATACCTCTCTCACGTGCACGTGGAATACCTTTGGCCCTTTGGTTTTCCCTAATACCTTCTCTATGTCCTTCAGTATTAAGGTAAGACCATTTACTACCCGAATACCTTCTCATTGTCCTTCAGTATCGGGAAATTATTGTCACACCCCCTCCCGAACCACTTGCTAACTTAGCCCGGGAAACGGCATGAAGCAAACAGACATTGTTACCTCTTAACAATACCTGCTGACACTACTTTACCTGAAAATAAACTATGTTCGCATATGGAACACTTTAAACGTAACTCAGCGGAAACTGGACATCTATAAGACGTACATGAGGAGAAACTCTTCTTAAGTCTCTCTTGGAAACTAAGATGAGCAAGAACATCAGAACCACAAACAGTCCAAACCACTAATTAAGCAACCACAACCTCTAAAGCACATACGACTATAACTACATAGTTCTCTTAAAATAATTTACTGAGACATATGGACTTACTAAACCACACCAACCACGTACAAAATATCAAACATGTGAAGCTTCACAGAGATATGGCGAGTTCTCGTGCACAGGAGCTCGATCTCTCACGAAAAGTGGAAAAAACTTTGGAAGAATGAGCTATGAAGCTCGAGTGAGTGACTTGAGTTTAAAAGAAAGCTATTAACTCGTAAATCATATCACCGCCATCTATGAGCATATGCATCCGTAATCAAGCGTTAAAAGTAATCGTGTAATCATTATAGCTTTTCATGAAAACAAGCAAGACACCGTTAAAATCTCATAAGGCATGTAAATGATATAAACTCTTTTTAAAACATGTCACAATCACGTTGTGTAGGGCACGCCGAAGACACCAACGTTTATTCTACGATGTAGTGGGGCCCGCCAAAGACTCCCATCGTCTTTGTCGTAGTGGGGCCGCGCCAAAGACTCACTCACGGCAGCCACTGTTGTCACGGAGTACACTCAACGTCGACAAATGTAATAAGACTGTGTGCACACGGTACCATAAAGCCTCGGGCTCAATATCTCGTAAAATCACATGAAAACATTGAACATGCCTCGCTTATCTTCTCTTTCATAAAACTCAAGCTTACTCAAACTTTGTTCATAAACTGGAAATCTTTAAAACATACTTGCTAGTACATGCTTGCTTGAAATCATCACATTTTCATAAGTTTTGGCAACCATTGGACATATGCTCATGTATAAACTTTATAAAGACTTTTAGAGTCACAATGAACACTTGAAACATTTCTAGGAAAACAAGAATACTCATAGACATGTGTTCAAAAATAAAACACAAAGCTTTGAAACAATTCATTCCAGCAAAACTTGCATTTCTTAAAACATTTTTCAAGCATATAGCTCATTATCGAAGTTCGTTTTGTCACTCACAGTGTTAGAACTAGAGTCTTGACTCGTACACTCGACCTATTCGTTCTTGGCCTGTCAAACAAACCAAAACTATGTTTTAGAACCTCGAGCTCATGGTTTTAACTTTAAAACTACAAGAAAACACTCCAACAAAAATTCCAGCATTTAACAGATTTTATGCCCTGTATTCAGACAGCCATAACTTTTTCATTACTTAGCCAAACATGGTGAAATTTATACCAAACGCTTCCTGTTTGAATCCTCTAAAATTCATATGAAGACATGAAATTGAAATTCCCAATAGATTGGTTCAGAAATACCTCGAAAGATTCTTTCCCCGGAACCAACTTCTGCTATTCCAGATTCGAATTTCTGCTGCAACCCGAAACTTGACCTGCTATTTACAACATCTTCTAATCATTTTCTAATCACGATTCCTTCATGAAAGTTGTCGGAAATTCAATAAGCTTTCCAACCATACCTAATAGAGCTTCTGATACCAATGCTACAGGTCAGTACAACCAAAACATCAGAGACTTCTCGGATTTGACAGTAAATTCTGTGTTATGACTTCCTCTTCACAAATCAGTAGCTTAAGATCCGAATTTGCTCGAGCATCCTTCACGAATTTTGTTCCAATATGAGCTAACTTGCACGAAACAAAATCTCAGCTCTTACCTCTTTCTGTGGAGCTCGAGATGAACAAAATAGCAGAACATGGCAGAGTGATTACCTTGCTGTTATACCAATTGCTTGAGTTCTCTCCCTCTCTTCTGCAAATCCAGCACCAAAACCACCTTCTTCTTCTTCCTTTAAGCTTCTCCCACGAAAACCCTTGCCTTTACTTCATAAAATGAGGAGAAATCGATGGGGAAAGCCTTTTTAAAAAGAAAGAAACAAGGTGGGGTCCCACCATCCACCATCCACCTTTCCTTTCCTTTCTTTTCTTTTCTTTTCTTTTTCCTTCCATTATCTTTTCGTTTCTTATCTTTTCTTTGCAAAACAAAGCAAACTTAGTATATTAAACATTTGTTTCATTTCCTTTTCTTCTTTTGTCTTAAAAGCAATCCAAACCGAAATGGTTTAAACTTTCCTTCCTTGTTCTCCTTTTGCCTTTCACTTCATTTCTTTCCTTTTTAAAACATGGAAAACCAAGTTTTAAACATTCATTTCTTCTTTCTTTTTGTTGTTTGATAATAAGGAGGTTCCAAAGAAAGATCTCAGGGGTTACAACTTACTCTCCCTTAAGAAATTTCGTCCTCGAAATTTAGTAGTCTTTAGGTGAAAATCATCGGATACTTCCTCCTCATTTAGTCTTCTAACTCTCAAAGTTGCCTCCTCCACTCTGTGATGTCTCCAACGAACCTTCACAAAGTGGGATCGTCTTGTTTCTTAAAACTTGTTCTTTTTCTGCCGAGGATTTGAAGCGCATCCTCTGCGTAACTCATGTCTTTTTTTCACTCAACGGGTTGTGCTTGTAGCACATGTGTCGGATCTGGAATATACTTTCTCAACATGAACACATGAAAAACATTATGTACTCAAGATAGTTCTGCTGGCAAATCTAGTCTGTAGGCTGCTGGCCAAACTTGTCCAGTTACTTGATAAGGACCAATATATCTAGGGTTTAGTTTACCTTTCTTATCAAAACGAAGGACACCTCTCCATGGAGATAACTTCAAGAAAACTTGATCTCCGATCTGGAATTCCAAGTCCTTTCGTCGCTTATCTGCATAACTCTTCTCTCTAATTATGCTACCTTCAGATTCAGATTCTCTCTAATTACCTTAGTATTGTTTGTCATAACTTGCACCAACTCAGGACTGATTAGCTTCCGCTTTTCTAGTTCATTTCAATATACTAGCGTTCTACACGGTCTTTTATCCAGAGCCTCAAATGGTGCCATGCCAATATTCGACTGGTAGCTGTTATTATAAGCAAATTCCATAAGCGATAGGTGTGTATCCCAACTCCCCTTAACTTGAAGGACACATGCTTTCAACATGTCTTTTAGGGTCTGGATGGTCCTCTCTGACTGACCATCTGTCTGAGAATGGAGCGCTGTACTAAAACTCAGCTTTGTCCCCATAGCCTTCTTTAAACTAGGCCAAAACTTAGAAGTAAATCTCGGATCCCTATCTGAAACTATGGACACAGGCACTCCGTATTGTCTCACAATTTCTGTTTTTGGATTGCCAACCAAACAGACCCTACTTTTCTCAAAACAGACTTCTGCTGTTTTCAGATTCGGATTTCCTGCTGCACAACAAATTTAAACTGATATTTAAGACATCTTCTAGACGTTTTCTACTCACGACTTCTTCACGAAAGTTGTAGGAAATTCAATAAGCTTTCGAACCATACCAATTAGAGATTCTAACTCCAAGTATGTAGATCAGAACAACCAAAACATCAGAGACTTCCCGGATTTGACAGCATACTTCTGTCTTCTGCCTTCCTCTTAACAAAACAGTAACATCAATTCCTTTCCTTATGCACCTAAGAAACAGGTCTAATTCAGTCCCATAACGCAATTAAGAATAGCCATACACACAATTGGTTGTAAGGTATATAGAAATGGTAGAGAATCTCCTTCAATCTCTTGCTAGAAGTTTTTCCCTTTCACCTAAAATTACAGGTCAACTTCCAGCTTGGGTTCCTCAAAACTTATCAACACAACCACCAATTATTTTTTGATAAACCTCAAGGACAACATCTTAGCTTACATACCTCAAAATTTCAGCTTCTAATTCCACCTCAAGAGCTCAAAACAGACTGATCTCCTCATACTGTTCTGCTACCCGAGAAACTTGAACACCCTTCACTGTTCTGCACTTTTCTCTTTCGTCCTCTTGGTATTTTCTGCAAAGCCAACAAGTTTCGTATTCTACACTCAATTTATGAGATTTTGACACAAAAATCATCGAATTTGGTTCCGTAGACAGAGAGATATGATCGATTGAAGTTGGCCCATTTTCCAGCTGCTTGCTGTCTTAGTAAGAATTTGACACCACCTTCTTGCCAAACTTAACTTCGAGCCTTCACCTCCTTTGGCCAGCTCCTACTTCAATATTTAAATCATAAACACCTTTTTAAAACAACAAAATAAGTGTGTAAATAAACCCTAAGCATTTAGCCAACTTATCCTAAGTTTGTGAGACATATGATCTTCCATTCAATACTTGATGCACCTAAAACTTCTCCAATTTGCTAATGATTTGAACTTACTTCAATGCAACTTTTAATATGCTTATTTCAATGGTTTACCTATCTCCTTATGAAGTTTAGACACATTGTAGCTCCCAATTCAATAGATTCCCAAATTCGATCGCGACATCGTTTAATGCAACCTATACGTTTTTGCATATTTCAAAACATCATGAACGAGTGCTTAATGATAAAAGAGAATAGGGTTTAGGGCTTACATAAGTAAAATCCTTTCTTACTGTTTTTCTTCTTCTTAATTGCATGTTTAGCCTAGATCTATGTATTAGATCAATTTTAACAAAGACGGTTTGCGTAATTGATACATCGACGATTCAATCGTCTTCTGCTGCACGGGATTTTCATTCCCTTCAATTGGTATCAGAGCCATTTTGATGGTTTCTTAATTATGCACTGTTTTGTTAAAATTTGGTGGGTATTTTACCATAATTCATGAGATGAATGTCTTGGTTTGCATAATGGATGTTTTCGGTTTTTTGCACTTTTAGATTTATTTTCTGTTTGATGAGATCAAATGTAAAGGGCCCGTGTTTTTGGGCATTTTTTTAGAAAATAAATCGAGTCTGTAAGTCCGTGACGTTCGTGGTAAGTGTTGCTGTGAAGAAATCGTAGCGTAAACAGGCGGAAATCGACGAAGAACAGCAAAGGAGTTTGTTGTTCTTTCGATGGCGTTGAGATGCTGCCCAATGGCGTCTCAACGCTATCCTCGCGGATGGAGGCCCTGCAGCAGAGCAGCGTTGCAACGCTGGGCATAGCATTACGCAATACTTTGGCGTTGAGAACGAGTGGGTGGACGGAGGCAGAGCGTTACTGCTGTAACGCAGCGTTGAGGAGGAGCGATTCGCGGCGATTCGCGAGGATGTGGGTTCAAGGCCTCTCTTGGGCGGTTTTCATACGTTTGATTTATTTTTTTTCATAAAATGTATTTTATTATTTTATTAAATAATATTAATATAAATGTTATATTAATGTTATTTAATTAAATAATTGCCCCTAGGTGCCAAAAATCGGTCCATTCTTGCTAATTAATTATTTTATGCATGAGATGTATATTTTAATTAATTTCTATGTGCATTATGTATGTCATATAGATTTAAAATCCCACCTTAGGTTAAACATTTCGTGCATCATATTTATATTATAAGAGTTATAATATATAGTATGCATGATAGGATTATATTATAAGAGTTATAATATAATGTATGCATGTTTTAATTTATTTAAATATAAGTGTTATATTTTAAATTAAAAGCATGCTCATGCATTTAAATTCATGTGATGAATTATATTATGTTATAGTATATAGTATTATTCATGTGATGGATGATCAAGCACTATAACATAGAAATGCATGCAACCTAAGTTAATTATTAGTTTTAAAGTGTTTAGAACTTGAATAATTAGACTTAGGTTTTCTAATTTTCTAATGAGATTAGAAATTTAGGAAATCAAATATAACCTATGAATGGTGACTGATAAGTAACTCTGCCTAAGGAAGGTTTTGTCTAAGGATGGGGTATTTAAGTTGACGCTTGCGGAACACCCCTACCTGGAAACCGACCAGGGAGCGAATTCGGTCCGGAATTCTTAGGTTATATTCTCGTGAGTGCCGTTAATTAAGTGTTAATTAATTTACACACATAGACCTAAGTTAATAATGTGATTATAAACTTAGGTTAATACCATATAAGTGTTATATTGGTAGACTTAGGTAAATTTTAGCCGGTTTATCTAGGTCAATCCCTAATAAAATTTAAAGTGTTGAGTGGGAGGAAATAAAGTGTATGAGATACATTTTAATTTTCAACCACAAATCTCCTTTAAGTCCGCACCGTGAGATCTATACTCAGCCTCGTGGCGCAAATGGGAGTGTCCCCCTTCGGATGGCATTTGTATAGGTCAATATCATCGTGGATGGAGAGAGTACTTATAGTGAGTGAGAGCGGGACTTGTGAAAACGAGACTCACGGTCTCTTTTTTCGATTCACACCGTGAGACGCCTATGATCGCTCGCTAGTTTGGCTGGACTGCACAATCCCTTCCGGAGGGCTTGATCATGGGAGTCGGAACACCGTGAATTCCCGAAAGGGATACAGTTTCCTGGTTTGTTTTCCTTCTTGGTTCACCCTTCGGTGGCTATTGTTTGGACGGATGCTTGGAAACTTAAAGATTGAGGGTGACACTCACAGGATTCGTTAAGTGTTAATGAATTCGACCGAACAATGGTAATTGGACGCCTAATGGAATAAGAGTTATTCTGGGATTAGGGTCTGATCGAGAAAGTCTCGTCCTAGAGGAGGAGTGTTCTGTTAACCCTTCGGTGGCGGTCATTCTAAACCTTTAGGGTATGAGTGCAAAATTTTTATTAACCGAGGGATCATGAAACAAATTTTGCTAAAACTTGATTGGATTTCAAAAGTTTTTTTTGCGAGACTAATACAAAGGTTTTCTTGATTTTTCAGCTAAAAATATCTAGCGCAATAATAGCTTTACTCGCTTCGGACAAATTAGTGGGAGATAACTATCAAAATTGGAAAAACAACATAAATACAATTTTGGTACAAGACGACATAAAGTTCGTGTTATCTGAGGAGTGTCCTCAGATGGCGGGCTCGACCGCGTCGCGAAGGTCTACATAATTGCCAGCATGTCTGATGTCTTGGCAAAGAAGCACGAGCTGATGGTTTCCGCTAAGGAGATCATGGAGTCTCTGTAGGAAATGTTTGGACAACAGTCCTTTCAAGTCCGGCATGACTCGCTCAAATACGTTTTCAACGCTCGGATAAAAGAGGGGTCGTCTGTCCGTGAACTTGTTCTAGACATAATGACCCACTTCCATCTGGCCGAGATGAACGGGGCTTCGATCGATGAGTCGAGCAGTCGATTTTATTTTGGAGACTCTTAGAAGAGTTTCTTTGATTTCAGAGCAATGTTGTTATGAACAAAATTAGCTACACACCGACAACCCTCCTCAACGAGCTACGTAATTTCCAATCCTTGCATAGGGTCAAGGAATGCGAGGCAAATGTTGCCTACAGGTCTTATCACAGAGGTTCGACCTCTGGGACGAAACCTGTTGCTCCTTCACGCCCGAAAGGGAAGAAGAGGATGAAGAGGGTTAAAACGGATCGAGCTGCCGCCCACAAGGGCAAGAAGGTCAATGTGGTTGCAAAGAAAGGAAAGTGTTTCCACTGCAATGGGGGCGGTCACTGGAAGAGAAACTGTCCCAAATTCCTTGCCGAGAAGAAGAATCAAGGTAAATGTGATTTACTTGTGACTGAAACCTGTTTAGTGGAGAGTAGTGACTCTGCCTGGATACTGGATTCGGGCGCCACTAACCACGTTTGTTCTTCTTTTCAGGGGATTGATTCCTGGCAGCCGCTGCGAGAGGGTGAGGTGACTCTACGGGTTAGATCCGGGGAGCTTGTCTCTGCTGCAGCGATCGGCACGGTGAAGCTAAACTTTGGCGGGAAGTACTTATTGTTGGACAATCTGTACATAGTTCCAGGGTTTACTAGAAACCTTGTTTCAATTTCGTGCCTTATAGAACAATGTATTTGAATCAAATAAAGAGTTTATTTCTTTCAAAGGGAATGTGATTTGTTCAGCTTCACTTGAAAATAATCTGTATGTTTTGAAACCTAATTCGGTCAAAAGTGTTTTGAACACTGAATTATTTAAAACTGCAGAAACACGAACTAAGAAAGCGAAAGTTTCTTCAAAAGAAAATGCCCATCTTTGGCATCTTCGGTTAGGCCACATTAATCTCAATAGGATTGAGAAACTAGTGAAGAGTGGACTTCTAAACGAGTTGGAAGAAAACTCTTTACTGGTGTGTGAGTCATGTCTTGAGGGCAAAATGACCAAACGTCCTTTTAGTGGAAAAGGATATAGAGCCAAAGAGCCTTTTGAGTTAGTGCATTCTGACCTTTGTGGTCCGATGAATGTTAAAGCTCGGGGCGGTTATGAGTACTTTGTGTCTTTCATAGACGACTACTCAAGATATGGGTACATTTACCTAATGCATAAGAAGTCTGAAACTCTTGAAAAGTTAAAGGAGTACAAGACTGAGGTTGAGAACCTCTGAGGTAAATCGCTTAAAACACTTCAATCGGATCAGGGTGGAGAGTACATGGACACTGAATTCCAGGACTATATGATAGAACACGGAATTACGTCCCAACTCTCAGCACCTGGTATGCCACAACAGAATGGTGTATCGGAGAGGAGAAACAGAACCTTGTTGGACATGGTTCGGTCGATGATGAGCTATGCTCGTCTCCCTTGGGGGTATGCAGTGGAGATTGCGATTTATATTTTGAACAATGTTCCCTCGAAGAGTGTTTGTGAAACACCTTTCGAGCTCTGGAGTGGACGTAACATCACTTCAGGATTTGGGGATGCCCGACCCATGTGTTGGTGTCAATCCCGAAAAAGTTGGAACCCCGTTCGAAATTGTGCCTATTCGTAGGTTACCCTAAAGAGACTAGAGGTGGTCTGTTTTATGATCCTAGGGAAAATAGGGTGCTTGTGTCGACAAACGCCACTTTCCTAGAGGAAGATCACGTCAGGGATCATGTACCAAGGAGTATGATTGTATTGAATGAAATGGACAATTCATCAGCAAGAGTTGCTGATAGGGCTAGTACGACAACTAGTGTTGTTGATCCTAGCACGTCTAGTCAAATCCGTTCCCAACAGTTGGGAATGCCTCGACGTAGTCGGAGGGCTGTGAGACAGCCTGATCGCTACATGAGTTTAGCTGAAACCTCAGTTGTCGCTCCTGACGATGACTGTGAGGATCCATTGTCCTATGATCAGGCAATGGTTGATGTTGATAAAGACGAGTGGATTAAAGCTATGGACCAAGAAATGGAGTCTATGTAATTCAATTCTGTATGGGAGCTTGTGGATCAACCGGATGGGGTAAAACCTATTGGTTGCAAATGGATCTACAAGCGTAAACGTGGCATAGATGGGAAGGTGCAGACCTTCAAAGCCCGACTAGTGGCAAAGGGTTTTACCCAGGTTGAAGGGGTTGACTATGAGGAGACCTTTTCGCCTGTTGCCATGGTAAAGTCGATCAGGATCCTTTTGGCCAATGCCGCGTATTATGACTACGAGGTATGAGATGGATGTCAAGACAGCCTTTTTGAATGGCAAACTTGATGAGACCATCTACATGGACCAGCCCAAAGGGTTCATTGCCCAAGGCCAAGAGCAAAAAGTTTGTCGGCTTCATTGGTCAATTTATGGTCAAAGCAAAGCTTCGAGGTCTTGGAATATAAGGTTTGATGAGGCGATCAAATCTTATGGCTTTGGTCAAAATGTCGACGAGCCTTGTGTCTACAAGAAAATTGTTGACAAAACTGTCACATTTTTGGTGTTGTATGCGGACGATATTCTTCTCATTGGGAATGAGGTAGAATTTCTTACTGACGTTAAGAAGTGGCTAGCTTCGCAATTCCAAATGAAAGATTTGGGAGAAGCTTAGTATGTTCTAGGTATCCAGATAGTCAGGAACCGGAAGAACAGAACGCTAGCCTTGTCTCAGGCGTCTTATATTGACAAGATGTTGTCTAGATATAAGATGCATAACTCCAAGAAGGGCTTACTGCCTTTCAGGCATGGGGTTCACTTGTCTAATGATCAATGTCCTTAGACTCCTCAAGATGTTTAGGATATGAGACGGATTCCATATGCTTCAGCTGTAGGGAGCCTGATGTATGCCATGCTGTGTACTAGGCCCGACCTCTGTTATGCAGTAGGAATTGTCAGTAGATATCAGTCCAATCCAGATTAGATCCTTTGGATGTACCGTAAAGGCAATCCTCAACTATCTTAGGAGAACGAGGAACTACAGCTTAGTGTATGGGAGTGGGGATTTGATCCTTACGGGATAGACAGATTCTGATTTTCAGATCGATAATGATTCTAGGAAATCTACCTCGGGGTCAGCCTTCATTCTGAATTGTGCAGCTGTAGTATGGCGAAGCATCAAGCAGGGATGCATCGCTGATTCCACTATGGAAGCGGAGTATGTTCCGGCTTGTGAAGCTGCAAAGGAAGCTGTTTGGCTTGGGAAGTTCATGACAGATTTGGAAGTTGTTCCTAACATGAACTTTCCCATCACACAGTTCTGTGATAACAGTGGTGCAGTAGCCAACTCACGTGAGCCTCGGAGCCATAAGAGAGCAAAACACATTGAGCGCAAGTATCATCTGATGCGGGAGATTGTGCACCGTGGAGACGTGACTGTCACGCAGATAGCGTCGGAGCACAACGTAGCTGATCCATTTACAAAGCCCCTCACGGCTAAGGTGTTTGAGGGTCACCTAGAGAGTCTAGGTCTTGAGAGCTTCTTCGACTAGGGCAAGTGGGAGATGTGTAAGCGGGTATTCAATGCCCTAGTTTATTGTATTACTTCGTTGTAATTTCTGTACATTTCTGAAATGTATTTTCTCCACTAGCTTAGTCCAAGTGGGAGTTTGTTGGGATTTTTGTCTTAATCTCGTGTTTGTAATATATTGATTGAAATTAATAAGAGTTATTTTTTTCATCACTTTGTGTCTCGCAATATTTATAAACTTTTCCAATAAACTAAGCTCCAGGGTCATTGTATACATGAGAGAACTAGAACTTAAACGGTGTGTAGTGGACAAACAAGGAAGATCACGTTCGAGTTAATGTTTCGAACGGTCTACAGTATATGTATAGGGTTGGAGACCTAATCCTGGATACACTGTGGATGCGGCCCGCTTTGTATTAGATACAGACGAGGTGATTTGACTCGTTCATGTAGTTGACATGCGAGTGGGGGCATCCTGTGGAATGAGATTGTACAAGACCGAACCATGAATTATTAGACCTACTGATGTAACACCGTTGACAGTGAGGACTAATAATTTCGTAGATGACCATTAGTGACTCGACACGAATCACGAGCGTGTTACGGACTCCTGTCTGCGAGGGTCTATTCTTTGACTAGTACGTGTGAGGGTGGTCACAGTTACTCGCCCAATATGCCTATCTTCTCAGGGACAGAACCATGTAGGGAGCTGGGAACTTAACTACGCGAGATGGAATTCACTCGTTCCCGACTTTAGGGAAACTAGAGGGTTGTTCCCTTAAGTCTTTGTCTCGGGGCTTGGACACGGCGCCCCCACCTTCTCACCGGCGAGAGAAGGGTGTTGTGTATGGTTGGACCATCACAATGTGTTGTTCATTAGAGGAGCAGTGGGGACTAAAGGAATAAGAGGTAGACACAGGGGTAAAACGGTAATTTGAACCAGCCGTGTCTACGAACAACCTGTGAAGGGTCGACTCATGGGTATTGGTTATATCAGTGGACACGTAATATTCTGCACTGACGGGAGTACAACTACGGGCTATAATGGAGTGTTACCGTAGCTAATGAATGTTGGTTAACCGGGTCAAAGAGTTTGGCCGGTTAATCTCGGATCATTGAAGCCCGTCACTGTAGGTCCATAAGGTCCCTCAGTTGGCTCCATCTGGATTTAAGAAGGGATAAAGTTTTGGTATGAAATTGAAGTGTACAATTTCACCTTAAGGGCATACATGTCATTTATATGAGATATGAATGATATAATATATAGTTTAATGTGAATGAGATTCATAATAAACTATAGGTTAGCCTAATTGTTGAATTAGGCTAATTGGAGAATTTGATTGAGAAAAATTAAATTGGATGTGATTCAATTTAATAAATCCACAACTATTGCAAATGAGATTTGCAATATGAGATATGAGATATCTTATATTATGTGGTTATGCAAATGAGATTTGCATAACCTATGATTGTGGTAAAGTGGTAAATATGTGGACATTTTAACTCCACTAATCCACTATATAAACCCTTCTTTCAAGAAGGATGATACTTCACTCTCTCATTTTTTAGTTTTACACAAAAAGAGAAGAGAAACTCTCTCTATTCTCTCTCAAATTCTCCTCCCTCTCCAAAACCAAAAAGGTTCCCACAAGCCTCCTTTCTCCAAAAGAGAACAACCGAGAAGGCTTCTTGGTAGTGTTTTGACTCACAATCTATGGAGGAAATCGTTGTGTACGAGGAGCACGAAGAGTTCGTGGATTTGAAGAAGATATTGTGAAGAAAGTCTTCAACAAGTAAGTAAAATCCTTTCTTACTGTTTTTCTTCTTCTTAACTGCATGTTTAGCCTAGATCTATGTATTAGATCAATTTTAACAAAGACGGTTTGCGTAATTGATATATCGACGATCCAATCGTCTTCCGCTGCACGAGATTTTCATTCCCTTCAAGCATGAGTTGATGGTCACCTCTAAGGAGATCATGGATTTGTTGCAAGACATGTTTGGACAACAATCTTTTCAGGTCAGACACAATTCACTCAAACACGTCTTCGACGCCCGGATGGAAGAAGGGACGTCTGTCCGTGAACATGTTCTAGACATGATGACCAACTTTAATCTGGTGGAGATGAACAGGGCTTCGATCGACGAGTCGAGCCAGGTTAGCTTTATAGTGGAGACTCTTCCGAAGAGTTTCCTTCAGTTTCGTAGCAATGCTGTAATGAACAAAATTAGCTACACTTTGACTACCCTACTAAATGAGCTACAGAATTTCTAGTCCTTGATGAGGATCAGGCCAACGGAATCCAAGGCAAATGTTGCCTACACGTCTTATCACAGGGGTTCGACCTCTGGGACTAAACCTATTGCTCCTTCACGCCCGAAAGGGAAGAAGAAGATGAAGAGAGGTAAAACTAACCGAGTTGCCGCCCAAAAGGGCAAGTAAATGTCTAGAAGATGTCTTAAATATCAGATTAAATTTGTTTGTGCAAAGCAGAAATCGAATCAAAAAAGCAGAAGTCCTGCTTTTTGAGGAAAGTAGCTTTCGAGGTATTTCTGAACAAATCCGTTTGGAATTTCAATTGCATTCCTTCATATGATTTTTAGAGGGTTCAAAAAGGAAGAGTTTGGTATTAATTACAATATTTTTGGATAAGTAATGAAGAAGTTATGGCTGTCTGAATACAGGGCAGAAAATCTGAAAATGCTGGAAAATTTAAAAGTGTGTTTTCTTGCAAGTTTTAAGGTTAAAAATCATGAGCTCGAGGTTCTAATGGTTGAGTTGGTTTGTTTGATAGGTCAAGTTTACAAGCCAAGGTTCTAATTCTAATACTGTGAGTGACTCTATCTTTAAACCATGCTTGGCCTATGTTTTTCTTAATAAACATAATTGTTGATCATTGAGTCTTGTTTGAACTAATTATGTATAGCTTCATGGAGTCCCTAACATAAAGTTCATGATGGAACCTAAGCATGCTTTGAATTAGTTGTAACTATAAATCCAAGTATGGAAACTAAATTATGAAAGTATGCTTTCCTTTAGAGAATGTTTTGTGTAAATCCACTTGGGAACATGTTTAGATGATAATATGAAATTGTCATGAAATTGTTGTATGTGTTATAAAGACATGATTTCCATGGTAAACAAGTTATGCCCTTGGTCTTGGTTAACCCCTAAATACTGAAGGACATTCGAGAAGGTACTTAGGGGAGAATGAATCATAATTTCCCGATACTGAAGGACAATGAGAAGGTATTCGGGTAGTTAATGGTCTTACCTTAATACTAAATGACATAGAGAAGGTATTAGGGAAAACCAAAGGGCAAAAGGTATTCTACGTGCACGTGAGAGAGGTATGAACCTTGTTGGTACAAATGTAACTCTACCACCTCTATGGTTTGAAAGTGGTATCATGCTATGTGTTTTATTGTTATGAGCTTCTATATTATTGATCTATTTACTCTCAATATAATACTACATTATGAGTTATGTGCTATGCATAAGTGGTGTCTTAAACCTGTAAATTGGAAGCATGGTTTGTTTATGTTAAGTTATTTTCTACTTATAATCTGCCACTATTATGCTTCACCTTTGAGCTTATAATAGACACTCACTGAGCTTCCTAGCTCACGTTTTCTTTATGTCTACTCTTCCCAGGTAGCAGACGAGTTTCCAGTGCTTAGCCTTCACAAGACCTACTTGCCACCACGCCATTTAGCTCCTTGTATATACACTTTCTTTGTATATGGTTTGTAGTGAGAACATATTAGATGGGTTGTTATAAACTTGGAAACTTTATGACTATCTAAAGAACATAGTAAAGGAAGTGAATGTATTTCATATATAAGTGTATATCAGTGTTTTACTTTGCTTATTCAAACATGATGTGTTACGTCTATTTTAAGTTAAGTCTTGGGTTAGTCAAGGAAAGCCAGCAAGAGGTTTTCTTATCTTTGTCTTTGCATCTCTTCCTAGGTTAGGCAAGTAAGCTGGGACGGGGTGTGACAAATCTAGATATCCCTAATGTACAACATATGTGAATTTGGATCGCTAACTCGATTTTTGTTTGGCAAATACAAAAACCAATACATTGTGAAATTAACAATCAATAAGCAATTAGGTATAGAGAGAATGCAGTAACATGTTGAAAGCAATTCTAAACTAAAGGAAATAGAATTTACCTTTTTAGCTTTCCCAGCGGCTACACGTGGCTCTTTTGTGAAACACACGAACTGTACTCCTATTGAAATAAAGAGAACACCCCAGTAGTATTCACTACATATCCTCTATGTTCTTTAGAACGATGTCTTGGCGAGAAGCTTTGATTTCGAGGAAACAGGTGAAATTTTCACTGAGAACTTTTCAGTGTGAATCAATCAGTTCAGTTCTCACACTCAATACACATACCGATAGGGAAGAAAGAGTAGCAGGAAAGTTGGAAATGTGTCAATTACACGCTCCTCTATAATTTATTTAAAAATATTTAGTTAATCAAATTAATTAATAATATAATTAAATATATTAATTATACTAATACATATTACCTATTCACTTAATTAAATCACATTGAATTAAATAAATTAATTAATTATATTTAATTTAGGTTATTAATGATTAATTTAGGTTGTCAGTAGATATCAATCCAATCCAAGATTAGATCGTTGGACAATCGTAAAGGCAATCCTCAAGTATCTTAGGAGAACGAGGAACTACAGCTTAGTGTAGTGTGGTGGGGATTTGATCCTTACGGGATACACAGATTCTTACTTTCAGTCCGATAAGGATTCTAGGAAATCCACTTCGGGGGCAGGCTTCTTTCTGAATGGAGGAGCTGTAGTATGGCGAAACATCAAGCATGGATGCATCGCCGATTCCACTATGGAAGTGGAGTACGTTGCGGCTTGTGAAGCTACAAAGGAAGCTGTTTGGCTAAGGAAGTTCGTGACAGATTTGGAAGTTGTTCCAAATATGAACTTGCCAATCACACTCTTTGTGACAACAATGGTGCAGTAGCCAACTCCAGGGAGTCTCAGAGCCATAAGAGAGGAAAACACATTGAGCAGAAGTATCATCTGATACGGGAGATCATGCACCACGAAGACGTGACAGTCACGCAGATAGCGTCGGAGCACAACGTAGTTGATCCATTTACAAATCCCCTCACGGCTAAGGTGTTTGAGGGTCACCTAGTGAGTCTAGGTCTTCGAGTACTCCTAACTAGGGCGAGTGAGAGATATGTAAACGGGTATTCAATGCCCTAGTTTATTGTATTACTTCGTTGAAATTTATGTACATTTCATAAATGTATTTTCTCCACTAGCTTAGTCAAAGTGGGAGTTTGATGGGATTTTTGTCCTAATCTCGTGTTTGCAAATTGCTATTTGAAATTATTAAAGAGTTATTCATTTCTTCATTTTATGTCTCGCATTTTATACAAACCTTGACCAATAAACTAAGCTCCAAGGTCATTGAATATATGAGAGAACTAGAACTTGAACGATGTGTAGTGGACAAACAGGGAGGATCACGTTCGAGTAAATGACCCGAACGGTCTACAATATATGGATAGGGTTGGAGACCTAATCCTGGATGCACTGTGGATGCGACCCGCTTTGTATTAAGATACAAACGAGGTGATCTGACTCATTCATGTGGTTGACATGCGAGTGGGGGCATCCTGTACGATGAGATTATACAAGACCGAACCGTGAATTATTAGACCTACTGATGTAACACCGTTGACAGTATAGCAATGGGGACTTAAGGAGTAAGAAGTAGGCACAGGGGTAAGACGGTTATTTGACCAAGCAATGTCTATGAACAACCTGTGAAGGGTCGACTCGTGGGCATTTATTAAATCAGTGGACACGTAATATTCTGCACTCACGGGATTGCAGGTACGGGCTTTAGTGGAGTGTACCGTAGCTAATGAATGTTGATTAACCGAGTCAAAGAGTTTGATAGGTAAATCTCGGATCATTGGAGCTCGTCACTATAGGTCCATTAGGTCCCTCGGTTGACTCAATCTAGGTTAAAAGGGTTAATGTTTTGGTGTGAATTGAAGTGTTCAATTTCACTTAAAATGCATTTATGTCATTTATATGAGATATGAATGATATAGTATATAGTTTAATGTGAATGAGATTCATAATAAACTATAGGTTTCCTTAATTGTTGAATTAGGGCTAATTGGAGAAATTAATTGAGAGAAATTGCAAATGTGATTTGTAATATGAGATATGAGATATCTTATAATATATGGTGATGCAAATATGATTTGCATAACCTATAGTTGTGGTAAAGTGGTAATAATGTGGAGATTTGAACTCCATCTGTTTGCACTATTTAAACCCTTCTTGCAAGAAGGAAATCATCTCATTCGCTCATTTTTTTGAATTCTAACCAAAAAGAAGAGAAAGTTCTCTCTCAACTCTCTCAACTTTTCTCCTCTCTTCTCCAAAACAACAACTTCCCACAAACTTCCTTCTTCCAAAAGAAGAGCAATCGAGACTCCGATTGGTTGTTGTGGACCTTTGTTCGAGAGAAGAATTCGAAGAGATCGAGATTGCACGAAGTGTTCGTGATTCGCTGGAAGGGATTTTGAAGAAGGTTTTCAACAAGTAAGTATCTTGTATTTACTGTTTTTCCTTTCCGTTTAAGCATGTTTCGCCTAAATTATTAGATAATTGATTTTAATGAAATTGAGTAGCATAACGATACCACGACGATTCGATCATCTTCCGTTGCACTGGGTTTCTCATTGTCTTCAGCGCCCGAATCCAATATCCAGGTAGAGTCACTACTCTCCACATGTTTCAGTTACTAGTAAATCATATTTACCTTGATTCTTCCTCTCAGCAAGGAACTTGGGGTACAGTTTCTCTTCCACTGGCCATCCCCATTGCAGTGGAAACACTTTTCCTTTCTCTGCAACTTCCTAGACCTTCTTCCCCTTTTGGGCGGCAACATGGTCAGCTTTACCCTTCTTCATCTTCATCTTTAACTTATCAGAAGAGAGCAAAACGATAATTGAGCTAGACATTTTTGTTGAAATAATCAAATATAGTTTTGTGTCAATCTCGCATAAACATTTTTTAAATCCAAACAAGTTTTAGCAAAATTTAATCCTATGATCCCTATGTCATTTAAAATTGCAATGGTATCTTCAAGGTTTAGAATGACCGCTACCGAAGGGTGAACAAAAACACTTCTCCTCTAAGACGAGACATTCTCGACCAGACCTTAATCCGAGAATAACTCTTATTTCATTAGGCATCCAATTACCATTATATTGTCGAATTCATTTACACTTAACGAATCTCGTGAGTGTCACCCTCAATCTTTAAGTTTCAAAGTATCCGTCAAAACAATAGCCACCGAAGGGTGAACCACGAAGGAAAACCAACAAGGAAACTGTATCAATTTCAGAAATTTACGGTGTAACGACTCCCATGATCAAAGCCCTCCGAAAGGATTGTCTGGTCCAGGCCAAACTAGCAGGCGGATCATAGGGGTCTCACGGTGTGAATCGAAAGAAGAGACCGTGGGTCCCGTTTTCACAGTTCCCGCTCCCACTCACTATAAGTACTATCTTCATCTACTTAGATATTGATCCATACAAATACCATAAGAATGGGGACGCTCTCATTTGCGCCACGAGGTTGAGTATCGATCTCACGGTGTGGACTTAGCGGAGATTTGTGGTCGGAAAATTATGCACTTTATTTCCTCCCACTCAACACGTTATAATTTTCGGCATTGACCTAGATAAACCGACTAAAATTTACCTAAATCTACCAATATAACTCTTATATTGAATTTAGGCCTAAGTTTATAATCACATTCTTACTTAGGTATACGTGGGTAAATTAATCAACTTTTAATTAACGACACTCACGAAAAATATAACCTAAGAATCTCCAGATCGAATTGACTCCCAGGTCGATTCTAAGATAGGGGAGTTACTTATCAGTCACCATTCAAAAATTATATTTTGATTTCCTAATTCTAATCTTATTAGAACTAGAAAACCTAAGTGTAATTATTCAAGTTCTAAACACATTAAAGGTAATAATTAACTTAGGTTACATGCATTTCTATGTTATAGTGCTTGATCATTAATCAAATGAATAACTATACTATAACATAAATATTCATCATATGAAATAAAATGCATCAGCATACTTTAATCTAAAAAAAATTATAACACTTACATTTAATTAAATTTAAACATGCATTTAATTATATAACCTATCATGCAAACTCTATATTATAACACTTATAATATAAATGATGCATGAATATCTTTAACCTAAGGTGAGATTTTCAATCTATATGACATACATTAGGGACATATAGTTTAATTAAATCATACATCACATGCATAAAATAATTAAATAGAAATAATTGACCGGTTTTGGCACTTAGGGGCATTAAGTTAATTAAATAACATTAATATAATATTTATATTAATATTATTTAATGAAATAAAATAAATAAAATAATAAACACATTTTTCAAATAAAAAAAATAAAAAATAACAATTAAAGCCCCACGATTGAAAAAACTCTTCAACTGCCCATTTCGCGAATCGCTTCGCTACACTCGTCCCTACGATTGCGCTGCGTTGTAACGCTGTAAGGCGGCGTTGATGGTTCTACCATAGAACTTTAATAAGGTTGATCTCTCAAATTCGTAAAATCTTTCTGTCTTTGGCAAAGATTTGCACTCGCATTTCCTCATAGTTGAAGTCTAGGTCAACCAAAAGGGCCTTATAATCGATGACATGAGATGCATTCGGTTCATAACCCCGTAGCATTGATATGTGGAACACGTTATGCACTGCAGCGAGGGATGGTGGCAAGGCTAACCTATTAGTCACTTGACCAATGCGCCCCAAGATCTCAAACGGACCTATGAACCTATGGGTTAGCTTCCCCTTCCAGCGAAATCTGTAAAAGGAATGAATTTCCCGCAACGGAAGTGATGTGAATTGTCGTTGTTTCTTTATCGTTATAAATTTTTTAAAATTCAGATAAAACACATTCTATCTAGATTAAGCATGCATAAAACGAGATGAACCCAGTAAGTATCGTTACTAACCTCTTGAATAAATCTTGTTTACGTTTCCTCCTCGGTCACGAACTCTCGATCAAACGATCTTCTCAAAAACACGAACCGTACCATGAAAGAAATCTAGGGGACACTTCCAGTTGAGCTTCTCGTGTGTTCTTGGGAGGATGAGGGAGTGTGGTGGCACTCTCTTTGGATTTTGGGTTTGTGAATGTGAGAAGAGATTGAGAGAGAATTGAGAGAAAATTCACTTCTTGCGTAGGTAAGTCCCCAGCTCCCCAGTTGTCCTATCCCCAAGAAGATAGGCATATTGGGCGTACTCTTGCCACCCTCACCCATACTAGTCAGAGGACATACCCCCCAAGATAGGAGTGCGTAACACGCCAAGGATTAAGGACGAGTCACTAATGGTCATCTATGAATTTGTTCATCTTTTACTGTTAAAGGTGTTAAATGAATAGAACTAATAATTCACTGTCCCGTCTTGTACAATATCATTGCACATGATGCACCCACTCACATGTCAACTACATGAACGAGTTGGATCACCTCGTTTGTAGCCAATACAAAGCGGATCGCACCCACAGTGTCATTAGGATCAGGTTCCCAACCCTATCCGTATACTATAGACTGTTCGGGTAATGAACTCCAACATGATCCTCCCCGTGTGTGACCTATACACCGTTTGAACAAAGTTCGTGAAGGGAGCTCGAGAAAATTCTGAAGTTAACACTAATAGTTATGGTTCAAAAGCTATCAGTCGAGTATTGGCATGGCACCATTTGAGGCTTTATATGGAAGACCGTGTATAACGCTCGTATGTTGGAACGAACTAGGAGAGCAGAAGTTAATTGGTCCTGAGTTAGTACATGTTACTACGGACAATATTAAGGTAATCATGGTGAATTTGAACATAGCCGCAAGAATGTCAGAAGAGTTACGCAGATAAGCGACGAAATGACTTAGAATTCATTGTCGGAGATCAAGTTTTCTTGAAGTTATCTCCGTGGAGAGGTGCCCTTCGCTTAAGCAAGAAAGGTAAGCTAAGCCCTAGGTATATTGGTCCTTATGAAGTAACGGGATGTGTTGGGCCAGCAGCCTACAGACTGGAGTGCCAGCAGAACTATCTCAAGTACATGATGTTTTTCATGTGTCCATGTTGAGGAAGTATATTCCAGATCGGACACGTGTGGTGCAAACACAACAAGTTGAGCTGAAAGAAAACATGATTTAGGTAGAGGATGCAGTTCAAATCCTCGACAAGAAAGAACATGTTTTAAGAACAAGACGATCCCACTCGTGAAGGTTCATTGGAGACATCACGGAGTGGAGGAGGCAACCTGGGAGTTAGAGGACCGAATGAGGAGGAAGTACCCGAGGATTTTCACTTAAAGACTGCTAAATTTTAAGGACGAAATTTCTTAAGGGGGAGGTAAGTTGTAAACCCGAGATCTCACTTTGGAATTTTCTTACAAGAAAGAAAAAAAAAACAAAAGAAACATGAAAAGAAAAAGGTTAATATTTTGGTTTGTTATGTTTTAAGAAAAGAAAAGAAAAGAAAAGAAAAGAAAAGATAAAGTAAGGGGGAAAGGACAAAAAGGAAGGCCCACCGCCAACAATTTTCTTTTATTTTCTTTTAAACCCATCTTCTCCCCACTTCATTCACGAATTTTATCAAGGAAAAACAGGGGCTTTCGTGGGAGAAGCCTAAAGGAAGAGGAAGAAGGTGAATTATTGGTTTTGAGCTTGAAGAAGAAAGGAGAAAGGTTTGTTCAAGGTTCCATGGAAATTCAATATTGAATTCAACCCTGTTCTACTTTTTTGTTCATTTCGAGTTCAAAAAGAAGATGTAAGGGTTGAGGTTTCATTTTCTTGAAAGCTAATTCATTTTTTAACAAAGTTCGTGAAGGGACCTCGAGCAAATTCTTAAGTTAACATACTTTTTTGTGAAAAGGAAGGTAAAAGACAGAATTTATTGTAAAATCCGAGAAGCCTTTGGTGTTTTGGTTGTCTTGATCTGTAGAGTTTGAATCATAAACTCTAATAGGTATGGTTGGAACGCTTATTGAATCTCCTACAACTTTTTTGAAGACATCGTGAGTAGAAAACGACTGGAAGATGTTTTAAAGTTCAGGTTAAGTTTGTTGTGCAGCAGGAAATCGAATATGGAAACAACAGCAGATTGTTTTTAGGGAATAAGTTGTCGACGTGTTTATGAACAAATCTATTGGGAATCACAACATCATGTCTGCATATGATTTTTAGAGGGTTAAAAAATAAAGAATTTGGTGTAACGTACATCAATTTTAGATAAGTAATGAAGACGTTATGACTGTTTGAATATAGGGTATAAATATGTGAAATGCTAAAAAATTGGATGGTGTGGTTTTTGTAATTTTAAGATTAAAAATCATGAACTCGAGGTTCTAATACATGGATTTGGTTTGTTTGACAGGCCAAGAGGAGATAGGTCGAGTGTATGGACCAACGTTTTAGTTTAACACTGTGAGTGACAAAACGAACCTCGAAAATTGTTTATAGGCTTGTATTATGCTTATGAAAATGCAAGGTTTTGCTTAAACGAAATGGTTTCAATGCTTAATGTTTTCCTTGAAACACATGTTTATGAGTATTGATATTTTCTAAAAAATGATTTCAAGTTCTCGTTGTGAGCATAAATGTCTTGATGAAATTTATATGTGAGCATATGTTCTTGATTGTCGAAATTTATAGAAATGTAATGATTTCAAGCAAGTATGTACTAGCAAGTATGATTTAAAGATTTCCAGTTTTAATGAACAAGCTGAGTAAGCTTGAGTTTTACGAAAGGAAAGATAAGCAGGCATGTTTAAATGTTTTTATGTGTTTTTCTGAGTCTTGAATGAGTAAATGACTGAGACACTGAGCCTGAGGCTATATGGTACCATATGCACACAAAGTCATTTTTCGTTGTCGACGTTGAGTGTACTCGTGACAACAAGGTCATCGTGAGTCTTTGGGTGGGCCCCACTACGACAAAGACGATGAGAGTGTTGGGCGGGCCCCACTACATCGTAGAGTAAACATTGGTTGTACAGGGCGTGTCCTACACAACGTGGATTGTGACATGTTTTAAAAGGATTTCTATCATTCATATGCCTTACGAGATTTTAACGACATACTTGCTGGTGTTTCTAAAAAGCTATTATGATTACAAAGTTACTTTTAACGCTTGATTACAGATGCATATGCTCATAGATGGTCAGGTGATATGATTTACGAGTTAATAGTTTTCTTTTAAACTAAAGCACTCACTGAGCTTCATAGCTCATTCTTTCAGTGTTTTCCCACTTTTTAGGTAGTGATCGAGCGCCCAGTGCCTGACATCCTGCCATAGTCTACCAGAAGCTCCACGAGCTTTATATTTTGTACGTGGGTGGTGTTGTATAGCAAGTCCATATGTAGCATAGTAATGTTTGAGGGGACTATGTAGTTATAGTTGTATGTGCTTTAGAGGTTGAGATTGTGTTATTAATGGTTTGGCCTGTTTGTGGTTCTGATGCTTTTGCCCGTTCAGTTTTCAATAGAGTCTTAAGTAGGGTTACTCCTTACGTAGGTTACGTAATTGTCAATATTCCGCTGTAGTATGTTTAAAGTGTTTCTTATACAAGTATAGTATGCTTATCAAGTAAAATAGGGGCGACAGGTATTGTTGGAGAGGTGAACGATGTTTGTTGGCTTCACGCCGTTTGCCGGGCTAAGTTAGCTTGTATCTTGGGAGGGGGTGTGACAGAACGAGACTCTTTTGGTGACCCTTAAACACCTTAGTCGTGAGGGCCTTTTTAAACAGATCAACAACATTGTGCTTGGATGCGATCTGCGTAATTTTCATGTCTACACACTGCACAATCTTTCGTATCAGATGATACAGGCATTCAATATGCTTGCCCCTCTCGTGACACTAACGTTCTCTTGAGTTGCCTACTGGACAAAATCATTCATTTGGAATTGTGAAGCCAAACATTCCTTAATGTCAATAAGGAATCTTACATCATTCCTAATGAGGAGGATATCATCCACATACAATATTAGAAATGTGACAGTCTTGTTGATGATTTTCTTCAAGACACAAAGCTCATCAACATTCTGATTAAAGCCACAAGGTTTGATTGCCTCATTAAACTTTATATTACAAGACCTCGCGACTTGTTTCAACCATTAAATAGACCTTTGAAGCCTGCAAACCTTTTGCTCCTTGCCTTGAGTAATGAACCCCATCGGCTGATCCATGTAGATGGTCTCGTTAAGATTTCCTTTGAGAAAGACCATCTTGACATCCATCTGCCATATCTCGTAGTCATAATATGAGACAATAGGTAGACGGATGCTGATAGACTTTACCATGACAACAAGAGAAAAGGTTTCCCTATAGTCAACCCCTTATCGCTGGGTAAAACTTGCCATTAGTCTGGCTTTAAAGGTCTGCACCTTCCCATTTTCACCATGTTTACGCTTATAGATCGAATTGCAAACAACAGGTTTAACCCCATCCGGTTGGTCCACAACCTCCCTGAGGCAATTCAAGTACATAGACTCCATTACATGGTTCATTCCTTGAATCCATTCATCTTTGTCAGCGTTAGCCATTGCCTGATCAGGTTAATGGATCCTCACACTTATCATCAGGTATGATGACTTGGGTTTCAACCAAACCCATGTAACGTCCAGGCTGTCTCACTTTCCTCCCATTACGTCCAAGTGTTCTCAACTCATAAGAACCTACTTAACTAGATGAGTAAGGATCAACAACACATGTTGATATACTAGCACCATCAACAACTCTTGCTAATGAACTTTCCATTTCGTTCAACACAATCTTACTGCTAGGTTTATACTCCCTTATATGGTCCTCCTCCAGGAATGTGGCGTTGTCAACAGAAGCACCCTATTGTCCTTAGGATCGTAAAATAAACCACCCATCGTCTCTTTTGGGTATCCTACGAAGTGGCACAAATTTGAACGAAGTTCCAACTTCTTGGGGTTTGATACCAACACATGGATTGAGCATCCGCAAATTGAAATAGCGTAAATTGCCATCACAACCATTACAGAGTTTGAAAAGTGTTTCACAAACACTCTTCGACGAAACATTATTCAAAATGTATACTGCAGTCTCCACTGCATAACTCCAAAATGAGTTAGGTAGACGAGCAATGCTCGTTATCGACTGAACCACGTCTAATAGGGTTTTGTTTCTCCTCTTCGATACACCATTATGTTGTAGCATACCATGTAACGCCCCTACTTTTCTATGACCAACTCCTAGGGACATTACTACACATGCATGCGTTTATAGGCCAAGAGATAAAAGATCTTAAAAGAAAACTTCCAAATAAATATAAATAGTCTTTAGGGATCCCAAACCAAAACATTTAAAACAGATAAAAGGGTCAATTTAACATGGCCTATTAAAACTGTAAGTAAATTTAAACTCCAAATAAAACATAGAGACAACATCAGTTTAAAACAAGAATATGCGGAAAAACATGTCGGTTCCCATGGTCTTTAGTAACGCGCCTCCGTCACTCGCCCTGCACGTCCTTTCCCTTACCTGAAAACATTTTTAAAAGAAAAGGGTGAGTATTGCAAAACAATACCCAGTAAGTAACCTCGCTACCGAGGTTTGGGATATGCATACACATACAACCATGACCTTTAGACTTATTCGTAATATACATATGCGGGACCTAAAACTTTCTCATATTGTCAGGTCTTTAATCCATGACTTCCTTTTTAATTGTGTATTGTCAGGTCTTTAATCCATGACTTCCTTTTTAATTGTGTGTTGTCAGGTCTTTAATCCATGACTTCCTTTTTCATTTGTGTGGCCGACTGGTCATCCTGAGTCATTTCATTTTGAGTCCCTCACAGACCCCTGTAATAATTTGAGTCCCTCACAGACCCCTGTAATTTGACCCATAGGGTCTCTATTGCATGTTTGACCATGCACATAATGATCTCAGGATACCAATGTCCACACTTTTCATTAATTCATTTCGTGGCATACATAACATGCATGAGGTCCCATCATTCACATAATAATAGTGCACATGTCACAAACATCATCGTCGATATGCAAATCATACTTTTCTCATAGACAGTTTGAAGATCATACTTTTGTAGGAAAACATGAAATATTCTCATACAAATTACTGTCATATTCTCACATGAAATACTGAAATACTTTTACATAGAATACGAGAATATTCTCACATAAAATATTAGTTTATTTCCACAGGAAGCATTGAAATATTTGCACATAAAATATTAAGTATTCTCACGATAATATCTGTATATTTTCATATGAAAAAGATAAACTAATTTCGCATGAAATCATGAAAATCATTTTCTTCAATCCCATTAAAAGTTCGGCACAAGGTCCCTTACCTTAGTTCCGACTTCGCTCCAAAACCTAATCGAACTCCTTGCCTACTCTTCCTTTAGTGAACCTCGAGCTCAATGCGAAAACCTAATATCCCTTAGTCCGTTTTGACGATCGACCTCCAATTCCGCTCCAAGTTTGGTCCCTACAAAAATGTGTTCGAACCCGTAACCTAAATTCTCAATCAAACGCTTAATCAATCGATAGATCGCACATAATTTCCAATTTAGTATGAAACTTAAATCGATCGCTCACCAGCTGAACTCGAAACTATTGTATGGTTGCTGGCCGGCGTGGTCACGATCGGCGGTGACGATCAATCGATGGCGCGCAACCGTGTCCGCGTGAAAATCCGCGGCGTCTCGCGATGGATTGGACGCGCGACCGCGCAGACGGCTGTGATCGTGGCTGCAACGGACGATCGGCTGAACGAGGCTCACGAGCGGCGTGCAAACTCGGCGGCAAGGGGCGTGGCTTGCTGCCGCGAGGGGGCACGCAGGAACACCGGACGGCGGCTGCGAGTGAGCGCTCCGACTAGGGCTTCCGTCCACGACTTCGGGCGCGTGGTGGGCGTGCGTGGTCGGCGGCGTAAACGATCAAGACGGATGCTTGAGGGTGGCGTTAAATCGCGCTCGTGTTTTCCTTTCGCCGCGTAGGCGATGAAGCGGGTGTGTGGTGGAGCGAGCGAATCTCGTTCGTCGATCGGTCGGCAAGGGGTTCTTACCGACGGTCCTCGGCTTTGGGCGCGTGTGGCGCGCGGCGACCCGAGCGCGAGTTGGTGATGTCCGTGCTCGCGCGGTGAGACTCAAGTGAAGTAGCGGGCGGCGCTTCTCGTCGTGAGGGTTTCCGCCGACGGTGGTAGCACAATGATAGTAGACTTCAGCTAGGTTAAAACGAAAAGAGAGGGAACTAGGGTTAGGGTTAGGGTTTTGGATTAGGTTAGAGATGAGATGAAGGAGATGATGATGGGGCTAGGGTTTTCTTATGGTTAAATATTAAGGAGGCTTAGGGGTTAGGGTTTTAGGTCAAATTTTATACAACCCTCATTTAAGCAATAATCACCAAAACGCCCTTGAAATTGCATTTTCCTTTAATTTCATAATTAATCTCATCTTAAAAGGAACAATTCACATAAGCTAAACAAAATTACGGCCTCACTCTCGCCGAGCTTGATTAAAATCACTAATCCAGCTAAACACGGCGGTTACTAGAGCGTTAAATAAAATAAATAATAGTACCTGTGATGATGGTCGTCACAATCTTCCCTCCTTAAGAACTTTCGTCCTCGAAAGTTCCTATTCTTGGAATAGTTCAGGATATTTAGCTCGTACTTCCTCTTCTCGCTCCCAGGTAGCTTCTTCAGTGCGGTGATTTTGCCACAACACTTTAACTAAGCTGATCTCACGGTTACGGAGGGTCTTTCGATCTCTTGCAATAATCTGTACCGGTCGTTCGCCATAACTCAGATCTTCTGCTAAATGCAATGGTTCGAAGTCTACGACATGAGTCGGGTCTGGGACGTACTTTCTCAACATGGAGACGTGAAACACGTTGTGAACTGCTGACAGGGAAGGCGGTAGTGCTAATCTGTAGGCCACTGCACCAATCCTCTCTAAAATCTCAAATGGTCCGATGAATCGCGGACTCAACTTCATTTTTCGGCCAAACCTTAGAATTCCCTTCATTGGGGCCACCTTGAGAAATACGTGGTTCCCAACATCGAATTCTAGGTCCCTTCGTCTCGTGTCGGCATAGCTCTTCTGTCTGCTTTGGGCGGTCTGCATCCGCGCCCTAATCTTTTGTACCGCATCATTCGTGACTGTACCAACTCTGGACCCAATAAGCGGCGTTCACCAACCTCCTCCCTAAAAACGGGAGTTACGCAACGCGTTTTCCATAGAGAGCTTCAAATGGAGCCATTAGATGGTCGATCGATAATCGCCTTATTGTAAGCAAACTCCATCAAATGCAAATGAGTGTCCCAACTACCGGGAAGTCTAAAGTGCAAGCTCGCAACATATCTTCTAATATCGGTTTAAACGCTCATGCATCCCATCCGCTGCGTGGGACGAAAAGTCATCTTGAAGTTCAAGCTGCGAACCTAACGCTCTCTGTAAACTCCTCCGAAGTTGGAGGTGAAAGCGTGGGTCCACATGCAGAAATAATCTTGACCGAATTCCATGCAAACGGACTATCTCTTCCAAGTAAAGCCGCGCCACTTATCAGCGTAGAATAGGTGGGTTTCCACAGTATGAAATGTCTTGACTTTGTTAATCATCACTATGACCCAAATTACCGAGTAACCTCGTAAAGTTCTAGGCGGTCCAACTATGAAATCCATAGAGATCTCCTCCCATTTCCACCGAGGTACATGTAAAGGTTGCGGTAATCTGCGGGTCTCGCTAGGTGCCTTCACCTGTGACAAGTCAAACACTTGCCGACGAACTCTGCTATGTCGCGCTTCATGTTACACCACCAAAAGGCCATTTGAGATCTCGATACATCTTGGTACCGCTGGGATGCATAGAAAATGGTGAGTTATGGGCTTCGCTCAAGATTTGATTTCGATTTGTCGTCGCTTTGGCACACATAATCGACCACGAAATAGTAATCCTCCATCCGTGGATAGGGAACACTCGCCAACTCACTGTGTAGTTACCGCTGCAGACGCTTTTCTACTAAGCGAGGGTCCACTGCTGAGCCTCAACGATACGTTGTCTCAAGGTCGGTTGTCATTGTTAATCCAGGCTAAGCGAGCCGTGGTCTTTCCTACTAATAGTCATCGCAATTTCACTCGAGCAAACTCTCGCTGTAACTCTCTGCTGCATCAGTAACTCGCGCAGTAAGTATGCATCAAGCTTCTCTTTGAGGGCATCGGCCACTACATTAGCCTTACAGGGATGGTATTGTATGTCAATGTCATAATCCTTCACTAATTCCAACCATCTGCGTTGCCTCATGTTCAATTCCTTCGGGTGAGCAGATACTTGGACTTTTATGATCCGTAAAAATCAATTTTCTCGCCATATAGGTAGTGTCTCTCCGGATCTTTAATGCAAAGACCATCTTTGCTAGTTCCAGTCATGAGTTGGATAGTTCCTCGTGCGTCTTCAATTGTCGGGATGCATAAGCTATTACTTTACCGTCTGCGCATTAGTACACACACCCAACCCTTTCTTAGAAGCATCATTGTAAACCACAAAGCTCCTGTTCCGGGAGGCTGTAAGAATCGGGGTGACACTAATCTGTACTTGAGTTCGGAAACTCGCCTCACAAGCATCATCCCAAACGAATGAGTTTCCCTTGCGCGTCGGTGAGTCATGGGCATGGCTATCTTGGCGAAGTCCGCCTTTCAAACGCCTATAATAACTCGCAAGACAAGAGTAAAACTACGTACCTCTGTAATGGTGGTGGGACGAGGCCAGCGTGTGACGGCCTCCACTTTATTTGGATCTCACAGAGACTCGACTTTCGGACACCACATGCCCTAAGAAGGATACTTGTGCGAGCGTAATTCACATTTGGAAAATTTTGCATATAACTTGTTCTCTCTCGGCGTGAGTAAAACTTTCCTCAGTGCATTTCATGCTCTTCATCACACACAGAGTATATCAATATATCGTCGATGAACACAATCACGAACGTATCAAGAAACTCTTTGAATAAAGCGGTTCATCAAGTCCATGAAAGCGGCGGAGGCGTTGGTCAAACCAAAGCGGCATCACTGTGAATTCGTAATGCCCATAACGTGATCTCGAATGTTGTTTTAGGAATATCCTCTTCACCGATTCTCAATCGATGGTAGTTCGATCTCGGATCAATCTTGGAGAACACTGTTGCTCCTTGCAATTGATCGAACAAATCATCTATTCTGCGGGAGAGGGTATTTATTCTTGATCGTAACTTTATTCAACTCCGTGTAATCTATACACAGCGCATGGATCCGTCTTTCTTTTTCACGAACAATACTGAGGGGCTCCCAAGGCGAAAGCGCAGGCGTATAAACCCCTTGTCTAGCAAGTCTTGTAATCTGTACTTTTAGTTCTTTCAACTCTGCGGGTGCCATTACATGCGGGGCATTGGATATCGGGGTCGCCCCCAATTCCAATCCGATGTTAAAATCTACTCTCTCGACCGGGAGGTATTAGGGAGGTCCTCGGGGAAGACGTCTGTAAATTCATTCACTACTGGTACCGATGTCACTGAGATCTCCGTACACCTTGCATCTAGTATGCAAGCTAAGATGC
Source organism: Trichosanthes cucumerina (assembly GCA_036507285.1). Taxonomy (NCBI): domain Eukaryota; kingdom Viridiplantae; phylum Streptophyta; class Magnoliopsida; order Cucurbitales; family Cucurbitaceae; genus Trichosanthes; species Trichosanthes cucumerina. The sequence continues at coordinate 15,598,302 of CM071837.1, forward strand.
CCCAAGCTCCCCGATGTAATAACTTCCTGGCCTTAAGGGCGAATTACCTTAGGCCTACTTCACGCTATCGTACCTCTCGAACTGTGAGCGGGTTGGTGCGGGAGGAGTGAACACTACCTCCTTCCGAAACACTCAATGCAAGCATGGTTCTGCGCTAACCAGTCCATGCCCAATATTACATCAAAGTCATACATGTCTAAGACTACTAAATTCACTGCTAACTCATGGTCTGCGATGGTCACACTACCATCCTTGACTTTCAAATTGGCTAACAAATTTATCCCCGCAGGAGTGGAGACAGACAGGGCATACTGTAACTGTTCTAGTTCTAACTCCGCTTGACTTACAAAGGATGCAGAAATAAAAGAGTGTGTAGAACTGTAATCAAATAATACAAAGGCAAGGTGCCCAAGTAATGGAAGTGTACCAGAACCACCGAGATCGAGCCATAGATGTCTCTCTTTGGTACTTGCATAAGCTCTCTCGATGTATAACCAGACTTCACAAAGAGCCCACTATTTATAACCTGAGGCTGGCTAGTGCTGGCTTGACTCGGGCAGCTATTAGCTCTGTGCCCTTCTTTTCCACACCTGAAACACACTCCGGACCGGGCCAAACACTTACCCCAGTGCTGCTTACCACAGTCTTTGCACTGTGGCTTATCTCCACTGTTATTTCCCGATCTGTTGACCTGTGGTTTCTGACCTGAACCTGCACGAAAATGTCCTGGCCTATGCGGTGTACGCTGGGACGTGTTGTGAGCTAGAATTTGGCTGGTGCCACTTCCTCTTATGATTTGCCATGGGCTGCCCCGGGTTAACCACTACCTGCTGTGCAGTCTGCGCCTGCACCCAAATCAATTCTGCCACTCTCACTGCGGAGGCATAATCAGGAGGTGCTAGTGCTTGAATAAAGCCTCGAACGTTCTCATCCAGTCCCATAATGAAGCGCTCTGTTTTCTTTGCCTCTGTATCTACCAGCTCGGGAGCAAAGCGGGACAAACGGGTAAATTCCCTCTCATACACCTCCACTTTGCCCTCCTGTTACGGCAAAGGCAGTAAGAACTCTGCCGCTTCTCGTGAACGAGGCTGCAGCAGGATAAAATTTCCGCATGAACGCTTCCTTGAGCAGATTCGGTGTAATCGTTTCTCATTGGCGACAATGGTTCCACCGGGCGGACTCCCACCACCATAAATACGCGTCATCCTCAAAGCATAAAGGTAGCACGGGACACCCTACGGTCCTCGGGCGGTTCATCAATCGAAGATGGTCTCAATGGAGGGCGACCACAACTCGACCAAGTGGGGTCACCTGGAAGACCCATTGAAAGATCTAGGATCATACTTCCTGAAGTCCTTCAGGTATCGAGACTCCAGAGTTGCATCGTTTCGCCCCTGATTTGCTTGGGCCAGCTGAGTGGCTACTGTAGCTCGCACCAGACTCTGCATAGCCTCCACCATCATAGTCATAACATTGGCGTTCCCTTGGTCTGCCACAGGGGCAACTGCAGGTACATTCTCCTGGCGGTCACGCTGGTCTTGGGGGAGGTCTCGAACGGGTGGAGCAACCTCTTCTTGTTCCAATGGTAATTCCGGTTGGGCGTCAACGTTTTCCCTTGCCCTCCGGCCCCTACCACGTCCCCTACCTCTCCCTCGACCTCTAGGTGGCATTTTGTCGATACTACAATACATAGAGTTTCTAACTCAGTTTCTTTACTTTCTAACCATAAGATAGGATCACCCCTTGGGGTTTTTAAGTTCATGTATATGCATAAAACAGTATCATATCATAATCATTTACTTAATTATTAAAATATCAGAACGTACCTGGCGGTGACTGGAAACGCGTTGTTCAACCATGGGACTACTCAGTGCTTACTACTCGTAAGCAAGTCTCTGTAACCCTTAAACCTAGGGCTCGATACCAACCGTAACGCCCTACTTTTCTATGACCAACTCCTAGGGACATTACTACACATGCATGCGTTTATAGGCCAAGAGATAAAAGATCTTAAAAGAAAACTTCCAAATAAATATAAATAGTCTTTAGGGATCCCAAACCAAAACATTTAAAACAGATAAAAGGGTCAATTTAACATGGCCTATTAAAACTGTAAGTAAATTTAAACTCCAAATAAAACATAGAGACAACATCGATTTAAAACAAGAATATGCGGAAAAACATGCTCTGGTTCCCATGGTCTTTAGTAACGCGCCTCCGTCACTCGCCCTGCACGTCCTTTCCCTTACCTGAAAACATTTTTAAAAGAAAAGGGTGAGTATTGCAAAACAATACCCAGTAAGTAACCTCGCTACCGAGGTTTGGGATATGCATACACATACAATCATGACCTTTAGACTTATTCGTAATATACATATGCGGGACCTAAAACTTTCTCATATTGTCAGGTCTTTAATCCATGACTTCCTTTTTAATTGTGTATTGTCAGGTCTTTAATCCATGACTTCCTTTTTAATTGTGTGTTGTCAGGTCTTTAATCCATGACTTCCTTTTTCATTTGTGTGGCCGACTGGTCATCCTGAGTCATTTCATTTTGAGTCCCTCACAGACCCCTGTAATAATTTGAGTCCCTCACAGACCCCTGTAATTCGACCCATAGGGTCTCTATTGCATGTTTGACCATGCACATAATGATCTCAGGATACCAATGTCCACACTTTTCATTAATTCATTTCGTGGCATACATAACATGCATGAGGTCCCATCATTCACATAATAATAGTGCACATGTCACAAACATCATCGTCGATATGCAAATCATACTTTTCTCATAGACAGTTTGAAGATCATACTTTTGTAGGAAAACATGAAATATTCTCATACAAATTACTGTCATATTCTCACATGAAATACTGAAATACTTTTACATAGAATACGAGAATATTCTCACATAAAATATTAGTTTATTTCCACAGGAAGCATTGAAATATTTGCACATAAAATATTAAGTATTCTCACGATAATATCTGTATATTTCATATGAAAAAGATAAACTAATTTCGCATGAAATCATGAAAATCATTTTCTTCAATCCCATTAAAAGTTCGGCACAAGGTCCCTTACCTTAGTTCCGACTTCGCTCCAAAACCTAATCGAACTCCTTGCCTACTCTTCCTTTAGTGAACCTCGAGCTCAATGCGAAAACCTAATATCCCTTAGTCCGTTTTGACGATCGACCTCCAATTCCGCTCCAAGTTTGGTCCCTACAAAAATGTGTTCGAACCCGTAACCTAAATTCTCAATCAAACGCTTAATCAATCGATAGATCGCACATAATTTCCAATTTAGTATGAAACTTAAATCGATCGCTCACCGGCTGAACTCGAAACTATTGTATGGTTGCTGGCCGGCGTGGTCACGATCGGCGGTGACGATCAATCGATGCAAAGAACCGTGTCTGCGTGAAAATCGGCGGCGTCTGCGATGGATTGACGCGACCGGCGCGTGTCTGGTGTGATCGTGGCTGCAACGGACGATCGGCTGAACGAGGCTCACGAGCGACGTGCAAACTCGGCGGCAAGGGAACTGTGGCTTGCCGGCGCGAGGGTACAGGAACACCGGACGGCGGCTTTGCGAGTGAGCGCTCCGACTAGGGCTTCCGTCCACGACTTCCGGTGCGGCTGGAGCGTGCGTGGTCGGCGGCGTAAACGACTGAAGACAGATGCTTGAGGGTCGGCGTTCGTCTGCTCGTGTTTTCCTTTCGCCGGCGAGTAGCTGATGAAGCGGGTGTGCGGCTGGAGCGAACGAATCTCGTTCGTCGATCGGTCGGCAAGGGTTACTGCACGGTCCTCGGCTTGCAGGGGCGTGTGGCGCGCGGCGACTCGAGCGGCAAAGTTGGTGATGTGTCCCGCGCGCGCGGTGAGACTCGTGAAGTAGTGGGGCGGCGCTTCGCCGTGAGGGTTTCCGGCCGACGGTGGTAGCACAATGATAGTAGACTTCAGCTAGGTTAAAACGAGAAGAGAGGGAACTAGGGTTAGGGTTAGGGTTTTGGATTAGGTTAGAGATGAGATGAAGGAGATGATGATGGGGCTAGGGTTTTCTTATGGTTAAATACTAAGGAGGCTTAGCGGTTAGGGTTTTAGGTCAAATTTTATACAACCCTCATTTAAGCAATAATCACCAAAACGCCCTTGAAATTGCCTTTTCCTTTAATTTCATAATTAATATCATCTTAAAAGGAACAATTCACATAAGCTAAACAAAATTACGGCCTCACTCTCGCCGAGCTTGATTAAAATCACTAATCTAGCTAAACACGGCGGTTACTAGAGCGTTAAATAAAATAAATAATAGTACCTGTGATGATGGTCGTCACATACCATGTGCTGAGTGTTGGGACATAATTTCGTGTTCAATCATATAACCCAGGAATTCAGTGTCCATGTACTCTCCATTCTTCACTAGTCTATCAATCCTATTGTGATTTATGTGGGCTAGCCTTAGATGCACAAGATGGGCGATTTCTTTACGAGAAACTTTCAACGTTTTAGTTCATGTTTCAGTTGTTTTAACTAGTTCAGTATTCAAAACACTTTTGACCGAATTTTGCTTTAAAACATACAAGTTATGCCCAAGCGAAGCAGAACACAACACATTTCCATTAGCGGAAATAAATGTTGGGTTTTGTGTCCTAAAAATCGTGGTTTTGTAAACTGAATGTTTATTCTATTTTGCAATAAATTTGTTATTGAGATCTATTTAGTAAAGATGTTTTTGAATAAAGTGAATTGTGTATTGTGTAACAATAATCCAATAACGAAACATTGGCTATAGGATATACAAGTGGATCAAGATCAAGTTATAGCCAGAACAGTCTATAGTATAGGGATAGGATTGGGTACCTTATCATGGGGACACTATGGACGTGACCCACTTTGTAGAGTACAAATGATGTGATCCTAAATCGTTCATGTGGAGACATGAGAGTGGGGGTGTCGTATGCAATGAGTTTGCATAAGACTGGACAGCGAAATAGTCGCTTAGACTTTATAACTCCGTTTACTTTCTTAACTGACTATATTCACACGATGACCTAGGTAACTAGATCTTAATCTTGAGCGTTCTATGAACTCCTGTTCATTCGGAGTATCCTTAGATTTGCATGGGTGAGAGTGGCCTGAGATTGCCGACTCAATAAGCCTCACATTTTAGGGATATGTCTGGGTAGATAGCTGGGAACATAGTTCTGCAAGATGGAATTCACTCCTACGCTCGTTAGGGATTAGTAGATAGGTTGTTCCCTTAAGTGCTGACTTCGAGTCTTGAACAAAGGGCCCACCCCTTTCATTGGCTCGAGAGGGATTCGGTTTGCTGGTTGCACCACAAACCAAGTGTTCATTAGAGGAACAATGGGACTCAAGGAAGAAAAGGTAATTACAGGGGTAAAATGATAATTTTAACCCAGCTGTAGTTACGAACGACCTGTGAGGGATCGACTTACTAATCATAGTTATATCGAGGCGACACAAATATATCTATAGTGAGGAGAGTGCAACCACTAGGCTTTAGTGGAGTGTCCTAGTGGTTAACGAATGTTGATTAGCTAGGCTAAAGAGTTTGGCTGGTTAATCTCGTATCGTTGGAGCTCATGATCTGTAGGTCCATTAGGTCTTCCTTATTAGCTATGATACCAATTGAAAGAGTCTAGATTGAGAAAGCGGAAGTAATTTTGGATCTTGAACACTCTAAGTTGATCAATTTTGTAAAATAAAATGCATGCTCAAAGCTGGAAAAACTGGGAGTTAAGAAACTCACCTTTGAAGATCAAATTTTCTTCACCTGATTGATGATTTTCAACACGAACACTTCGTGGAAGACCATTAGTGTCTTCCCTACTATCCTCAGGCCATGGAACGGATTGTAGGATCCTAAGTTGAGAGAATTTGGAAGAAAATACCTCTAAGGTCACAAAACGAGAATTCTTATAATTTTTGCAAAATTCTCTCAAAACAACATTAAATAAAGCTTCGTCAAGCTTCATTTGAGTGACAACTCAAGTGTGATAAGGATGGTTTGAGATGGAGGTGGCCAATTTTGGTGAATTTGAAGTTAAGAGGGATTGGGCAAGTTGCCAACTTGATTTTCATGAAAATCATGAAAATCCTTCATTTTTCATTTTAATTTTAATTCAAAAATCAATATTAAGATGATTTTTTAATTAAAATTAACTTATTAAATAATTAATTTAATATTAAAAATTAAATTAAATAAATTGTCAGATCTCGATCGAATTTTCGAACATGAATCTTTATTCATGCTATAAACCGATCAAATATTTAAATCATATATAAATGTATACACCTCCTTTTAATCATAGTTTAATTCATAAGTAAACTATGATTCGTGAAATATGATATATCAATTTCTTTTCTCTCAAAATGTTACAAAACAACATGCCTAAGTAAAAGTATACCCAAACTGTTTAAAATACTTAGTGAGAGTGAAAAGGTATATATGATATATCAATTTCCTCTTTCGCTCTCAGCGAAGTTCACACCGTGAGATTTATGCTCGGCCTCGTGAGGTCAATAGGGCATCCCCATTCGGATGGTGTTTGCATAAATCAAGAGCAAGGTGAATGGAGAAAGTATTTATAGGAAGTGGGAGAAGGAAGTGTGTCAACACATCCTATGGTCTCCTCTATTAGGTTGGACCGTGAGATTTCCATGTTGCGCCTGCAGGTTGCCCATAGTAGCACCATCAATTCGGAGGGATGTAACATGGGATTCAGAACAACTCAAACTTTATAAATGGATAGAGTCTCTTAGGTCCATTCCCAGCTTTGTCTCTCCAATTCGGTAGCATTGTTAGGGTCGACCTTTGAGGTCTGAAAATGACGGGTCACACTTACAAGAATTGCTAAGTGTTAGTAAAGTCTTGACCAAAGTAGCGATAACTATGATGCTATAAGAATAAGAGTTATTCCGATGTTAGCATTTAGTCAAGAATGTCTTGGTTTAGTCAAGAATGTTTTGGGTACCTTATCATGGGGACACTATGGACGCGACCCACTTTGTAGAGTACAAATGATGTGATCCTAAATTGTTCATGTGGAGACATGCGAGTGAGGGCGTCGTATGCAATGAGTTTGCATAAGACTGGACAGCGAAATAGTCGCTTAGACTTTATAACTCCGTTTACTTTCTTAACTGACTATATTCACACGATGACCTAGGTTACTCAATCTTAATCCTGAGCGTTCTATGAACTCCTGCTTATTCGGATTATCCTTAGATTTGCTTAGGTGAGAGTTGCCTGAGATTACCTGTAAACCCGAGATCTTTCTTTGGAACTTCCTTTTTATCAAACAACAAAAAGAAAGAAGAAATGAATGCTTAAAACTTGGTTTCCCATGTTTTAAAAAGAAAAGAAATGAAGTGAAAGACAAAAGGAAAACAAGGAAGAAAAACTTTAAACCATTTTTGGTTCGGTTTGCTTTAAAAGATAAAAGAGAAGAGAAAATGAAACAAATGTAAATCATGTTAAGTTTATTTTGTAAAGAAAAGAAAAGAAGGAAGGAGATAAAGGAAAGGAAAGAAAAGGAAAAAAAGAATGAAAAAGGGAAAAGCAAAGTGGGTGGTAGACCCCACCATAGTTTTCTTTTTTTAAATAACCCTTTCCATCGATTTCTATCTCATTTTCATCAAAGAGGAGCTGAGGGTTCATGGGAGAAGCTTAAAGGAAGAAAAAGAAGGTTGTTTTGGAGCTGGATTTGCAGAAGAGAGGGAGAGAACTCAAGCAATTAGTATGACAGCAAGGTAATCACTCTGCCATGTTCTGCTATTTTGTTCATCACGAGCTCCACAGAAAGAGGTAAGAGCTGAAATTTTGTTTCATGAAAGTTAACTCATATTGGAACAAACGTCGTGAAGGAAGCTCGAACCAATTCTGATGTTAAGATGCTGTTTTGTGAAGAGGAAGACAGAAGATAGAATTTGCTGTCAAATCCGAGAGGTCTCTGATGTTTTGGTTGTTCTGATCTGTATACTTGGAGTAAGAAGCTCTATTAGGTATGGTTGGAAAGCTTATTGAATTTCCTACAACTTTCGTGAAGAATTCGTGAATAGAAAATGATTGGAAGATGTTGTAAATAGCAGGTCACGTTTCGGGTTGCAGCAGAAAATCGATTCTGGAATAGCAGAAGTTGGTTCCTGGGAAAGAAGACTTCGAGGTATTTCTGAACCAATCTATTGGGAATCTCATTTTCATGTCTTCATAACAGTTTTAGAGGATTCAAAAAGGAAGAGTTTGGTATAAAGTACATTCTTTTTGGATAAGTAATGAAGAAGTTATGGCTGTCTGAATACAGGCATAAAATCTGTTAAATGCTGGAATTTTTGTTGGAGTGTTACCTTGTAGTTTTAAAGTTAAAACCATGAGCTCGAGGTTCTAAAACATGGTTTTGGTTTGTTTGACAGGCCAAGAGCGAATAGGTCGAGTGTACGGGTCAAGACTCTAGTTCTAACACTTTGTGAGTGACAAACGAACTTCAAAAATGAGCTATATGCTTGAAAAATGCTTTAAGAAATGCAAGTTTTGCTAGAATGAATTGTTTCAAAGCTTTGTGTTTTATTTTTGAACACATGACTATGAGTACTCTTGTTTTCCTAGAAATGTTTCAAATATTCATTGTGACCCTAAAAGTTTTTATAAAGTTTATACATGAGCATATGTCCAATGGTTGCCAAAATTTATGGAAATGTTATGATTTCAAGCAAGCATGTACTAGCAAGTATGTTTTAAAGATTTCAGTTTTTGAACAAAGGTGAGTAAGCTTGAGTTTTATGAAAGAAAAGATAAGCGAGGCATGTTCAATGTTTTCATGTGATTTTCTCGAGATATTGAGCCCGAGGCTTTATGGTACCGTGTGCACACAGGTCTTATTCTGTTGTCGACGTTGAGTGTACTCCGTGACAACAGCGCTGTCGTGAGTGCTGGGCGGGCCCCACTACGACAAAGACGATGGGAGTGCGGGGCGGGCCCCACTACATCATAGAATAAACGTTGGTGTACTGGGCGTGCCCTACACAACGTAGATTGTGACATGTTTTAAAAAGAGTTTATATCATTTACATGCCTTACAAGATTTTAACGGTGTCTTGCTAGTTTTAATGAAAAGCTATAATGATTACACGATTACTTTTAACGCTTGATTACAGATGCATATGCTCATAGATGGCCAGGTGATATGATTTATGAGTTAATAGCTTTCTTTTAAACTCAAGTCACTCACTGAGCTTTATGGCTCATTCTTCCAGTGTTTTTCCACTTTTCAGGTAGAGATCGAGCTCCGGTGTTCGATATCCCGCCATAGTCTCTTTGGAAGCTTCTCATGTTTGATATGTTGTGCGTGGTTGGTGTAGTTTAGCAAGTCCATATGTTTGTAAATTATTTTCGAGAGAACTATGTAGTTATAGTCGTATGTGCTTTGGAGGTTGTGGTTGCTTAATTAGTGGTTTGGACTGTTTGTGGTTCTGATGTTCTTGCTCGTTTTAGTTTCCAGGAGAGACTTAAGAAGAGTTTCTCCTCATGTACATCTTAGAGATGTCCAGTTTCCATTGTGTTAAGTTTAAAGTGTTCCATATGCGAACATAGTTTGTTTTCGAGTAAAGTAGTGTCGCAGGTATTGTTAAGAGGTAACAATGTCCGTTGGTTTCATGCAAATCTCCCGAGCTAAGTTAGCAAGTGGTTCGGGAGGGGGTTGACAAATTGGTATCCAGAGAAGTTAGCTCCATGGGAATGAGACAGAGCAAGTTAGCTCTAGAAGAAACTGAAAAGTAAATAGCAAGTTATTGAGTTAGTTCAATAGAACTAGTCGAGCATGGTCCAAGTAAGGACAAGAGTAAGTCAGTCGGGACTAGAATGTGAACACAAGTCTAGAATTGTGCGTTTGAGTTGAGTACTCATTACATGTCTAGTATGTTAATATGTTATAGAAGTCATGCCACCACGCACTAGCGCACGATGAGGCAAGATCGGGGCGGGACGCAGAATCCTACCCAAGATCAATCCCGGTGGAGATCTAGTGCCCAGAGAGTTCGGATGGGGGCGAGTGCAAACATGCTAATTCCTCACAGAGAGGTAGGTAAGCCATAGGTAGCAGGGCTAAGTAATCCAGATAGGACATATATAATAGATTACCTAAAAGAATTAGGAGCCACAGTGTTTGAGGGTTCCAAAGATCCAATTTAAGTGAAGTTATCAGTGTGAAAGCCGAGGTTTTTGATGATTAAGCTTGATAAATGTTTTGATGTTATGAGTTTCTACGAGAAGCAAAATGTTAAGTTGGCCACATTCTTGCTACTAAAGAAAGCGAGAAGGATGATGGAGATCGATGTTAGCTGGTTGTAGTGATGCACGTACTTCACATCGCAAACTTTTAAGTATATTTGAAAATAAATATTACCCTAGCACGTACGAGAGGCAAAGAGGGATGAATTCTTAGAACTAAAACAAGAGACACTTTCAGTGGTTGAGTATGAGAGAAGATATACCGAAGTTTTTGCGGTATGTTGATGTGATTGGGCATCTGAGAGTGACAGGTGTCGAAGATTTGAAAGAGGGTTACGACCGAGATCGTACCCGATTCTGACCATTGCTAAGTGGATTGATTTCTCCCGGTGGTAGAGACTGCTCTACGTGTTGAGCAGAGTATAGCAGAGGTGCAGTCAGTAGTGAAGCCTAGTTATGGAGGCTTCGACAACAAGCAGTTTCCAAGGTTGTGAGCAGCGGAGGTTCACACTGGAGTAAATGTTTCCAAGTCAATATGACTTTAAGGATCGAACTAGTAGCCGGGCATCAAGGCAGATGATTGTGGGTAGTGCCTATCAGGGGCAGAGTTAAAGTGAACCTTGTTAGTTTGTTTGATTGGCAGCAAGTTGCATGGAGGGCAAGAGTCTAATGCCAGTATAGCAAAGAAAACTCCATGTGTGATCTGTTGCAAGAATCATCAAGATCATTGTCTTGTGAGTGTTGGTACATGCTACCAAGATCTTGACAACGAGGACATGTCAAGAGGGATTGTCCTGACTATGGACACCGCATTGAGGGACTAGGGAGTTGAGTCCCAGATTAGTTGAGCGGGTGAGAGTTTTGAGAGGCGCAAGAGAGGGCACCAGTGGTGTTAGACTAAAGAGAGTTGTAGGGAGGCCTAGGCAACATGGAAAGGTCTAGGTTATGACTCAGCAAGAAGCTGAGGATGCAACAGATATGATTATTGATACGATCTCTATTTGTAATGTACCTGCACGTGTGTTAATAGATCCAGGTGCTACGCATTCCTTTGTTTTTAGTATGTTTTTGACTAAGTTGAATGGGAAGCTAGAACCTTTATGTAAAAGGTTAGTTATATACACTCCAGTTGGTGATGCTTTATTAGTCAATTTAGTGATGCGAGATTGTGAGGTCTTAGTAGAAGGTCTCAATATGTTAGTGGATCTTCTTCCACTAGAGTTGCAGATGTTAGATGCAATCTTAGGAATGGATTTCCTATTCACTCATTATGCTTCCATGGATTGCCATAGAAAGGAAGTTGTTTTTAGAAAAACCAGGGTTGGCTGAAATTGTTTTCAGGGGTGAAAAGAAGATTATTCCTATGAGCTTGATTTCAGCAATCAAAGCTCAGAAGTTGTTGAGGAAAGGTTGGACGACGTTTCTTGCACATGTAGTTGAGGTGCAGGAAGAAAAGCTAAAACAAGAAAATGTTCTTGTTGTGAATGAATTTTCTTGTTGTTTTCTAGAAGATCTATCAGGATTGCCACCTGATAGGGAAGTTGAGTTCACCATTGAACTGTTACCATGAATGACACCTATTTCGCAAGTGCCGTATAGAATGGCTCCAAGTGAGATCAGGGAGCTAAAGATGCAGTTACAAGGACTAGTTGATAAGGGATACATCAGACCTAGTGTATCGCCTTGGAGAGCTCCAGTGTTATCTGTGAAGAAGAAAGATGGTACCCGTAGATTATGCATTGATTATAGACAATTAAACAAAGTCACGATACGTAATAAGTATCCTGTACCCTGAATAGATGACTTGTATGACCAGTTAAGAGGTACATCGATGTTTTGTAAGATTAATTTAAGATCAGGATATCATAAGTTAAAGGTCAGAGAATCAGACATTCCTAAGACGTTAATCATAATGAGGTACGAGCATTACGAGTGTTTAGTAATGCCATTCGGTTCAACAAGGTACTAGCAGTTTCCATGGACATCATGGGCAGGTTTTCCACCAGTATTTGGATAACTTTGTAATAGTAATTATTGATGATATACTAGTTTACTCAGTTGATAGGAAAGCCCACGGGGAACACATGAGTATTATTCTACAAACACTACGTGATAAACAGCTGTACGCTAAATTCACCAAATGTGAATTTTGGTTGAATCATGTAGTGTTTAGGGTAAGTTGTTTCAACAAATGGAGTTGGTATGGGTCCACGTAAAGTAAAAGTTGTAGTCAACTGGGAGAGACCAGTTAGTGCGACAGAAGTACGTAGTTTCCTAAGCTTGGCAGGATACTGCAGATGATTTGTTGAGAACTTATCACGATTAGTATTACCCTTAACAGTTTTAATAAGAAAGAATGCTAAGATTGAATGGTCAGATAAGTGTGAACAGAGTTTTCAGGAGCTGAAAAAGAGATTAGTTACAACACCTATTTTGACACTTCCTATAACGGGAAAAGAGTATGTGGTTTACTGTGATGCCTCGAGGAAAGGTTTAGGGTGTGTACTGATGCAAGAAGGAAAAGTAATAGCTTATGTGTCAAGGCAATTGAAAAAGCACGAATGTAATTACCCTACCCATGATCTTTAGTTAGCAGCAGTTGTTCTAGCATTAAAGATCTGGAGACATTACCTGTTTGGTGAAAGGTGTCACATTTACACAGATTATAAGAGTCTGAAGTATATCTTTGATCAAAGGGAGTTGAATATGAGACAGAGAAGATGGTTAGAACTGATTAAAGATTATGATTGTACCATAGAATACCATTCAGTAAGGTGAATGTGGTGTGATTGCATTGAGCGAGTGAAGTGAAGACTTCCTAAGGACGCCTTGTGTGGTTTTGAGCAACATTTTTAAGTACTCTAAGGATTCTAAGGCGCTTGTAATCGCAGAGAATTGAGAGGGTCTTCTAGTTTAATTTCGAGATCAGGCCTTCACTCATAATAGAGATTGTGAGAAGACAATCAAAGAATAGTAACTTGCAGAAAATGTTTGGAAAGTCCAAACAGAGCCCAGAAGCACAATTTAAAATGAGATCAGACGGAGACAAAGAGAAACAGGGAAGACTATGTGTTCCGAGTGTTAGTGAGCATAAGAATGCTATTCTAGAAGAAGCTCACGATTCATGGGCTTTTACGCTATGCATCCAGGAAGCACCAAGATGTGTAAAACCTTGAATGGGACATATTGGTGGCATGAGATGCAGCGGGAGATAGTTGATTATGATGATAGATGTTTAATCTGTCAGCAAGTTAAACCAGTTAGACAGAAGCAAAAAGGACTCCTTAACCCATTGCTAGTGTCGGAGTGGAAATGGGAGCATATTACTATGGATTTTCTGTTTAGATTACCACGTACTTAAAATGGACATGATGGTACTTGGGTAATGGTGGATAGACTCACTAAGACATCAAAGTTTATACCGATTAAAGCGACGCGTCTCACGCTTGATCGACTTGCTAAGTCAGACGCGTCGGCGCAATTGTGAGTCAATACGGAGTACCAGTGTCTATCGTTTCAGATAGAGATCCGAGATTTACTTCTATGTTTTGGCCTAGCTTACAAAAAAAAACTATGGGGACAAAGCTGAGTTTTAGTACTGACGTTTCATGTTTCAAAAGCAGTTATCCATCGAGAGAGGACCATCGGACCCTATAAGACATGTTACAAGCGTGTGTCCTCAAGTTAAGGGAAGTTGAGATACACACCTATTACTTATGGAATTTGCTTACAATAACAATTATCAGTCTAGTTTTGACATGGCACCATTTGAAGCTCTAGATAAAAGACCGTGTAGAACGCTAGTATATTGAAATGAACTAGAAGAGCGGAAGCTAATCGGTCCTGAGTTGGTGCAAGTTATGACAAACAATATTAACGTAATCAAAGAGAATCTGAAGGTAGCACAAGACCGTCAGAAGAGTTATGTAGATAAGCAACGAAAGGACTTAGAATTCCAGGTTGGAGATCAAGTTTTCTTGAAGTTATCTCCATGGAGAGGTGTCCTTCGTTTTGGTAAGAAAGGTAAACTAAGCCCTAGATATATTGGTCCTTATCAAGTAACGGGACAAGTTGGGTAAGCAGCCTACAGACTAGAATTGCCAGCAGAACTATCTTGAGTACATGATGTTTTTCATGTGTCCATGTTGAGAAGTATATTCTAGATCTGACACATGTGCTACAAGCACAACCTGTTGAGCTGAAAAAGACATGAGTTACGCAGAGGATGCAGTTCAAATCCTCGACAGAAAAGAACAAGTTTTAAGAAACAAGACGATCCCACTCGTGAAGGTTCGTTGGAGACATCACGGAGTGGAGGAGGCAACACGGGAGTTTCTGAGGACCTAATGAGAAGCAAGTACCCGACAATATTCACCTAAGGACTACTAAATTTCGAGGACGAAATTTCTTAAGGGGAGGTAAGTTGTAAACCCGAGATCTTTCTTTGGAACTTCCTTTTTATCAAACAACAAAAAGAAAGAAGAAATGAATGTTTAAAACTTGGTTTCCCATGTTTTAAAAAGAAAAGAAATGAAGTGAAAGACAAAAGGAAAACAAGGAAGAAAAACTTTAAACCATTTTTGGTTCGGTTTGCTTTAAAAGATAAAAGGAGAAGAGAAAATGAAACAAATGTAAATCATGTTAAGTTTGTTTTGTAAAGAAAAGAAAAGAAGGAAGGAGATAAAGGAAAGGAAAGAAAAGGAAAAAAAGAATGAAAAAGGGAAAAGCAAAGTGGGTGGTAGACCCCACCATAGTTTTCTTTTTTTAAATAACCCTTTCCATCGATTTCTATCTCATTTTCATCAAAGAGGAGCTGAGGGTTCATGGGAGAAGCTTAAAGGAAGAAGAAGAAGGTTGTTTTGGAGCTGGATTTGCAGAAGAGAGGGAGAGAACTCAAGCAATTAGTATGACAGCAAGGTAATCACTCTGCCATGTTCTGCTATTTTGTTCATCACGAGCTCCACAGAAAGAGGTAAGAACTGAAATTTTGTTTCATGAAAGTTAACTCATATTGGAACAAACGTCGTGAAGGAAGCTTGAGCCAATTCTGATGTTAAGTTTCTGTTTTGTGAAGAGGAAGACAGAAGACAGAATTTGCTGTCAAATCCGAGAGGTCTCTGATGTTTTGGTTGTTCTGATCTGTATACTTGGAGTCCGAAGCTCTATTAGGTATGGTGGGAAAGCTTATTGAATTTCCTACAACTTTCGTGAAGAATTCGTGAATAGAAAATGATTGGAAGATGTTGTAAATAGCAGGTCAAGTTTCGGGTTGCAGCAGAAAATCGATTCTGGAATAGCAGAAGTTGGTTCCTGGGAAAGAAGACTTCGAGGTATTTCTGAACCAATCTATTGGGAATCTCATTTTTATGTCTTCATAACAGTTTTAGAGGATTCAAAAAGGAAGAGTTTGGTATAAAGTACATTCTTTTTGGATAAGTAATGAAGAAGTTATGGCTGTCTGAATACAGGGCATAAAATCTGTTAAATGCTGGAATTTTTGTTGGAGTGTTACCTTGTAGTTTTAAAGTTAAAACCATGAGCTCGAGGTTCTAAAACATGGTTTTGGTTTGTTTGACAGGCCAAGAGCGAATAGGTCGAGTGTACGGGTCAAGACTCTAGTTCTAACACTGTGAGTGACAAAACGAACTTCAAAAATGAGCTATATGCTTGAAAAATGCTTTAAGAAATGCAAGTTTTGCTAGAATGAATTGTTTCAAAGCTTTGTGTTTTATTTTTTAACACATGACTATGAGTACTCTTGTTTTCCTAGAAATGTTTCAAATATTCATTGTGACCCTAAAAGTATTTATAAAGTTTATACATGAGCATATGTCCAATGGTTGCCAAAATTTATGGAAATGTTATGATTTCAAGCAAGCATGTACTAGCAAGTATGTTTTAAAGATTTCAGTTTTACGAAAATTTGAGTAAGCTTGAGTTTTATGAAAGAAAAGATAAGCAGGCATGTTTAATGTTTTCATGTGATTTTCTGAGATATTGAGCCCGAGGCTTTATGGTACCGTGTGCACACAGGTCTTATTCTGTTGTCGACGTTGAGTGTACTCCGTGACAATGTGGCTATTTGTCGTGAGTGCCGGGCGGGCCCCACTATTTAAAAAAGACGATGGGAGTCTTTGGGCGGGCCCCACTACATCGTAGAATAAACGTTGGTGTACTGGGCGTGCCCTACACAACGTAGGTTGTGAGATGTTTTAAAAAGAGTTTATATCATTTACATGCCTTACGAGATTTTAACGGTGTCTTGCTAGTTTTCATGAAAAGCTATAATGATTACACGATTACTTTTAACGCTTGATTACGGATGCATATGCTCATAGATGGCGGGTGATATGATTTATGAGTTAATAGCTTTCTTTTAAACTCAAGTCACTCACTCGAGCTTTATGGCTCATTCTTCCGATGTTTTTCCACTTTTCGTAGAGATCGAGCTCCGGTGCCCGATATCCGCCATAGTCTGCTGGAAGCTTCTCATGTTTGATATGTTGTACGTGGTTGGTGTAGTTTAGCAAGTCCATATGTTTGTAAATTATTTTCAGAGAACTATGTAGTTATAGTCGTATGTGCTTTGGAGGTTGTGGTTGCTTAATTAGTGGTTTGGACTGTTTGTGGTTCTGATGTTCTTGCACGTTTTAGTTTCCAGGAGAGACTTAAGAAGAGTTTCTCCTCATGTACGTCTTAGAGATGTCCAGTTTCCGCTGTGTTAAGTTTAAAGTGTTCCATATGCGAACATAGTTTGTTTTCAGGTAAAGTAGTGTCAGCAGGTATTGTCAAGAGGTAACAATGTCTATTGGCTTCATGCCGTCTCCCGAGCTAAGTTAGCAAGTGGTTCGGGAGGGGGTGTGACATTACCGACTCAATAAGCCTCCGATTTCAGGGATAAGTCTGGGTAGATAGCTAACAACATAGTTCAGCAGGATGGAATTCACTCCTACTCGCGTTAGGGATTAGTATATAGGTTTTTCCCTTAAGTGCTGACTCCGGGTCTTGAACAAAGAGCCCACCCCTCTAATTGGTCGGAGAGGGATTCCATTTGTTGGTTAGACCACAAACAAATTTTTCATTAGAGGAACAGTGGGACTTAAGGAACAAGAGGTAATTACAGGGGTAAAATGGTAATTTTGACCAAACTGTAGTTACGAACAACCTGTGAGGGATCAACTTACTAATCATGGTTATATCTAGTGGACAGAAATATATCTAAGTGAGGAGAGTGCAACCACTGGGCTTTAGTGGAGTGTCCTGGTGGTTAACGAATGTTGATTACCTAGGCTAAAAAGTTTGACCGATTAATCTCGTATCGTTGGAGCTCATGATCTGTAGGTCCATTAGGTCCTCCTTATTAGCTCAGACTAAGCCTTGTAACATTTTGAGAGAAAAGAATTTGAATTGTTCAAATTCGAGTTTGGGAGAAATCGTTAATTGTATGTGATTTATTTATCGAATCATAGGGTAATTATGAATTAAACTATGATTAAAAGGTGGTGTATATATTTAAATGTGATTTAAATATTTGATTGGTTTATAGCATGAATACAGATTCATGTTCGGAAAATTGATTGGGATCAGAAAATTTATTTAATTTAATATATGATATTAACTTAAATGAAAAATTAATTAATTAAATTAATTTTAATTAATAATCAAAAGTGCATGAAGGTCAAAGAAATTGCAGACAAAGGAAAATGTCTCCACTGCAATGAGGACGGACACTGGAAACGGAACTGTCCAAAGTAGATTGCAGGAAAGAAGAAGGAAGGAAAATATGATTTACTTTGCTTAGAAGCTTGTTTAGTGGATAATGATAAAACTACTTGGATACTTGATTCAGGCGCCACTAATCATCTTTGCTTTTCTTTTCAGGGAATTCATTCTTGGTAGCAGCTATAGAAAGGAGAGATAATGCTCCGAGTGTGAAATAGAGAAGTCCTCTCAATGAAGCTTAATTTTGGCAACAAGTATATGTTGTTAGACAATATATTAGTGATACCAGGGTTTACTAGAAACCTTATTTCAATTTCTTGCCTTATAGAACAATGTATTTCGGTTTTGTTTTCTTTAAATAAAGTGTTTATTTTAAAGAAAGGTTTGGAAATATGTTCAACTTCGTTATAAAATGGATTGTATGTTTTAAGGCCTAATTCAGTCAAAATAGTTTTGAACACTGAGTTATTTAAATCTGCAAACACACAAACTAAGAAACGTAAAATTTCTCCCAAAGAAAATGCTAATCATTGGCATCTTAGATCAGGTCACATTAACCTCAATAAGATTGAGAGATTGGTAAGGAATGGACTTCTAAATGAGTTAGAAGAAAATACTTTACCATCATGTGAATCTTGCTTAGAAGGCAAAATTATTAAAAGACCTTTTAGTGGAAAACGTTATGGAGCCAAAAAACCTCTTGAGCTTATACATTCAAACCTTTGTTATCCGATGAATGTTAAAGCCAGAGGTGGTTATGAATATTTTATATCTTTCATAGATGATTATTCCAGATTTGGGCATATTTACTTAATGCATCATAAGTCTGAAGCACTTGAAAAGTTCAAGGAATTCAAGACTGAAACTGAAAATCAATTAGGTAAAACAATTAAAATACTCCGATCAGATCGAGGTGGAGAGTACATGGATTTAAAATTTCAGAACTATATGATAGAACATGGAATTACATCCCAACTCTCAGCACCCGGTACGCCCCAGCAAAATGGTCCATCGGAATAGAACCTTGTTGGATATGGTTCGATCAATGATGAGTTATGCTCATCTCCCTAATTCCTTTTGGGGTTACGCAGTAGAGACTGCGTGATACATTTTGAACAATGTGCCATAAAAGAGTGTTTCTGAAACACCTTTTGATGTCATGAAAGGACGTAAAGGTAGTTTATGTCATTTCAGTTTTCGGATTGTCTAGCACATGTGCTTGTGACAAATCCAAAGAAGTTGGATTCACGTTCAACATTGTGCATATTCGTAGGCTACCAAAAAGAAGAAAGAGGTGGGTCATTCTATGATCCTAAGAAAGATAATGTACTTGTGTCGACAAATGCCACTTTCATAGAGGAGGACCACATCATGGACCAAAAACCAAGAAGTTAAGTTGTGTTAAGTAAGTTAGACGGAACAATAGAAAAGGTTGCTAATAAAGGTAGTACGTCAACAAAAGTTGTTGATACTAACTTGTGTAGTCATGAGAGCCCATATCGAGAGTTAAGTATGCCTCGACGTATGGGGAAGGTTATAACACAACCTGATCGTTACATGGGGTTATCTGAAACCCAAGTTGTTATACCAGATGATGACTGTGAGGATCCATTGACTTATAATCAAACAATGGTTGACAAAGACAAAGACAAATGGGACATAGCAATGTACCAAGAAATGAAGTCTATAGGTTTTAAGTGGATATACAAGAGAAAGCGTGGTGTAGATGGAAACGTGCAAACCTTTAAAGGTAGACTAGTAGCAAAGGGCTATACCCAGGTTGAAGGGGTTGACTATGAGCAATCCTTTTCACTTGTTGTTATGGTAAAGTCTATCCGTATCCTACTTGTCATTTTCGCATATTATGACGATGAGGTATGGTAAATAGATGTCAAGACAGCATTCTTGAATGACTATCTTGACGAGAACATCTACATGGATCAACCCAAAGGGTTCATTGAACAAGGACAAAAGCAAAAGGTTTGTAGGCTTAAAAGGTCAATCGATGGACTGAATCAAGCCTCCAAGTCCTGGAATATAAGTTTTGAGGAGGCAACAAGAAAATCATCAATAGTTCTGTCGCAATCCTAGTTCTATATGTGGATGATATCCTACTCATTAGGAATTATGTAGGTTATCTTGCTGACATTAAGAATCTGCTAGCTACGAAATTTCAAATGAAAGATTTGTGTGAAGCACAGTCTGTTCCTGGGATCCAGATTGTTCGGACTAGCAAGAATAAAACACTAGCCTTGTCTCAGACATCTTACATCTACAAAGTGTTGTTGAGGTTTAAGATGCAAGCATCCAAAAAGGGTTTATTGCCTTTTAGACGTGGTGTTCATTTTTCTAAGGAACAATGTCCTAAGACATCTCAAGAAGTTGAGGAATGAGACGGATTCCTTATGCATTGGTTGTTGGGAGTCTGATGTACGCCATGTTGTGTATTAGGCCAGACATTTGTTTTGAAGTTTGAATGGTCAGTAGGTATCAATCCAATCTAGGACCTGAACACTGGACAACGGTTAAAACGATCCTTAAGTATCTTCGGAGAACAAGGAACTACATGCTTTTGTATGGGGCTAAGGATTTGATCCTTTGTCACACCCCCTCCCGAACTACTCGCTACTTAGCCCGAAAAGGCGGCGTGAAACCAATGTGACATTGTTTACCTCTTAACAATATCTGCGATCTTGTTCTCCGATAAACATACTATGTTCGCATATAGAACATTTTAGCATAACACAAAATGTAAACTGGACAACTATTAAACATACACAAGGAGAAACCCTTCATAAGTCTCTCTTGGAAATTAAAAGTCAAGTGCATCAAAACAACACAAGACAACTCATTGCTTATACAACCACTAATGTACAAAACTTCTATAACTATTTAACGACTTGCTATACAACACCCCCACGTACAAACCAACAACTTATGAAACTTCCAGCAGACTATGGCAGGATGTCAGGTACAAGGAGCTCGATCTCTACCTGAAAAGGTTTGAAAACATTGGAAGAATGAGCTAAAAAGCTCAGTGAGTGTCTATCATTAAAACATTATAAGCTCACAGGTGAATCATAATAATGGCAGATTATATGTAAACCCGAGATCTTTCTTTGGAACTTTCTTATTATCAAACAACAAAAAGAAAGAAGAAATGAATGTATAAAACTTGGTTCCCCATGTTTTAAAAAGAAAAGTAATGAAGTGAAAGGCAAAAGGAAAACAAGGAAGAAAAAGTTTAAACCATTTTGGTTTGTTTTGCTTTTAAAGACAAAAGAAGAAAAGGAAATGAAAAAAATGTTTTATATTAAGTTATTTTGGTTTTGTTAAGAAAAGAAATAGAAAATGAAAATATCAAAAGTGCAAAAAGACAAATGGATGCTTCTTCCACCGATTGACTTTTTGTTAAAAAGGGTTTCTCTCCATTTTCTTCTCTTTCATCACAAACCAAGCTGAAATTTCGTGGTTGAAGGATAAAGGAAGAAGAAGGAGGCCATTTTTGGTGATTTTGGGCTGGAGTTGCAGAAGGAAAGAGGAAAACACAAGGGAATTCATTTTTACAGCAAGAAAATCAACTCAGACAAGCTCTGATTTTCTGTTCATCTCGAGCTCCACAAGAAGAGGTAAGAGTTGAGCTTTTGTTTCATGAAATCTAACTCATATTGGAACAAAATTCGTGAAGGAAGCTCGAGCCAATTCTGATGTTAAGTTGCTGTTTTGTTAAGAGGAAGGCAGAAGACAGAAATTTGCTGTCAAATCCGAGAGGTCTCTGATGTTTTGGTTGTTTTGATCTGTATACTTGGAGTTAGAAGCTCTAATTGGTATGGTTCGAAAGCTTATTCAATTTCCTACAAGTTCTGTGAAGGAATCGTGAGAAGAAAATTATGGGAAGATGTTGTAATCTTCAGGTTAAGTTTCGGGTTGCAGCAGGAAGTGAAATCTGGAACAGCAGAAGTATCAATTTAGGGGTTAAGCTACTGAGGTAATTTCTAACCAATACGTTAGGAATCTCATTTTCATGTCTTCATAAGAGTTTTAGAGGGTTCAAAAAGGAAGAGTTTGGTATAAAGTACATTCTTTTTGGATAAGTAATGAAGAAGTTATGGCTGTCTGAATACAGGGCAGAAAATCTGAAAATGGTGGAATTTTTGAGTGTGTTTTCTTATAGTTTTAGGGTTAAAAACCATGAGCTCGAGGTTCTAATACATGAATTTGGTTTGTTTGACAGGCCAAGAGCAAATAGGTCAAGTGTACGGGCTAAGATTCTAGTTCAAGCACTGTGAGTGATAAAAGGAACTTCAAAAGTGTATATATGTTTGAATTATGTTCAAGAAATGCAAGTTTTGCTAGAATAAAGTTTTCAAAGCATTATGCTTTCTTTTGAGTACATGTTTATGACTATTCATGTTTTCCTAGAAATGTGTCAAGTGTTCATTGTGACCCTAAAAAGTCTTTATAAAGTTTATACATGAGCATATGTCCAATGGTTGCAAAATTTATGGTAATGTTATGAATTCAAGCAAGAATGTACTAGCAAGTATGTTTTAAAGATTTTCAGTTTTATGAACAAGCTGAGTAAGCTTGAGTTTTATGAAAGAAAAGATAAGCAGGCATGTTCAAATGTTTTCATGTGAATTTCGAGATATTGAGCCCGAGGCTTTATGGTACCGTGTGCACACAGGTCTTATTCTCGTTGTCGACGTTGAGTGTACTCCGTGACAACGGTATTTGTCGTGAGTCTTTGGCGGGCCCCACTACGACAAAGACGATGGGAGTCTTTGGCGGGCCCCACTACATCGTAGAGTAAACGTTGGTTGTACTTGGCGTGCCCTACACAACGTGGATTGTGAAATGTTTTTAAAAGAGTTTATTTCATTTACATGCCTTACGAGATTTGATGATATACTTGTTGGTTTTTCGAAAGTCTATTATGATTCCACGTTTACTTTCAATGCTTGAATACAAATGCATATGCTCATAGTTTTGTGTCACATGTTTTACAAATTCTGAGATATTTAACACACCACTCACCGAGCTTCATAGCTCATTCCTTCTATGTTTTCAAACCTTTGGTAGAGATCGAGCTCCCGCTTTTGAAAGTTATCGCCATAGTCTGCTAAAGCTTCATAAGTTAAATACTTTGTACGTGGCTGGTTTTGTCTAGCAAGTATCTATGTTTGTAAATTATTTGTGAGGACTTGGGTGTTATAGTTGTTTGTACATTAGAGGTTGTATAAACACTGGTTGTCTTGTATTGTTTCTGATGCAATAGACTTTTAGTTTCCAAGAGAGACTTGTGAATGGTTTCTCCTTGTATATGTTTAATAGTTGTCCAGTTTCCGCTATGTCATGTTTAAGTGTTTCATTTTCGAACATAGTATGTTTATCAGGTGAATCAGGGTCAACAGGTGTTGTTAAGAGATAAACAATGTCTGTTGGCTTCACGCCGCCTTTTGGGCTGAGTTAACAGGTAGTTCGGGAGGGGGTGTGACATTATAAGTAGAAAATAGCCTAACATCTGTTTGTAAACATAAACAAATCATGCTTCCAATTTACAGGTTTAAGTCATCACTTGTGCATAGCACAAAACTCGAAAGTACTAACATATCGAGGGTTGATAGATCAATAAAACAGAAACTCATAACTATAAAACACATGACATGATACCACATTAAACCATAGAGGTGGTAGAGTTACATTTATACCAATAAGGTTCGTACCACTCTCTCTCTCACGTGCACGTGGAATGCCTTTGGTCGTTTGGTTTTCCCTAATACCTTCTCTATGTCCTTCAGTATTAAGGTAAAACCAATTACTACCCGAATACCTTCTCATTGTCTTTCAGTATTTAGGTAAAACTATTTACTTCCCGGATACCTTCTCATTGTCCTTGATGTCGGGATATCATGATTCATTCCCCTAAGTACCTTCTCGAATGTCCTTGATGATTGGGGTTAACCCCAAACAAGGGCATAATTTGTGTACCATGGAAATCATGTCTTTATAACATATACAACAATTCCTTGACATTTCCACATTGTCATTTATACATGTTCCCAAGTGGATTTACACAAAACATTCTCTAAAGGAAAGCATACTTTCATAATTTAGTTTCCATACCTGGATTTATAGTTACAACTAATTCAAAGCATGCTTAGGTTCCATCATGACTTTATGTTAGAAAACTCTATGAAGCCATTCACAACTAGTTCAATCAAGATGTAATTATCAACACTTATGTTCATGAAGAAAAACATAGGTCAAACATAGTTCTAAGATAGAGTCACTCACCGTATTAGAATTGGAACCTTGGCTTGTAAACTTGACCTATTTGCTCTTGACCTGTCAAACAAGCCAAATCAATCATTAGAACCTCGAGCTCATGATTTTTGACCTTAAAACTTGCAAGAAAACACACTTTCAAAATTCCAGCATTTTCAAATTTTCGGCCCTGTTTTCAGACAGCCATAACTTCTTCATTACTTATCCAAAAAGAATGTACTTTATACCAAACTCTTCCTTTTTGAACCCTCTAAAACTCGTATGAAGACATGAAAATGAGATTCCTAACGTATTGGTTAGAAATTACCTCAGTAGCTTAACCCCTAAAATGATTCTGCTGCTGTTCCAGATTTCACTTCCTGCTGCAACCCGAAACGTAACCTGAAGATTACAACATCTTCCAATCATTTTCTTCTCACGATTCCTTCACAAAACATGTAGGAAATTGAATAAGCTTTCGAACCATCTCAATTAGAGCTTCTAACTCCAAGTATACAGATCAGAACAACCAAAACATCAGAGACTTCTCGAATTTGACAGCAAAATTCTGTCTTCTGCCTTCCTCTTAACAAAACAGCAACTTAAAATAAGAATTGGCTCGAGCTTCCTTCACGAATTTTGTTCCAATATGAGTTAACTTTCATGAAACAAAAGCTCAGCTCTTACCTCTTCTTGTGGAGCTCGAGATGAACAGAAAATCAGAACTTGTCTGAGTTGATTTTCTAGCTGTAATAAAGAATCCTCTTGAGTTTTCCCCTTTTCTTCTGCAACTCCAGCTCAAAATCACCAAAAATGGCCTCCTTCTTCTTCCTTTCTTCTTGAACCACGAAGCTTCAGCCTTAGTTTGTGATGAAAGAGAAGAAATTGAAGAGAAAACACTTTTTAAAACAAAACAATCGGTGGAAGATAATGTTTTGTCTTTTTGCACTTTTGTTCTCTTTTCATTTTCCATTTCTTTTTCCTTTTCTTTTCTTTCCTTTATCTTCTTTCTTTCTTTTCTTTTCTTTTCTTAGCAAAACACAAATAACTTAACAAATAAAACATTTGTTTCTTTTCCTTTTCTTCTTTTGTCTTTAAAGCAAACCAAACCAAAATGGTTTAAACTTTCTTTCCTTGTTTTCCTTTTGCCTTTGACTTCATTACTTTTCTTTTTAAAACAAGGAAAACCAAGTTTTAAGCATTCATTTCTTCCTTTCTTTTGTTGTTTGATATTAAGGAGGTTCCAAAGAAAGATCTCGGGTTTACATCCTTATAGGATACATAGATTATGACTTTCAGACTGATAAAGATTCTCGAAAATCTACATTAGGGTCAGTATTTACTCTTAACGGAGGAGTTGTAGTATGGCGAAGAGTCAAGCAAGGATGCATCGTTGATTCCACCACGGAGGCCGAATATGTAGCATCTTGTGAAGAAGCTAAAGAGGTCGTTTGGCTAAGGAAATTCATGTTAGATTTTGAAGTTGTTCCAGATATAAGTATGTCTATCACGTTGTATTGTGATAACAGTCGTGCTGTGGAAAATTCAAGGGAACCTCGATGTAACAAGAGGTGAAAGCATATCGAGCGAAAATATCATCTCATCCGGGAGATCGTGAATCGAGGAGACGTGATCGTCATGAAGATATCTTCAGAGCAAAACATTGCTGATCCTTTGAAAAGGCTCTCACGACTAAAGTATTTGAGAGTCACCTAGAAGGTCTTGGTTTACAAATCTTCCCTAACAAGCGTAAGTGGGAGTATATTGTACAAAGGGTTTAAATCCCCTAGTTTATTGTATTCACAATATTGTAATGTTTAGTACTCCACAAGCTTTAGTTCAAGTGGGAGATTGTTTGGATTTGTGCCCTAATCGTATGCAATTTTGATAAAATAAATAAAGAGCTTTTTTTTTTGGTAAAATTATATTCTTGCTTTATAAATCTAATAAAATAAGCTCCAAGGTTATAATAAATGTTAAACATCAGTGTAGTAGACACGATTTGGGTTGTGTCAAGAGTATATCCTAAATGGTCTATGGTATAAGAATAAGGTTGGAAACCTTATTCTTGTAAAACCATGGATGCGACCAACTTTCTAATTAGTACAAATGAGGTAATCCAACTCATTCATGTGGTTGGCATGCGAGTGGGGGCATCCTGTATGAAGAGTTCATACAAGACCGGACTGCAAATTATTAGTCTGACCAGTATAACACCGTTAATAGGATAAGACTAATAATTTATAGATGGTCATTAGTGACTCGACACTGAATCTCGAGCAAGTTAAGAACTCCCGTTTATGTGGGTTTGTCCTTAGACTAGTATGGGTGAGAGTGGTGCATGGCGACTGACTCAATAAGCCTACCTTCTCAAAGGATGTGAAACTCAAGGAAATCGGGGACTTTACTATGCAAGATGGAATTCACTCATTCATACACTAAGAAATTAGATAGGTTGTTCCCTTTAGAACTGAGTCCAGGTCTTGAACAACGGGGCCCCACCCTCTAAACTAGCTTAATAAGGTATCGAGAGCGAATTAGGGAGTGATAGGAACGTGTCATCCTGACGCGTTCCCAATTAATAAGATTAATAATTAATTAATTAACTGTTAATTAATTCATTAAATTTAATTAAATCATATGTAATTCAAATATCATATTAATTAAATGAATAAATCACATATAATCATTTTACACTTTATCCTATAGTTTAATGTACATCTCATGCACATGAAATTTTAACCTATAGTTTTCAAATATGAATCATATTCCCATTTGAATTTAATATTCGAACTCTTTCAAATATTTAATTATCTCATATAATTTAATATGAATCATATTCACATTAAATTTATAATATATAGTTCCAAAACTATATATTATATCGTATCTACATACATTGTATTTATTTCCTTATGAATTTGAACATTTTAAATTCAAACGATCTAAGAACCCTTTACGAGCTAAAAGGTTGACCTAATGGACCTACACATCAGAAGCTCCAACGATACGAGATTGCTCGGTTAATCTCATTAACCTCATAATCAACATTCGTTAACTGCGGGAACACTCCACTAATGTCCCGCAGCTGCACTCTTCTCACTGCAGATATCTTTCTGTGTCAACGGATATTGACCAATAACAACAAGTCAATCCTTCACGAATGTTCGTAACACAAACCGAGTCAAATTACCGTTTTACCCCTCGGTTACATCTTGTACCTTAAGTACCAGTGCTCCTCTAATGAACAATTTGTTTGTGGTCCGACCAACAAACAGAGTCCGTCTCAAGCCAATGAGAGGGTTGAGCCCTTTGTTCAAGTCTCGGAGACACCACTTAAAGGAACATTCCTCTACTTACACTAGTAGGCGGGAAGGAGTGAATTCCATCTTGCTAGGCTAAGTCCCCAGCTGATCACTCGGTATTGTCCCCAAGAAGATAAGCTCATCGAGTCGGTGAATCTGGCCACTCTCACCCATATTAGTCAAAGGACAATCCCTCGCAAACAGGAGTTCATAACCTGCTCAGGATTGAGATCAAGTTGCCTAAGTAATCGTAGTGAAATAGAAACCTAACTAGTCAACGGAGTTACATCTAGTGGTTACTATTTCGTGGTTCGGTCTTATGCAATTTCATTACATAGGATATCCCCACTCACATGTTATCTAGACGAACACGTTACGATCACAGTGTTTGTATCATATACAATGTGGGCCACATCCATAGTTTTAGAAGGGTAAGGTACCCAAACCTTATCCCCTAACTCTAGACCCTTTAGGCTGGATCTCGAACCGATATCCTTTATACGTACACTACATTCAGTGAAAGATACATTTAACAGCCTTGGATGCTTAGTTTATTGGATTTAGGGTTAAACAAAGGCAATATCGAAATAATGAATAATAACACGTTATTGGAGTAATAACAATTTATTACAATAATTAGAACATAAATTACAAAATATGAGTGTTAGGGCACAAAACCACAACAAACTCCCACTTGAACTAAAACTCTACATCATAATCTAAAATAGTGGTTATAGAGATAGATATACAATAAACTAGGGCATCCATATACCCATCCATATCTCCCACTTGCCCTAGATTAGCCAATGTACATGTCTCGTAAACCTAGACTCTCCAAATGACCCTCGAACACTTTAACCGTGAGTGTCTTTGTAAACAGATCAACAATGTTGTGCTCTGATGTGATCTTCGTGACTGTCACATCTGCTCGTTGCACTATTTCTCGTATTAGGTGATACTTCCTCTCGATGTCCTTGCCTCGCTTATGGCAGCGAGGTTCCTTCGAATTGGCTACCGCATCAATGTTATCACAGTATAAGGTGATGGGATATTCCATATTTGGAACAACTTCCAAATCAACAAGGAATTTTCTTCGCCAAACAGCCTCTTTAGCTGCTTCACAAGCAACGACATACTCAGCCACCATCGTGGAGTCAGCGATGCATCCTTGCTTGATGCTTCGTCATACTATAGCTCTGCCGTTAAGGGTGATAACTTATCCCGATGTGGATTCCTAGAATCCTTATCGATCTGAAAATAAGAATCAGTGTATCCACTAAGGATCAAATCCTTAGTCTCATACACAAGCGTATAGTCCCTCGTTCTCCTATAGTACTTGAGGATATTTTTAACTGTTGTCCAGTGGTCTAACCCTGGATTGGATTAATACCTACTGGTTATCCCAACTGCATAGCAAATATTTGGCCTTGTGCACAACATAGCATACATCAAGATACTTACTGCAGAAGCATAGGGAACACGTCTCATATCCTCAACTTCTTGAGGTGTCTTAGGACTGAAGGGAATGAGAATCCCGGCGCAGCGGAAGACGATTGAATCGTCATGGTATCATCATGCTACATGTGTTTATTAAAATGATCTAGCTATTAGATCTTGGCTAAACATGCTAAACTGTACAGCAAGAAGAACATATTTACTTGTTGTAGACCAATTCAGCAATCTCTCCTACAGATCACGATTCATCGTGCTCCTCGATCTCAATGAACTCTTCCCACTATCGGATCCCAAACACTACCA
This sequence comes from Trichosanthes cucumerina, assembly GCA_036507285.1. Taxonomy (NCBI): domain Eukaryota; kingdom Viridiplantae; phylum Streptophyta; class Magnoliopsida; order Cucurbitales; family Cucurbitaceae; genus Trichosanthes; species Trichosanthes cucumerina. The sequence continues at coordinate 15,627,605 of CM071837.1, forward strand.
AAATAGATCTTCTTGGTTGTTCTCTTTTGGAGAAGGAAAGTTTGTGGGAACTTTTGTGTTTTGGAAGGTGAAGAGAATTGAGAGAGTAGAGAGAATATCACTTTTGGATTCTTAGGGCAAAATCCCTAAAGGACAACTTGGCTTCTCTTAGCTTAGCATAACAAAACTCTTTTTGATAGAGTTCAAAACTTCACATTATTACCACTTTACCACAACTATAGGTTATGTAAATCTCATTTACTTAATCACATAATATAAGATATCTCATATCTCAATAATTGTGTATTAATTAAATTGAATCACATCCAATTTAATTTCTCTCAATTAATTTCTCCATTTAGATAGTGATTCAACAATTAGGCTAACATGTAGTTTATTATGAATCTCATTCATATTAAACTATATATTATATCATCTATATCTCATATAAATGATATAAATACTCTTAAAAGTGAAATTGAACACTTCAATTTCATGCGAAAACATTAATCCTTCTTTTATCCCATATTGAGCCAACCAAGGGACTTAATGAACCTACAGTGACGGGCTCCAATGATATGCGGTTAACCTGTCAAACTCTTTGACCCAGTCAACCAATATTCATTAGGTATAGTAACATTCCACTATAGCCTGTAGCTGTACTCCCATCAGTGTAGAATATTACGTGTCCACTTATATAACCAGTGCCCATGAGTCGACCCTTCACAGGTTGTTCGTAGACATGGTTGGGTCAAATTACCGTTTTACCCCTGTGTCTACTTCTTGTTCCTTAAGTCCCCACTGTTCCTCTAATGAACAACATATTGTGATGGTCCAACCATACACAACATCCTTCTCGGCCCAGTGAAAAGGTGGGCGCCCGTTGTCCAAGCCCTGGAGACAGCACTTAAGGGAACAACCCCTTTAGATTCCCTATAGGCGGGAACGAGTGAATTCCATCTCGCATAGTTAGGTTCCCATCTCTCTACTTGGTTCTGTCACTGAGAATATGGGCATATTGGGCAAGTAACTGAGACCACCCTCACCCGTACTAGTCAAAGGTCAGACCCCCGCAAATAGGAGTCCGTAATACGCTCAGGATTCAGGTCGAGTCACTAATGGTCATCTATGAATTTATTAGTGTCACACCCCCTTCCGAACTACCGAAAACTAGGCTCGAAAGTCGGCGTGAAGCCAGCAGACATTGTTTATCTCTTTACAATACACCTGTTGACCTGTCAGACTCGATAACATACTATGTTCGTCGCATATGGAACATTTTAACATAAACATGCAGTAAACTGGACAACTATTAAACATACACAAGGAGAAACCCTTCATAAGTCTCTCTTGGAAACTAAAAGTCAAGTGCATCAAAACAACACAAGACAACTCAATGTTTATACAACCACTAATGTACAAAACTTCTATAACTACATAACGACTTGCTATACAACACCACCACGCATACAAACTATCAACTTATGAAACTTCCAAAGAGACTATGGCGGGATGTCGGGTACAAGGAGCTCGATCTCTACACGAAAATGTTTGAAAACATTGAAAGAATGAGCTAAAAAGCTCAGTGAGTGTCTATCTTTAAAACATTATAAGCTCACAGGTGAATCATAATAATGGAAGATTATAAGTACAAAATAGCTTAACATCTGTTTGTAAACATTAACAAACCATGCTTTCAATTTCTGCTGGTTTTAAGTCACCACTTGTGCATAGCACACAACTCGAAATGTACTAACTTTTCGAGGGTAGATAGATCAATAATATAAAAGCTCATAACAATAAGCACATGACATGACTCCACATCAAACCATAGAGGTGGTAGAGTTACATTTATTCCAATAAGGTTCATACCTCTCTCTCTCTCTCTCACGTGCACGTGGATTACCTTTGGTCGTTTGGTTTTCCCTAATACCTTCTCTATGTCCTTCAGTATTAAGGTAAAACCATTTACTACCCGAATACCTTCTCATTGTCCTTTAGTATTTAGGTAAACCCATTTACTTCCCGGATACCTTCTCATTGTCCTTCAGTATCAAGATATCATGATTCATTCCTCCCTAAGTACCTTCTCGAATGTCCTTCAGTATTAGGGGTTAACCCCAAACAAGGGCATAATTTGTGTACCATGGAAATCATGTCTTTATAATACATACAACAATTCCTTGACATTTCCACATTGTCATTTATACATGTTCCCAAGTGGATTTACACAAAACATTCTCTAAAGGAAAGCATACTTTCATAATTTAGTTTCCATACCTGGATTTATAGTTACAACTAATTCAAAGCATGCTTAGGTTCCATCATGACTTTATGTTAGAAAACTCTATGAAGCCATTCATAACTAGTTCAATCAAGATGTAATTATCAACACTTATGTTCATGAAGAAAAACATAGATCAAACATAGTTCTAAGATAGAGTCACTCACCGTATTAGAATTGGAACCTTGGCTTGTAAACTTGACCTATTTGCTCTTGGCCTGTCAAACAAGCCAAATCAATCATTAGAACCTCGAGCTCATGATTTTTGACCTTAAAACTTGCAAGAAAACACACTTTCAAAATTCCAGCATTTTCAGATTTTCTGCCCTGTTTTTAGACAGCCATAACATCTTCATTTCTTAGCCAAACAGGGTGCAATTTATACCAAACTCTTCCTTTTTGAATCCTCTAAAACTCTTATGAAGACATGAAAATGAGATTCCCAATAGATTGGTTCAGAAATACCTCGAAAGCCTCTTTTCCCGGAACCAACTTCTGCTATTCCAGATTCGAATTTCTGCTGCAACCCAAAACTTGACCTGCTATTTACAACATCTTCTAATCATTTTCTAATCACGATTCCTTCATGAGAGTTGTAGGAAATTCAATAAGCTTTCCAACCATACCTAATAGAGCGTCTGATTCCAATTCTACAGGTCAGTACAACCAAAACATCAGAGACTTCTCGGATTTGACAGCAAATTCTGTGTTCTGTCTTCCTCTTCACAAATCAGTAGCTTAAGATCAGAATTTGCTCGAGCATCCTTCACGAATTTTGTTCCAATATGAGTTAACTTGCACGAAACAAAATTTCAACTCTTACCTCTTTCTGTGGAGCTCGTGATGAACAAAATAGCAGAACTGGTCTGAGTTGTTCACCTTGCTGCTACACAAGTAATCTTTGAGCTCTCCTTCCTTCTTCTGCAACTCTAACTCATGAAAACCTTCTTATTCTTCTTCCTTTCACCTTCTCTCACGAAACCCTTGCTGCTCCTTGTTGAAAATGAGAAAGAAATCGATGGAAAGGGTTATTTAAACAAAGAAAACTATGGTGGGGTCTACCACCCACTTTGCTTTTCCCTTTTTCATTCTTTTTTTCCTTTTCTTTCCTTTCCTTTATCTCCTTCCTTCTTTTCTTTTCTTTACAAAACAAACTTAACATGTTTTACATTTGTTTCATTTTCTCTTCTCCTTTTATCTTTTAAAGCAAACCGAACCAAAAATGGTTTAAAGTTTTTCTTCCTTGTTTTCCTTTTGTCTTTCACTTCATTTCTTTTCTTTTTAAAACATGGGAAACCAAGTTTTAAACATTCATTTCTTCCTTTCTTTTGTTGTTTGATATTAAGGAAGTTCCAAAGAAAGATCTCGGGTTTACAACTTACCTCCCCTTAAGAAATTTCGTCCTCGAAATTTAGTAGTCCTTAGGTAAAAATCATCGGATACTTCCTCCTCATTAGTCTTCTAACTCTCAAAGTTGCCTCCTCCACTCTCGTGATGTCTCCAACGAACCTTCACGAGTGGGATCGTCTTGTTTCTCAAAACTTGTTCTTTTTTCTCACGAGGATTTGAACTGCATGCATCCTCTGCGTAACTCATGTCTTTTTCAGCTCAACTGGTTGTGCTTGCAACACATGTGTCGGATCTGGGATATACTTCCTCAACATGGACACATGAAATACATCATGTCCTCGAGATGGTTCTCTGGCAACTCAAATCAGAGGGGCCGCCCAACTCGTCCGCATTTGATAAGGACCAATATATCTAGGGCTTAGTTTACCCTTCTTGCCAAAATGAAGGACACCTCTCCACGGAGATAACTTCAAGAAAACTTGATCTCCGATCTGGAATTTCAAGTCCTTTCGTCGCTTATCTGCATAACTCTTCTGACGGTCTTGTGCTACCTTCAGATTCTCTCTGATTACCTTAGTATTGTTTGTCATAACTTGCACCAACTCAAGACCGATTAGCTTCCGCTCTTCTAGTTCATTTCAATATACTAGCGTTCTACACGGTCTTTTATCCAGAGCCTCAAATAGTCCCATGCCAATATTCGATGGTAGTCATTATTATAAGCAAATTCCATAAGCGATAGGTGTGTATCCCAACTCCCTTAACTTGAAGGACACATGCTTTCAACATGTCTTTTAGGGTCCGGATGGTCCTCTCTGGTGACCATCCATCTCGAGAGAATGGAGCGTTGTACTAAAACTCGACTTTGTCCCCATAGCCTTCTTTAAACTAGGCCAAAACTTAGAAGTAAATCTCGGATCCCTATCTCAAACTATGGACACAGGCACTCGTATTGTCTCACAATTTCATCGACGCATAGCTTAGCTAGGTGATTAAGCGTGAGACATCACTATGTCAGTACAAACCGTGTTGTCTTAGTGAGTCTATCCACCATTACCCAAGTACCATTATGTCCATTTGAAGTACGGGGTAATCTAAACAGAAAAAACCATAGCAATACGCTCCTATTTCAATGGGTTAAGGAGTCCTTTTTGCTTCTGTCTAACTGGTTTAACTTGCTGACAGATTAAACATCTATCAACATAATCAACTATCTCCCGCTTCATCTCAGGCCACCAATATGTCCCATTCAAGGTTTTACACATCTTGGTGCTTCCTGGATGCATAGCGTAGCTGAACTGTGAGCTTCTTCTAGAATAGCATTCTTATGCTCACTAACACTCGGAACACATAGTCTTCCCTGTTTCTCTGGGCTCCGTCTGATCTCATTTTAAATTTTGCTTCTTGGCCCTATTTGGACTTTCTAAACATCTTTTGCAAGTTACTATTCTTTGATTGTCTTCTCACAATCTCTATTATGAGTGAAGGCCTGATCTGAAATTAAACTAAAAGATCCTCTGAATTCTCTGTGATTATAAGCGCCTTAGAATCCCTTACAAGATTTAAAAATGTTGCTCAAAACCACACAAGGTGTCCTTAGGAAGTCTTCACTTCTGCTCAATGCAATCGCTACCACATTCACCTTACCAGGATGGTATTCTATGGTACAATCATAATCTTTAATCAGTTCTATCCATCTTCTCTGTCTCATAATCAACTCCCTTTGATCAAAGATATACTTCAGACTCTTATGATCTGTGTAAATGTGACACCTTTCACCAAACAAGTAATGTTTCCAAATCTTGAGTGCTAAGATAACTGCTGCTAACTCAAGATCATGGGTAGGGTAATTACATTCGTGCTTTTTCAATTGCCTTAACGCATAAGTTATTACTTTTCCTTCATGCATCAAGACACACCTAAATCTTTCCTCGAGGCATCACGAAGAAACCACATACTCTTTTTCCATTCTGAGGAAGTGTCGAGAATAGGTGCTGTAACTAATCTCTTTTTCAGCTCCTAAAAACTCTGTTCACACTTATCGGACCATTCAATCTTAGCATTCTTTCTTGTTATAACTGTTAAGGGTAATACTAATCGTGAGAAGTTCTCAATAAATCATCTGCAGTATCCAGCCAAGCCTAGGAAACTACGTACCTCTGTCGTACTAACTAGTCTCTCCCAGTTGACTACAACTTTAACTTTATTTGGATCCACACTAACACCATTTGCTGAGGCAACATGCCCCAAAAACATTACCTGGTTCAGCCAAAACTCACATTTGGTGAATTTAGCGTACAACTGTTTATCTCGTAGTGTTTGCAGAATAATCCTCAAATGTTCCTCATGAGCTTTCCTGTCAACTGAGTAAACTAGTATATCATCAATAATCACTATTACAAAGTTATCCAAATACTGGTGGGAAACCTGTCCATGGGGTCCATGAAAACTGCTAGTGCATTGTTAAACCGAATGGTATTACTAAACACTCATAATGCTCGTACCTCATTATGAAAAACGTCTTAGGAATGTCTCGATTTCTCGACCTTTAACTTATGATATCTCGATCTTAAATTAATCTTACAAAACATCGATGCACCTCTTAACTGGTCAAACAAGTCATCTATTCAGGGTAAAGGATACTTATTACGTATCGTGACTTTGTTTAACTATCTATACTATTGCATAATCCATGGGTACCATCTTTCTTCTTTACAAATAACACTTGATCTCCCCAGGGTGATACACTAGGTCTGGTGTATCCTTTATCAACTAGTTCTTGTAGCTGCGTCTTGACTCTTTGAGCTCGCTTGGAGCCATTCCCACGACGCTTACGAAATAGGTGTTGTTCTGGTAGCAATTCAATAGTGAACTCTACTTCCCTATCGTGTGGCAACTACGAGCAGATCTCAGCTGAAAAACATCAAGAAACTCGCTCACAACACGAACATCTTCGGTTTTAGCTTTTCTTCATGCACCTCCACTATGTGTGCAAGAAGCGCGTGCAACCTTTTCTCAATAACTCTCGAGCTTTGAATGCGAAAACAACCTCGTAGGGATAGTCTTTCTTTCATCCCATAAAACCACTTGACTAATCCTGGTTTCTTGAAAACAACTTCCTTTATATGGCAATCTCTGGAAGCATAATGAGTGAATAAGAAATCCATTCCTAGGATTGCATCTCACACCTGCAACTCTAGTGGAAGAAGATCCACTAACAAATTGAGACCTTTTACTAAAACCTCACAATTTTGCATCACTGGATTTACTAATAAAGCATCACCAACTGGAGTGTATATAACTAACCTTTTACATAAAGGTTCTAGCTTCCCATTCAACTTAGTCAAGAATATACTAAAAACAAAGAAATGTGTAGCACCTTGTTCTATCAAGACAAGTGCAGGTACATTTCAAATAGTAATTGTACCAATAATCATATCTGGTGCATCCTCAGCTTCTTGCTGAGTCATAACCTAGACCTTTCCGTGTTGCCTAGGCCTCCCTACAACTCTCTTTAGTCTAACACCACTGGTGCCCTCTCTTGCAACTACTGATACTCTCGGCTGCTCAACTAACTGGGACTTAACTCCCTAGTCCCTCTGTGCGGCTGTCCATAGCTGTGGACAATCCCTCTTGACATGTCCTGGTTGTCAGCACTAGTAGTCCATGGTACACAAATTATGCCCTTTTTTGGGGTTAACCCCTAATACTGAAGGACATTCGAGAAGGTACTTAGGGGGGAATGAATCATGATATCCCGATCTTTGAAGGACAATGAGAAGGTATCCGGGAAGGAAGTAAATGGGTTTACCTAAACATTGAAGGACAATGAGAAGGTATTCGGGTAGTAAATGGTTTTACCTTATCTTGAAGGACATAGAGAAGGTATTAGGGAAAACCAAACGACCAAAGGTAATCCACGTGCACGTGAGAGAGAGAGAGAGAGGTATGAACCTTATTGGAATAAATGTAACTCTACCACCTCTATGGTTTGATGTGGAGTCATGTCATGTGCTTATTGTTATGAGCTTTTATATTATTGATCTATCTACCCTCGAAAAGTTAGTACATTTCGAGTTGTGTGCTATGCACAAGTGGTGACTTAAAACACTGTAAATTGAAAGCATGGTTTGTTAATGTTTACAAAGCAGATGTTAAGCTATTTTGTACTTATAATCTGCCATTATTATGATTCACACTGTGAGCTTATAATGTTTTAAAGATAGACACTCACCGAGCTTTTTAGCTCATTCTTTCAATGTTTTCAAACATTTTTGGTAGAGATCGAGCTCCTTGTGACTCGACATCCCGCCATAGTCTCTTTGGAAGTTTCATAAGTTGATAGTTTGTACGTGGTTTGGTGTTGTATAGCAAGTCGTTATGTAGTTATAGAAGTTTTGTACATTAGTGGTTGTATAAACATTGAGTTGTCTTGTGTTGTTTTGATGCACTTGACTTTTAGTTTCCAAGAGAGACTTATGAAGGGTTTCTCCTTGTGTATGTTTAATAGTTGTCCATTTCTCATTGTGTTATGTTAAAATGTTCCATATGCGAACATAGTATGTTATCAGAGTCTGTGGTCATGTGTATTGTAAAGAGATAAACAATGTCTGTTGGCTTCACGCCGCCTTTCGAGCCTAGTTTTGGGTAGTTCGGAAGGGGTGTGACAATTAGTCTTTACTGTCAACGGTGTTATATCAGTAAGTCTAATAATTCACGGTCTGGTCTTGTAAAATCTCATTGTACAGGATGGCCCCACTCACATGTCAACCACATGAACGAGTCAGATCACCTCGTTTGTATCCAATACAAAGTGGGTCGTATCCACAGTGTATCCAAGATTAGGTCTCCAACCTCATCCTTATACTGTAGACCGCTCGGGTCATTAACTTGAACGTGATCGTCCTTGTGTGTCAACTACACACCGTTAAAGTTCTAGTTTTCTCATATATTCAATGACCCTGGAGCTTAGTTTATTGGAAAGGTTGAAAATATTGCGAGACACAAAGTAAAGAAATGAATAACTCTTATTAATTTTAAAAACAATATTTTACAAACACGAGATTAGGAAAGAAATCCCAACAAGGACACTGTTCCTTAGACAGATGAACTTCATGCCTTAAGGGCAATAAGCCCTTCTTGGAATTCTGCATCGAATATCGGGACAACATTTTGTAGACATAAGATGCTTGAGACAGAGCTAGCGTTCTGTTCTTGCGATTCCTAAAGATCTAAATCCCAAGAACATATTGACCCTCTCCGAAATCTTTCATTTGGAATTGGGTTGCCAGTCAATTCTATATGTCAGTACGGTATCCTACATCATTCTAAATGAGTAGGATATCATCCACATAACACACTAAGAAAGCTACTTTGTCGTTGATGATTCTCTTGTAAACACAAGATTCATCAACGTTTTGATCAAAGCCATAAGACATGATCGCAATATCAAATCTTATATTCGAAGATCTGGATGTTTGTTTCAACCCATAAATGGATCAATTGAGCTTGCAAACTTTTTGCTCCTGACCTTGGGTTATGAACCCTTCGGGCTGAGACAAATAGATGCTCTCGTCAAGTTTAACATTCAAAAAGGCAGTCTTGACGTCCATTTTCCTATCTATAAGACAATGGATCTTATGCGCCGTCATCAGGTATGACGACTTGAGTTTCAGCTAAACCCATGTAGCGGTCAGGTTGGGAAGCAACCCTCCCACTGCGTCGAGGCATTCGCAATGATTGAGAAGGACAAGACTAACTTGAGGTGTTGGCTTCTCCATCAAATCTGGATGAAGGTTCAGGTTGATCAATAATTATTGTTGGTTCATCTGTAGCTTCATTTAGCACTAATTTACTATGCAGTTTATGGTTCCTCATGTGATCTTCAGCCACTACCGCAGAAGCGTTGCAACGCTGTGGGTAGCGTTTCAACGCTGTGGGTAGCGTTTCAACGCTGCCGCCCTCAATTTCCGCCTGGCGTCTTAATGCTAAGCAGCGTTGCAACACTACCCATGCATCAGACCTCCTACCGCATGTCAGGCGTTGCAACGCTGATGAAAATTTTTGCAACACCATCGTCTGGACAACAGCAAAAACCTCTGTTTTCACCCAATTCCACTCCGTTTCTTCAGAGCAACACTTTGCCACGAACAACACGGACTTACAGACTCGAATTACAATACATTTTGCCAAAAACACCGGGTCGTTACATTTAACCTTTCAATTCAATTGTAAATCTAAATGTCTAATCATGTAAACATCAATTTTTGCAAAACCAGATGCAATTTCTCTAAATTGAATTTTATACCCACCTAATTTTGAGCAAATTGTAAGTGCATAAAATGCATCCAAAAGTGTGACACCCCGTCCGAACTTACTTGCTTAACCTATCTCCTTATGAAGCTTAAACACATTGTAGCTCCCAATTCAATAGATTCCCAAATCCAATCAAGACATCCTTTAGTGCATACTAAAATAGAGTCACTAACAATCACCAAAAGAGTTACAAGGATTATAAGCTATTACTATCTCTGTTTGCCCTAAAAATAAAATTAGTAACATTAATTCCTTTCCTTATGCACCTTAAAAACATATCTAATCAAGTCCCATAACTCAATTCAGAATACCCATACAAACTTGGTTGTAAAGTATATAGAAATGGAAGAACATCTCCTTCAATCTCTTGCTAGCAATTTTTCCCTTACACCTAAAATTTCAGGTTCAACTTTTAGCTTTGGTTCCTCAAGATTTATCAACACAACCACCCAATATTATTTGATAAACCTCAAGTACAACATCTTAGCTTACATACCTCAAACTTTCAGCTTCTAATTCGTCCTCATGAGCTCAAAAGAGAGTGATCTCCTCACACTGTTATGCTACACGAGAACTTTGAACACCTCTCCTAGTTCTGCACTTTTCTCCTTCTTCCTCTTCGTATTTTCACAAAAGCCGACCAGTTTCGTATTATACCCTCAATTTTTGAGATCTTGACTCAAAAAGCATCGAATTTGGCTATGTAAATTAAGAGATATGATCGTTTGAAGATGACCCAATTTCCAGCAGCTTGCTATTTTCCTACGAATTTGACAACACCTACTTGGAAAGTTTAACCCGAGGCTTCACCTCCTTTGGGCAGCTCGTACTTTAATATTTACATCACAATCCCCTTTTTAAAACCCCAAAATAGATAAGTAAATAAACCCTAATCATTTTAGCCAACTTACCTAATTTTGAGAGATATAAGATCTTCCATTCAATACATAATACACCTAAAGTTTTCCCTTTTCTACTCTCTGTTATCATCCAACAATCATCTGCTCCTTTCTGAAGCAAGAATGCTGCTAAATGGACCTTCCTGTCTTCAGGGCATCGCATGACCCCAAAACACTTCTCAATCAGATTTAACCAAACCTCAGCAACACCGGGATCTGTCGTGCCTTCAAATGTTGTTGCATCTAACGCTTTCAGTTTTTCAATGTCATACTTCTTTTCTGGATCTGCTTGTGCTGATCCAACACTTTCAGCTAATCTTTGAGTTATCCTCGTAAAGATCTGTTACTCCATGTCCACCTCTTGCCGAGGACGACTAGACTCTCCCTCTGATATCTCTCTTCTTCTATCACCAGTAGCTTCTTGAGTTCCAGTATCCACTTGCCTACCTCGTTTGCCACCTCGAGCAATGGTCCTAAACTATGCAATCTTATTAAAATAGTTAAGACAACAAGATCCTAGTTTAATGCATGAACCTAATTCCACTCCCATAACATTTTTCCCTGATACCAAGTTGCCACACCCCGTCCCATCTTACTTGCTTAACCTATCTCCTGATGAATCTTAAACACATTGTAGCTCTCAATTCAATAGATTCCCAAATCCAATCACGACATCCATTAGTGCAACCTATATGATTTTTCATATTTCAAAACATCATATACGAGTGCAAAATGATAAAAGAAAATAGAGTTTAGGGCTTACAATAACCCACTTCAATAACGGAAGTCCGTAGTTTTTTGTGACTTGCAGGATACTGTCGACGTTTTGTCGAGGGGTTTTCGAAGATAGCTCTTCCATTAACCAGTTTTACAAAGAAGAATATGAAGTTCAAGTCGAGTGAAGAGTGTGGAAAAAGTTTTCGAGTGTTAAAGAACAGACTTGTCACAGCACCGGTACTAACTCTACCCACCATGGGAAAAGAGTTTGAGGTTTAGTGTGATGCCTAACATCAGTGTCTTGGATGTGTACTTATGAAGGATGGGAAAGTGATCGCTTATGCGTCAAGATAGTTGAATAAGCATGAATGTAATTATCCTACTCATGATCTGGAGCTCGCAACAGTTGTGTTAGCTTTAAAGATTTGGAGGCATTATCTGTTTGTTGAGAAATTGTTGTATGTATTATTAAAACATGATTTCCATGGTAAACAAATTATGCCCATGTTTGTTGTTAACCCCTAATACTGAAGGACATTCGAGAAGGTACTTTGGGGGGAAGGAATCGTGATTTCCCGATACTGAATGACAATGAGAAGGTATTCCGGTAGTAAATGGTCTTACCTTAATACTGAAGGATATAGTGAAGGTATTAGGGGAAACGAAAGTGCCAATGGAATTCCACGTGCACGTGAGAGAGAAATGAACGTTATTGGTATAAATATAACTCCACCACCACTAAGGTTTGAAAGTGGTATCATGCCATGAGTTTTTTTGTTATGAGCTTCTATGTTATTGATCTATCTACCCTCAATATAGTACTACATTACGAGTTTTATGTTATACATAAGTGGTGACTTAAACCTGTAAATTGAAAGCATGGCTTGATTATGTTCACAAAGAAATGTTAAGTTATTTTCTACTTATAGTATGCCCATTATTATGCTTCACCTTTCAGCTTATAATGTTTTAAAAATAGACACTCACTGGGCTTCCCAGCTCACGTATTCATTATGATTACTCTTCCCAGGTAGCAGACGAGTTCCCGGTGCTTATTCTTGACAAGACGTACTTGCCACCACGTTGTTTTAGCTCCTTGTATATACACTTTATTTTGTATATGGTTTGTAGTTAGGTGGGAACATATTAGATGAGTTGTAATAAACTCGAAAGCTTTATGACTAGATAAAGAACATAGTACTGAAAGTGAACGTGTATTTCAATGTCAAATCTTGCTTGGTCAACGTATTTTGTTGCGTTTAATTTTAGGTTAAGTCTTGGGTTAGTCAGAGAGAGCCAATAAAAGGGTCGGTTTTCTCTGTCTTTGCATCTCTTCCTAAGTTAAGCAAGTAAGCTGGGACGGGGTGTGACAAAAAGGATGCTCTTATAGGCAATTGGGGTGGAGACAAATTCTCCACCTATCTTGCCACTATCTCCACTTATTATGCATAAATGCATAATATAAGGTGTCCAACACCTTATTATATGAATCATATTCATATAATATGGAGAAATTGGATTTGAATAAGTTCAACTTCATTTCTCCAAAGTTCTACCACATGTTATGTCACAATTCATTCCATAATTAGACATAATTATGTTCAATATGAATCATATTTACATTAAACAATATATTATATCAATCATATCATATATAATTGTTATAATCCCTAAATTTTAATTTGAACATTTCAAATTCATTCCAAAACTTTCTACCCTCTATTAAATTCTATGTTGAGCGAACGGAGGGAACTAATAGACCTACAGATCATGAGGCCCAACGATACGAGATTGACTAATCAAACTCATTAATCTCGTCAATTAACATTCGTTAACTACGAGTCACTCCACTAAAGACTCGTAGCTGCACTTTCCTCACTGTTGGATAAGTTGTGTCCATTTATTTAACAAATGCTCGTGAATCAACCCTTCACAGGTCATTTGTAGTCACAACTGGGTCAAAATACTGTTTTATCCCTATGACTAATTCTTGCACCTTAATGAACCATAAGTTTATGGTCTCACCTTAAACATTATCCCTCTCGGGCTAGCTAGAGGGAGGGGCCCTGTTGTTCAATACTTGGATACAACTTTTTAGGGAACAACCTATCTAGTTACCCTTGAATGGGAACGAGTGAATTCCTTCTTGCGAAGTTGAGTCCCCAGCTCCCTACAAGGTTTCATCCCTGAGAAGGTAGACATATTTAGTCGGCAACTGTGGCCACTCTCACCCGTACTAATCAAGTAATAATCCCCAATAGAATTGAGTTTGCAACTCACTAAAGATTCAGGTTGAATCACTATTGGTCATCGTTTGAATCATTAGCCCTAACCTATAAAGAGTGTTACTGGATTAGTCTAACAATTATTGGTCAAGTCTTGTACAAACTCTTTGCACAAGATGCCCCACTCGCATGTCAACTACATGAATGAGCTTTATTGCCTCGTTTGTATCAAATACAAAGTGGGCCGCATCCATAATGTTAAGAGGATAAGGTTCCTCACCTAATCAATCTACTATAGACCATTTTGGTAGCATTCTATATCTGACCTTGGGCTTAGTTTATTGGATTTAAGTTTGTCATTGCGAGAATACAAGTTTAAAGGAAAAATAACAACTTTATTCATTTACTCGAATAATTACAAATACACGAGTTTAGGACATAGATCACAACACACCCTTCGTAGAATTATAAATTTTTTGGCATTTTTGCAAACCTTAGATATACTTTGTTGCACGTTAGCCTTTGTGGTAAGGCCTAGAAAACTTCTTTCGCGAGTTGGCCTTCATTGCAAACCGAGATAGCGATTGTAGTGAGTTGGCGTGTGTGGTCGTGAGTCGAGTTCCAACTCTTGAGGTTAGGATGCGAGGTGAGTGGCTAGGGTCATAGAATTTTTAACAGGGATTTGCTTTTTAATGTGCTCGTAAGGGTGAGGTTTGCAGATATGTTGTGTCGTGGTGCTTTAGACTTGAGTGAGTTATTTACTGGGTATTCCCAATAGTCACGCTTCTTTCTCTATTTTTTTTTTTTTTTTGCACGTAGATCTTGACTATGATCTGGCTGACGATGGAGACCACATTGCGAGGCTATGAATACTTTCCTTCTTCGTTAGGCTTAGTTTTAGTATCGTGCGTCGTTGTTGGTCTCATGTTTGTTATTTGAACATGCTTTGTAGTATTTCATTTTGTTTATGTCTGACACATTTTAGGTTTATTTATTTGAACTTGTTATCCTTGTTTATTTCTAAAGGTTCATTGGTAATTTTTTACTGTTGAAGCCCCAACCCATGTGAAATTGAAAATAGTTGGAGGGTAGGAGGAATGTTTGAATTTAGAAGTGGTTTCGTCTCTTTAAACCGACTCTTGATTATTTTTTAAAAGTCCTCATAGCGTTGTTATGCTGCTGAAATTTCGGCGCGAATGACGTGTCTTAAATAGCACCCCTAGATATGTTTCCCTGAAAATTCAGGGTTGTTACAATTTCTCTCAATTTTCACTAAATTCTTAAAATCTTCTTGACATGAATATTTCAATATAAATATTATAGACATTTTAAATTTGTTGAATATAATTATTATAGACATTTTAAATATAATACTTCAAAATGAACCGTTATAGTGTAATAAAGTCACAATAATTAAAGCTTCATATGTTTTAATATATTCTAATAATTTTTCCCATACTTCATGCTAGGATTGAATTTTTCATATATATTTACATTTAAATATTTTCTTAGTTTTTACATAGGACGATTAAAAATGGTCAACTATAGTCAAAATAAGCAATGAGTAAATAATTTCCATCAATTTGAAGGATTTTCATAAATCTTTCGAAAGTTTCTACCATCATTGTCGTTAAATTTTGCATCAACATTTCTATCGACATTTGCATTTCAAACATTTACTAAAACAAACGATAATAAAGTTGTAGAAACAGTTCAATTTGTGTGGTACCGAGTTAGCAACGAATTTCCAAGAAAACTATTGTATTTTAGTTATTATAATGTGGTTTAAGCTTTAAATTGTTGAGAGATAAAATGAAGAACGTAAAACATCAACATAACCAGATACAAAGACAAGAATGTTCGCCTTCACAAGTTCCAGATATCACGTTTTGAAGTTGTGATGCACATAATGCGGCGCATTCTTCATTTACACATGGTCTGGCATTGAATGACGGTAATATCTTAGTGCACCTGAATTGTTTCTCTTGTGCATTGCACGTTATCTTTTCCTCTCCTACATAGCCCACAAAAAAAATCAAATATTTTATTTATGCATAACCCATATTCATATGTCTACTAATAACAAGTGTAAAAAGGAAGAATAATCACATGTTAATTTGTGAAAATGTATCTATCCTATGAGGTTTGTACTTTCTAACGTTAAAGTATTTTCAATACTCCAACAGAATATACATAAACATATATACATTTGGAGATTCAATTGTTAAGGCATCTTTACCTTCTTGAAGCAGTTGTACATTAATCGTAACACCTATCTTTATATATGTGATGTGATATTTGAAAAAAATAGAAATGAAGATTGATATTAGAATTTTAAAAATATGAAAAAAAAAAATATAAAACGATTCAAAGATTTAGAAAAAAAATATATATTTAATACTTTCAAATGTTTTTGCAAATAAAAAAATAACCAATGACAAATCTTTGGAATTGCAATAATAACCAAGATAATTACCATTCAAAATGAGGAAAACAAGGACAATGGCTAAAATGAAGTTTGATTTCATTGTTTTTATGCAAATTGTTGTTGCTTATAGGTGAGAATTGTTTCTTTTCATTGTTATATATAAAGGCAGGGAGAAGGATAATTTTGCTTTGTCATTTATTATTCACTTTTATTCAATATCCTTATTTTATGGAAGTCTCTTAATGTAAAAATTTTCATTGTCATTGGTGTCTATAATAACTTTCTTTGAGGTAATTACGTTTTCCATGTGCATGGATATTTTTCCATTTTTAGATTAAAAAATAATAAATTTACTACACATACATACACAAAAAAAGGAATCCCAAATAATTATCATAAAAAAATTTCTTAGTTTTATTTGTATGCATAATTTATTATTATGATATAAGTATATTGGTTAAGAAATTTAATTATTTTGCATGTATAAAAAATTAAATGTTATTCGCAATTGTCTCAAAAAAGGTAGATTAAATGTTAAGACATTCGTCTTATGGATGTTATCCCATTTGTGGCTCATGGAGATTTAATGTTAAAACATTCATTGTCTGGAAGTTATTATTTGATAGATGTGATTTTATGCTTCTAAAGGATTATGGGAATAATAAATTTATCCGATCGAACCTCAAATTATCATGTAAAAATAATGCTCACTGTCATCCACATGAATTAGAATTCTTAGGTTAATTAAGTGCAATAGCAAGTTAAAATTAATATTTTTTAGAGAAACAAAACTCTGGAGTTAGATCAAATAAATGAAATAAATCCTAAAGTACTATTTACAAAGGTGGCCTCGAAATTTTTAAAAATATAATCGTTTGCTAAATAAAAGCATTAGTCTTTAAATAAAGAATTTAATTTAGGCAATCAGTCTTTAAGTCAAAAATTACTATGTTATCAACATCCACTCTGAGAACTCATGTATAACTATAATTAACTTCTCCGTCCATTTTAATTACTAGACCATTTCATTTTTATCATAGGCACCTATAATTAGTCTACACACTCACGCACGATAAATTAAGTGTAGTAAAATGCATCTATAGTTTTGATGTAAATTTACTCTATCGACCTAAACATGGTTGACCATATACGAAATGTAAGAAAAGTTTGAACAATAAAATTCTAATGCATAAAAAATTTAAAAGCAAACAATCAACTACAACATGAACAAAGTTCTAAAACATATCATCTTTCTAGTCTAAATACAATGATTAGTATTCAATAAGAACATACAAAACTTCTAAATCTAATCAAAAAGCTAGGAGACGAGTATTAGACTAAGGTCGTAGGCCAACACTCATTCTCGGCGTAAAGTCCACGATCTTGAGATTTGAGTTTCGTATTTCGCTCACAAAGACTCTCTTCCATGCACTTATACATTGTGGAAATCGAGATTAAAATTTTCGTCTTTCAAATAACAACTCCTTTTTTGTAAATGCACGAACTTCCTTTTTATAGAGTTAAGAAATCAATGCAATAGTAAGGGTAGTGTTCAAACGTTCTACTTCATTTTCGTTAAGAAGAAATAAAATTAACATTTCGTAGCATTTCAATTCTATGCTTGCGGTTCTTAAAGCTTTAATGGTAGTAGCATGAGGACTTTTATTCAACCTTGTCCAAGGCCTTATCAAACATAAATTTATAAGACTTGGCAACATACATACTTTTTATAGAATTTTGCAATGATTAGTGGATGGAGTCCTCTGTAAGAATCGAAGTTCCTAGTATTAATTAAGTGATTTAATTTTTAAAGGTAGTAAAAATTTTACCGAAACATTTGGTTAATTGTAGACATGAAGTAGAAGTATGAAATTGGTTATGAAAATATAAAAAATGCAAGAATCCTAAGTCGAGAATTAGTAAGGTATTATATTGACTCTCTGAACCACAATTGAATACATCAAAAATCTAAATCAACTCTTCGGTCTACTTTGACAACTAAACAAAACATTAAAAGGTTATCTAAGGCTCAAAAAGTAAACTTAATCATTCATGCAATAGGTTAATCATAGAATAACATTTAGTGTATTCTAGTTGCACTTATATTTTCAAGGTGAAATTAAAAAAAAAAAAAAAGATTTTGAGAATAACTAGACAATGAATAAAACAACTAGTTTCCAACGTGATTCCCCATAGAGCCTCGAGTCTCCTCCTTGGTTCTCAAAATTGATCTTCAAAACTTTTAAACAATGATCTAATCGAAACCAATACATTGTGAAATTAACAATCAATAAGCAATTAGGGTCTGGATGGTCCTCTCTGACTGACCATCTGTCTAAGAATGGAGCGCTGTACTAAAACTCAGCTTTGTCCCCATAGTTTCCTGTAAGCTAGGCCAAAACATAGAAGTAAATCTCGAATCTCTATCTGAAACTATGGACACTGGCACTCCGTATTGACTCACAACTTTGTCGACGTATAGCTTAGCAAGCTTATCAAGTGTAGACGTCGATTTAATCCGTATAAATCGTGCTGTCTTAGTGAGTCTATCCACTATTACCCAAATACCATCATGTCCACATGAAGTACGTGGTAATCTAAACAAAAAAACTAGTAATACGCTCCCATTTCCATTCCGACACTGGCAAATGGGTTAAGGAGTCCTTCTTGCTTCTGTCTAACTGGTTTAACTTGCTGACATATTAAACATCTATTGTCACACCACCTCCCGAACTACCTGCTACTTAGCCCGAAAGGCGGCGTGAAACCAACAGACATTGTTTACCTCTTAACAATATACCTCACTGACCTGTTCTCCCGATAAACATACTATGTTCGCATATGGAACATTTGAACATAACACATGTAAATCGGACAACTATTAAACATACACAAGGAGAAACCCTTCATAAGTCTCTCTTGGAAACTAAAAGTCAAGTGCATCAAAACAACACAAGACAACTCATTGTTTATTCAACCGCTAATGTACAAAACTTCTATAACTACATAACGACTTGCTATACAATACCAAACGCACGTACAAACTAACAACTTATGAAACTTCCAAACAGACTATGGCAAGATGATGTCACTACTAGGAGCTCGATCTCACTCAAAAAGGTTTGAAAACATTGAAAGAATGAGCTAAAAAGCTCGGTGAGTGTCTATCTTTAAAACATTATAAGCTCAAAGGTGAATCATAACAATGGCAGATTATAAGTAGAAAATAGCTTAACATCTGTTCGTAAACATAAACAAACCATGCTTCCAATTTACAGGTTAAGTCACCACTTTTGCATAGCACACAACTCGATATGTACAATCGTATCGAGGGTAGATAGATAAATAATATAGAAGCTCATAACAATAAAACACATGACATGATACCACATCAAACTATAGAGGTGGTAGAGTTACATTTATACCAATAAGGTTCATACCTCTCTCTTTCTCTCACGTGCACGTGGAATACCTTTAGTCGTTTGGTTTTTCCTAATACCTTCTCTATGTCCTTGAAGATTAAGGTAAAACCATTTACTACCCGAATACCTTCTCATTGTCCTTCAGTATTAAGGTAAAACCATTTACTACCCGAATACCTTCTCATTGTCCTTCGGTATCGGGATATCATGATTCATTCTCCCCTAAGTACCTTCTCGAATGTTCTTCAGTATTAGGGGTTAACCCCAAACAAGGGCATAATTTGTGTACCATGGAAATCATGTCTTTATAACACATACAACAATTTCTTGACATTTTCACATTATCATCTAAACATGTTCCCAAGTGGATTTACATAAAACATTCTCTAAAGGAAAGCATACTTTCATAATTTAGTTTCCATACTTGGATTTATAGTTACAACAAAATCAAAGCATGCTTAGGTTCCATCATGAACTTTATCTTAGAAATCTCTATGAAGCCATTCATAACTAGTTCAAACAGGATGTAATTATCAACACTTATGTTCATGAAGAAAAACATAGGTCAAGCATAGTTCTAAGATAGAGTCACTCACAGTATTAGAATTGGAACCTTGGCTTGTAAACTTGACCTATTTTCTCTTGTCCTGTCAAACAAACCAAATCAACCATTAGAACCTCGAGCTCATGATTTTTGACTTTAAATCTACAAGAAAACACACTTTCAAATTTTCAGCATTTTTCAGATTTTCTGCCCTGTTTTCAGACAGCCATAACTTCTTCATTACTTATCCAAAAATAATGTAATTTATACCAAACTCTTCCTTTTTGAACCCTCTAAAAATCCTAAGAAGACATGAAATTGAAATTCCAAATGGATTTGTTCAGAAATACCTCGAAAGCTACTTTCCTCAAAACAGACTTCTGCTGTTCCAGATTCGGATTTCCTGCTGCACAACAAATTTAACCTGATATTTAGAAAATCTTCTAGACATTTTCTACTCACAATTTCTTCACAAAAGTTGTAGGAAACTCAATAAGCTTTCGAACCATACCAATTAGAGCTTCTAACTCTAAGTATACAGATCCGAACAACCAAAACATCAGAGCCTTCCCAGATTTAACAGCAAATTCTGTCTTCTGTCTTCCTCTTAATAAAACAGTAAGTTAACTTCAGTATTAGCTCAAGCTTCCTCATGAAATTTGTTCCAAATTGAGTTAACTTTCATGTATCAAAATCTCAACTCTTACCTCTTCTTGTAGAGCTCGAGAAGATCAAAACATCGAATCTGGTCCAGAGTTTATCACCTTCTTCGCTATACAATTAAGCTTTGAGTTCTCCTCCTTTCTCCTGCAATTCCAGCTCCAAAATCACGAAAATGGCTTCCATTCTCTTCCTTTCTCCTTCTCCCACGAAGGTTCAGCTTTGGTTTTGATAAATGAAGAAGAAAATGGAGAAGAAAAAGCTATTTTAAAAAGCAAGGAGGCAAACTTTGTCTTTTTCCCTTTTGCTTTTTCTTTTCTTTTTTCCTTTTCTTTTTCCTTTCCTTTATCCCTTTCTTTCTTTTCTTTTCTTTCCTTTTATTTTCTAAACAAAACAAAACACAATATAATATCCATTCCTTTCATTTCATTTTCTTCATTATTTTTAAAGCAAACCAAACCAAAATGGTTTGAGCTTTTCCTTCCTTGTTTTCCTTTTATCTTTCACTTCATTTCTTTTCTTTATAAAACATGGAAAACCAAGTTTTAAACATTCATTTCTTCTTTCTTTTTGTTGTTTGTTAATAAGGAAGTTCCAAAGAGATTGGGCTTACAACTTACCTCCCCTTAAGAAATTTCGTCCTCGAAATTGAGTAGCCTTTAAGTGAAAATCATCGGGTACTTCCTCTTCATTTGGTCCTCTAATTCTCAGGTTGCCTCCTCCACTCCGTGATGTCTCCAACGAACCTTCACGAGTGAGATCGTCTTGTTTTTAAAAACTTGTTCTTTTCTGCCGAGGATTTGAACTGCATTCTCTATGTAACTCATGTCTTCTTTTCAACTCAACTGGTTGTGCTTGCAACATATGTGTCGGATCTGAAATACACTTCCTCAACATGGACACATGAAAAAAATCATGTACTCGAGATAGTTCTGCTGGCAACTCCAGTCTGTAGGCTGTTGGCCCAACTCGTTCCGTTACAGGATAAGGACCAATATATCTAGGACTTAGTTTACCTTTCTTGTCAAAACGAAGGACACCTCTCCACTGAGATAACTTCAAGAAAACTTGATCTCTGACCTGGAATTCTAAGTCCTTTCGTCGCTTATCTGCATAACTCTTCTGACGGACTTGTACTACCTTCAGATTCTCTCTGATTACCTTAATATTGTCTGTCGTAATTTGTACCAACTCAGGACCGCTTAGCTTCCGCTCTCCTACTTCATTCCGACATATGGGTGTTCTACACGACCTTCCATACATAGCCTCAAATGGTGCCATGCCAATACTTGACTGATAGCTGTTATTATAAGCGAATTCCATAAGTGATAGGTGTGTATTACAACTACCCTTAAATTGAAGGACACGTGCTCTCAACATATCCTCTAGGGTCTTGATGGTCCTCTCTAACTGACCATCTGTCTGAGGATAGAACCTTGTACTAAAATTCAACTTTGTCCCCATAGCTTTCTGTAGGCTAGGCCAAAACTTAGAAGTAAATCTTGGATCCCTATCTGAAACTATGGACACTGGCACTGTATTGACTCACAATTGCGCCGACGACGATAGCTTAGCTAGTGATCAAGCGTGAGACGTCGCTTTATTCGATATAAACTGTGTTGCTTTAGTCAGTCTATCCACTATTACCAAAATACCATCATGTCCACTAGAAGTACGTGGTAATCCAAACCGAAAATACATAGTGATATGCTCCCATTTCCATTCCGGCACTGGAATGGATTAAGGAGTCCTTCTGGTCTCTGTCTAACTGGTTTAACCTGTTGGCAGATCAAACATTATCAACATATTCAGCTACCTCTCGCTTCATCCCAGGCCACCAATACGTTCCCTTTCAATGTCTTATATATCTTGGTGCTTCCTGGATGCATAGCATAAGCTGAACTGTGAGCTTCCTCTAGAATAGCATCTTTAAGCTCACTAAAACATGGAACACATAGTTTTCTCTGCCTCTCTATGGGTCCATCTGATCTCATTTTAAATTCTGCTTTTGGGCATTGTTTGGACTTCCCAAACATTTTCTGCAAGTTACTATCCTTTGGTTGTCTTCTCACAACCCTTGCTATGAGTGAAGACCTGACCTGGAATTCAGCTAAAAGATTCCCTGAACTCTCTGCATTCACAACTGCCTTAGAATCCCATAGAGTACTTATAAATGTTGCTCGAATACCACACAAGGCGTCCTTAGGAAGTCTTGACTTCCTACTCAATGCATCTGCTACCACATTCGCCTTACCTGGATGGTATTCTATAGTACAATCATAATCTTTAATCAGTTCTAACCATCTTCTTTGTCTCACATTCAACTCCTTATGATCAAAGATATATTTCAGACTCTTATGATCTGTGTAAATATGACACCTTTCACCAAACAAGTAATGTCTCCAGATCTTCAGTGCTAAAACAACTGCTGCTAACTCAAGATCATGGGTAGGGTAATTACATTCGTGCTTTTTCAATTGCCTTGACATATAAGCTATTACGTTTCCTTCTTGCATCAGTACACACCCTAAACCTTACCTCGAGGCATCACAGTAAATCACATACTCTTTTCCCGTTACAGGAAGTGCTAGTATAGATGCTGTAACTAATCTTTTTTTTCAGCTATTGAAAAACTCTGTTCACATTTATCTGACCATTCAAACTTAGCATTCTTTCTTGTTTAAGCTATTAAAGGTAATGGTAAACGTGAGAAATTCTCAACAAATCATCTATAGTATCCCGCCAAGCCTAGGAAACTACATACCTCTGTCGCCTTAGCTGGTCTCTCTAAGTTGACCATAGGTTTTACCTTTATGCGGATCCATACCAACTCTATTTGTTGAAACAACATACCCCAAACACTACCTGATTCAACCAAAACTCAAATTTGGTGAATTTAGCGTACAACTGTTTATCGCGTAGTGTTTGTAGAATAATACTCATGTGTTCCTCGTAGGCCTTCCTGTCAACCAAAATAAACTAGTATATCATCATTGAATACTATCACAAACTTATCCAAATACTTGTGGAAAGCCTGTCCATGGGGTCCATGAAAACTGCTAGTGCATTGTTAAACCGAATGGCATTACTAAACACTCATAATACTCGTACCTCATTATGAATAATGTCTTAGGAATTTCTGATTCTCTGACATTTAACTGATGATATCCTGATCTTATATCAATCCTACAAAACACCGATGCACCTCTTAACTAATCAAACAAGTCATCGATTCAGGGTAAAGGATACTTGTTACGTATCGTGACTTTATTTAACTATGTTAAAAAAAATGCATAAACTAAAGGTACCATCTTTCTTCTTCACAAATAACACTAGAGCTCCCCAAGGCGATACACTAGGTATGATGTATCCCTTATCAACTAATTCTTGTAATTACATCTTTAGCTCCTTGAGTTCACTTGGAGCCATTCTATATGGCGCTTGCGGAAAAGGTGTTGTTCATAGTAGCAATTCAATAGTGAACTCTACCTTCCTATCAGGTGGCAACCCTGACAGATCTGCTGGAAAAACATCTAGAAATTCGTTTACAATAAGAACATTTTCTTGTTTTAGCTTTTCCTCCTGCACCTCTACTACAAGTGCAAGAAACGTCATGCAACCTTTCCTCAATAACTTCTCCGCTTTTAATGCTGAAATCAAACTCGTAGGAATAATCTTCTTTTCACCCCTGAGAACCACTTCAGCCAATCTTGGTTTCCTGAAAACAACTTCCTTTCTATCGAAATCCATGGAAGCATAATGAGTGAACAAGAAATCCATCCCTAGGATTGCATCTAACACCTGCAACTCTAGTGGAAGAAGATCCACTAACATATTGAGACCTTCTACTAAGACCTCAGAATTCCGCATCCCTGAATTGACTAATAAAGCATCACCAACTTGAGTGTATATAACTAACCCCTCAAATAAAGGCTCTAGCTTCCTATTCGGCTTAGATAGGAACATAGTGGAAACAAAGGAATGCGTAGCACCTGGATCTATTAAAACACGTGCAGGTACATTACAAATAGTGATCGTACCAGTAATCACGTATGATGCATCTTCTGCTTCTTACTGAATCATAGTGTAGACCTTTCCGTGTTGCCTAGGTCTATCTACAATTCTCTCGAGTCTGACATCACTGGTGCCCTCTCTTGTAGCTACTGAAACTCTTGGTTGCTCAACTGTCTAGGACTCAACTCCCTAGTCCCTCTATGTGGTTGTCCATAGCTGTGGACAATCGCTCTTGACATGTCCTCGTTGTCAGCACTAGTAGCACGTACCAACACTCACAAGACAATGTCCCCGATGATTCTTGCAACAAATAACACATGGAGTTTTCCTTGCTATACTGGCAATAGACTCTTGCCCTCTTTGCAGTCTTGCTGCTAATCAAACAAACTAACTAAGTTCTATTTAACTCTGCCTCTGATAGGCACTACCCACATTCATCTGCCTCGATGCCCGGCTACTAGTTCGATCCTTATGGTCATATTGACTTGGAAACATTTACTCCAAGTGTGAACCTCCGCTGCTCACGACCTTGGAAACTGCTTGTTGCCGAAGCCCCCACAACTAGGCTTCACTACTGATTGCGCCTCTGCTATACTCTACTCAACACGTAGAGTAGGCTCTACCAGTTGGGAGAAATCAATCCACTTAGCAATGGCTGTAACTGGGGTACGTATCTCAGGTTGTAACGCTCTTTCAAATCTTCGACACCTGTCACTCTCAGATGCCACAATCACATCAACATACCGCGAAAACTCGGTAAATCTTCTCTCATACTCAACCACTAAAAGTGTCCCTTGTTTGATTCTAAAAATTCATCCTCTTTTGCCTCTCAAGATGCGTGCTAGGGTAATATTTATTTTCAAATATATACGAAAGTTTGCCAGTCTAAAGTACGTGCATCACTACAACTGGCTAACATCGATTTCCATCGTCCTTCTGCTTTTTTTTAGCAGCAAGAATGTGACAAACTTAACATTTCGCTCCTCAGAGCAACTCATCACATTAAAAGATTTATCGAGCTTATTCAGCCAAACCTCAACTTCAACTAGATCTTTGGAACCCTCAAACACTGTGCTCCTAATTCTTTTAGGTGATCTATTCTATATGTCTTGTCTAAATCACATAGCTCTGCTCTCTATGACTTACCTACCTCCTTTGAGGAATTAACATGCTACTTAATTCTGGCCCCCATCTGGACTCTCGGGGCACTAGATCTCCACTGGGATTGATCTTGGGTAGGATCCTGCGCCCCGTCCTGATCTTGCCTGCATTGTCTGCTAGTACGTGGTGGCATGACTTCTATAACATATCAACATACTAGACATGTAATGAGTACTCAACTCAAATGCACAATTCTAGACCTGTGTTCACATTCTAGTCCTGACTGGACTTACTCTAATCCTTACTTGGACCATGCTCTGCTAGTTCTATTGAACTAACTCAATAACTTGCTATTTACTTTTGAGTTTCCTCTAGAGCTAACTTGCTCTGTCTCATTCCCATGGAGCTAACTGCTCTGATACCAAGTTGTCACACCCCCTCCCAAACTACTTGATAACTTAGCCCGGTAGACGGCGTGAAGCCAACAGGCATCGTTCACCTGTCTAACGATACCTGTTGACCCTGTTTTACCTTATAAGCATACTAAACTTGTATAAGGAACAACTAAAACACAACACATCGGAATATTGACGATTACGTAACCTACGTAAGGGGTAACCCTACTTATGACTCTCTGGAAAACTGAAAGAGATATGAACATCACAGCCAAAAACATACCCTACCATGGATCACACAACCACAACCTAAAATGTACACATAAACATAAGTTCATAGTCCTTCTTCTATACATATAGACTTTCTATACAACTCCACCCACGTACAACATATCAAACTTGAGAGGCTTTTAGCAGACTATGGCAGGTTTTCAGGCACCGGGAGCTCGATCTTTACCTGAAAAGTTGGAAAAACACTGAAAGAATGAGCTATGAACCTCAGTGAGTGACTTAAGTTTAAAAGAAAGCTATTAACTCGTAAATCATATCACCTGGCCATCTATGAGCATATGCATCTGTAATCAAATGTTAAAAGTATCTGTGTAATCATAATAGCTTTTCATGAATACCAATAAGTATATCGTTAAAATATCGTAAGGCATGTAAATGAGATAAACTCTTTTTAAAACATGTCACAATCTACGTTTGTTTTACGATGTAGGGGGGCCCGCCCAACACTCCCATCGTCTTTTTCGTAGTGGGGCCGCCCAACACTCACGGCATGTACTGTTGTTGTCAGAGTTCACTCAACGTCGACAACAGAAATGACTGTGCACATGCTGCGGTACCATAGAGCCTCGGGCTCAATATTTGTAAGATCACATGAAAACATTTGAACATGCTCGCTTATCTTTTCTTTTTTCATAAAACTCAAGCTTACTTAGCTTGTTCATAAAACTGGAAATCTTTCAAAACATACTCGCTCGAAATCATAGTATTTCAATAAACTTTGGAAATTTAATAAGCATATGCTCGTGTATAAATTTCATCAATACATTTAGGCTCATCATGAACACTTTAAAACATTTCTAAGAAATCATGAATGCTCATAAACAAGTGTTGAAGGAAAACAATAAACATCTAAACCATTTTCATTCAAGCAACACTTGTATTTCTTAAAACATAATTCAAGCATATAGAACATTTTTTAAGTACGTTTTGTCACTCACAGTGTTAGAACTAGCGTCTTGACCCGTACACTCGACCTATTTGCTCTTGGCCTGTCAAACAAACCAAATTCAACCATTAGAACCTCTAGCTCATGCTTTTTAACCTTAAAATTGCAAGAAAACACACTTTCAAATTTTCCTGCATTTTCGAATTTTCTGCCCTGTTTTCAGACAGCCATAACGTCTTCTTTACTTATCCAAAAATAATGTAATTTATACCAAACTCATCCTTTTTGAACCCTCTAAAAATATTATGAAGACATGAAATTGAAATTCCCAACAGATTGGTTCAGAAATACCTCGAAAGCTACTTCCCCAGGAACTAACTTCTGCTATTCCAGAATCGATTTTCTGCTGCAACCCGAAACTTGACCTGATATTTACAACATCCTCCAATCATTTTCTATTCACGACTTCTTCACGAAAGTTGTAGGATATTAAATACGCTTTCCAACCATACCTAATAAAGCTTCTGATCCAAACTCTACAGACCAGTACAACCAAAACACCAGAGACTTCTCGGATTTGACAACAAATTCTGTCTTCTGTCTTCCTCTTCACAAATCAGTAGCTTAAGATCCGAATTTAATCGAGCTTCCTTCACAAACTTTGTTCCAATATGAGTTAAATTTCACGAAACAAAACCTCAAATCTTACCTCTTCCTGTGGAGCTCGAGATGAACAGAAAACCATAATAGGATTGAATTGATTAACTTGCTGTTAAAAAGACAAACCTTTAGTTCTTCTCCTCTCTTCTGCATCTTCAGCTCCAAAAACCCTCTTCTTCCTTTTCCTTCCTGCTTCTCCCAAGAAAACCCTTGGTTTTACTTGATAAAATGAGAAGAAATCGATGGAGGAAGTATTTTTAAAAAGAAAACAAAGGTGGGGGTCCCACCTCCCACCTCCCACTTTCTCTTTTTCATTTTGTCCCTTTCTCCTTTCTTTTCTTTTCTTTTCTTTTCTTTCCTAAACAAAACATAATATAATAACCTTTCCTTTCATTTTCTTTTCTTCATTATTCTTAGAGCAGACCAAACCAAAATGGTTTAAGCTTTTCCTTCCTTGTTTTCCTTTTATCTTTCACTTCATTTCTTTTCTTTTTAAAACAAGGAAAACCAAGTTTTAAGCATTCATTTCTTCTTTTCTTTAAAAGAAAATTTCAAAGAATGATTCTCGGGTTTACAATTGTTTATACAACCCCTAATGTACAAACAACTACATCTACATAGTCCTCTCAAAATAATTTACAAAAGATATGGACTTGCTATACAATGTCAGCCACGTACAAAGTATTACAACTTATGGAGCTTTAGCAGACTATGGCAGTAACTCAGGTACCAGGAGCTCGATCTCTACCTGAAATGTTTGAAAACATTGAAAGAATGAGCTATGAAGCTCAGCGAGTGACTGTGTTTAAAATCTATAACTTGTAAAACATGTCACCTGAAAACTATGAGCATATGCATTTGTATTCAAGCGTTGAAAGTAAACGTAGAATCATAATAGACTTTCAGGAAACCAACAAGTATATCGTTAAAATCTCGTAATGCATGTAAATGATATAAACTCGTTTTTAAAACATGTCACAATCTACGTTTGTTCTACGATGTAGTGGGGCCCGCCCAACACTCCCATCGTCTTTGTCGTAGTGGGGCCCGCCCAGCACTCACGACAGCGTTGTTGTCACGGAGTTCACTCAACGTCGACAACAGAAATGACCTGTGTGCACACGGTACCATAAAGCCTCGGGCTCAACATCTCAGAAAAACATCATAAAAACATTTGAACATGCCTGCTTATCTTTTCTTTCATAAAACTCAAGCTTGCTCAGCTTGTTCATAAAACTGAAAATCTTTTAAACATACTTGCTAGTACATACTTGCTTGGAATCATAACATTTCCTTAATTTTTGGCAATCATTAGACATATGCTCATGTATAAATTTCATAAAGACTTATAGGGTCACAACGAACACTTGAAACATTTCTAGGAAAACAAGAATACTCATAGTCATGTGTTCAAAATAAAACACAAAACATTGAAATATTTCATTCTAGCAAAACTTGCATTTCTTAAAGCATATTTCAAGCATTTGGTTAATTTTCGAAGTTCGTTTTGTCACTCACAGTGTTAGAACTAGAATCTTAGCCCGTACACTCGACCTATCTCCTCTTGGCGTGTCAAACAAACCAAATCCATGTATTAGAACCTCGAGCTCATGATTTCTAACCTTAAAACTACAAGAAAACACACTTTCAAATTTTCCAGCATTTTCAGATTTTCTGCCGTGTTTTCAGACAGCCATAACTTCTTCATTACTTATCCCAAAATAATTTAATTTATACCAAACTCTTCCTTTTTGAACCCTCTAAAGGTCATATGAAGACATGAAACTGAGATTCCTAAGATATTTGTTCGAAAATAGCTCAAGATCTTAAACCCTACAATGACCTCTGGGTCATTGCTCCAGATTTAATTTCTCACGCAACCCGAAACTTAACCTGATGATTACAACATCTTCCAATCATTTTTCTTCTCACGATTCCTTCACAAAAGTTGTAGGAAATTCGATAAGATTTCGAACCAGACGTTTTAGAGCTTCTAACTAAATCTGTAAAGATCAGGACAACCCAAACACCAGAGACTTATCGGATTTGACAGCAAATTTTGTCTTCTGTCTTCCTCTTCACAAAACAGCAACTTAAGATCATAATTGGCTCAAGCATCCTTCACGAACTTTGTTCAAAAATGAATTAGCTTTCAAGAAAACCAAGCCTCAACTCTTACCTCTTCCTGTGGAGCTGGAGAAGATCAAAAAATCCGAACTTGTCTGAGTTGATCACCTTGCTGCAATAAAAATTCCCTCGAGTTCTCCTTTTTCCTGCAGCTCCAGCTCCAAAATAATGAAAATGGATTTCTTCTTCTTCCTTTCTCCTTCTCCCACGAAGCTTCAACTTTGATTTGTAAAGATAGAGATGAAAATGGAGAGAAAATAAAGCAAACGGTGGAAAAGATAACATTTTGTCTTTTTCCCTTTTTGCTTTTTGCTTTTTGCTTTTTCTTTTCTCTTTCCTTTTCTTTTTTTCTTTCCCTTATCCCTTTCTTTCTTTTCTGTTCTTTTCTTTTCTTTTCTTAACAAAACAAAACTTTATATATTAAACATTTGTTTCATTTCCTTTTCTTCTTTTGTATTTAAAACAAGCCAAACCAAAATGGTTTAAACTTTCCTTCCTTGTTTTCCTTTTGTCTTTCACTTCATTTCTTCTTTCCTTTTTTGTTTTTTTTTTTTAGTAAGGAAGTTCCAAAGAGATCGGGTTTACAACTTACCTCCCCCTTAAGAAGTTTCGTCCTCGAAATTTAGCAGACTTTAAGTGAAAATCATCGGGTACTTCCTCCTCATTTGGTCCTCTAACTCCTAGGTTGCCTCCTCCACTCCGTGATGTATCCAACGAACCTTCACGAGTGGGATTGTCTTGTTTCTCAAGACTTGTTCTTTCCCGTCGAGGATTTGAACTGCATCCTCTACGTAACTCATGTTTTCTTTCAGCTCAACTGGTTGTGCTTGCAACACATGTGTCGGGTCTGGAATATACTTCCTCAACATGGACACATGAAAAACATCATGTACTGTACATAGTTCTGCTGGCAACTCAATTCTGTAGGTTGCTGGCCCAACTCGTCCCGTTACTGGATAAGGACCAATATATCTAGGGCTTAGTTTACCTTTCTTGCCAAAACGAAGGACACCTCTCCACGGAGATAACTTCAAGAAAACTTGATCTCCGACCTGGAATTCTAAGTCTTTTCGACGCTTATCTGCATAACTCTTCTGACGGTCTTGTGCTACCTTCAGATTTTCTCTGATTACCTTAATATTGTTTGTAGTAACTTGTACCAACTCAGGACCGATAAGCTTCCGTTCTCCTACTTCGTTCCAACATATGGGCGTTCTACATGGTCTTCCATACAGAGCTTCAAATGGTGCCATGCCAATACTTGACTGATAGTTGTTATTGTAAGCGAATTCCATAAGTGATAGGTGTGTATCCCAACTTCCCTTAAATTGAAGAACACATGCTCTCAACATGTCCTCTAAGGTCTAGATGGTCCTCTCTGACTGCCCATCTGTCTGAGGATGGAATGCTGTACTAAAATTTAGCTTGGTCCCCATAGCTTTTTGTAAGCTAGGCCAAAACTTTGAAGTAAATCTTGGATCTCTATCTGAAACGATAGACACTGGCACTCCGTATTGACTCACAATTTTGTCGACGTATAGCTTAGCTAGCTGATCAAGCGTAGACGTCGCTTTAATCGGTACAAACCGTGTTGTTTTAGTGAGTCTATCCACTATTACCCAAATACCATCATGTCCACTAGAAGTACGTAGTAATCCAAACAGAAAATCCATAGTGATATGCTCCCATTTCCACTCCGTTACTGGCAGTGGGTTAAGGAGTCCTCCTGGTCTCTGTCTAACTGGTTTAACCTGCTGGCAGATCAAACATATATCAACATATTCAGCTATCTCCCGCTTCATCCCAGGCCACCAATACGTTTCCTTCAATGTTTTGTACATCTTGGTGCTTCCTGGATGCATAGCGTAAGCTGAACTGTGAGCTTCCTCTATAATAGAATTTTTAAGCTCACTAAAACTTGGAACACACAGTCTTCCCTGCCTCTCTATGGCTCCATATGATCTCATTTTAAATTATGCTTCTGGGCCTTGTTTGGACTTACCAAACATTTTCTGCAAGTTACTATCCTCTGGTTGTCTTCTCACAACCTCTGCTACAAGTGAAGACCTGACCTGGACCTGAGCTAAAAGTCTCCCTGAACTCTCTACATTCACCACTGCCATAGAATCTCTTAAAGTACTTAAAAATGTTGCTCGAATACCACACAAGGCGTCCTTATGAAGTCTTGACTTCTTACTCAATGCATCTGCTACTACATTAGCCTTACCTGGATGGTATTCTATAGTACAATCATAATCTTTAAATAGTTCTAGCCATCTTCGCTGTCTCATACTCAGCTCCCTCTGATCAAAGATATACTTCAGACTCTTATGATCTGTGTAAACGTGACACCTTTCACCAAACAAGTAATGTCTCCAGATCTTAAGTGCTAAAACAACTGCTGCTAACTCAAGATCATGGGTAGGGTAATTACATTCATGCTTTTTCAATTGCCTTGATGCATAAGCTAGTACATTTCTTTCTTGCATCAGTACAAACCCTAAACCTTGTCTCGAGGCATCACAGTAAATCACATACTCTTTTCCCGTTACAGGAAGTGTCAGAATAGGTGTTGTAACTAATCTCTTTTTCAACTCCTGAAAACTCTGTTCACACTTATCTGACCATTCAAACTTAGCATTCTTTCTTGTTAAAGCTGTTGAGGCTAATGCTAATCGTGAGAAATCCTCAACAAACCGCCTGTAGTATCCTGCCAAGCCTAGGAAACTACGTACTTGTGTCGCACTAACTGGTCTCTCTCAGTTGACTACAGCTTTAACTTTATTTGGATCAACACTAACACCATTTGCTGAGACAACATGCCCCAAAAGCACTACCTGATTCAACCAAAACTCACATTTGGTCAATTTAGCGTACAACTGTTTATCACGTAGTGTTTGCAAAATAATCCTCAAATGTTCCTCATGAGCTTTCCTGTCAACTGAATAAACTAGTATATCATCAACAAATACTATCACGAACTGATCCAAATACTGGTGGAATATCCTGTTCATGAGGTCCATGGAAACTCCTGGTGCATTCGTCAAACCGAACGACATTACTAAAAACTCATAATGCCCGTGCACAGTTCTCGAATCTTTGTCTTAGGAATATCTCGATTCCCTTACCTTTAACTGATGGTATCCTGATCTCAAATCAATCTTAGAAAACACTGATGCTCCTTGTAACTTGACAAACAAGTCATCTATTCGGGGTAAAGGATACTTGTTACGTATTGTGACTTTGTTTAACTGTCTATAATAAATGCATAATCTAAGGGTACCATCTTTCTTATTTACAAATAACACTGGAGCTCCCCAAGGTGATACACTAGGTCTGATGTATCCTTTATCAACTAGTTCTTGTAACTGCATCTTCAACTCCTTGAGCACACTTAGAGCCATTCTATACAGCGCTTGCGAAATAGGTGTTGTTCCTGGTAGCAATTCAATAGCGAACTCTACTTCCCTATCAGGTGGCAACCCTGACAGATCTGCTAGAAAAACATCAAGAAACTCGTTCACAACAAGAACATCTTCTGGTTTTAACTTTTCTTCCTTCACCTCCACTACGTGTGCAAGAAACGTCGTGCAACCTTTTCTCAACAACTTCTGAGCTTTGAATTCTGAAATCAAATTCGTAGGGATAATCTTCTTTTCACCCCTGAAAACCACTTCAACCAACCCTGGTTTTCACCATCCATCTACTTCTTGCTCTAGCAGGAATTTGGCTAGCTTGACTTTACGCTCCTCAGGGCACCTCATCACGTCAAAACATTTCTCAAGCTTATTCAACCAAATCTCAGCATCAGCAGGATCTGTGGAACCCTCAAACACTATGGCTCCTAGTTTCTTCAGATGTTCTATTCCATACGCCTTTTCTGGATCACTTGGCCCTACTCTCTCTGGCCTGCCTACCGCCTGTGAGGAAATGGCATGCTGCTGATCTCTAGCCTCAGTTTGGACTCTCGGAACACTAGATCCCCTCTCAGATTATACAACACAAGACAAACCATTGTTTATACAACCCCTAATGTACAAACAACTACAACTACATAGTCCTCTCAAAATAATTTACAAAACATATGGACTTGCTATACAATGTCAACCACGTACAAAGTATTACAACTTATGGAGCTTTAGTAGACTATGGCAGTAACTCAGGTACCAGGAGCTCGATCTCTACCTGAAAAGTTTGAAAACATTGAAAGAATGATCTATGAAGCTCAGTGAGTGACTGTGTTTAAAATCTATAACTTGTAAAACATGTCACCTGAAAACTATGAGCATATGCATTTGTATTCAAGCGTTGAAAGTAAACGTAGAATCACAATAGACTTTCAGGAAACCAACAAGTATATCGTTAAAATCTCGTAAGGCATGTAAATGATATAAACTCATTTTAAAAACATGTCACAATCTACGTTTGTTCTACGATGTAGTGGGGCCCGCCCAACACTCCCATCGTCTTTGTCGTAGTGGGGCCCGCCCAACACTCACGACAGCGCTGTTGTCACGGAGTTCACTCAACGTCGACATCAGAAATTACCTGTGTGCACACGATACCATAGAGCCTCGGGCTCAACATCTTAGAAAAATATCATAAAAACATTTGAACATGCATGCTTATCTTTTCTTTCATAAAACTCAAGCTTGCTCAGCTTGTTCATAAAACTGAAATACTTTTAAACATACTTGCTAGTACATACTTGCTTGGAATCATAACATTTCCTTAATTTTTGGCAATCATTAGACATATGCTCATGTATAAATTTCATAAAGACTTATAGGGTCACAACGAACACTTGAAACATTTCTAAGAAAACAAGAATACTCGTAGTCATGTGTTCAAAATAAAACACAAAACATTGAAATATTTCATTCTAGCAAAACTTGCATTTCTTAAAGCATATTTCAAGCATTTGGTTCATTTTCGAAGTTCGTTTTGTCACTCACAGTGTTAGAACTAGAATCTTAGCCCGTACACTCGACCTATCTCCTCTTGGCGTGTCAAACAAACCAAATCCATGTATTAGAACCTCGAGCTCATGATTTCTAACCTTAAAACTACAAGAAAACACACTTTCAAATTTTCCAACATTTTAAGATTTTCTGCCCTGTTTTCAGACAGCCATAACTTCTTCATTACTTATCCCAAAATAATGTAATTTATACCAAACTCTTCCTTTTTGAACCCTCTAAAGGTCATATGAAGACATGAAACTGAGATTCCTAAAAGATTTGTTCGAAAATACCTCAATATCTTAAACCTTAAAATGACCCTGCAGTTGTTCCAGATTTAATTTCCTGCTGCAACCCGAAACTTAACCTGATGATTACAACATCTTCCAATCATTTTCTTCTCACGATTCCTTCACGAAAGTTGTAGGAAATTCGATAAGCTTTCGAACCATACCTTTAAGAGCTTCTAACTAAAACTCTAAACATCAGGACAACCCAAACACCAGAGACTTCTCGGATTTGACAGCAAATTATGTCTTCTGTCTTCCTCTTCACAAAACAGCAGCTTGAGATCATAATTGGCTCAAGCATCCTTCACGAACTTTGTTCAAAAATGTATTGGCTTTCAAGAAAACCAAGCCTCAACTCTTACCTCTTCCTGTGGAGCTCGAGAAGATCAAAACATCAGAACTTGTCTGAGTTGATCACCTTGCTGCAATAAAAATTCCCTTGAGTTCTCCTTTTTCCTGCAACTCCAGCTCCAAAATCACGAAAATGGATTTCTTCTTCATCCTTTCTCCTTCTCCCACGAAGCTTCAGCTTTGGTTTGTAAAGATAGAGATGAAAATGGAGAGAAGATAAAGCAAACGGTGGAAAAGATAACATTTTGTCTTTTTCCCTTTTTGCTTTTTGCTTTTTGCTTTTTCTTTTCTTTTTCCTTTTCTTTTTTTCTTTCCTTTGTCCCTTTCTTTCTTTTCTTTTCTTTTCTTTTCTTTTCTTAACAAAACAAAACTTAATATATTAAACATTTGTTTCATTTCCTTTTCTTCTTTCGTCTTTAAAGCAAGCCAAACCAAAATGGTTTAAACTTTCCTTCCTTGTTTTCCTTTTGTCTTTCACTTCATTTCTTCTTTCCTTTTGTTGTTTTTTTTAGTAAGGAAGTTCCAATGAGATCGGGTTTACAACTTACCTCCCCCTTAAGAAGTTTCGTCCTCTAAATTTAGCAGACTTTAAGTGAAAATCATCGGGTACTTCCTCCTCATTTGGTCCTCTAACTCCCAGGTTGCCTCCTCCACTCCGTGATGTATCCACCGAACCTTCACGAGTGGGATTGTCTTGTTTCTCAAGACTTGTTCTTTCCTGTCGAGGATTTGAACTACATCCTCTACGTAACTCATGTTTCATTTCAGCACAACTGGTTGTGCTTGCAACAGATGTGTCGGGTCTCGAATATACTTCCTCAACATGGACACATGAAAAACATCATGTACTCTAGATACTTCTGCTGGCAACTCAAGTCTGTAGGTTGTTGGCCCAACTCGTCCCGTTACTGGATAAGGACCAATATATCTAGGGCTTAGTTTACCTTTCTTGCCAAAACGAAGGACACCTCTCCACGGTGATAACTTCAAGAAAACTTGATCTCAGGCACGGAATTCTAAGTCCTTTTTCGCGCTTATCGCACAACTCTTACGGACGGTGCGGTGCTACCTTCAGATTTTCTCTGATTACCTTAATATTGTCTGTAGTAACTTCTACCAACTTAGGACCGATAAGCTTCAGCTCTCCTACTTCGTTCCAACATATGGGCGTTCTACATGGTCTTCCATACAGAGCTTCAAATAGTGCCATGCCAATACTTGACTGATAGTTGTTATTGTATGCGAATTCCATAAGTGATAGGTGTGTATCCCAACTTCCCTTAAATTGAATAACACATGCTCTCAACATGTCCTCTAAGGTCTGGATGGTCCTCTCTGACTGCCCTTCTATCTGTGGATGGAATGTTGTACTAAAACTTAGCTTTGTCCCCATAGCTTTTTGTAAGCTAGGCCAAAACTTTGAAGTAAATCTTGGATCTCTATCTGAAACGATAGACACTGGCACTCCGTATTGACTCACAATTCTGTCGACGTATAGCTTAGCTAGCTGATCAAGCGTAGACGTCGCTTTAATCGGTGCAAATCGTGCTGGTTTAGTGAGTCTATCCACTATTACCCAAATACCATCATGTCCACTAGAAGTACGTAGTAATCCAAACAGAAAATGCATATTTATATGCTCCCATTTCCACTCTGGTCTCTGTCTAACTGGTTTAACCTGCTGGCAGATCAAACATATATCAACATATTCAGCTATCTCCCGCTTCATCCCAGGCCACCAATACGTTCCCTTCAGAGTTTTGTACATCTTGGTGCTTCCTAGATGCATAGCGTAAGTTGAACTGTGAGCTTCCTCTATAATAGAATTTTTAAGCTCACTAAAACTTGGAACACACAGTCTTCCCTGCCTCTCTATGGCTCCGTCTTATCTCATTGTAAATTATGCTTCTGGGCCTTGTTTGGACTTCCCAAACATTTTCTGCAAGTTACTATCCTCTGGTTGTCTTCTCACAACCTCTCACTTCATGAGTGAATACCGACTGGAACTGAGCTAAAAGACTCCCTGAACTCTCTACATTCACCACTGCCTTATAATCTCTTAGAGTACTTAAAAATGTTGCTCGAATACCACACAAGGCGTCCTTAGGAAGTCTTGACTTCTTACTCAATGCATCTGCTACTACATTCTCCTTACCTGGATGGTATTCTATAGTACAATCATAATCTTTAATCTGTTCTAGCCATCTTCGTTGTCTCATACTCAGCTCCCTCTGATCAAAGATATACTTCAGACTCTTATGATCTGTGTAAATGTGACACCTTTCTCCAAACAAGTAATGTCTCCAGATCTTAAGTGCTAAAACAACTGCTGCTAACTCAAGATCATGGGTAGGGTAATTACATTCATGCTTTTTCAATTGCCTTGATGCATAAGCTAGTACTTTTCTTTCTTGCATCAGTACAACCCCTAAACCTTGTCTCGAGGCATCACAGTAAATCACATACTCTTTTCCCGTTACAGGAAGTGTCAGAATAGGTGCTGTAACTAATCTCTTTTTCAACTCCTGAAAACTCTGTTCACACTTATCTGACCATTCAAACTTAGCATTATTTCCTGTTAAAGCTGTTAAGGGTAATGCTAATCGTGAGAAATCCTCAACAAACCGCCTGTAGTATCCTGCCAAGCCTAGAAAACTACGTACCTGTGTCGCACTAACTGGTCTCTCTCAGTTGACTACAACTTTAACTTTATTTGGATCAACACTAACACCATTTGCTGAGACAACATGCCCCAAAAGCACTACCTGATTCAACCAAAACTCACATTTGGTGAATTTAGAGTACAACTGTTTATCACGTAGTGTTTGCAAAATAATCCTCAAATGTTCCTCATGAGCTTTCTTGTCAACTGAGTAAACTAGTATATCATCAATGAATACTATCACGAACTGATCCAAATACTGGTGGAATATCCGTTTCATGAGGTCCATGAAAACTGCTGGTGCATTCGTCAAACCGAACGACATTACTAAAAACTCATAATGCTCGTACCTGGTTCTGTATGTTGTCTTAGGAATATCTGATTCCCTTACCTTTAACTGATGGTATCCTGATCTCAAATCAATCTTAGAAAACACTGATGCTCCTCGTAACTTGACAAACAAGTCATCTATTCAGGGTAAAGGATACTTGTTACGTATCGTGACTTTGTTTAACTGTCTATAATCAATGCATAATATAAGGGTACCATTTTTCTTCATTACAAATAACACTGGAGCTCCAAAGGTGATACACTAGGTCTGATGTATCCTTTATCAACTAGTTCTTGTAACTGCATCTTCAACTCCTTGAGCACACTTAGAGCCATTCTATACGGCGCTTGCGAAATAGGTGTTGTTCCTGGTAGCAATTCAATAGCGAACTCTACTTCCCTATCAGGTGGAAACCTTGACAGATCTGATGGAAAAACATCAAGAAACTCGTTCACAACAAGAACATCTTCTTGTTTTAACTTTTCTTCCTTCACCTCCACTACGTGTGCAAGAAACGTCGTGCAACCTTTTCTCAACAACTTATGAGCTTTGAATGTTGAAATCAAATTCGTAGGGATAATCTTCTTTTCACCCCTGAAAACCACTTCAACCAACCCTGGTTTACACCATCCCTCTGCTTCTTTCTCTAGCAGGAATGTGGCTAGCTTGACTTTACGCTCCTCAGGGCAGCTCATCACGTCAAAACATTTCTCAAGCTTATTCAGCAAAATCTCAGCATCTGCAGGATCTGTGGAACCCTCAAACACTATGGCTCCTAGTTTCTTCAGACGTTCTATTCCATACGCCTTTTCTAGATCACTTGGCCCTGCTCTC
The DNA here is from genome assembly GCA_036507285.1 of Trichosanthes cucumerina. NCBI lineage: Eukaryota > Viridiplantae > Streptophyta > Magnoliopsida > Cucurbitales > Cucurbitaceae > Trichosanthes > Trichosanthes cucumerina. The sequence goes on from CM071837.1 coordinate 15,667,331, forward strand.
TCTAGCCTTCCTACCTCCTGTGAGGAAATGGCATGCTGCTGATCTCTAGCCTCAGTTTGGACTCTTGGAACACTAGATCCCCTCTCAGATTATACAACAGAAGACAAACCATTGTTTATACAACCCCTAATGTACAAACAACTACAACTACATAGTCCTCTCAAAATAATTTACAAAACATATGGACTTGCTATACAATGCCAGCCACGTACAAAGTATTACAACTTATGAAGGTTTAGCAGACTATGGCTGTAACTCAGGTACCAGGAGCTCGATCTCTACCTAAAAAGGTTGAAAACATTGAAAGAATGAGCTATGAAGCTCAGTGAGCGACTGTGTTTAAAATCTATAACTTGTAAAACATGTCACCTGAAAACTATGAGCATATGCATTTGTATTCAAGCGTTGAAAGTAAACGTAGAATCTTAATAGACTTTCAGGAAACCAACAAGTATATCGTTAAAATCTCGTAAGGCATGTAAATGATATAAACTCTTTTTAAAAACATGTCACAATCTACGTTTGTTCTACGATGTAGTGGGGCCCGCCCAGCACTCCCATCGTCTTTGTCGTAGTGGGGCCCGCCCAACACTCACGACAGCGATGTTGTCACGGAGTTCACTCAACGTCGACATCTGAAATGACTTGTGTGCACACGATACCATAAAGCCTCGGGCTCAACATCTCAGAAAAACATCATAAAAACATTTGAACATGCCTGCTTATCTTTTCTTTCATAAAACTCAAGCTTTCTCAGCTTGTTCATAAAACTGAAAATATTTTAAACATACTTGCTAGTAAATACTTGCTTGGAATCATAACATTTCCATAAATTTTGGCAATCATTAGACATATGCTCATGTATAAATTTCATAAAGTCTTTTAGGGTCACAACGAAAACTTGAAACATTTCTAGGAAAACAAGAATACTCATAGTCATGTGTTCAAAATAAAACACTAGCAAAACTTGCATTTCTTAAAGCATATTTCAAGCATTTGGTTAATTTTCGAAGTTCGTTTTGTCACTCACAGTGTTAGAACTAGAATCTTAGCTCGTACACTCGACCTATCTCCCCTTGGCGTGTGAAACAAACCAAATCCATGTATTAGAACCTCGAGCTCATGATTTCTAACCTTAAAACTACAAGAAAACACACTTTCAAATTTTCCAGCATTTTCAGATTTTCTGCCCTGTTTTCAGACAACCCTAACTTCTTCATTACTTATCCAAAGATAATGTAATTTATGCCATACTCTTCCTTTTTTAACCCTCTAAAAGTAATATGAAGACATGAAACTGAGATTCCTAACAGATTTGTTCGAAAATACCTTAATAGCTTAAACCCTAAAATGACCCTGCTGCTGTTCCAGATTTAATTTCCTTCTGCAACCCGAAACATAACCTGATGATTACAACATCTTCCAATCATTTTCTTCTCACGATTTCTTCCTGAACGTTGTAGGCAATTCAATAAGCTTTCGAACCATACCTTTTAGAGCTTCTAACTCCAACTCTAAAGATCAGGACAACCCAAACACCAGAGACTTCTCGGATTTGACAGCAAATTCTGTCTTCTGTCTTCCTCTTCACAAAACAGCAACTTAAGATCATAATTGGCTCAAGAATATTCACGAACTCTGTTCAAAAATGCATTAGCTTTCAAGAAAACCAAGCCTCAACTCTTACCTCTTCCTGTGGAGCTCGAGAAGATCAAAACATCAGAACTGGTTTGAGTTGATCACCTTGCTGCAATAAAAATTCCCTTGAGTTCTTCTCCTTTTTCCTGCAACTCCAGCTCCAAAATTACAAAAATGGATTTCTTCTTCTTCCTTTCTCCTTCTCCCATGAAGCTTCAGCTTTGGTTTGTAAAGATAGAGAAGAAAATGGAGAGAAGATAAAGCAAACAGTGGAAAAGATAACATTTTGTCTTTTTCCCTTTTTGCTTTTTGCTTTTTGCTTTTTCTTTTCTTTTTCCTTTTCTTTTTTTCTTTCCTTTATCCCTTTCTCTCTTTTCATTTCTTTTCTTAACAAAACAAAACTTAATATATTAAACATTTGTTTCATTTTCTTTTCTTCTTTTGTCTTTAAAGCAAGCCAAACCAAAATGGTTTAAGCTTTCCTTCCTTGTTTTCCTTTTGTCTTTCACTTCATTTCTTCTTTCCTTTTGTTGTTTTTTTTTTTGTTAGTAAGGAAGTTCCAAAGAGATCTGGTTTACATCTTATAATATATGGTGATGCAAATATGATTTGCATAACCTATAGTTGTGGTAAAGTGGTAATAATGTGGAGATTTGAACTCCATCTTTTTGCACTATTTAAACCCTTCTTGCAAGAAGGAAATCATCTCATTCGCTCATTTTTTGGAATTCTAACAAAAAAGAAGATAAAGTTCTCTCTCAACTCTCTCAACTTTTCTCCTCTCTTCTCCAAAACAACAACTTCCCACAAACATCCTTCTTCCAAAAGAAGAACAACCGAGACTCCGATTGGTTGTGGTGGACCTTTGTTTGAGAGAAGAATTCGAAGAGATCGAGATTGCACGAAGTGTTCGTGATTCGCGTGAAGGGATTTTGAAGAGGGTTTTCAACGAGTAAGTATCTTGTATTTAGTGTTTTTTCCTTTCCGTTTAAGCATGTTTAGCCTAAATTATTAAATAATTGATTTTAATGAAATTGAGTAGCATAACGATACCACGACGATTGGATCATCTTCCGTTGTGCTGGGTTTCTTATTCTCTTCAGCGCCCGAATCCAATATCAAGGTAGAGTCACTACTCTCCACATGTTTCAGTTACTAGTAAATCAAATTTACCTTGATTCTTCCTCTCATGAAGGAACTTGGGAGAGTTTCTCTTCCAGTGGCAATCCCCATTGCAGTGGAAACACTTTCCTTTCTCTGCAACTTCCTTGACCTTCTTGCCCTTTTGGGCTGCAAGTTGGTTAGCTTTACCCTTCTTCATCTTCATCTTCCCTTTTGGGCGAGAAGGAGCAACAAATTATGTCCCAATGGTCAAACCCCTATGATATGATCTGTAGGCAACATTTGCCTCAGCTTCCGGTGTCCTGATCCTGATCAAGGACTGGATGTTCTGTAGCTCATTGAGGAAGGTAGTCAGAGTGTAGCTAATTTTGTTAATAACACCATTGCTACGAAACTAAAGGAAACTCTTTTGAAGAGTCTCCAAAATAAAGATGACCTTGCTCGACTCATCCATCGAAGCCCCATTCATCTCCGCCAAATTAAAGTGGGTCATCATATCCAGAACATGTTCACAGACAGACGCCCGTTCTTTCATTCGAGCGTTGAAGACGTATTTGAGTGAATCGTGCCTGACCTAAAAGGACTTTTGTCCAAATATGTCCTGCAACGAATCCATGATCTCCTTAGCGGTGATCATCAACTCGTGTTTCTTTGCCAATACTTCAGATAAGTTGGAAATGATATAGACCTTGGCTTTTTCATTGGCTCTAATCCATCGATCGTATGCATCACGAACACTTCGTGATGCAGTCGAGGTCGGAAACTGAGGACACTCCTTAGTAAGCACGTGAACGGAATCGAAGACCCGCAGCGGAAGCGATTGTGAATCGCGCGCTCTTGATTTAGTTACAACGATATAATACAATAACATATATAACTAGATTAAGCATATGAACATAATGGACAACAAGAAAATTACCTTTGAAGAACCTTTCTTCAAGTGCTCCTCAACTCTCATGATCAAGATCTCAACAACACGAACTCGTGCGAACACCGACACTACCACCGGATTTTCTCCTTTTTTCTCTACTTGAGAGAGGAAAGTGGGTTCCCTTTAGGAGAGATCAGGTGTTTTGTGAGAGAGATGTTTGTTGTCTCTCTCACAAAACAACAAATGCTAGGGATGGCTTAACCTAGTTGCATCTTATGCAACTATATATATAAGGAGATAGGGATGGAAAATACCATCCTATCCCTCTTTCATTCTCTCTTTAGTATATAGTTAATATGTGAATCCAATTCACATTAAAACTATATATTATATCAATTATATCACATATAATTGATATGACACCTCATATATGAAATTGAACACTTCAATTTCATTCCTAACATTATACCCTCAATCTTACCATGTTGAGCCAACGGAGGGACCTAATGGACCTACAGTTCATGAGCTCCAATGATATGAGATTAACCGATCAAACTCTTTGAACCAGTTAATCAATATTCATTAACTACAAGTCACTCCACTATAGCCTTGTAGTTGCACCCTCCTCATTGTAGATAATATTGTGTCCACTGATATAGTCATTACCCATGAGTCGACCCTTCACAGGTTTTTCGTAATCATGGCTGAGTCAAATTCCCATTTTACCCCTGTGATTACCTCTTTGCTCCTTAAGCACCACTGATCCTCTAATGAACAACAAGTCTAAGGTCCTACCTTAGACTCATACCCTCATAGAAGGCGGAGCCCCGTTGTTCAAGACCTGGAGTCACTTCTTAAGGGAACAACCTATCTAATTCCTTAGTATAGGAATGAGTGAATTCCATCTTGCCCAGTTAAGTTCCCAACTACCTACGAGGTCTTGTCCCTAGAAGGTAGGCTTATTGAGTCGGCTACAGGCCACTCTCACCCATACTAGTCTAAGGAAAAACCCCTATAAGCAGGAGTTCTTAACTTGCTCAGGATTCAGGTCGAGTCACTAATGACCATCTATAAATTACTAGTCTTATCTGGTTAACGGTGTTACATTGGTTAGACTAATAATTTGCAATCCAGTCTTGTATGAACTCTTCATACAGGATGCCCCCACTAGCATGTCAACTACATGAATGAGTTGGATTACCTCATTTGTACAAATTACAGCGTGAGCCGCATCCATGGTGTTACCAGAATGAGGTTTCCAACCTTATTCTTATTCCATAGACTATTTAGGTTATATTCTTGAACTCAACCCAAATAGTGTCCAATACAATGATGTTCAAGATAAATGTTATAACCTTGGAGCTTAGTTTATTGGATTTATAAAGCGAGACTGTAATTCTATCAAAACAAATAACACTTTATTTAATTGATCAAAATTACACAAGTTTAGGGCATAAATCCCAACAGCACGAACTTCAGGTCGTCGGTTACAAGAAGCGTGTTAATATTGTTCTTCCACGTTGGAAGTTATCTCTCACTAACTTATTGGAAGTGTAATTATTCAAGTTCTAAACACATTAAAACTAATAATTAACTTAGGTTACATGCATTTCTATGTTATAGTGCTTGATCATTAATCACATGAATAACTATGCTATAACATAAATATTCATCATATGAAATAAAATGCATGAGCATACTAATTTAAAAAACAATATAACACTTTCATTTAATTAAATTTAAACATGCATTTAATTATATTATAACACTTATAATATAACTTATCATGCAAACTCTATATTATAACACTTATAATATAAATTATGCATGAATATGTTTAACCTAAGGTGAGATTTTAAATATATATGACATACATTATGCACATATAATTTAATTAAATCATACATCACATGCATAAAATAATTAAATATATATAATTGACCGGTTTTGGCACTTAGGCGCATTTATTTAATTAAATAACATTAATATAACATTTATATTAATATTATTTAATAAAATAAAATAAATAAAATAATAAACACATTTTTCAAATAAAAAATAACAATTAAAGCCCCACGACTTAAAAAACTCTTCAACTGCCCATTTCTCGCGAACTGCTCGTTGCACCTGTCCTTTACGATTGCAGCGTTGCAACGTCGTGGGCAGCGTTGATGGTTCTACCATAGAACTTTAACAAGGTTGATCTCTCGATTTCAAAAAACATTCCTGTCTTCGGTTCATAACCCCGTAGCATTGATATGTGGAACACGTTATGCACTGCAGCGAGGGATGGTGGCAAGGCTAACCTATAAGTCACTTGACCAATGCGCCCCAAGATCTCAAACGGTCCTATGAACCTACTAGTTAGCTTCCCCTTCCAGCGAAATCTGTAAAAGGAATGAATTTCCCGCAACGGAAGCGATGTGAATTGTCGTTGTTTCTTTGTCGTTATAATTTTTTTAAAATTGAGATAAAACACTTTCTATCTAGATTAAGCATGCATAAAACGAGATGAACCCAGTAAGTATCGTTACTAACCTCTCGAATAAATCTTGTTTACGTTTCCTCCTCGGTCACGAACTCTCGATCAAACGATCTTCTCCAAAACACGAACCGTACCACAAAAGAAATCTAGGGGACACTTCCAGTTGAGCTTCTCGTGTGTTCTCGATAGATTTGGGAGAGTCGTGACACTCTCTTTGGATTTCGGGTTTGTGAATGTGAGAAGAGATTGAGAGAGAATTGAGAGAAAATTCACTTGACTTTGGGACGAAATTCAAAAAAATGGCAACCATGCTCACCAAATGCTTCTTGCAGCACCAATTTATCATGGTGTGTTGTGGCGTTAAAACTCCACCAAATAAAAATTTAACCACAACAATATAATATGAAAATCATATTTCAATATCATATAATATAAGGTATCTCGTAACTTATTATACAAATCACATTTGCATAACTGTGGAATTTTAAATTCAATCATATTAAATTTAATTTCACTAAATTTAATTTCTCCAAACTTGCCCTAATAAATTAATTTGGCTACACTATAGCTTATTATCAATCTCATTCAAATTAAACTACAAATCATCTCCATGATATCACATATAAATGACATACATACCCTTTTAATGAATTTGATCACTTCAAGTCCACTTGAAACTATAAACCCTTATTTAGTCCAATTTGAGCAAACTGAGGGACCTAATGGACCTACAAGTTACGAGCTCCAATGATACAAGATTAATCGATCAAACTCTTTAACCCGGTTAATCAACACTAATTAACTACGGTAACACTCCACTGAAGCCCGTAGCTGCAGTTTCCTCACTGTATGACAAGTTGTGTCCATCGATATAACCTATGCCCGTGAGTCAACCCTTCAGAGGTTCTTCTTAGTCAAAGTTGTATCAAATTACAATTTTACCCATGTGTCTACCTCTTGCTCCTCAAGTCCCACTGCTCCTCTAATGAACAACTTTGTTGCATGGTCCAACCATAAACAATATCCCTCTCGGGCCACTGAATGGGTGGGCACGCGTTGTCCATACCCTGGACAAAACAATTAAGGGAACAACCCCTCTAATTTCCCTAGCTTGAGAACGAGTGAATTCCTTCTTGCGTAGGCAAGTCCCCAGCTCCCCCGTTTTCCTATCCCCAAGAAGATAGGCATATTGGGCGTACTCTTGCCACCTTCACCCGTACTAGTCAAAGGACATACCCCCCAAGATAGGAGTGCGTAACAGGCCAAGGATTAAGGACGAGTCACTAATGGTCATCTACGAATTTGTTCGTCTTTTTCTGTTAAAGGTGTTAAATGAATAGAACTAATAATTCACTGTCCCGTCTTGTACAATATCATTGCACATGATGCACCCACTCACATGCCAACTACATGAACGAGTTAGGTCACCTTGTTTGTAGCCAATACAAAGCGGATTGCACCCACAGTCATTTTATGAGTCTTGAATGAGTAAATGACTGAGACATTGAGCCCGAGGCTATATGGTACCGTGTGCACACAAGTCATTTTCTGTTGTCGACGTTGAGTGTACTCCGTGACAACAATGCTGTCGTGAGTGCTGGGCGGGCCCAACTACATCGTAGAGTAAACATAGGTTATACAGGGTGTGCCCTACACAACGTGGATTGTGACATGTTTTAAGAGGATTTCTAACATTCAAATGCCTTACGAGATTTTAACGACATACTTGCTGGTTTTTCTTAAAAGCTATTATGATTACACAGTTACTTTTAACGCTTGATTACAGATGCATATGCTCATAGATGGTCAGGTGATATGATTTACGAGTTAATAGTTTTCTTTTAAACTCAAGTCACTCACTGAGCTTCATAGCTCATTCTTTCAGTGTTTCCTACTTTTCAGGTAGAGATCGAGCTTCCAGTGCCTGACATCCTGCCATAGTCTACTAGAAGCTCCACGAGCTTGATATTTTGTTCGTGGGTGGTGTTGTATAGCAAGTCCATATGTGGTGTAGTAATGTTTGAGGGGACTATGTAGTTATAGTTGTATGTGCTTTAGAGGTTGAGACTGTGTTATTAATGGTTTGGCCTGTTTGTGGTTCTGATGCTTTTGCCCGTTCAGTTTTCAAGAGTGTCTTAAGTAGGGTTACTCCTTACGTAGGTTACGTAATTGTCAATATTCCGTTGTGGTAAGTTTAAAGTGTTTCTTATACAAGTATAGTATGCTTATCAAGTAAGAAAGGGTCAATAGGTATTGTTAGAGAGGTGAACGATGTTTGTTGGCTTCACGCCGTCTGCCGGGCTAAGTTAGCTTGTAGCTTGGGAGGGGGTGTGACAGAACGAGACTCTTTTGGTGACACTTAAACACCTTAGTCGTGAGGGCCTTTTTAAACAATTCAACAACATTGTGCTCTGATGCTATCTGCGTAATTGTCATGTCTATGCAGTGCACAATCTCCCATATCAGATGATACAGGCATTCAATATGCTTGCCCCTCTCGTGACTCTATGGTTCTCTTGAGTTGCCTACTAGACAAAATCATTCATTTGGAATTACGAAGCCAAATGTGAAGCCAGACATTCCTTAATGTCAATAAGGAATCTTACATCATTCCTAATGAGGAGGATATCATCCACATACAATAAAAGAAATGTGACAGTATTGTTGATGATTTTCTTGAAGACACAAACCTCATCAACATTCTTATTAAAGCCACAAGGTTTGATTGCCTCATTAAACTTTATATTACAAAACCTCACGACTTGTTTCAACCATTAAATAGACCTTTCAAGCCTGCAAACCTTTTGCTCCTTGCCTTGAGTAATGAACCCCATCGGTTGATCCATATAGATAGTCTCGTCAAGATTTACTTTGAGAAAGACCATCTTGACATCCATCTGCTATATCTCGTAGTCATAATATGCGACAATAGCTAGACGGATGTTGATAGACTTTACCATGGCAACAAGAGAAAAAGTTTCCCCATAGTCAACCCCTTCTCGCTGGGTAAAACACTTTGCCACTAGTCTGGCTTTGAAGGTCTGCACCTTCCCATTTACACCACGTTCACGCTTATAGATCCAATTGCAAACAACAGGTTTAACCCCATCCGGTTGGTCCACAACCTCCTTGACCCAATTCATGTACATAGACTCCATTACTTGGTTCATGCCTTGAATCCATTCATCTTTGTCAACGTTAGCCATTGCCTGATCAGGTCAATGGATCCTCACACTTATCATCAGGTATGATGACATAGGTTTCAGCCAAACCCATGTAACGTCCAGGTTGTCTCACTGCCCTCCCACTACGTCCAAGTGTTCTCAACTCTTGAGAACATACTTGACTAGATGAGTTAGGATCAACAACACATGTTGATGTACTAGCACCATTAACAACTCTTGCAAATGAACTTTCCATTTCGTTCAACACAATCATACTGCTAGGTTTATAATCCCTTATATGGTCCTCCTCCAGGAATGTGGCGTTGTCGACAGAAGCACCCTATTTTCCTTAGGATCGTAAAATAAACCACTCATCGTCTCTTTTGGGTATCCTACGAAGAGGCACAAATTTGAACGAGGTTCCAACTTCATTGGGTTTGATACCAACACATGGATCGACATTCCGCAAATTGAAATAGCATAAAGTGCCATCACAACCATTACAGAGTTTGAAAGGTGTTTCACAAACACTCTTCGACGATACATTGTTCAAAATGTATACTGTAGTCTCCACTTCATAACTCCAAAATGAGTTAGGTAGACGAGCAAAACTCATTATCGACTGAACCACGTCTAATAGGGTTTTGTTTCTCCTCTTCGATACACTATTTTGTTGTAGCATACCATGTGCAGAGTGTTGGGACATAATTCTGTGTTCAATCATATAACCCAGGAATTCAGTATCCATGTACTCTCCATTCTTCACTAGTCTATCAATCCTATTGTGATTTATGTGGGCTAGCCTTAGATGCCAAAGATAGGCGATTTCTTTACGAGAAACTTTCAACGTTTTAGTTCATGTTTCAGTTGTTTTAAATAGTTCAGTATTCAAAACACTTTTGACCGAATTTTTCTCTAAAACATACAAGTTATGCTCAAGTGAAGCAGAACACAACACATTTCCATTGGCGGAAATAAATGTTGGGTTTTATATCGTAAAACTCATGGTTTTGTAAACTGAATGTATATTCTATTTTGCAATATAGTTGTTATTGAGATTTATTTAGTAAAGATGTTTTTGAATAAAGTGAATTGTGTATTGTGTAACAATAATCCAATAAAGAACCACTGGCTATAGGATATACAAGTGGATCAAGATCAAGTTATAGCCAGAACGGTCTATAGTATAAGGATAGGATTGGGTACCTTATCATGGGGACACTATGTTCGTGACCCACTTTGTAGAGTACAAATGAGGTGATCCTAAATCGTTGATGTGGAGACATGCGAGTGGGGGCGTCGTATGCAATGAGTTTGCATAAGACTGGACAGCGAAATAGTCGCTTAGACTTTATAACTCCGTTTACTTTCTTAACTGACTATATTCACACGATGACCTAGGTAACTAGATCTTAATCCTGAGCGTTGTATGAACTCCTGTTTATTCGAATTATCCTTAGATTTGCATGTGTGAGAGTGGCCTGAGATTTCCGACTCAATAAGCCTCACATTTTAGGAATAATTCTAGGTCGATAGCTGGGAACATAGTTGTGCAAGATGGAATTCACTCCTACCCTCGTTAGGGATTAGTAGATAGGTTGTTCCCTTAAGTGCTGACTTCGGGTCTTGAACAAAGGGCTCACCCCTTTCATTTGCTCAAGAGGGATTCGGTTTGCTGGTTGCACCACAAACCAATTGTTCATTAGAGGAACAGTGGGACTCAAGGAAGAAGAGGTAATTATAGGGGTAAAATTGTAATTTTGACCCAGCTGTAGTTACGAACGACCTGTGAGGGATCGACTTACTAATCATAGTTATATCGAGGGGACACAAATATATCTACAGTGAGGAGAGTGCAATCACTAGGCTTTAGTGGAGTGTCCTGGTGGTTAACGAATGTTGATTAGCTAGGCTAAAGAGTTTGGCCGGTTAATCTCGTATCGTTGGAGCTCATGATCTGTAGGTCCATTAGGTCTTCCTTATTAGCTATGATTCCAATTGAAAGAGTCTATATTTAGAAAGCGGAAGTAATTTTTGATCTTGAACACTCTAAGTTGATCAATTTTGTAAAATAAAATGCATGCTCAAAGTTGGAAAAACTGGGAGTTAAGAAACTCACCTTTGAGGATCAAATTCTCTTCACCTAGTTGATGATTTTCAACACGAATACTTCGTGGACAACCGTTAGTGTCTTCCCTACTATACTCAGGCCTTGGAACAGATTGTGGGATCCTAACTTGAGAGAATTTTGAAGAAAAGACCTCTAAGGTCACAAAACGGGAATTCTTATAATTCTTGCAAAATTCTGTCAAAACACCATTGAATAAAGCTTCGTCAAGCTTCATTTGAGTGACAACTCAAGTGTGACAAGGATGGTTTGAGATGGAGGTGGCCAATTTTGGTGAATTTGAAATTGAGAGGGATTGGGCAAGTTGCCAACTTGATTTTAATGAAAATCCTTAATTTTTCATTTTAATTTTAATTAATAAATCAATATTAAAATGTTTTTTTAATTAAAATTAACTTAATTAATTAAATTATTAAATAATTAATTTCACATTAAATATTAAAATAAATAAATTACTGGATCTCGATCGATTTTCCGAACATGAATCTTTATTCATGCTATAAACCGATCAAATATTTAAATCATGTATAAATGTATACACCTCCTTTTAATCATAGTTTAATTCATAATTAAACTATGATTCATTAAATATATCACATATAATTAACGCTTTCTCCAAAACTCGAATTTGAACAATTCAAATTATTTTATCTCAAAATGTTACAAAACAATATGCCTAAATAAAAGTATACCCAAACTGTTTAAAATACTTAGTGAGAGTGAAAAGGTATATATGATATATCAATTTCCTCTTACGCTCTCAGCGAAGTTCACACCGTGAGATTTATGCTTGGCCTGGTGAGGTCAATAGGGCATCCCCATTCAGATGGTGTTTGCATAAATCAAGAGCAAGGTGAATGGAGAAAGTATTTATAGGAAGTGGGAGAAGGAAGTGTGTCAACACATCCTATGGTCTCCTCTATTAGGTTGGACCGTGAGATTCCCATGTTGCACCTGCAGGTTACCCATAGTAGCACCATCAATTCGGAGGGATGTAACATGGGATTCAGAACAACTCAAACTTTATAAATGGATAGAGTCTCTTAGGTCCATTCCCAACTTTGTCTCTCCAATTCGGTAGCATTGTTGGGGCCGACCTCTGAGGTTTGAAAATGGCGGGTCACACTTACAAGGATTTCTAAGTGTTAGTAAAGTCTTGACCAATGTAGCGATAACTATGATGCTATAAGAATAAGAGTTATTCCGATGTTAGCATTTAGTCAAGAATGTCTTGGTTCAGTGAAGGAGTGATTGACTGCCCCTCAGTAGCGGTTGCTCTAATTCACTGAAGTATCGTTGCAAAAACAATAATGAGTTTATGGGTACATTATTGCTTTTGCTAGAATTCATAAATTGGATAGGTTGCAAATATCTCACTAATAGAATTCATTATTTTTCAGCATGTCAAGCTCTTTTATCCAGTTACTCGCCTTCAATAAACTTAGCAGCGTCAATTTTGGAACCTTGAAATCAAACTTGAATACGATTGTTGTTCTTGATGATTTGAGGTCCGTCTTAACGGAGGAATGTCCTCCCCTCCCAGCTCGACAGCAAATCGTATTGTTCGGGTTACATATGACAGATGGACTAGGGTTAATGAGAAGGCCCGAGTCTACATCTTAGCCAGCATATCTGATGTATTGACTAAGAATCATGAGTGCATGGTCACCGCAAAGGAGATCATCCGATCGTTACAGGCGATGTTCGGACAACCGTCCTCATCGGTCCATTATGATGCTCTCAAATACGTTTACAACTCCCGTATGAAGGAGGGAGCCTCTGTTAGGGAACATGTCCTTGACATGATGGTCCATTTCAACGTGGCTGAAGTAAATGGGGTTGTCATAGATGAGAAAAGTCAGGTAACTTTTATTATGGAATCACTTTCGGAGAGTTTCTTGCCATTTCGCACCGATGCGGTGATGAATAAAATAGAATATAACCTGACCACTCTCCTCAACGAGCTTCAAAGGGAAAAGAGAAGGAGATAAATTTTGTCACATCAAAGAAGTTCCTAAAAGGATCGTCCTTAGGGACCAAGTTTGGTCCTTCTTTTACCAAGAATAAGGGTATTCAAAAGAAGAAGAAGGACAAAGGGAAGGGACAAGCTCCCACACGCAAGGCTAAAGCCACAGGAAAATGTTGCCATTCTGGTGGTGACGGGCACTGGAAGTGGAACTGCCCGATGTTCCTTGCAGGAAAGAAAGATGAGAATGAAAAACAAGGTAAATATGATTTACTTGTTGTTGAAACATGTTTAGTGGAACATGATAATTCCTCCTGGATACTAGATTCAGTAGCCACTAACCATCTTTGTTATTGTCTTTAGGAAACTAGTTCCTAGCAGCAACTTGCTGATGGGGAGATAACTCTCAGGGTTTGAACGAGAGAGGTTGTCTCAGCCAAAGTTGTGTGAGCAGTGAAGTTGTTTTTTAGAAATAGATTATTTTTATTAGATAATGTACTTTTTGTTCCAGGAATCAAAAGAAATCTTGTATCTATCTCTTGTTTGCTTGAACATATGTATAAAGTATCTTTTGATCATAATGAAGCATTCATTTGCAAAAGTGGTGTACAAATATTTTCTGCTAAACTGGAAAACAACTTATATTGGTTAAGACCAACAAAATTAAAACCTATTTTGAACACCGAGTGTTTAAAACAGTCGATACCCAAGGTAGAACCTTTCTCCTAGTACGTATCTTTGGCATTTGAGACTAGGCCACACTAATCTCAATATGATTGGGAGATTGGTCAAGAGTGGTCTCCTAGGTCAATTAGAGGACAATTCTCTGCCACCATGTGAGTCGTGTCTCGATAGAAAAATGACTAAAAGTCCTTTTTCTGAAAAAGTTATGGAGCCAAAGAGCCCTTGGAACTCGTGCATTTGGATCTTTGTGGTCCTATGAATGACAAGGAACGAGGAGGGTATGAATACTTCGTCAGTTTTATTGATGATTATTCAAGGTATGGTTAACTTTACCTAATGCATCATAAGTCTGAAACCCTTGAAAAGTTCAAGGAGTATAAGGCAGAAGTTGAGAACACATTAGGTAGGACGATTAAAACACTTCGATCAGATCGAGGTGGAGAGTATATGGATTTGAGATTCCAATACTATATGATAGAACATGGAATTGTATGCAAACCCTCAGCGCCCGATACACCTCAACAGAATGGTGTATATGATAGAAGAAATAGAACCCTGTTAGACATGGTTCGATCTATGATGAGCTATGCTCAACTGCCTAATTCGTTTTGGGGATATTGAGTAGAAGCTGCTGTCACACCCCCTCCCGAACCACTTGCTAACTTAGCCCGGGAAACGGCATGAAGCCAACAGACATTGTTACCTCTTAACAATACCACGACACTACTTTACGAAAACAAATTATGTTCGTGATATGGAACACTTTAAACTTAACTCAGTGAAACTGGACATCTATAAGACGTACATGAGGAGAAACTCTTCTTAAGTCTCTCTTGGAAACTAAGATGAGCAAGAACATCAGAACCACAAACAGTCCAAACCACTAATCAAGCAACCACAACCTCTAAAGCACATACGACTCTAACTACATAGTTCTTTTAAAATAATTTCTGAGACATATGGACTTGCCAAACCACACCAACCACGCACAACATATCAAACATGAGAAGCTTCCAGCAGATTATTGCATGTTATCGGGCACCGGAGCTCGATCTCTACCGAAAAGTGGGAAAAACATCGAAAGAATGAGCTATAAAGCTCGGTGAGTGACTTGAGTTTAAAAGAAAGCTATTAACTCGTAAATCATATCACACCGCCATCTATGAGCATATGCATCCGTAATCAAGCGTAAAAAGTAATCGTGTAATCATTATAGCTTTTCATTCAACTACAAGCAAGACATCGTTAAAATCTCGTAAGGCATGTAAATGATATAAACTCTTTTTAAAACATGTCACCATCTACGTGTGTGTAGGGCACGCCAAGACACCAACGTTTATTCTCTGATGTAGTGGGGCCCGCCCAAAGACTCCCATCGTCTTTTTGTCGAGTGGGGCCCGCCCAAAGACTCACGGCAGTAATGGCTGTTGTCACGGAGTACACTCAACGTCGACAACAGAATAAGACTGTGTGTGCACACGGTACTATATAGCCTCTGCTCAATATCTCGAAGATCACATGAAAACATTTAAACATGAAACTTATCTTTTTCTTTCATAAAACTCAAGCTTACTTAGCTTGTTCATAAAACTAGAAATCTTTAAAACATACTTGCTAGTACATGCTTGCTTGAAATCATAACATCTCCATAAGTTTTGGAAATCATTAGACATATGCTCATGTATAAATTTCATAAAGACTTTTAGGCTCATCATGAACACCTTAAAACATTTCTAAGAAATCATGAATGCTCATAAACAAGTGTTTAAGAAAACAATAAACATCTAAACAATTTCGTTTTAGCAAAACCTTGCATTTCATAAGCATAATACAAGCCTATAAACCATTTTCAAGGTTCGTTTTGTCACTCACAGTGTTAGAACTAGAGTCTTGACCCGTACACTCGACTTATTTGCTCTTCGCCTGTCAAGCAAACCAAATTCAACCATTAGAACCTCGAGCTCATGCTTTTTAACCTTAAACTTACAAGAAAACACACTTCCAAAAATTCCAGCATTTAACAGATTTTTATGCCCTGTATTCAGATACTCCTAACTTCTTCATTACTTATCCAAAAATAATGTACTTTATACCAAACTCTTCCTTTTTGAACCCTCTAAAACTCTTATGAAGACATGAAAATGAGATTCCCAATAGATTGGTTCAGAAATACCTCGAAAGCTCCTTTCCCCGGAACTAACTTCTGCTATTCCAGATTCGATTTTCTGCTGCAACCCGAAACTTGACCTGCTATTTACAACAACTTCCAATCATTTTCTAATCACTAATTCTTCACGAACGTTGTAGGAAATTCAATAAGCTTTCCAACCATACCTAATAGAGCTTCTGATTCCAACTCTACAGGTCAGTACAACCAAAACATCAGAGACTTCTCGGATTTGACAGTAAATTCTGTGTTCTGTCTTCCTCTTCACAAATCAGTAGCTTAAGATCCGAATTTGCTCGAGCATCCTTCACGAATTTTGTTCCAATATGAGTTAACTTGCACGAAACAAAATTTTAGCTCTTACCTCTTTCTGTGGAGCTCGAGATGAACCAAATAGCAGAACATGGCAGAGTGATTACCTTGCTGTTCTACTAATTTGCTTGAGTTCTCTCCCTCTCTTCTTCAATTTCCAGCTGAAACCCTCTTCTTCTTCTTCCTTTAAGCTTCTCCCACGAAAACCCTTGCCTTTCATTTGATAAAATGAAGAAGAAGATCGATAGAAGCTTGTTTTTAAGAAGAACTTAGGTGGGGTCCCAC
This sequence comes from Trichosanthes cucumerina, assembly GCA_036507285.1. Lineage (NCBI taxonomy): Eukaryota > Viridiplantae > Streptophyta > Magnoliopsida > Cucurbitales > Cucurbitaceae > Trichosanthes > Trichosanthes cucumerina. The sequence goes on from CM071837.1 coordinate 15,684,153, forward strand.
CACCCACCATCCTTTCTTGTTTTTCTTTCTTTTTCCTTTTCTTTTCTTTTCCTTTCTTTTCTTTTCTTTCCTTTTCTTTCCTTTTCTTTTCTAAACATAACAAACTTAGTATATTAAACATTGTTTCATTTCCTTTCCTTCTTTTGTCTTAAAAGCAATCCAAACCGAAATGGTTTAAACTTTCCTTCCTTGTTTTCCTTTTGCCTTTCACTTCATTTCTTTCCTTTTTAAAACATGGAAAACCAAGTTTTAAACATTCATTTCTTCCTTTCTTTTGTTGTTTGATAATAAGGAGTTTCCAAAGAAAGATCTTGGGTTTACAGCTGCTGTATATATTTTGAACATGGCTCCCTCTAAGAGTGTTTCAGAAACACCCTATGAGTTATGGAAAGGGCGTAAAGGTAGTTTACGTCACTTCAGGATTTGGGGATGTCTGACACATGTGCTGGTGTCCAACCCAAAGAAAATGGAACATCGTTCAAAATTATGCCTATTTGTAGGATACACCAAAGAAACGAAAGGTTTATGTTTTATTATCCTCAAGAGGACAAGGTGCTTGTGTCGACAAACGCCACGTCTTAGAGGAAGACCACATGAGAGATCATCAGCCTCGTAGCAGGATTGTATTAAATGACATTTCCTGGGAAGCTACAGATAAATCAACAAAAGTTGTTGATCAAGTTGGTCCTTCTCAAGTGTTGAGAGTGCCTCGACGTAGTTGGAAGGAAGTTAGACAACCTGATCCTTACATGGATTTGACTGAGACCAAAGTCGTCATACCTGATGATGTCATTGAGGATCCATTGACCTATAAACAGGCAATGAATGATATAGATAAGGACCAGTGGATTAAAGCCATAAAGCTTGAAATGGAGTCAATATACTTCAATTCAGTCTGGGAACTTGTAGATCAACCAGATAGCGAAAGACCTATCATTGGCAAATGGATCTACAAGAGAAAACGAGATCAAGCCGGTAACGGGCAAACGTTTGAGGCTCGACTTGTGGCAAAGGGTAATACCCAAAGGGAAGGGCTGGACTATGAAGAAACCTTCTCCCCTGTTGCCATTAGAAAACGTTTGTCCAATGCCACGTTTTATGATTATGAAATTTGGCAAATGGATGTCAAGACAGCCTTTCTGAATGGCAATCTTGAAGAGAATATCTATATGGATCAATAGAAGGGTTCATAGTTCAGGGTTAAAAGCAAAAGCTTTGCAAGCTTAAACGATCCATCTATGGATTGAAACAAGCATGTAGATCCTGGAATATAAGATTTGATACTGCGATCCAATATTATGGAATATTATGGCTTTGAACTGAATATTGACGAGCCTTGGGAATGATGCAGAGTTTCTGACTTGCGTTGAGCAATGGGTAGCGACCGAATTCCAACTAAAAGATTTGGGAGAGGCTCGGTTTGTTCTTCGAATCCAAATTATTCGGAATTGCAAGAACAAAACGCTAGCACTATCTTAAGAATCTTATATTGACAAGATGTTGGTAAGATATAAAATGAAGAATTCCAAGAAGGGTGCATTACCTTTCAGGCATGGAGTTCATTTGTATAAGGAATAGTGTCCTAAGACACCTCAAGAAGTTTAGGATATGAGACGCATTCCCTATGCTTCAGCTGTCGGTAGTCTGATGTATGCCATGCTATGTACTCGACCCGACATATACTATGCAGTGGGAATAGTCAGCAGGTATCAATCTAATCGAGGATATGATCACTGGACTGCCGTTAAGAATATCCTAAAGTATATTAGGAGAACGAGGGACTATATGCGTGTGTATGACGCTAAGGATTTGATCCTTGCAGAATAAACTGACTCTGATTTTCAAACTGATATAGATTCGAGGAAATCAACATCAAGATCAGTGTTCACTCTTAACGGAGGAGCTATAGTATGGAGGAGCATAAAGCAAGGTTGTATTGCTGACTCCACCATGGTGGTTGAGTACGTCGCAGCTTGCGAAGCAGCGAAAGAGGTTGTATGGCTTAGGAAGTTCTTGACTGATTTGGAAATTGTTCCAAATATGAATTGGCCTAACACCCTTTAGTTTGATAATAGTGTTGCAGTGCAAATTCTAAAGAACCTAGAAGCCATAAGCGCGGAAAGCACATAGAGCGCAAATATCATCTCATCAAGGAGATTGTGCAACGAGGAGACGTGATTGTCACGCAGATTTCTTCGGAGCACAACATTGTTGATCCGTTTACAAATCCCCTCACGGCTAAAGTTTTTGAGGGACACCTAGAGAGTATAGGACTACGGGTTGTAAAGTATGGTCGTTTTTCTTGCTCAACATGTTTTACCCCATAAACGTTTTAGTCCAAGTGGGAGTTTGTTGGGTTTTATGTCCTAAAACTCGTGATTTTGTAAACAGAATGTATATTCTATTTTGCAATAAAGTGGTTATTGAGATTTATTCAGTAAAGATGTTTTTGAATAAAGTGAATTGTGTATTGTGTATCCTTAATCCAACAAAGAACCCTTGGCTATAGAATGAATACTTCAACTTTATGCGTGAAATAAAAGTGGATCAAATTCAAGTTATAGCCAGAACGGTCTATAGTATAAGGATAAGATTGGGTACCTTATCTTAGGGACACTATGGACGCGACCCACTTTGTTGAGTACAAACGATGTGATCCTAAATCGTTCATGTGCAGACTTGCGAGTGGGGGCGTCCTATGCAATGAGTTTGTATAAGACTGGACCGCGAAATAGTCACCTAGACTTTATAACTCCGTTTACTGTCTTAACTGACTATATTCAATTGATGACCTACGTAACTCGATCTTAATCCTGAGTGTTCTATGAACTCCTGCTTATACGGATTATCCCTAGATTTGCATAGGGGAGAGTTGCCTGAGATTGCCGACTCAATAAGCCTCCGATTTCACGGATAAGTCTGGGTAGATAGCTAGGAACATAGTTCAGCAGGATGGAATTCACTCCTACCCGCGTCGGGTGTTGAACAAAGGGCCCACCCCTCTCATTGGCCCGAGAGGGATTCCATTTGTAGTTACGAACAACCTGCGAGTGATCAACTTACTAATCATGGTTATATCGAGTGGACAGAAATATATCTACAGTGAGGAGAGTGCAACCACTAGGCTTTAGTGCAGTGTCGTGGTGGTTAACGAATGTTGATTAGCTAGGCTAAAGAGTTTGACTGATTAATCTCGTATCGTTGTTGCTCATGATGTATAGGTCCATTAGGTCCTCCTTATTAGCTCAGACTAAGCCTTGTAACATTTTGAGAGAAAAGAATTTGAATTGTTCAAATTCGAGTTTGGGAGAAATCGTTAATTATATGTGATTTATTTATCGAATCATAGTGTAATTATGAATTAAACTATGATTAAAAGGAAAGGTATATATTTAAATGTGATTTAAATATTGGATCGGTTTATACCATGAATACAGATTCATGTTGGAAAAATCGATTGGTAATTTATTAGATAATTTATTTAATTTAATATATGATATTAAATTAAATTAAAAATTAATTAATTAATTAAATAAATTAATTAATTAATTAATTAAATTAATTAATTAATTAATAATCAATTTAATATTGATTTTTAATTCAAATGAAAATAAAAAATGAAAGATTTTCATGATTTTCATGAAAATAAAGTTTGCAATTTTGAGCATGCATTTTATTTTACAAAATTGATCAACTTAGAGTGTTCAAGATCCAAAATTGCTTCTGCTTTCTCAATCTAGACTCTTTCAATAAATGCTTTATTGCTTTCAAAATAAACAAAAATACAATGTTCAAGTAAAAAGAAAATTTAAACAAAGTATCTAGTAAACCTCCGAACTATATAAATGTTATCCAATTAAATTTACTTCCTACCGAAAAAAAGCTTCATCGTGCCCACAGCTGAAACTGAGACAACCTTTCCAGATCCATCCCTAAGTGTTATCTCACCCTTTTGCAGTCGCTGCCAGATACTAATTCCCTGAAAAAAAGAAAAAAAAAACATGCTGAGTGGCGCCTGAATCAAATATTAATACAGAGTCACTACTCTCCACTAACCAAGTTTCATTAACAAGTGAATCATATTTACCTTCATTCTTCTTGTCGGCAAGGAATCTAGGATAGTTCCTCTTCCACTGACTGTCCCAGCTGCAATAGAAACACTTTCCTTTATCTGCAACTTCCTTGCCTTTTTGCCTTTTCAGGTGGCAGCACCGTCAGCTTTCCCAACCTTCTTCAACATCTTCTTCTTCCCTTTGGGGCTAGAAGAACCCACAAACTCTGTCTCAGAGGTAAAACCCATGTGAAAGGACCTGAAGGCAACATTTGCCTCAACTTCCTGTCCCCTAACTTTCATCAGGGAACGAACGGTCTGTTATTCGTTGAAAAGGGTGGTCAGATTGTAGCGAAATTTGTTCATAACAGCATTGCTACAAAACTGCTGGGAACTCTTCAGAAGAGTCTCCAAAATAAAGCTGACCTGACTCGACTAATAGATCGAATGGATTTCCCGTAGAAGAAGCATTGCAAAATGTCATTGGTTCGTTGTAGTATCAACATATAACTTAGGCTAAACATGCTTTTCAAGATGGAAAAATAACAAGTAATATGTTACTAACCTCTTGAAGAACGTTTTTTCGATTACCTCCTCGGCCACGAACTCTCGATCCGACGATCTTCTCCAAAACATGAACTGAATCACGAACCAAACAAGGGGACACTACCTTTTTATCTTCTGAGTTGTTCTCATGAGGTGGAGGGAGAGTTGTGGGACTCCCTTTGTAATTGGCTTTGAGAATTGTATAAAGGATTGAGCAAAAGGGCATGAAGGTCAAAGAAGTTGCAGACAAAGGAAAATGTCTCCTCTGCAATGAGGACGGGCAGTGAAAACGGAACTGTCCAAAGTACATTGCAGAAAAGAATAAGGAAGGAAAATATGATTTACTTTGCTTAGAAGCATGTTTAGTGGATAATGATAAAACTACTTGGATACTTGATTCAGGCGCCACTAATCATCTTTGCTTTTCTTTTAAGGGAATTGATTCCTGGTAGCAGCTATAGAAAGGAGAGATAATGCTCCGTGTTTGAAATAGAGAAGTCCTCTCAATGACGATTAATTTTGGCAACAAGTATATGTTGTAGACAATATATTAGTTATACCAGGGTTTACTAGAAACCTTATTTCAATTTCTTGCCTTATAGAACAATGTATTTCTGTTTCGTTTTCTTTAAATAAAGTGTTTATTTTAAAGAAAGGTGTGGAAATATGTTCAACTTCGTTATAAAATTGATTGTATGTTTTAAGGCTTAATTCAGTCAAAATGGTTTTGAACACTGAATTATTTAAATCTGCAAACACACAAACTAAGAAACGTAAAATTTCTCCCAAAGAAAATGCTCATCATTGGCATCTTAGATTGGGTCACATTAACCTCAATAATATTGAGAGATTGGTAAGGAATCAACTTCTAAATGAGTTAGAAGAAAATACTTTACCATCATGTGAATCCTGCCTAGAAGGCAAAATTACTAAAAGACCTTTTAGTGGAAAAAGTTATAGAGCCAAAAAACCTCTCGAGCTTATACATTCAGACCTTTGTTGTCCGATTAATGTTAAAGCCATAGGTGGTTATGAATATTTCATATCTTTCATAGATGATTATTCCAGATTTGGGCATATTTACTTAATGCATCAAAAGTCTGAAGCACTTGAAAAGTTCAAGGAATTCAAGACTGAAGTTGAAAATCAATTACGTAAAACAATTAAAATACTTCGATCAGATCGAGGTGGAGAGTACATGGATTTAAAATTTTAGAACTATATGATAGAACATGGAATTATATCCCAACTCTCAACACCCGGTACGCCCCAGCAAAATGGTGTATCGGAATAGAACCTTGTTGGATATGGTTCGATCAATGATGAGTTATGCTCATCTCCCTAATTCCTTTTGGGGTTACGCAGTAGAGACTGTGTAATACATTTTGAAAGATGTGCCATAAAAGAGTGTTTCTGAAACACCTTTTGAACTCTGGAAATGACGTAAAGGTAGTTTATGTCATTTCAGTTTTGGGGTTTTCTAGCACATGTGTTTGTGACAGATCCAAAGAAGTTGGATTCACGTTCAAAATTGTGCATATTCGTAGGCTACCCAAAAGAAGAAAGAGGTGGGTTATTCTATGATCCCAAGGAAGATAAGGTACTTGTGTCGACAAATGCCACTTTCATAGAGGAGGACCACATCATGGACCACAATCAAGGAAGTTAAGTTGTGTTAAGTGAGTTAGACGGAACAATAGAAAAGGTTGTTAATAAAGCTAGTACGTCAACAAAAGTTGTCGATACTAACTTCTGTAGTCATGAGAGCCCATATCGAGAGTTAAGTATGCCTCGACGTAATAGGAGGGCTATAACACAACCTGATTATTACATGGGTTTATCTGAAACCCAAGGTGTTTTATAAGATGATGACTGTGAGGATCCATTGACTTATAATCAAGCAATGGTTGACAAAGAGAAAGACAAATGGGACATAGCAATGGACAAAGAAATGGAGTCTATGCACTTCAATTCTGTTTGGGATCTTATAGCTAAACTTGATTGGGTAAAACCTATAGGTTTTAAGTGGATATACAAGAGAAAGCGTGGTGTAGATGGAAAGGTTCAAACCTTTAAAGGTAGACTAGTAGCAAAGGGTTATACCCAAGTTGAAGGGGTTGACTATGAGCAAACCTTTTCACTTGTTGTTATGGTAAAGTTTATCCGTATCCTACTTGTCATTTTCGCATATTATGACTATGAGGTATGGCAAATGGATGTCAAGACAGCATTCTTGAATGACAATCTTGACGAGAACATCTACATGGATCAACCCAAAGGGTAAATTGAACCAGGAAAAAAGCAAAAGGTTTGTAGGCTTAAAAGGTAAATCGATGGACTGAATCAAGCCTCTAGGTCATGGAATATAAGTTTTGATGAGGCAAATAAATCTTTTGGCTTTGATCAGAATGATGATGAACCTCGTGTCTACAAGAAAATCATCAATAGTTCTGTCGCAATCCTAGTTCTATATGTGGATGATATCCTACTCATTAGGAATTATGTAGGTTATCTTACTGACATTATGAATTTGCAAGCTACGCAATTTCAAATGAAAGATTTGTGTGAAGCACAGTTTGTTCCTGGGATCCAGATTGTTCGGACTCGTAAGAATAAAACACTAGCCCTGTCTTAGACATCTTACATCTACAAAGTGTTGTTGAGGTTTAAGATGCAAGCATCGAAAAAGGGTTTATTTCCTTTTAGACGTGGAGTTCATTTTTCTAAGGAACAATGACCTAAGACATCTCAAGGAGTTGAGGAATGAGACGGATTCCTTATGCATCAGTTGTTGGGAGCTTGATGTACGCCATGTTGTGTATTAGGCCAGACATCTGTTTTGAAGTTGGAATGGTCAGTAGGTATCAACCCAATCAAGGAGCTGAACACTGGACAACGGTTAAAACGATCCTTAAGAATATTCGGAGAACAAGGAACTACATGCTTGTGTATGGGGCTAAGGATTTGATCCTTATAGGATACATAGAATCTAACTTTCAGACTGATAAAGATTCTCGAAAATCTACATCAGGGTCAGTATTTACTCTTAACGGAGGAGTTGTAGTATGGCGAAGAGTCAAGCAAGGATGAATCGCTGATTCCACCACGGAGGCCGAATATGTAGCAGGTTGTGAAGAAGCTAAAGAGGCTGTTTGGTTAAGGAAATTCATGTTAGATTTTGAAGTTGTTCCATATATAAGTATGTCTATCACGTTGTATTGTGATAACAGCGGTGCTGTGGAAAATTCAAGGGATCCCCGAAGTAACAAGAGGGGAAAGCATATGGAGCGAAAATATCATCTCATCCGCGAGATCGTCAATCGAGGAGACGTGATCGTCATGAAGATAGCTCCAGAGAAAAACATTGTTGATGCTTTTAAAAGGCTCTCACGACTAAAGTATTTGAGAGTCACCTAGAAGGTCTAGGTTTACAAATCTTCCCCAACAAGCGCAAGTGGGAGTATATTGTACAAAGGGTTTCAATCCCCTAGTTTATTGTAGTCACATTATTGTAATGTTTAGGACTCCACAAGCTTTAGGTCAAGTGGGAGATTGTTGGGATTTGTGCCCTAAACTTATGTAATTTTGATAAAATTAATAAAGAGTTATTTTTTTTGGTAAAATTATATTCTTCCCTTAAAAATCTAATAAAATAAGCTCGAAGGTTATAATATATGTTAAACATCAGTGTAGTAGACACTATTTGAGTTGTGTTCAAGAGTATAACCTAAATGGTCTTTGGTATAAGAATAAGGTTGGAAACCTTATTTTTGTAAAACCATGGATGCGGCCCACTTTCTAATTAGTACAAATGAGGTAATCCAACTCATTCATGTGGTTGGCATGCGAGTGGGGGCATCATACACTAAGGAATTAGATAGGTTGTTCCCTTTAAAACTGAGTCTAGGTCTTGAACAATGGGGCCCCACCCTCTAAACTGGCTTAATAAGGTATCGAGAGGGAATTGGGGAGTGGTGGGAACGTGTAATCCTGACGCGTTCCCAATTAATAAGATTAATAATTAATTAATTAACTATTAATTCATTCATTAAATTTAATTAAATAATATTTTATTCGAATATCATATTAATTAAATGAATAAATCACATATAATTATTTTACCCTTCATCCTATAGTTTAATGTACATCTCATGCACATTAAATTTTAACCTATAGTTTTCAAATATGAATCATATTCCCATTTGAATTTAATATTCGAACTCTTTCATATATTTAATTCTCTCATATAATTTAATATGAATAATATTCACATTAAATTTATAATATATAGATCCAAAACTATTTATTATATCGTATCTGCATACATTATATATATTATGATACGAGATTTCTCGGTTAATCTCATTAACCTCCTAATCAACATTCGTTAACTACAGGAACACTCCACTAATGTCCCAAAGCTACATTCTTCTCACTGCAGATATATTTTTGTGTCCACGGATATTGACCAATAACAACAAATCAATCCTTCACGAATGTTCGTAACACAAACCGGGTCAAATTACCGTTTTACCCCTTGGTTACATCTTGTACCTTAAGTACCAGTGCTCATCTAATGAACAATTTATTTGTGGTCCTACCAACAAATGGAGTCCCTCTCAGGCCAATGAGAGGGTCGGGCCCTTTGTTCAAGTCTCGGAGACACCACTTAAGGGAACATTCCTCTACTTACACTAGTAGGCGGGAAGGAGTGAATTCCATCTTGCTAGGCTAAGTCCCCAGCTGCTCACTCGGTATTGTCCCAAGAAGATAGGCTCATCGAGTCGGCGAATCTGGCCGCTCTCACCCATACTAGTCAAAGGACAATCCCTCGCAAACAGGAGTTCATAACCTGCTCAGAATTGAGATCAAGTTGCCTAAGTCTTCGTAATGAAATAGAAACCTAACTAGTCAACGGAGTTACATCTAGTGGTTACTATTTCGTGGTTCGGTCTAATGCAATCTCATTACATAGGATATCCCCAGTCACATGTTATCTACATGAACACGTTACGATCGCAGTGTTTGTATCATATACAAAGTAGGCCACATCCATAGTTTTAAAAGGGTAAGGTACCCAAACCTAATCCCCTAAGTATAGACCCTTTAAGCTGTATCTCAAACCGATATCCTTTATATGTACACTACATTCAGTGAAAGATACATTTAACAGCTTTGGATGTTTAGTTTATTGGATTTAGAGTTAAACAAAGGCAATATAGTAAATAACGAATAATAACATGTCATTGGAGTAATAACAATTTATTACAATAATTAGAACATAAATTACAAACTATGAGTGTTAGGGCACAAAACCCCAACAAACTCCCACTTGAACTAAAACTCTAGTGGGGTACATCATAATCTAAAACAGTGGTTACAGAGATAGAAATACAATAAACTAGGGCATCCATATATCCATCCATATCTCCCACTTGCCCTAGATTAGCCAATGTACATGTCTCGTAAACCTATACTCTCCAGATGACCCTCGAACAGTTTAACTGTGAGAGTCTTTATAAACAGATCAACAATGTTGTGCTCTGAAGTGATCTTCGTGACTGTCACATCTGCTCGTTGCACTATTTCTCGTATCAGGTGATACTTCCTCTCGATGTTCTTGCCTGGCTTATGGCTGCGAGGTTCCTTCGATTTGGCTACGCACCAATGTTGTCACAGTATAAGGTGATGGGATATTCCATATTTGGAACAACTTCCAAATCAGTAAGGAATTTCTTTAGCCAAACAGCCTCTTTAGCTGCTTCACAAGCAGCGACATACTCAACCTGCATCGTGGAGTCAGCGATGCATCCTTGCTCGATGCTTCGTCATACTATAGCTCCGTCATTAAGGGTGAAAATTGATCCCGATGTGGATTCCTAGAATCCTTATCGATCTGAAAATACGAATCAGTGTACCCAGTAAGGATCAAAGCCTTAGTCTCATACACAAGCGTATAGTCCCTCGTTCTTCTAAGGTACTTGAGGATATTTTTAACTGTTGTCCAGTGGTCTAACCCTGGATTGGATTGGTGCCTACTGACTATCCCTACTGCATAGCAAATGTATGGCCTTGTGCACAACATAACATACATCAAGCTACTTACTGCAGAAGCATAGGGAATACGTCTCATATCCTCAACTTCTTGACGTGTCTTAGGACACTGTTCCTTAGACAGATGAACTCCATGCCTGAAGGGTAATAAGCCCCTCTTGGAACTTTGCATCGAATATCGGGACAACATTTTATTGAAATAAGATGCTTGAAACAGAGTTAGCGTCCTGTTCTTCCGATTCCTAAAGATCTAAATCCCAATAACATATTGAGCCTCTCCCAAATCTTTCATTTGGAATTGGGTTGCCAGCCAATTCTTTATGTCAGTACGGTATCCTATATCATTCTAAATGAGTAAGATATCATCCACATAAAACACTAAGAAAGCTACTTTGTCGTTGATGATTCTCTTGTAAACACAAGGCTCGTCAACGTTTTGATCAAAGCCATAAGACTTGATCGCAGTATCAAATCTTATATTCCAAGATCTGGATGCTTGTTTCAACCCATAAATGGATCAATTGAGCTTGCAAACTTTTTGCTCCTGACATTGGGTTATGAACCCTTCGGGCTGAGACATATAGGTGCTCTCGTCAAGATTAACATTCAAAAAGACAGTCTTGACGTCCATTTTCCTATATACGAGACAATGGATCTTCTGCGTCGTCATCAGGTATGACGACTTGAGTTTCAGCTAAACCCATGTAGCGGTCATGTTGGGAAGCAACCCTCCAACTACGTCGAGGCATTCCCAATGATTGAGAAGGACGAGACTGACTTGAGGTGTTGTCTTCTCCATCAAATCTGGATGAAGGTTCAGCTTGATCAACAATTGTTGTTGGTTCATCTGCAGCTTCATTTAGCACTAATTTACTATGCGGTTTATGCTTCATTTAGCACTAATTTACTACCGCAGAGGCGTTGCAACGCCGTGGGAAGCGTTTCAACGTTGCCGCCCTCAATTTTCGCCTGACGTCTTCATGCTAAGCAGCGTTGTAACGCTGCCCATGCATCAGACCTCCTACCGCATGTCACGCGTTGCAACGTTGATGAAAAGTGTTGCAACACCATCGTCTGGACAACAGCAAAAACCTCTGTTTTCACACAATTCCGCTCCGTTTCTTTAGAGCAACACTTTGCCACGAACAACACAGACTTACAGACTCGAATTACTATAAATTTTGCCAAAAACACTGGGTCGTTACATTGAACTTTTCAACTCAATTGTAAATCTAAATGTCAAATCATGTAAACATCAATTTTTGCAAAACCAGATGCAATTTCTCGAAATTGAATTTTATACCCACCTAATTTTGTGCAAATTCTAACGCAATTAAGAGCACGATTAGGCTCTAATAACAATTGAAGGGAATTGAATCTCGTGCGGAAGCGACTGATCACATATGCACTTAATTGTGTGACATATAAAATGCTCAAACACATAAAAACTAATGGTAAGCATACTAATTTGAAAGCATAAATTTCTTAGAAGATTACCTTTTAAGACCGATTCTTGAAGTGTTTCCTCGTCGTCTACAAGCTCCTCTTCTGTACAAACGAATCCTCGAACACTGCCAAATGACCTTCTCGGTTGTTCTCTAGGAGAGGGAGAGAGGTGGGATCTCCTTTGGAATATGGATGTATTTTAGAGAGAACTTGAGAGAACTCTTCTGTTTGTTTTAGATGCAAAACTACACAAATGGTTCAAGTGCATAAAATGCATCCAAAAGTATGACACCCCGTCCCAACTTTGCTTAACCTATCTCCTTATGAAGCTTAAACACATTGTAGCTCCCAATTCAATAGATTCCAAAATCCAATCAAGACATCCTTTAGTGCATACTAAAATAGAGTCACTAACAATCACCAAAAGAGTTCCAAGGATTATAAGCTATTACTATCTCTGTTTGCCCTAAAAATAAAATTAGTAACATTAATTCCTTTCCTTATGCACCTAAAAAACAGATCTAATCAAGTCCCATAACTCAATTCAGAATAGTCATACACACTTGGTTGTAAAGTATATAGAAATGGAAGAACATCTCCTTCAATCTCTTGCTAGCAATTTTTCCCTTACACCTAAAATTTCAGGTTCAACTTTATGCTTGGGTTCCTCAAGATTTATAAACATAACCACCCAATATTTTTTGATAAACCTAAAGTACAACATCATAGCTTACTTACCTCAAACGTTCAGCTTCTAATTTATCCTCATGAGCTCAAAAGAAAGTGATCTCCTCACACTGTTCTGCTACACGAGAACTTTGAACACCTCTCCTAGTTCTGAACTTTTCTCCTTCTTCCTCTTCGTATTTTCACAAAAGCCGACCAGTTTCGTATTCTACCCTCAATGTTTGAGATTTTGACTCAAAAAACATCGAATTTGGCTCTGTAAATTAGGAGATATGATCGTTTGAAGATGACCCAATTTCCAGCAGCTTGCTGTTTTCCTACGAATTTGACAGCACCTACTTGCAAAGTTTAACCCGAGGCTTCACCTCCTTTGGGCAGCTCCTACTTTAATATTTACATCATAGTCCCCTTTTTAAAACCCAAAATAGATAAGTAAATAAACCCTAAGCATTTTAGCCAACTTACCCTAAGTTTGAGAGATATAAGATCTTCCATTCAATACATAATACACCTAAAATTTTCCCTTTTCTACTCTCTGTTATCCTCCACCAATCATCTGCTCCTTTCTGAAGCAAGAATGCTGCTAAATGGACCTTCCTTTCTTCAGGGCATCGCATGACCCCAAAACACTTCTCAATCAGATTTAACAAAACCTCAGCATCACCGGGATCTGTCGTGCCTTCGAATGTTGTTGCACCTAAGGCCTTCAGTTTTTCAATGTCATACTTCTTTTCTGGATCTGCTTGTGCTGATCCAACACTTTCAGCAAATCTTTGAGTTATCCTCGTAAAGATCTGTTCCTCCATGTTCACCTCTTGTTGAGGATGACTAGACTCTCCCTCTGATACCTCCCTTCATCTATCACCAGTAGATTCTTGAGTTCCAGTCTCCACTTGCCTACCTCATTTGCCACCTCGAGCAATGGTCCTAAATTATACAATCTTATTAAAATAGTTAAGACAACAAGATCCTAGTTTAATGCATGAACCTAGTTCCCCTCCCATAAGATTTTTCCCTGATACCAAGTTGCCACACCCCGTCCCATCTTACTTGCTTAACCTATCTCCTGATGAATCTTAAACACATTGTAGCTCCCAATTCAATAGATTCCCAAATCCAATCACGACATCCTTTAATGCAACCTATATGATTTTGCATATTTAAAAACATCATATACGAGTGCAAAATGATAAAAGAAAATAGAGTTTAGGGCTTACAATAACCCACTTCAATAACGGAAGTCCGTAGTTTTTTGTGACTTGCAGGAATCTATCGACATTTTGTCGAGGGGTTTTCGAAGATAGCTCTTCCATTAACCAGTTTTACAAAGAAGAATACGAAGTTCAAGTGGAGTGAAGAGTGTCGAAAATGTTTTCGAGTGTTAAAGAACAGACTTGTCACAACACCGGTACTAACTCTACCCACCATGGGAAAAGAGTTTGAGGTTTACTGTGATGCCTAACATCAGTGTCTTGGATGTGTACTTATGAAGGATGGGAAAGTGATCGCTTATGCGTCAAGATAGTTGAATAAGCATGAATGTAATTATCCTACTCATGATCTGAAGCTCGCAACAGTTGTGTTAGCTTAAAAGATTTGGAGGCATTATCTGTTTGTTGAGAAATTGTTGTATGTATTATTAAAACATGATTTCCATGGTAAACAAATTATGCCCATGTTTGTTGTTAATCCCTAATACTGAAGGACATTCGAGAAGGTACTTTACAGGGAAGGAATCGTGATTTCCCGATACTGAAGGACAATGAGAAGGTATTCCGGTAGTAAATGGTCTTACCTTAATACTGAAGGATATAGTGAAGGTATTAGGGGAAACCAAAATGCCAATGGAATTCCACATGCACGTGAGAGAGGGATGAACGTTATTGGTATAAATATAACTCCACCACAAGGTTTGAAAGTGGTATCATGCCATGAGTTTTATTGTTATGAGCTTCTACGTTATTGATCTATCTACCCTCAATATAGTACCACATTATGAGTTTTATGCTATACATGTGTGGTGACTTAAACCTGTAAATTGAAAGCATGGCTTGATTATGTTCACAAAGAAATGTTAAGTTATTTTCTACTTATAGTCTGCCCATTATTATGCTTCACCTTTCAGCTTATAATGTTTTAAAAATAGACACTCACTGGGCTTCCCATCTCACGTATTCATTATTATTAATCTTCCCAGGTAGCAGACGAGTTCTCGGTGCTTATTCATGACAAGACCTGTTTGCCACCATGCTGTTTTACCTCCTTGTATATACACTTTATTTTGTATATCGTTTTTAGTTAGGTGGGAACATATTAGATGAGTTGTAATAAACTCGAAAGGTTTATGACTACCTAAAGAACATAGTACTAGAAGTGAACGTGTTTCGTTTATATGTGTATTTCAATGTCAAATCTTGCTTCGTCAAACGTATTTTGTTGCATTTAATTTTAGGTTAAGTCTTGGGTTAGTCAGGGAGAGCAAGTAAAAGGGTCGGTTTTCTCTGTCTTTGCATCTCTTCCTATGTTAAGCAAGTAAGCTGGGACGGGGTGTGACAAAAAGGATGCTTTTATAGGCAATTGGGGTGGAGACAAATTCTCCACCTATCTTGCCACTATCTCCACTTATTATGCATAAATGCACAATATAAGGTGTCAAACACCTTATTATATGAATCATATTCATATGATGTGGAGAAATTGGATTTGAATAAGTCCAACTTCATTTCTCCAAAGTTCTACCATATGTTATGTCCCAATTCATTCCATAATTAGACATAATTATGTTCAATATCAATCATATTTACATTAAACAATATATTATATCAATCATATCATATATATTTGGTATAAGCCCTAAATTTTAATTTGAACATTTCAAATTCAATCCAAAACTTTATACCCTCTATTAAATTCTATGTTGAGCGAACGGAGGGAACTAATGGACCTACAGATAATGAGGTCCAACGATACGAGATTGACTAATCAAACTCATTAATCTTGTCAATTAACATTCGTTAACTACGAGTCACTCCACTAAACACTCGTAGCTGCACTTTCCTCACTGTTGGACAAGTTGTGTCCATTGATTTAACAAATGCTCCTGAATCAACCCTTCACAGGTCGTCCGTAGTCACAACTAGGTCAAAATACCGTTTTACTCCTATGACTAATTCTTGCACCTTAATGAACCACAAGTTTATGGCCTGACCTTAAACATTATCCCTCTCGGGCTACCAAGAGGGAGGGGCCCCGTTGTTCAACACCTGGATACAACTCTTCAGGGAACAACCTATCTAGTTACCCTGGAACGGGAACGAGTGAATTCCTTCTTGCGAAGTTGAGTCCCCAGCTCCCTATAAGGTTTCATCCCTAAGAATGTAGGCATATTTAGTCGGCAACTGTGGCCACTCTCACCCGTACTAATCAAGTGATAATCCCCGATAGAAAGGAGTTTGCAACTCGCTAAGGATTCATGTTGAATCACTATTGGTCATCGTTTGAATCATTAGCCCTAACCTATAAAAAGTGTTACTGGATTAGTCTAACAATTATTGATCCTGTCTTGTACAAACTCTTTGCACAAGATGCCCCACTCGCATGTCAACTACATGAACGAGCTTTATTGCCTCGTTTGTATCAAATACAAAGTGGGCCGCATCCATAATGTTAAGAAGATAAGGTTCCTTACCTAATTCATCTACTATAGACCATTTTGGTGACATTCTATATCTGACTTGGACGTTAGTTTATTGGATTTAAGTTTTTCATTCTGAGAATACAAGTTTAAAGGAAAACTAACAACTTTGTTCATTTACTCAAATAATTACAAATACACGAGTTTAGGGCATAGATCCCAACACACCCTTCGTAGTATTATAAACTTTTTGGCATTTTGGCAACCCTCAGATAGACTTTGTTGCACGTTAGCCTTTGTGGTAAGACCTAGAAAACTTTTTTCGCGCGTTGGCCTTCATTGAAAACCGAGATAGCGTTTGTAGTGAGTTGGCGTGTGTGGTCGTGAGTCGAGTTCCAACTCTTGAGGTTAGGATGCGAGGTGAGTGCCTAGGGTCATAGAATTATTAACAGGGATTTAATTGTTAATGTGCTCGTAAGGGTGAGGTTTGCAGATATGTTGTCTTTTGGTGCTTTAGACTTGAGTGAGCTATTTACTGGGCATTCCCAATAGTCACGCTTCTTTCTCTATTTTTTTTTTTTTTTTGCAGATAGATCTTGACTGTGATATGGCTGACGATGGAGACCACATTGCGAGACTATGAATACTTTCCTTCTTCGTTAGGCTTAGTTTTAGTGTCGTGCGTCGTTGTTGGTCTCGTGTTGGTTATTTGAACATGCTTTGTAGTATTTCATTTTATTTATGTCTGACACATTTTAGGTTTATTTATTTGAACTTGTTATCCTGGTTTATTTCTAAAGGTTCATTGGTAATTTTTTACTGTTGAAGCCCCAACCCATGTGAAATTGAAAATAGTTAGAGGGTAGGAGGAATGTTTGAATTTAGAAGTGGTTTTGTCTCTTTAAACCGACTCTTGATTATTTTTTAAAAGTCCTCGTAGCATTGTTATGCTGCTGAAATTTCGGCGCGAATGACGTGTCTTAAATAGCACCCCTAGATATGTTTCCCTGAAAATTCAGGGTCGTTACAATTTCTTTCAATTTTCATTGAACTCTTAAAATCTTCTTGACATGAACATTTCAATATAAATATTATAGACATTTTAAATTTGTTCAATATAATTATTATAGACATTTTAAATATAATACTTCAAAATGAACCGTTATAGTGTAATAAAGTCACAATAGTTAAAGCTTCATATGTTTTAATATATTCTAATAACTTTTCCCATACTTCATGCTAGGATTGAAATTTTCATATATATTTACATTTAAATATTTTCTTAGTTTTTACATAGGACGATTAAAAATAGTCAACTATAGTCAAAATAAGCAATGAGTAAATAATTTCCATCAATTTCAAGGATTTTCATAAATCTTTCGAAAGTTCTACAATCATTGTCGTTAAATTTGGCATCAACATTTCTATCGGCATTTGCATTTCAAACATTTACTAAAACAAACGATAATAAAGTTGTAGAAACAGTTCAATTTGTGTGGTACTGAGTTAACAACGAATTTCCCATAGAAAACTATTGTATTTTAGTTATTATAATGTGGTTTGAGCTTTAAATTGTTGAGAGATAAAATGAAGAACGTAAAACATCAACATAACCAGATACAAAGACAAGAATGTTCGCCTTCACAAGTTCCAGATATCACGTTTTGAAGTTGTGATGCACATAATGCGGCGCATTCTTCATTTACGCATGGTCTTGCATTGAATGACGGTAATATCTTAGTGCACCTGAAGTGTTTCTCTTGTGCATTGCACGTTATCATTTCCTCTCCTACATAACACACAAAAAAAATCAAATATTTTATTTATGCATAACCCATATTCATATGTCTACTAATAACAAGTGTAAAAAGGAAGAATAATCACATGTTAATTTGTGTGAATGAATCGATCCTATGAGGTTTGTACTTTCTAACGTTAAAGTATTTTCAATACTCCAACAAAATATACATTTGGAGATGCAATTGTTAAGGCATGTTTACCTTCTCGAAGCAGTTGTACATTAATCGTCACACCTATCTTTATATATGTGATGTGATATTTGAAACAAATAGAAATGAAGATTGATATTAAGATTTTAAAAATATGAAAAAAAATATAAAACGATCCAAACATTTAGAAAAAAAATACATATTTAATACTTTAAAATGTTTTCGCACATAAAACAATAACCAACGAAAAATCTTCGGAATGGCAATAATAACCAAGATAATTACCATTGAAAATTAGGAAAACAATGACAATGGCCAAAATGAAGTTTGATTTCATGGTTTTTATGCAAATTGTTGTTGCTTATATGTGAGAGTTGTTTCTTTTCATTGTTATATATAAAGGCAGGGAGAAGGATAAGTTTGTTTTCCCATTTATTATTCACTTTTATTCAATATCCTTCTTTTATGGAAGTCTCTTAATGTAAAAATTTCCATTATCATTGGTGGCTATAATAACTTTCTTCGAGGTAATTAGGTTTTCCAAGTGCATGGATATTTTTCCATTTTTAGATTAAAAAAATAATAAATTTACTACACATACATACACAACAAAAAAAGGAACCCCAAATAATTTTCATAAAAAACTTCTTAATTTTATTTGTATGCATAATTTATTATTATGATATAAGTATATTGGTTAAGAAATTTAATTATTTTACATGTATAAAAAATTAAATGTTATTTGCAATTGACTCAAAAAAGGTAGATTAAATGATAAGACATTCGTACTATGGATGTTATTCCATTTGTGGCTCATGGAGATTTAATATTTAAACATTCATTGTCTGGAAGTTATTCTTTGATAGATGTGATTTTATGCTTCTAAAGGGTTATGAGAATAATAAATTTATCCGATCGAAGCTTAAATTGTCATGTAATAATAATGCTCACCGTCATCCACATGAATTAGAATTCTTAGGTTAATTATGTGCAATAGCAAGTTAAAATTAAAATTTTATTAGAGAAACAAAACTTTGGAGTTAGATCAAATAAATAAAATAAATCCTAAACTACTATTTACAAAGGTGGCCTCCATATTTTTAAAAATATAATCGTTTGCTAAATAAAAGCATGAGTCTTTAATAAAGAATTTAGTTTAGGCAATCAGTCTTCAAGCCAAAAATTACTATGTTATCAACATCCACTATGAGAACTCATGTATAACTAGAATTAACTTCTCCGTCCATTTTAATTACTAGACACCACATTTCATTATTATCATAGGCACCTATAATTAGTCTACCCACTCACGCACGATAAATTATGTGTGGTCACATGCATCTATAGTTTTGATGTAAATTTACTCTATCGACCTAAACATGGTTTACCATATACGAAATGTAATAAAAGTTTAAACAATAAAATTCTAATGCATAAAAAATTTAAAAGCAAACAAAGTTCTAAAACATATCATCATTCTTGTCTAAATACAATGATTAATATTCAATAAGAACATACATAACTCCTAAATCTAATCGAAAAGCTAGGAGACGAGTATTATACTAAGGTCGTAGGCCAACACTCATTCTCGGCGTAAAGGCCACGATCTTGAGCTTTGAGTTTCGTATTTCGCTCACAAAGACTCTATTCCAAGCACTTATGCATTGTGGAAATCGAGATTAAAATTTTCGTCTTTAAAAAAACAACTCCTTTTTTGTAAATGCACAAACTTCCTTTTTATAGAGTTAAGAAAGCAATGCAATGGTAAGGGTAGTGTTCCAACGTTCTACTTCATTTTCGTTAAGAAGAAAAAAAATTAACATTTCGTAGCATTTCAATTCTATGCTTGCGGTTCTTAAGGCTTTAATGGTAGTAGGGTTAGGACTTTTATTCAACCTTGTCCAAGGCCTTATCAAACATAAATTTATAAGACTTGGCAACATACATACTTTTTATAGAATTTTGCAATGATTAGTGGATGGAGTCCTCTATAAGAATCGAAGTTCCTAGTATTAATTAAGTGATTGGATTTTTGAAAGATAATAAAAATTAAATTATACTGAAAAGTGGAGTTTAATTTTACCAAAACATTTGGTTAATTGTAGACATGAAGTACAAGTACGACATTGGTTATGAAAATATAAAAAATGCAAGAATCCTAAGTCAAGAATTAGGAAGGTATTATATTGACTCTCTGAACCACAATTGAACAGACCAAAAATATAAATTAACTCTTCGATCTACTTTGACAACTAAGCAAAACATTAAAAGGTTATCTAAGGCTCGAAAAGTTAACTCTCCGAGATCATTCTTTGGAATTCAAGAAAGAAAAGGTTAATGTATTATGGTTGGATTTGTTTTGAAAAGGAAAGAAAAGAAAAGAAAAGAAAGGAAAAGGAAAAGAATGAAAAAGGGAAAATGGATTGTGGGACCCCCACCTTTGTTATCTTTTTAAAACTCATTTTTCCATCGATTTCTTCTCATTTTGTCAAGTAAAAGCAAGGGTTTTCGTGGGAGAAGCAGAAAGGAAGAGGAAGAAGGGGGTTTTTGGAGCTGAAGTTGCAGAAGAGAGGAGAAGAACTAAAGGTTTGTCTTTTTAACAACAAGTTAATCAATTCAATCCTATTATGGTTTTATGTTCTTCCCGAGGTTCACAGGAAGAGGTAAGAGTTGAGGTTTTGTTTCGTGAAAGTTAACTCATATTGAAACAAAATTCGTGAAGGAAGCTCGAGCTAATTCAGATCTTAAGCTACTAGTTTGTGAAGAGGAAGACAAAAGACAGAATTTGCTGTCAAATCCGAGAAGTCCCTAGTGTTTTGGTTGTACTGATCTGTAGAGTTTGAATCAGAAGCTCTAATAGCTATGGTTCGAAAGCTTATTGAATTTCCTACAATTTTTGTGAATAAATTGTGAGTAGAAAATGTCTAGAAGATGTTTTAAATCTCAGGTTAAGTTTGTTGTGCAACAGCAGGAGTTGTTTTGAGGAAAGTAGTTTTCGAGGTACATTCCAACAAATCTGTTTGGAATCTCATTTTCATGTCTTCATAAGAGTTTTATAGGGTTCAAAAAGGAAGAGTTTGGTATAAATTACATTCTTTTTGGATAAGTAATGAAGAAGTTATGGTTGTCTGGAAACAGGGAAGAAAATCTGTGAATTGCGAGAAAATTGGTTTGAGTGTTTTCTTGTAGTTTTAAGGTTAAAAACCATTAGCTCGAGGTTCTAATACATGGATTTGGTTTGTTTGACAGGCCAAGAGGATATAGGTTGAGTGTACGGGTCAAGGTTCTAGTTTAACACTGTGAGTGACAAAACGAACTTAAAAAATGTTATATATGCTTGAATTATGTTTTAAGAAATACAAGTATTGCTTGAATAAAAGGGTTTAGATGATTATTGTTTTCCTTCAACACTTTTTTATGAGCATTCATGATTTCTTAGAAATGTTTTAAAGTGTTCATGATGAGCTTAAATATCTTAATGAAATTTATACACGAGCATATGTTTATTGAATTTCTGATGTCTTTGGAAATGTTATGATTTCGAGCAAGTATGTTTTAACAAGTATGTTTTTAAAGATTTCTAGTTTTATTAGCAAGCTAAGTAGGCTTGAATTTTATGAAAGAAATGATAAGCAGGCATGTTCAAATGTTTTCATGTGATCTTCTGAGATATTGAGCCCGAGGCTTTATGGTACCGTGTGCACACAGGTCATTTCTGTTATTGACGTTGAGTGTACTCCGTGAAAACAGCGCTGTCGTGAGTGCTGGGCGCGCCCTACTACGATAAAGAAGATGGGAATGTTGGGCGGGCCCCACTACATCGTAGAACAAATGTTGGTTGTATTGGGCGTACCCTACACAACGTAGATTGTGACATGTTTTAAAAAGAGTTTATATCATTTACATGCCTTACGAGATTTTAACGATATACTTGCTGGTTTTTCTAAAAGTTATTATGATTACACAATTACTTTTAACGATTGATTACAGATGCATATACTCATAGATGGTCAGGTGATATGATTTACGAGTTAATAGTCTTCTTTTAAACTCAGTCACTCACTGAGCTCCGTAGCTCATTCTTTCAGTGTTTTTCAACCTTTTCAGGTAGAGATCGAGCTCCTTGTACCTGACATCCTGCCATCGTCTGCTGAAGCTTCATAAGTTTGATATTTTGTACGTGGCTGGTGTTGTATAGCAAGTCCATATGTTTTGTAAATTATTTTGAGAGAACTATGTAGTTATAGTCGTATGTGCTTTAGAGGTTGAGGTTGTTTAATTATTGGTTTGGACTGTTGTGGTTCTGATGTTCTTGCTCGTTTTAGTTTCAAAGAGAGACTTATGAAGAGTTTCTCCTCATGTATGTTTTATAGTTGTCCAGTTTCCGCTGTGTTAAGTTTAAAGTGTTCCATATGTGAACATAGTATGTTTATCAGTAAAGCGAGTTACTTGTGTATTGTTAAGAGGTAACAATGTCTGTTGGCTTCATGCCGTCTTAGGGCTAAGTTAGCAAGTGTTTGGGAGAGGGTGTGACAACTTGGTATCGAGCGATTAGCTCCATGGGAATGAGACAGGAAAGTTAGCTCGAGAATAAAGTAAAAGTCATAGCAAGCTATTGAGTTAGTTGCATTGAACTAGTAGAGTATGGTTCAAGTAAGGATAAGAGCAAGTCCAATTAGGGCTAAAATGTGAATAGAAGTTTAGTACTGTGTACTTATGTTCAGTAACCATAGTATGTCTAATATGTTGAAATGTTATTGGAGTCATGCCACCACGTACTAGCAGACGACGGAGGCAGGATCAGGGCGGGACGCAGGATCCTACCTAAGGGCAATATGAGAGGGGATCTAGTGCCCCGAGAGTCCAAACAGACGCCAGAGATGAGCAGCATGCCATTTTCTCACAGGAGGTAGGCAGGCCAGAGAGATCAGGGCCAAGTGATCCAGAGAAGGCATATGGAATAGAAGGACTGAAGAAATCGGGAGCCACAATGTTTGAGGGTTCCACAGATCCAGCTGATGCCGAGATTTGGCTGAATAAGCTTGAGAAATGTTTTGACGTGATGAGCTGCCCTGAGGAGCGTAAAGTCAAGCTAGCGACATTCCTGCTAGAGAAAGAGGCAGAGGGATGGTGGAAATCAATACGAGCTAGGCGCAGTGATGCACATACTCTAGACTAGCAAAGTTTCAGAAGCATCTTCGAAGATAAATATTACCCTAGCACATATCGTGAGGCCAAAAGGGATGAATTTTTAGAACTGAAGCAAGAATCACTTTCAGTGGCTGAATACGAGAGGAAATATACTGAGTTATCGCGGTATGCTGAAGTAATTGTGGCATCTGAGAGTGACAGGTGTCGAAGATTAGAAAGAGGGTTACGACCCGAGATACGTACCCCAGTTACAACCATTGCTAAGTGGACTGATTTTTCTCAGTTGGTAGAGACTGCTCTACGTGTTGAGCAGAGTATAGCAGAGGCGCAGTCAGTAGTGGATCCAACTCGAGGGCCTTCAACGATGAGTAGTTTTCGGGGTCGCGAACAGCGAAGATTCACACCTGGGGTGAATGTTTCAAGTCGTCAAGACTTTAAGAATCGAGCTGGCGGCCAAACATCGAGGCAGATGAATGTTAGTGGTGCCTATCAGAGGCAAAGTCAAAGAGCACCTAGTGAATCTGCCAGATCCACAGCAAGACCACAGACAATGCAGGAGTCTGTTGCCAGTGCAGCAAGGAGAACTCCATGTGCAAATTGTGGCAAGAATCATCGAGGCCAATGTCTTGTTGGTGTCGGTGTGTGTTACCAGTGTGGACAGCCAGGGCATTTCAAGAGGGATTGTCCACAGCTTAGAGCGGTGCATTGCAGAGGACCGAGGAGTTGGGTCCCAAACAGTTGAGCAGCCGAGAGTTCAAGTAGCTGCAGGAGAGGGCACCAGTGGTGAAACACTGAAGGGAGTTGTAGGGAGACCTAGGCAACAGGGAAAGGTCTACGCTATGACTCAGTAAGAAGCGGAGGATGCACCAGATGTGATTATTGGTACGATTTCTATTTCTAATGTATCTGCACGTGTTTTGATAGATTCAGGTACTACGCATTCCTTTGTTTCTAGTATGTTCCTATCTAAGCTGAATAGGATGCTAGAGCCTTTATTTGAAAAGTTAGTTATATACACTCCAGTTGGTGATGCTTTACTAGTTGATGCAGTGTTGCGAGATTGTGAGGTCTTAGTAGAAGGTCTCAGTATGTTAGTGGATCTTCTACCATTAGAGTTGGAAGTGCTAGATGCAATCTTAGGAATGGATTTCTTAATCACTCATTATGCTTCCATGGATTTCCATAGAAAGGAAGTCGTGTTCAGGAAACCAGGATTGGTTGAAGTGGTTTTCAGGGGTGAAAGGAAGATTATTCCTACGAGTTTGATTTCAGCATTAAAAGCGGAGAAGTTATTGAGGAAAGGTTGCACGACGTTTCTTGCTCATGTAGTAGAGGTGTAGGAGGAAAAGCTAAAACCAGAAAATGTTCTTGTTCTGAACGAGTTCCTTAATGTTTTTCCAGCAGATCTGTCAGGGTTGCCACCTGATAGGGAAGTACAGTTCACTATTGAATTGCTACCAGGAACTGCACCTATTTCGCAAGCGTCGTATAGAATGGCTCCAAGTGAGCTCAGAGAGTTGAAGATGCAGTTACAAGAACTAGTTGATAAGGGATACATCAGACCTAGTGTATCGCCTTGGGGAGCTCCAATGTTATTTGCAAAGAAGAAAGATGATACCCTCAGATTATGCATTGATTACAGGCAGTTAAACAAAGTCACGATACGTAACAAGTATCCTTTACCCCGAATAGATGACTTGTTTGACCAGTTACGAGGAGCATCAGTGTTTTCTAAGATTGATTTAAGATCAGGATAACATCAGTTAAAGGTAAGGGAATCAGATATTCCTAAGACAGCATTCAGAACGAGGTACGGGCATTATGAGTTTTTAGTAATGTCATTCGGTTTGACGAATGCACCAACAGTTTTCATGGATCTCATGAACAGGATTTTCCATCAGTATTTGGATCAGTTTGTGATAGTATTCATTGATGATATACTAGTTTATTTGGTTGACAGGAAAGCCCATGAGGAACATCTGAGGATTATTTTACAAACACTACAAGATAAACAGTTGTACGCTAAATTCACCAAATGTGAGTTTTGGTTGAATCATGTAGTGTTTTTGGGGCATGTGGTCTCAGCAAATGGTATTAGTGTGGATCCAAATAAAGTTAAAGCTGTAGTCAACTGGGAGAGACCAGTTAGTGCGACAGAGGTACATAGTTTCCTAGGCTTGGCAGGATACTACAGGCGGTTTGTTGAGGATTTCTCACGAATAGCATTACCCTTAACAGCTTTGACAAGGAAGAATGCTAAGTTTGAATGGTCAGATATGTGTGAACAGAGTTTTTGGGAACTAAAAAAGAGCTTAGTTACAACACCTATTGTGATTTACTGTGATGCCTCCAGGCAAGGTTTAGGGTGTGTGCTCATGCAAGAGGGAAAAGTAATAGCTTATGCATCAAGGCAATTGAAAAAGCACGAGTGTAATTACCCTACCCATGATCTCGAGTTAGCAGCAGTTGTTATAGCATTGAAGATCTGGAGACATTACTTGTTTGGTGAGAGGTGTCATATTTTTACAGATCATAAGAGTCTGAAGTATATCTTTGATCAGAGGGAGTTGAATATGAGACAGAGAAGTTGGTTAGAACTGATTAAAGATTATGATTGTACCATAGAATACCATCCTAGTAAGGCGAATGTAGTAGCAGATGCATAGAGCAGGAAGTCAAGACCTCGAAAAGCATGTTTTTGTAAATACCTCGAAAGCTACTTCCTTAAAAGAAAGCTTCAGCTATTTTCAAAATCGTTTTTCTGTTGCACACTACACTTGACCTTAATTGTAAAGCCATTTCCAATCATTTTTTACTCATGGCATCCTCATGAATGTTACAGGAAATTAATGAAGCATTCCAACCATACCTAACAGAGCTTCGAATTCAAATTCTACAGATCATAATGTCTACAAAACCAGAGGTTTCTCAAATTTGATAGCGAATTCTCTCCTCTGAATTCCTCTTCAAAAATAAATAACATAAAGCCATATTTTTCTAAAGTTTCCTTCACGACATTACTTAAAAAATGTGCTAGCTTTCAAGAAAATAAAACTTTCCTGCCATGGGAGCTTGTGTTTAGTTTCCCCCTCTCTTCTCCAACAAACTCTCTCTTCTTCTTCCATGAACCCTCTCCCACGAAGAGCTCTGATATTCTTTGAAAAATGAGAAGGAAATGGGAATAAAATGGGTAAAAATGAACTTAAACGATGAAGTGCTCCAGTATCCTCATTTCTTTTTTTTCACATTTCTTTTTATTTTATTCTTTTTTTAATTTCCTTTTACGACAACTTCGCAAAATGTTTTAAACATTTATGATTGTTTTTTTTTTTGTAAAGAAATTTCAAGGATAGATCTCGAGTTTACAACATACGTCCCTCTTAAGAATTTTCGTCCTCAAAATTTAATAGTCCTTAGGTGAAAAGCGTCAGGTAACTCTTCTTCACTTGGTCGTCTAAGTCCCAGGGTTCCTCCTCCACTCCATGATGTCTCCAAAGAACCTTGATGAGTGGGATCGTCTTGATTGTCAAAACTTGTTCTTTCCCATCGAGGATTTGAACTGCATACTCTATGTTACTGAAGTCTTCTCTCAGCTCAAGTAGTTGTGCTTGCAATAAATGTGTCAGAGCTTGAATATATTTCCTCAGCATGGACACATGAAAACAGTTCTGTTGGCAACTCAAGTCTGTAGGTTGTTGGCCCAACTCGTTTTCTTACCTGATAAGGACCAATATATGTAGGACTCGACTTACCTTTCCTGCCAAATTGAAGGACACCTCTCAACGGAGATAACTTCAAGAAAACTTGATCCGACCTGGAATTCTAAGTATCTTGGTCGCTTGTCTGCGTAGGTCTTTTGACGATCTTGAGATACATTCATTGTCACACCCCGTCCCAGCTTACTTGCCTAACCTAGGAAGAGATGCAAAGACAAAGATAACAAAACCTCTTGTTGGCTTTCCTTGACTAACTCAAGACTTAACTTAAAATAGACATAACACATCACGTTTGAATAAGTAAAGTTAAGCACTGATATACACTATAATATGAAACACATTCACTTCCTTTACTATGTTCTTTAGGTAGTCATAAAGTTTCCATGTTTAATACAACCCATCTAATATGTTCTCACTACAAACCATATACAAATGGAAGTGTATATACAAGGAGCTAAATGGCGTGGTGGCAAATAGGTCTTGTGGAGGCTAAACACTGGAAACTCGTCTGCTACCTGGGAAGAGTAGACATAGAGAAAACGTGAGCTAGGAAGCTCAGTGAGTGTCTATTATAAGCTCAAAGGTGAAGCATAATAATGGCAGATTATAAGTAGAAAATAGCTTAACATAAACAAACCATGCTTCCAATTTACACAAGTCACCACTTATGCATAGCACATAACTCATAATATAGTATTATATTGAGTGTAGATAGATCAATAATGTAGAAGCTCATAACAATAAAACACATAGCATGATACCACTTTCGAACCATAGAGGTGGTAGAGTTACATTTGTACCAACAAGGTTCATACCTCTCTCACGTGCACGTGGAATACCTTTGGCCCTTTGGTTTTTCCCTAATACCTTCTCTATGTCCTTGAGTATTAAGGTAAGACCATTTACTACCCGAATACCTTCTCATTGTCCTTGAAAGATCGGGAAATTATGATTCATTGCCCCCTAAGTACCTTCTCGAATGTCCTTAAGTATTAGGGGTTAACCAAGATCAAGGGCCTAACTTGTTACCATGGAAATCATGTCTTTATAACACATACAACAATTTCTTGACAATTTCATATTATCATCTAAGCATGTTCTCAAGTGGACTTACACAAAACATTCCCTAAAGGAAAGCATACTTCCATAATTTAGTTTCCATACTAGGATTTATAGTTACAACTAATTCAAAGCATGCTTAGGTTCTATCATGAACTTCATGTTAGGAACTCCATGAAGCTATACATAATTAGTTTAAACAAGTTTCAATGATCAACAATTATGTTTTTTTTTTATTAAGAAAAACATGGGCCAAGCATAGTTCTAAGATAGAGTCACTCACAGTATTAGAATTAGAACCTTGGCTTGTAAACTTGACCTATTTGCTCTTGGCCTTTCAAACAAACCAACTCAAACATTAGAACCTCTAGCTCATGATTTTTAACCTTAAAACTTGCAAGAAAACACACTTTTAAATTTTCCAGCATTTTCAGATTTTATGCCCTGTTTTCAGACAGCCATAACTTCTTCATTACTTATCCAAAAATAATGTAATTCATACCAAACTCTTCCTTTTTGAATCCTCTAAAAATCATATGAAGACATGAAATTGAAATTCCAAACGGATTTGTTCAGAAATACCTCGAAAGCTACTTCCCTCAAAATAGATTTCTGTTGTTTTCAGATTCGGATTCCTGCTGCACAACAAAAGTAATCCGAAATTTAAGGCATCTTCTAGACATTTTATACTCACGATTTCTTCACGAAAGTTGTAGGAAATTCAATAAGCTTTTGAACCATACCAATTAGAGCTTCTAACTCCAAGTGTACAGATCAGAACAACCAAAACATCAGAGATTTCCCGGATTTGACAGCATACTTCTGTCTTCTGCCTTTCTCTTCAAAACAGTAGCATCAATTCCTTTCCTTGCACCTTAGAAACAGGTCTAACTCAGTCCCATAACTCAATTCAGAATAACCATACACACAATTGATTGTAAGGTATATAGGAATTAAAGAAAATCTCCCTCAATCTCTTGCTAGAAGTTTTTCCCTTTCACCTAAAACTACAGGTTCAAACTTCAGCTTGGGTTCCTCAAAATTTATCAACACAACCACAAAATATTTTTTGATAAACCTTAAGGACAACATCTTAGCTTACTTACCTCAAAATGGCAGCTTCTAATTCCTCCTCAAGAGCTCAAAACAGACTGATCTCCTCATACTGTTCTGCTACCCAAGAAACTTGAACACCCTTCACTTTTCTGCTCTTTTCTCCTTCGTTCTCTTGGTGTTTTCTGCAAAGCCGACCAGTTTCGTATTCTACACTCAATTTCTGAGATTGTGACACAAAAATCATCGAATTTGGTTTAGTAGATAGAGAGATATGCTCGATTGAAGATGACCCTTTTTTCCAGCTGCTTGCTGTTTTTCTGCGAATTTGACAGCACCTACTTGCCTTGTTTAACTCCGAAGCTTCACCTCCCTTTGCCAGCTCCTCCTTCAATTTTTACATCGTAATCACCTTTTTAAAACAACAAGATAAGTGTGTAAATAAACCTTAAGCATTTA
This sequence comes from Trichosanthes cucumerina, assembly GCA_036507285.1. Classification (NCBI taxonomy): domain Eukaryota; kingdom Viridiplantae; phylum Streptophyta; class Magnoliopsida; order Cucurbitales; family Cucurbitaceae; genus Trichosanthes; species Trichosanthes cucumerina. The sequence continues at coordinate 15,713,958 of CM071837.1, forward strand.
GCAAACTTATCCTAAGTTTGTAAGACATATGATCTTCCATTCAATACTTGATGCACCTAAAACTCCTCCAATTTGCTAATGAGTTGAACTTACTTCAATGCAACTTTTAATATGCTTATTTCAATGGTTTACCTATCCCCTTATGAAGTTTAGACACATTGTAGCTCCAAATTCAATAGATTCCCAAATTCGATCACGACATCATTTAGTGCAACCTATACGATTTTGCATATTTCAAAACATCATGAACGAGTGCTCAATGATAAAAGAGAATAGGGTTTAGGGCTTACAATTTACTACCCCCTTAAGAGGAATTTCGCCCTCGAAATTCAGCACGAGAAAAGTTGTGGGTACTTTTCTTTCATTGTGTCTTCGCTTTCCCACGTTGCTTCCTCGACGTCGTGATTTCTCCACATGACCTTTACCAGTGGTAGTGACATGTTTCTAAGCACTTGTTCTTTCTGATCCAGTACTTGTAGAGGTTCTTCCTCATATGTTAGATTCTCCTTAAGTTGTATTGGTTCTACCTTGAGCACATGTGATGGATCAGAAACGTATTTCCTCAACATTGATACATGGAAAACATTATGTACCCGAGACAATTCTATTGGTAAAGCTAATCAGAAGCCGATGGCCCCACACGCTCCAGAATCTCGTAAGGCCCTATATATCTCGGGCTCAGTTTCCCCTTCCTTCCGAACCGCAAAATACTCTTCCATGGGGATAGTCTCAGGAAAACTTTGTCTCCGATTTCGAATTCTAAATCTCTTCTTCGTTTGTCAGCGTAGCTCTTTTGTCTATCTTGTGCTGTCTTCAGTCTTTCCCTGATAAGTTTAACATTCTCCGAGGTAACTTGGACCAACTCTGGCCCTATCAGCTTCCTTTCTCCTACCTCCCCCCAGCAAATAGGGGTTCTACATTTTCTTCCATATAATGCTTCGTACGGTGCCATTCCGATGCTAGAATGATAACTATTATTGTATGCAAACTCCATCAATGATAGGTGAGTCTCCCAGCTTCCTTTATATTGCAATACGCATGCTCGAAGCATGTCTTCGAGGGTTTGAATGGTTCTTTCTGACTGACCATCGGTTTGTGGATGAAATGCTGTACTAAAGTGCAACTTAGTTCCCAAGGCCTCTTGGAGACTTGGCCAGAACTTGGAAGTAAATCTCGAATCCCTATCCGACACAATAGATACTGGGGCTCCGTATTGGCTTACAATCCTGTCAACATATAATTTAGCAAGTTTATCCAGAGTAAAAGTTACCTTGACGGGTAAAAATCGAGCAGTCTTAGTCAATCTGTCTACTATCACCCAAATCCCGTCATAACCACTCGGTGTTCGGGGAAGTCCAAATAAGAAATCCATGGCTACATGCTCCCACTTCCATTCAGGTATTGAGAGTGGATTTAGAAGCCCTCCTGGTTTTTGTCGTTCAGGTTTCACCTGCTGACAAATTAAACATTTAGAGACATACTCTGCTATTTCTCGTTTCATTCCTGGCCACCAATAATGGTTTCTTAAGGTCCGATACATCTTTGTACCTCCTGGATGCATCGCATAGGCTGAACTATGTGCTTCTTCTAGTATCGCATTTCTCAAAGTTTCATCTTTAGACACACAAAATCTACCACACTTCATCAATGCTCCATCACGCCCTACTTCGTAATCTGTTCATTGATTCAAGTTTACCTCTTCTATCAATTTCTTCAGGGTAGGGTCTTTAGCTTGACTTGAGATAACATCATTAATCAAGGTAGGTCTTACCTGAAAATGAGCTAACAAGTTCCCTTTGTCACCAACAAACACCTTTGCATTAGAACTCTTGAGTTCCTCAAATAGAGCCACTCTAACAGCATTAAGTGAACCCCTACGTTGCTTTGACTTCCTACTCGGTGCATCGGCTACAACATTAGCCTTCCCGGGGTGGTATTCAATCGTGCCAGTCATAATCTTTTATCAATTCAAGCCACCGCCGTTGTCTCAAATTCAACTCTTTCTGTTCGAAGATGTATTTTAAACTTTTATGATCCGTGTAAATACAACACTTCTCACCAACAGATAATGCCTCCAAATCTTTAAAGCTAACACAAGCTGCTGTGAGCTCCGGATCATGAGTAGGATAATTACATTCATGTTTTTTTAAGCGTCTTGAGGCATAAGCAATCACTTTCCCATCTCGCATAAGTACACATCCAAGGCCCACGATGTGAGGCATCATGATAAACCTCAAACTCTTTTTCCGTGGTGGGTAGAGTTAGTACTCTGAGTCTTTGTGACAAGTGCATTCTTTAACTCTTGAAAACTTTTTCCACACTTTTCACTCCACTCGAACCGTATTCTTCTTTGTCAAACCTGGTTAATGGAAGAGCTATCTTGAAAATCCCTCAACAAAACGTCGATAGTAGTATCCCTGCAAGTCCCAAAAACTACGGACTTCCGTTATTGAAGTTGGTTGTTCCCACTTAACTATAGCTTCCGTCTTACGAGGATCCACTTGAACCCAAGTGCGACACTACGTGTCCCAAAAACACAACCTGTTCCAGCCAAAACTCACATTTACTAAATTTAGCATACAACTTCCGATCTCGTAATGTCCGTAGCACTATTCTCGAGATGTTTCTGCATGCTTCTCTCTACTTTCTGAGTATACCAAGATGTCATCAATGAATACTATCACAAACTGATCAAGATAAGGATGGAATACCCGATTCATGAGATCCATGAATGCTGCTGGGGCATTAGTTAACCCGAATGGCATTACCAAGAATTCATAATGCCCATACCTTGTCCGGAAAGCTGTTTTTGGTACATCAGAATCATTGATCTTCAGCTGATGGTAACCTGATCGTAAATCAATTTTGGAAAACACTGAGGCACCCTTTAGTTGATCGAACAGGTCATCTATGCGGGGCAAAGGATATTTGTTACGTATTGTTACCTTATTCAGTTGTCGGTAATCAATACATAATCGTAATGTCCCATCCTTCTTTTTAACAAACAACACAGGTGCTCCCCACGGAGATACACTTGGTCGAATATAACCCTTATCCACCAACTCCCTGCAATCGAGTTTTCAATTCCTTGATTCCTTGATTGCCATCCTATACGGGGCTTGAGATATTGGCGCCATTCACGGCATCAAGTCAATGGTAAACTCCACCTCTCTATCAGGTGGCAACCCTGTTAGCTCTTCTGGGAAGACATCTAAATACTCACATACCACTGGAATGTCTTCAAGTTTCGATTTACTTACTGGTGCACAAACTACATATGCAAGATATCTTTGTACAACCTTTCTTCAATAATTTCCAGCTTTAATAGTTGATATCATACAAGTAGGCAATATCTTCCTATGTCCCTTAAACACAACCTCGGTGCGCATGATTTCCTCAACACAACTTCCTTCCTATGATGAGTCCATTAAGGCATGATACCTAGATAAGAAATCCATCCCCAAAATAACGTCGAACTCTTGGAGATCTAAGGGAATCGATTCGATTGTCATGGTCACACCATTCACTTCCACCATACAATTAGTATAAACACTACAAACTATCGACATATCACCAATAGGAGTATAAATACACGACTCCTCGAGATAAAGGTTCTAACTTCGCAACAATGCTAGCAAAGCAAACATTTTAGAGAGATAAAAGAATGTGTAGCTCCCTGGATCTAGTAATGCATGCGAGTTTATTCTGAGATAGAAAGTGTACCCGTAACAACCACGGTGCATCATCGCCTCGCTTTGTGTCATGGCGTAAATCTTCCCCTGTTGTGGGGTCGACCTACTGCCCCTTTTGCTTAGCACTACTAGTGCCTTCCTCCTCCATTTGCCCTTGTATTTTTTTGTTGGTTCACGAGATCACGATGTAGTTCTCTGTCCCACCATGCCTTCTTGCATTAATTGGGGCATTCCCTTTTGAAGTGACCACCTTGCCCTGATTTGAAACATACATTTTCGCCACTCAAACATCGACCCCAATGATACTTTCCACAAGTCTTTGCACAAAGGTTTCCTCATTGAACTAGCCAGCGACTCACTGGATTGCCTCTGACGGAGTCCCTTGTCGATCCTATCGTAAAACTTGATCCTCGCCGCCTCTGTCTTTCCCCACGCCCCACTGTGCGGTCCTTGGAGTAGTTTGCCCACCACGATGGGGTTTAAAGCTTCCTTTTCCAGAGACACCTGGAGTGAATCTCCTATTATCTCCTCGTTGGAATCGGTCTCGTGGTAAACCAACAGAATAAGTGGTATGACCACCACCTACAGCTCCTTTTCCCATTCTGTCTTCTACCAGGCTTCGCTCTACTCGTAATGCCGTCTCCACAAGCTTGGAGAACTCAGCCCACTCCGAACTTGCTGTCACAGGCGTTCTGATCTCTGTTCGTAGACCGTCCTCCAACCTCTTGCATCGATCTGTCTCGTTTGCAACAATAGTGCTAGCATACTTTGATAATTCTGTGAACTTCTTCTCATATTCTGTTACTGACATCGATCCCTGAACAAGTCCTAGAAACTCGTTCCTCTTCGCATCACGATATGAGCTCGGGTAATACTTATCTTCAAAGGCCTTTCGAAACTCTTTCCAGCTCCAAGCATCTACTTTTCTGCTCTCTGTTATCTTCCACCAATCATCTGCTCCTTTCTGGAGTAAGAATGCTGCTAAATCGACCTTCCTGTCTTCAGGGCATCGCATGACTACCTAAAGAACATAGTAAAGGAAGTGAATGTGTTTCATATTATAGTGTATATCAGTGCTTAACTTTACTTATTCAAACGTGATGTGTTATGTCTATTTTAAGTTAAGTCTTGGGTTAGTCAAGGAAAGCCAACAAGAGGTTTTGTTATCTTTGTCTTTGCATCTCTTCCTAGGTTAGGAAAGTAAGCTGGGACGGGGTGTGACATTCATATTCTCTTTAATCACCTTAATGTTGTTCGTCGTAACTTGTACCAACTCAACACCGATTAGCTTCCTCTCTCCTACTTCGTTCCAACACATGGGTGTTCTACATGGTATTCCATAGAAAGCCTCAAACGGTGCCATGTCGATACTAGACTAATAGTTTTTATCATACGCGAACTCCATCAGTGATAAGTGTGTATCCCAACATCCCTTAAACTCGAGGATACATGCTCTCAACATGTCCTCTAAGGTCGGAATGGTCCTCTTTGACTGATCATCTGTCTCAGTATGAAACGTTGTATTGAAATTCAGCATTGTCCCCATAGCGTTCTGTAAACTAAGCCAAAACTTAGATGTAAATCTCGGATCCATATCCGAAACTATGGACACTGGTATTTGATATTTACTCACAATCCTAACAACATATAGCTTAGCAAGCTGATCAAGTGTGAACGTCGCTTTAATCGTTATAAACCCTGTTGTCTTAATTAGTTTATTCATTACTACCCAAATACAATAATGCCCACTTGAAGTACGTGGTGATCCAAACAGAAAATCCATAGTGATACGCTCACATTTCTAATTCATAACCGACAATGGATTAAGGAGTCCTCCTGGCATTTGTCTAACTGGTTTAACATTTTTGCAGATCAAACATCTATGAACATATTCGGGTATCTCCGACTTCATACTAGACTAGTACTACGTCCTCTTCAAAGCTTTGTACATGTTGGTGCTTCATGAATGAATAGCGTAAGCTGAATTGTGAGCTTCCTCTAGTATAACATCATTAAGTTCACTAATACTCGAAACACATAGGCTTCCTTGCTTGACTATGGCTCCCTCTACTCTCACCATAAATTCGGACTCTCGGCCCTATTTGGATTTTCCAAACATCATCTGCAAGTTACTATCCTCTGGGTGTGTTCTCACAATCTCTGTTACGAGTGAAGACCTGCCTTAGAATCCCTTAGCGCACTTAAAAAGGTTGCTCTAATACGACATATGGCCTCCCTATGAAGTCTCGACTTCCTACTTAATGCATCTGTTACTACGTTCGTCTTACCTGGATGGTATTCTATGATACAATCATAATCATTAATCAATTCTAGCCATCTTAATTTGTCTCATATTCATCTCTTTATGATCAAAGATATATTTTAGACTCTAATGATCTGTGAGAATGTGACACTTCTCACCGAACAAATAACGCCTCCAAATCTTCAATGCTAAAAGAACTACTACTAGCTTAAGATCATGGGTAGTGTAAGTACTCTTGTACTTTTTAAATTACCTTGATGCATAAGATATTACCTTTCCTTCTTGCATGAGCGCACACCCCAATTCTTGCCTCGAAGCGTCACCGTAAATCACGTACTCTTTCCACGTTACAGGAAGTTCCAGAATAGGTGTTGTCACTAATCTCTTCTTCAGCTCCTGAAAACCTTATTCACACTTATCTAACCACTCAAACTTAGAATTCTTACTTGTCAAAGCTGTTAAGGGTAATGCTAACCATGAGAAATCCTCAACAAATTGTCTGTAGTATTCTACCATGCCTCGGAAACTATGTGCCTCTGTTGCACTAGCTGGTCTCTCCCAGTTGACCACAACTTCAACCTTCTATGGATCCACACTAACTCCATTTGCTGAAACAACATGACCTAAAAACACTACTTGATTCGACCAAAGCTCACATTTGTTGACTTTAGCGTACAATTATTTATCACGTAGTGTTTCTAGAATAATACTCAGATGTTTCTCATGGGCTTTCCTGTCAATCGAGTAAAATAGTATGTCATCAATGAACACTATCACAAAATGATTCGAATACTTATGGAAAATCGTGTTCATGAGGCCCATGAAAACTGTTGGCGCATTTGTTAAACCGAATGGCATTACTAAAAACTCATAATTCTCGGTCCTCGTTTTGAATGTCGTCTTAGGAATATATGATTCCCTAACCTTGACTTGATTGTATTCTCATCTTAAATCGATCTTAGAGAACACCGATGATCCCCTTAACTGGTCAAATATGTCATCTATGCATGGTAGATGATAGTTCTTACGTAACGTGACCTTGTTTAACTGTCTATAATCAATGCATAATCTTAGAGTACCATCTTTCTTTTTTACGAATAACACAGGACCTCCACAAGGCGATACACTTTGTCTGATGTATCCCTAACCAACACCTTCTTGGAAGTGCATCCTTAGTTCCCTAACCTCGCTTGGAACAATTTTATATGACGCTTGCGAAATAGGTGTTGTCCTAGTAAGAATTCAATAGTGAACTCAACTTCTCTATCAGGTGGCATACTTGACAGATCAACAAGAAAAACATCAAGAAATTAGTTCAGGTTAAGAACATCTTCTGGTTTTACCTTGTCTTCCTACAACTCACTGGGTCTGCACGAAACGTCGTGCAACCTCTTCTCACAACTTTTTAACTTTTGAAGTTGAAATCAGACTCGTACGAATAATCTTATTTTCACCCATGAAAACTACTTCAGCCAAACCTGGTTTCCTGAAAATCAGTTCCTTTCAATGGCAATCTATGGAAGCATGGTGAGTAAATAAGGAATCCATCCCTAGAATTACATCTAACACCTGCAACTCTAGTGGAAGAAGATCTACTAGCATACCAAGACCATCTACTAAGGCCTCACAATCCCGCAATACTGCATTGACTAGTAAAGCATCACAAACTGGAGTGTATATAACTAACCCTTGAAATAAAGGCTCTAGCTTCCTATTGAGCTTGGGTATGAACATACTGAAGGGAATGAGAATCCCCGCGCAGCGCAAGACGATCGAATCGTCGTTGTATCATCATGCAACATGCTTATTAAAATTGATCTAACTATTAGATCTAGGCTAAACATGCTGAAATTTTACAGCAAGAAGGAAAACTTACTTGTTGTAGACCAATTCAGCAAACTCTCCTTGTAGATCAGGAACTCTTCGCGCTTCTCGATCTCTACGAACTCTTCCCAATATCGGATCCCAAACACTACCAATTGATCTTCTTGGTTGTTCTCTTTTCGAGAAGAGAAGTTTGTGGGATCTTTGTGTTTTGGAAAGAGATGAGAAAATTGAGAGAGAAGAGAGAATTTCCCTTAGCTTCCAAAACATAGTTTTTGGTTCAATAGCCCTCTCAAAACCCTTTTGCAAAGGAGTTTAAATAGTGGAATGATGAAGTTCACAACTTCACATTATTACCATTTTACCACAACCATATGTTATGTAAATCTCATTTACATAATTATATAATATAAGATATCTCATATCTTGTGTTGCAAATCTCATTTGCAATAATTGTGGATTTAATTAAATTCAATCACATTAAATTTATTTTCTCTCTATCAATTTCTCAAATTAGCCTTTTAATTCAACAATTAGGCTAATATATAGTTTATTATAAATCTCATTCATATTAAACTATATATTATATCATCTATATGATATAAATACTCTTTAAGGTGAAATTGAACACTTCAATTTCATACCAAAACATTAACCCTTCTTTTATCCCAGATTGAGCCAACCAAGGGACCTAATTGACTTACATTGACGGGCTCCAATGATTTGGGGTTAACCAGTCAAACTCTTTTACCCAGTCAACCAATGTTCATTAACTACACTAACACTCCACTAAAGCCTATAGCTGTACTCCCATCTGTGTAGAATATTACGTGTCCACTGATATAACCAATGCTCATGAGTCGACCCTTCACGGGTTGTTCGTTAGACATGGTTGGGTCAAATTACCGTTTTACCCACTGTGTCTACATCTTGTTCCTTAAGTCCCCCTTTGCTCCTCTAATGAACAACATATTGTGATGGTCCAACCATACACAACACCCTTCTCGGGCCGTGAGAAGGTAGGCGCCGGTTTCAAGCCCTAGAGGCCGCGCAAGGAGCGAACAACCTCTCATTCCCTATAGGCGGAAGCGATTGAATTCCATCTCGCGTAATTAGGTTCTGACTCTCTACATGGTTACGTCACGAGAAAGAAAGCCATATTGGGCGAGTAACCAAGACCACCCTCACCGTACTAGTCAAAGGGCGGACCTCGGAGATAGGAGTCAAGTCAGTAATACGCTCGAGATTGGTCGAGTCACTAATGGTCATCTACGCAATTTATTAGTCTTCATCGCCAACGGTGTTATATCAGTAAGTTTAATAATTCACGGTCGGTCTTGTACAATCTCATTATGCGAGGATGCCCCCACTCGCATGTCAACCACATGAGCGAAGTCGGATCACCTCGTTTGTATCTAATACAAAGCGGGTCACATCCACAATGTATCTAAGATTAGGTCTCCAACCCCATCGTTATACCGTAGACCGTTGGGGTCATTAACTCGAACGTGATCCTCCTTGTGTGTCAACTACACACCGTTCAAGTTCTAGTTCTCTCATATATTCAATGAACACGGAGCTTAGTTTATTGGAAAGGTTTAAAATATTGCCGAGACAAAAAGTATATTTGAATTTATGAGAGAACTAAAACTTGAACGGTGTGTAGTGGACACACAGGGAGGATCACGTTCGAGTTAATGACCCAAACGGTCTACAGTATATGGATGGGCTGGAGACCTAATCCTGGACACACTGTGGATGCGACCGATTTTGTATTAGATACAAACAAGGTGATCTGACTCGTTCATGTGGTTGACATGCGAGTGGGGGCATTCTGTGCAATGAGATTGTACTAGACGACCGTGAATTATTAGACCTCATCGATGTAACATTGTTGATGATAGGACTAATAATATCGTGAGATGACCATTAGTGACTCGACACGAGTCCCCGGCGTGTTACTGCACTCGCTCATGCGGGTCCGCCTTTGACTAGTACGGCGAGGGTGGTCACGATTACTCACCCAATATGCCTATCTCTCTCTGGGGACAGACCAAGTAGAGAGTCGGGAACATAACTACACGAGGCTCGAATTCACTGCTCCCGACTTTAGGAAACTAGAGGGGTTGTTCCCTTAAATCGTTGTCTCTAGGGCTTGGACAACGGCGCCCACCTTCTCGGCGGCAAGAGAAGGGTGTGTGTGTAGGTTGAACCATCACAATATGTTGTTCATTAGAGGAGCGATGGGGACTTAAGGAACAAGAGGTAGACACTGGGGTAAAACGATAATTTGACCCAGTCGTATCTACGAACAACCTGTGAAAGGTTGACTCATGGGCATTGGTTAGATCAATGGACACGTAATATTCTACACTGACGAGAGTGTAGCTATGGGCTATAGTGGAGTGTTACCGTAACTAATGAATGTTGATTAACCGGGTCAAAGAGTTTGACAGGAGTTAATCTCGGATCATTGGGAGCCATCATCAGAGGTCCATTAGTCCCCTCGAATTGGCTCAATCGTGGTTAAAAGAAGGGTTAATGTTTTGGTATGAAATTGAAGTGTTCAATTTCACTTTAAAGGCATTTATATCATTTGTATGAGATATGAATGATATAATATATAGTTTAATGTGGATGAGATTCATAAGAAACTATAGGTTAACCTAATTGTTGAATTAGGGCTAATTGGAGAAATTAAATTGGATGTGATTCAATTTAATTAATCCACAATTACTGCAAATGAGATTTGCAATATGAGATATGAGATATCTTATATTATGTGGTTATGCAAATGAGATTTGCATAACCTATGGTTGTGGTAAAGTGGTAAAAATCTGAAGATTTTAACTCCATGATTATTCCACTATATAATCCCTTCTGGCAAGAAGGACTATAAGTTAATCTCTCACTTTTGGATTCTCACCCAAAAAGAAGAGAATTCTCTCTCAATTTTCTCTCAACTCTCTTCCCTCTCCAAAACACCAAAAGTCCCACTACTTTCCTTCTTCCAAACGAAGAACAATCGAGACTCCAAGTGGTAGTGTTCGGATTCTGATCGTGGGGAGCATTCGTTGAGATCGAGAAGCACGAAGTGTTCGTGAACGAGGAAGAAATCTTGAAGATTGTCTACAACAAGTAAGTATATTCTTCTTGCTGTAAATTTCTTCCTTCTTTTGCATGTTTAGCCTATATCTAAGAGTTAGATCATTTTAACAAAATCGAGTAGCGTAATGATACCATGTAAACCCGAGATCTTTCTTTGGAACTTCCTTATTATCAAACAACAAAAAGAAAGAAGAAATGAATGTTTAAAACTTGGTTCCCCATGTTTTAAAAAGAAAAGTAATGAAGTGAAAGACAAAAGGAAAACAAGGAAGAAAAAGTTTAAACCATTTTGGTTTGGTTTGCTTTTAAACACAAAAGAAGAAAAGGAAATGAAACAAATGTTTTATATTAAGTTATTTTGGTTTTGGAAAGAAAAGAAAAGAAAAGAAAAGAAAGAAAGAAGATAAAGGAAAGAAAAGAAAGGGAAAAAAGAAATAGGAAATGAAAAAAAACAAAAGTGCAAAAAGACAAACTCTTCCACCGTTTGACTTTTTTTTAAAAAGGGTTTCTCTCCATTTTCTTCTCTTTCATCACAATCTAAGTCTGAAGCTTCGTGGTTGAAGGAGAAAGGAAGAAGAAGGAGGCCATTTTTGGTGATTTTGGGCTGGAGTTGCAGAAGGAAAGAGGAAAACTCAAGGGAATTCATTTTTACAGCAAGAAAATCAACTCAGACAAGCTCTGATTTTCTGTTCATCTCGAGCTCCACAAGAAGAGGTAAGAGTTGAGCTTTTGTTTCATGAAAGTTAACTCATATTGGAACAAAATTCGTGAAGGAAGCTCGAGCTAATTCTGATGTTAAGTAGCTGTTTTGTTAAGAGGAAGGCAGAAGACAGAAATTTGCTGTCAAATCCGAGAAGTCTCTGATGTTTTGGTTGTTCTGATCTGTATACTTGGAGTTAGAAGCTCTAATTTGTATGGTTCGAAGGCTTATTCAATTTCCTACAAGTTTTGTGAAGGAATCGTGAGAAGAAAATGATTGGAAGATGTTGTAATCTTCAGGTTAAGTTTCGGGTTGCAGCAGGAAGTGAAATCTGGAAAAGCAGTAGAATCATTTTAGGGGTTAAGCCACTGAGGTAATTTCTAACCAATACGTTAGGAATCGCATTTTCATGTCTTCATAAGAGTTTTAGAGGGTTCAAAAAGGAAGAGTTTGGTATAAAGTACATTCTTTTTGGATAAGTAATGAAGAAGTTATGGCTGTTTGAAAACAGGGCAGAAAATCTGAAAATGCTGGAATTTTGAAAGTGTGTTTTCTTGCAAGTTTTAAGGTCAAAAATCATGAGCTCGAGGTTCTAATGATTGATTTGGCTTGTTTGACAGGCCACGAGCAAATAGGTCAAGTTTACAAGCCAAGGTTCCAATTCTAATACGATGAGTGACTCTATCTTAGAACTATGTTTGATCTATGTTTTTCTTCATGAACATAAGTGTTGATAATTACATCTTGATTGAACTAGTTGTGAATGGCTTCATAGAGTTTTCTAACATAAAGTCATGATGGAACCTAAGCATGCTTTGAATTAGTTGTAACTATAAATCCAGGTATGGAAACTAAATTATGAAAGTATGCTTTCCTTTAGAGAATGTTTTGTGTAAATCCACTTGGGAGCATGTATAAATGACAATGTGGAGATGTCAAGGAATTGTTGTATGTGTTATAAAGTCATGATTTCCATGGTACACAAATTATGCCCTTGTTTGGGGTTAACCCCTAATACTGAAGGACATTCGAGAAGGTACTTAAGGGGGGAATGAATCATGATATCCCGATACTGAAGGACAATGAGAAGGTATCTGGGAAGTAAATAGTTTTACCTAAATACTGAAGGACATTGAGAAGGTATTCGGGTAGTAAATAGTTTTACCTTAATACTGAAGGACATAGACAAGGTATTAGGGAAAACCAAACGACCAAAGGCATTCCACGTGCACGTGAGAGAGAGAGTGATACGAACCTTATTGGTATAAATGTAACTCTACCACCTCTATGGTTTAATGTGGTATCATGTCATGTGTTTTATTGTTATGAGTTTCTATTTTATTCATCTATCAACCCTCGATATGTTAGTACATTTCGAGTTTTGTGCTATGCACAAGTGATGACCTAAACCTGTAAATTGGAAGCATGATTTGTTTATGTTTACAAGCGGATGTTAGGCTATTTTCTACTTATAATCGCCATTATTATGATTCACTGTGAGCTTATAATGTTTTAAAGATAGACACTCACCGAGCTTTTTAGCTCATTCTTCCAATGTTTTCAAACCTTTTCGTGCATGATCGAGCTCCTTGTACACGACATCCCGCCATAGTCTCTTTGGAAGTTTCATAAGTTGTTAGTTTGTACGTGGCTGGTGTTGTATAGCAAGACGTTAAATAGTTATAGAAGTTTTGTACATTAGTGGTTATATAAGCAATGAGTTGTCTTGTGTTGTTTTGATGCACTTGACTTTTAGTTCCAAGAGAGACTTATGAAGGATTTCTCCTTGTGTATGTTTAATAGTTGTCCAGTTTCTGTTGTGTTATGTTAAAATGTCCTATATGCGAACATAGTATGTTTATCAGGAGAACAGGATCAACAGATATTGTTAAGAGGTAAACAATGTTTGTTGGTTTCACGCCGCCTTTCGGGCTAAGTAGCAGGTAGTTCGGGAGGGGGTGTGACATACCATGACGATTTGCTCGTCTTCCGCTGCGCGAGAATTTTCATTCCCTTCAATTGATATCAGAGTCCTTTCGATGGTTCTTCATTATGCATTGTTTTTGTTAAAATAGGTGGGTAAATTGCCTTAAATTTCATGAGATGAATGATGGTTTGCATAATGGATATTTCGGTTTTTGGCACTAGATTAGATTTACAATTTATGATGATGAGATCAATGTAAGGGCCCGTTGTTTTTGGGCATTTTGTTGTAAATCGAGCCTGTAAGTCCGGGTCGTTCGTGGCAAGAGTTGTTGCTTGACGCAATTTGAATAATTAGACTTAGGTTTTCTATTTTCTAATGAGATTAGAAATTAGGAAATCAAAGTTTAGTCTATGAATGGAGACTGATTAGTAACTCTTTCTAGGGAAGGTTTTGTCTAAGGCCGGGGTATTTAAGTTGACGCATGCGGAACACCCCGACCTGGAAACCGACCTGGGAGTGAATTCGATCAGGAGATTCTTAGATTATACTTATCGTGAGTGCCGCTAATTAAAAGCTTTTTAATTAACTCACATAGACCTAAGTTATAATGTGATTATAGACTTAGGTAAATACCATATAAGAGTTATATTGGTAGACTTAGGTAAATTTTAGTCGGTTTATCTAGCTCAATCCCTATTAAAATTAAAGTGTTGAGTGGGAGAAAATATAGTGTATGAGATACATTTGAATTTCCAACCAAAAATCTTCTTTAAGTCCGCACCATGAGATCTATACTCGGCCTCGTGGCGCAAATGAGAGCGTCCCCCTTCGGTTGCATTTGGATAGGTCAATATCATAGTGGATGGAGAGAGTACTTATAGTGAGTGGGAGCGGGACTTGTGAAAACAAGACCCATGGTCTCTTCTTTCGATTCACATCGTGAGACGCCTATGATCCGCCTGCTAGTTTGGCGTGGACCAGACAATCCCTTCGGAGGGCCTGATCATGGGAGTCGGAACACCGTGAATTCCCGAGAGGGATACAATTTCCTGGTTGGTTTTCCTTCTCTGTTCACCCTTCCGTGGCTATTGTTTGGACGGATGATTGGAAACATAAAGATTGAGGGTGACCCTCACAGAAGTCGTTAAGTGATAATGAATTCGACCGTACAATGGTAATTGGACGCCTAATGGAATAAGAGTTATTCTGGGATTACGGTCTGATCAAGAAAGTCTCGTCTTACAGGAGGAGTGTTATGTTCACCCTTCGGTGGCGGTCATTCTAAACCAATAGGGTATCATTGCAAAATTTTGAATGACCCAGGGATCATGAAACAATTTTGCTAAAACTTCATTGGATTTCAAAAGTTTTTTGCGAGACTAATACAAAGTTTTCTTAATTTTTCAGCTAAAAAGGTCTAGCGCAATTATAGCACTACTCGCGTCCGATAAATTAGTGGGAGATAATTTCCAAAGTTGGAAAAACAACATAAACACGATTTTGGTAAATGACGACCAAGAGTTCGCGATCACTGAGGAAGGTCCTCAGGTGCACAGTTCAACAGTCCTATTCAACGATCTACAAACCTTCCAGTCCTTGGTGCAAACTAGGGAATAGGAAGCTGAGGCAAGTGTTGCCTTAAGGCCTTTTCACATGGGTTCGACCTCTGGGTTAAAGTTTGTAGACTCTTCAGGCCCTAAGGGGAAGAAGGAGAAGTTGATGGATGTTAAGGTTGACCGCGCTGCCGCCCTAAAAGGCAAAGAAATCAAGGATGTTGCCAGAAAGTGTTTCTACAACAATGGGGACGGACACCTGAAAAAGAGTTATCCCAAGTTCCTTGATGAAAAGAGGATGACAGGTAAATGTGATTTACTTGTCACAAAAACTTGTTTAGTGGAGAGTAATGACTCTGCTTGGATATTGGATTCAGGCGCCACTAACCATGTTTGCTCTTCTATTCAAGGATTAAGTTCCTGGCAGCGGCTGGAAGAGGGTGAGATAACACTCAGGGTTGGATCCGGAGAAGTTGTCTCGGCTGCAGCAATAGGCACAGTGAAGTTGGTCTTTGGCGGGAAGTACTTATTATTGCATAATATGTACATAGTTCCTGGGTTTACGAGAAACCTAGTTTCTATTTCCTTCCTATTAGAACAAAATATTTCTGTTTCATTCAAGAGTAATAAAGCGTTTATTTCTCAAAATGGAAATTTTATTTGTCCTGCTTCGCTTGAGAGCAATCTATATGTTTTGAACCCAAATTCGGTCAAAAGTATTTTGAACACCAAATTGTTTAAAATAGTTGAAACGCGAACTAAGAAAGCGAAAGTTTCTCCAAAGGAAAATGCCCATCTTTGGCATCTACGGTTACGCCACATTAATCTCAATAGGATTGAGAAACTAGTGAAAAGTGGACTTCTAAACGCGTTGGAAGAAAACTCTTTGCCGGTGTGTGAGTTATTTCTTGAGGGCAAGATGACCAAACGTCATTCTAGTGGAAAAGGATATAGAGCCAAAGCGCCTCTTGAGTTAGTACATTCTGACCTCTGTGGTCTAATGAATGTTAAAGCTCGGGGCGGTTATGAGTACTTCGTGTCTTTCATAGACGATTACTCCAAATAGGGTATATTTACCTAATGCATAAGAAGTCTGAAACTCTTAAAAAGTTCAAGGAGTACAAGACTGAGGTTGAGAACCTATTAGATAAATCGCTTAAAACACTTCGATCGCATCGAGGTGGAGAGTACATGGTCACTGAATTCCAGGACTATATGATAGAACAGGGAATTACGTCCCAACTCTCAGCGCCTGGTATGCCACAACATAATGGTGTATCGGAGAGGAGAAACAGAACCTTGTTGGACATGGTTCGGTCGATGATGATCTATGCTCGTCTCCCTGATTCTTCTTGGGGATATGTAGTGGAAACTGCGGTTTATATTTTGAATAATGTTCCGTCGAAGAGTGTTTGTGAAACACTTTTCGAGCTCTGGAGTGGACGTAAAGGCAGTTTACATCACTTCAGGATTTGGGAATGCCCGACCCACGTGTTGGTGTCAAACCCGAAAAAGTTGGAACTCCGTTCGAAATTGTGCCTATTCGTAGGTTACCCTAAAGAGACTAGGGGTGGTCTATTTTACGATCCTAAGGAAAATAGGGTGCTTGTGTCGACAAACGCCCCTTTCCTAGAGGAAGACCACGTCAGGGATCATTTACCAAAGAGTAAAGTTCTGTTAAATGAAATGGATAGTACATCAGCAAGAGTTGATAATGGGGCTAGTATGTAAACAAGTGTTGTTGATCCTAGCACGTCTAGTCAAATTCCTTCCCAAGAGTTTGGAATGCCTCGACGTAGTGGGAGGAGTGTGAGACAGCCTGATCGCTACATGGGTTTAGTTGAAACCTCAGTTGTCGCTCCTGATGATGACTGTGAGGATCCATTGACCTATTATCAGGCAATGGTTGATGTTGACAAAGACGAATGGATTAAAGCTATGGACCAGGAAATTGAGTCTATGTACTTCAATTCTGTGTGGGAGCTTGTGGATCAACCGGATGGGGTAAAACCTATTGGTTGCAACTGGATATACAAGCGTAAACGTGGCGTAGATGGGAAGGTGCAAACCTTCAAAGCCTGACTTGTGGCAAAGGGTTTTACCCGGAATGAAGGTGTTGACTATGAGGAGACCTTTTCGCCTGTTGCCATGGTAAAGTCGATCAGGATCCTTCTGGCCATTGTCGCGTATTATGATTACGAGGTATGGCAGATGGACGTCAAGACAACCTTTCTGAATGGAAAACTTAATCAGACCATCTACATGGACCAACCCAAAGGGTTCATTACCCAAGGCCAAGAGCAAAAGGTGTGCCGGCTTCATATGTCCATTTATCGATCAAAAGCGAGCTTGAGGTCTTGGAATATAAGGTTTGATGAGGCAATCAAATCTTATGGCTTTGATCAAGCTGTCAGCGAGCCTTGTGTTTACAAGAAAATCGTTGACAAAAGCATCGCATTTTTGGTGTTGTATGTGGACGATATTCTTCTCATTGGGAATAAGGTAGAATTTCTTACTGACGTTAAGAAGTGGCTAGCTTCGCAATTCCAAATGAAAGATTTGGGAGAAGCTCAAGTATGTTCTAGGTATCCGGATAGTGCAGGCCGGAACCTAAGAAACGTAACGCTAGCCTTATCAAAGCGTCTTATATTGACAAGATGTTGTCTATATATAAGATCTGAGAACTCAAGAAGGGTTTCTTGCCTTTTCGACACATGGGGTTCACTTGTCTAAGGATAAGTGTCCTAAGACTCCTCAAGATGTTGAGGATATGTGACAGATTCCATATGCTTCACAATTCCAAATGTATGCCATGTTGTGTACTAGGCCCGACATCTGTTATGCAGTAGGATTTGTCAGTAGATATCAGTCCAATCCAGGATTAGATCACTGGACACCCGTAAAGGATTTTTCAGTAGATATCAATCCAATCCTCAAGTATCTTAGGAGAACGAGGAACTACAGCTTAGTGTATGGCAGTGGGGATTTGATCCTTACAGGATACACGGATTCTGACTTTCACACCGATAAGGATTCTAGGAAATCCACTTCGGGGTCAACCTTCATTCTGAATGGAGGAGTTGTAGTATGGCGAAGCATCGAGCAGGGATGCATCGCTGATTCCACTATGGAAACGGAGTATGTGGCGGCTTGTGAAGCTGCAAAGGAAGCTGTTTGGCTTAGGAAGTTCGTGACGGATTTGGAAGTTGTTCCAGATATGAACTTGCCAATAGCACTATTATGTGATAACAGCGGTGCAGTAGCCAACTCACGTGAGCCTCGGAGCCATAAGAGAGGCAAGCACATTGAGCGCAAATATCATCTGATACGGGAGATTGTGCACCGCGGAGGACAACGTAGCTGATCCATTTACAAAGCCCCTCACGGCTAAGGTGTTTAAGGGTCACCTAGAGAGTCTAGGTCTTCGAGAGCTTTCTATCTAGGGCAAGTGGGAGATGTGTAAAAAAGGGGTATTCAATGCCCTAGTTTATTGTATTACTTCATGGTAATTTATGTACATTTCAAAAATGTATTTTCTCCACTAGCTTAGCCCAAGTGGGAGTTTGTTGGGATTTTTGTCCTAATCTCATGTTTTTAAATTACTGTTTGAAATTAATAAGTGTTATTTATTTCATCACTTTGTGTCTCGCAATATTTATAAACTTTTCCAATAAACTAAGCTCCATGGTCATTGTGTAAACCCGAGATGTTTCTTTAGAATTTCCTCCCCAAAAAAAAAAACAAAACAAAAGAAATAAAGAAAAATGATGTTTGGATTTGTTTTGTTTTTAAAAGAAAATAAACGAAAGGAAAAGGAAAAAAATGAAAAAAGGGAAAGTGGAAGGTGGGACCCTCACTTAAGTTTTCTTTTTAAAAACTCATATTTCCATCGATTTTCTTCTCATTTCAACAAGGAGAAGCTGAAGGTTTCGTGAGAGAAGGAGAAAGGAAGAAGAAGAAGGAGGTTTTCGTGAGTTAGAGTTGCAGAAGAAGGGAGGAGAACTCAAAGCTTGATTGTTTGGCAGCAAGGTGATCAACTCAACCCTGTTCTGGTTTTTTGTTCATCTCGAGCTCCACAATAAGTGGTAAGAGTTGAGGTTTGGTTTTTTTGAAATATAATTCATGTTTGAACAAAGTTCGTGAAGGATTCTTGAGCCAATTCTGACCTTAAGTTGCTGCTGTTTTGTGAAGAGGAAGGCAGAGAAGGAGAATTTAATTTGTCAAATCCGAGAAGTCTCTGATGTTTTGGTTTTACTGATCTGTAGAGTTGGAATCAGGAGCTCTAATTTGTATGGTTCAATAGCTTATTGAATTTCCTATAGATTTCGTGAAGCAATCGTGAGTAGAGAATGTCTAGAAGATGTTTTAAATCTCAGGTTAATTTTGTTGTGCAACAGGAAAAACGAAACTGGAAAAGCAAGAAGTTGATTTGAGGAAAGTAGCTTTCGAGGTAAATTCGAACAAATCCGTTTGGAATCTCATTTTCTTGTCTTCATAAGAGTTTTAAAGGGTTCAAAAAGGAACAGTCTGAAAAATTTGTTGGAGTGTTGTCTTGTAGTTTTAAGGTTAAAAACCATGAGCTCGAGGTTCTAAAACATGGTTTTGGTTTGTTTTGGGCAGCCTAAGAAGAAGTAGGTCAAGTGTACGGGCCAAGGTTCTAGTTCTAACACTGTGAGTGACAAAACAAACTTTGAAAACGATCTATATGCTTGAATTACGCTTTGAGAAATACAATTTTTGCTAGAATGAAAGGGTTTCAATGTTTCTTGTTTTCTTGAACACATATTTATGAGCATTCATGTTTTCCTATAAATGATTTCAAGTGCTCATTGTGAGCCTAAATGTTTTGATGAAATTTATACATGAGCATATGTTCATTGTTTGCTGAAATTTATGGAAATGTTATGATTTCTAGTAAGTGTGTTCTAGTAAGTATGATTTAAAGATTTACAGTTTTTATGATGAACTGAGTAAGCTTGAGATTTAGGGAAGAAAAGATAAGCAGACATGTTCAAATATTTTTATGTTATTTTCTGAGACTCGAATGAGTAAATAACTATGATATTGAGCCCGAGGCTTTATAGTACCGTGTGCACATAGGTCATATTGTGTTGTCGACGTTGAGTGTACTCTATGACAGCAATGCTGTCGTGAGTGCTGGGCGAGCCCCACTACGACAAAGACGATGGGAGTGCTGGGCGAGCCCCACTACATCGCAGAGCAAATGTGGTTATTCTGGGCGTGCCCTACATTGTGTGGATTGTTAAATGTTATTATAAGGATTATTAATATCGATATGCCTTATCAAATCTAATGTCATGCTTGCTGGATTTCTGAAAAAGCTACCATGATTACACGTTTACTTTTAAAACTTTGCGACAGATGCTTATGCTCATATGTTGCCAGGTGATATGATTTATGAGTTATAGATTTTATACTCAGTCACTCACTGAGCTTCATAGCTCATTCTTTCAATGTTTTCAAACTTTTCAGGTAGAGATCGAGCTCCTTGTACCTGATATCCTGCCATAGCCTGCTGGAAGCTCCTTAAGTCTTGATACTTTGTACGTGGCTAGTGTTGTATAGCAAGTCCTTTTGTGTTATAGTTTATTTTGAGAGGACTATGTAGTTATAGTTGTTTGTACATTAGTGGTTGTATAAACAGTTGTTGTTATGTTTTAAGTTGTGATGCACTTGTCGTTTTAGTTTTCAAGAGAGACTTATGAAGAGTTTCTCCTTATGTATGATTAGTAGTTGTCAACTTTCTGCTGTGTTATGTTAAAGTGTTCCATAAGCGAACATAGTATGTTTATCAGGTAAAACAGGGTCAACATGTATTGTTAAGAGGTAAACAATGTCTGTTGGCTTCACGCCACCTTTCGGGCTAAGTTAGCAGGTAGTTCGGGAGGGGGTGTGACAACTTGGTATCAAAGCAATTAGCTCCATGGGGATGAGACAGGGCAAGTTAGCTCTGAGAATAAAGTAAAAGTCATAGCAAGTTATTGTGTTAGTTCAGATTGAACTAGTAGAGTATGGTTCAAGTAAGGATAAGAGCAAGTCCAGTTAGGGCTAAAATGTGAATATAAGTTTAGTACTGCGTACTTATGTTAAAAAACCATAGTATGTCTAATATGTTGAAATGTTATAGGAGTCATGCCACCACGTACTAGCAGACGACGCATGCAGGATCAGGACGGGACGCAGGATCCTACCCAAGGCTAATCTGAGAGGGGATCTAGTGCCCCGAGAGTCCAGACTGAGGCCAGAGATGAGCAGCGTGCTGGTTCCTCACAGGAGGTAGGCAGACCAGAGAGAGTAGGGCCTAGTGATCCAGAGAAGACATATGGAATAGAACGTCTGAAGAAACTAGGAGCCACAGTGTTTGAGGGTTCCATAGATCCTGCTGATGCTGAGGTTTGGAGGTTTGGTTGAACAAGTTTGAGAAATGCTTTGATGTGATGAGTTGCCGTGAGGAGCGGAAAGTCAAGTTGGCCACATTTCTGCTAGAAAAGGTGTTGGGTTTTATGTCCTAAAACTCGTGGTTTTGTAAACTGAATGAATATTCTATATCACAATAAAGTTGTTATTGAAATTTATTCAGTAAAAGTGTTATTGACTATTGTGTAACCTTAATCCAATAAAGAACCCTTGGCTATAGGATGAATACTTGAACTTTATGTGTGACATAAAAGTGGATCAAGTTCAAGTTATAGCCAGAACAGTCTATAGTATAAGGATAGGGTTGGGGACCTTATCCTGGGGACACTATGGACGCGGCCCACTTTGTAGAGAACAAACGATGTGATCCTTAATCGTTCATGTGGAGACATGTGAGTGGGGGCGCCCTATGCAATGAGTTTGCATAAGACTGGACCGCGCAATAGTCACTTAGACTTTATAACTCCGTTTCTTGTCTTAAGCGACTATATTCATCCGATGACCTAGGTAACTCGATCTTAATCCGAGCGTTCTATGGACTCCTGTTTATTCGAATTATCCTTAGATTTACATGGGTGAGAGTGGCTCGAGGCTGCCGACTCAATAAGCTGTCATTTCAAGGATAAAACCGGGTAGATAGTTGGGAACATAGTTCAAAGAAGATGGAATTCATTCCTACCCGCTTTAGGGATTAGTAGAAAGGTTGTTCCCTTTGGCATCGACTCGGGTCTTGAACAATGGGCCCATCCTCTCATTGACTCGAGAGGGATTTGGTTTCTTTGGTTGGACCACAAACCAATTGTTCATTAGAGGATCAAAGTGGAACTTAAGGAACAAGAGGTAATTACTGAGGGTAAAGCGGTAATTTTGACCCAAATTGTAATTACGAATGACCGTGAAGGATCGACTTACTAATCATGTTTATATCCGGTGGACATAAATATATCTGAGTGAGGAGAGTGCGACACTTTGGGCTTTAGTGGAATGTCACGGTGGTTAACGAATGTTGATTAGCTAGGCTAAAGAGTTTGGCTAGTTAATCTCGTATCGTTGAAGCTCATGATCTGTAGGTCCATTAGGTTCTCCTTACTAGCTCGGACTTAGCCTTATTACTTTTTGAGAGAAAAGAATTTGAATTGTTCAAATTCAAGTTTGGGAGAAAGCGTTATTTATATGTGATATATTTAACGAATCATAGCTTAATTATGAATTAAACTATTATTAATAAGAGGTGGATATATTTAAATATGATTTAAATATCGGGATCGGTTTATAGCATGAATAAGGATTCATGTTAGAAAAATCGATCGAGATCGGGCAATTTATTTAATTTAATATTTGATATTAAATTAAATTAAAAAATTAATTAATTAAATTAATTTTGAATTATTTAATTAATTATATTAATTTTAATTAAAAATCAATTTAATATTGATTTTTGAATTAAAATTAAATGTAAAATGATGGATTTTCATGATTTTCATGAAAAACAAGTTGCCAACTTGCCCAATCTTACTCATCTTCAAAATTCACCAAAATTGGCCACCTCCATCTCAAAACATCCTCATCACCCTTGAGTTGTCACTCCATTGAAGCTTTTTGAAGCTTTACAGAATGGTGATTTGGGGTGTTTAGAGAGAATGACACAGAAAATTCAATATTCCCGAATTAGTGACCTTTGAGGTCTTTTCTTCCAAATTCTCTCAATCTAGGATCCCACAATCCGTTCTAAGGCCTGAGGGTAGTAGGAAAGACTCTAACGGTTGTCCACGAAGTGTTTCGTCTTTGAAAACCATCAACCGAGGCGAAGAGAATTTTATCTTCAAAGTTGAGTTTTCTATCCCTCTGTTTTTCCAGCTTTGAGCATGTTTTTTATTTTACAAAATTGATCAACTTAGAGTGTTCAAGATCCAAAATTTCTTCCGTTTTCTTAATCTAGACTCTTTCAATTGGTATCAGAGCAATTTTGAGCACTCAATTTGATCTATTTTGTTCTGTGGTGGGTGTTTTTTGAAATACATTTTTTCTGGGCGTTTAAAGTGTTCTTCTTGTTTTGGCATTTAAATTGAGCATCAATTTGTGCTTTATTTTCAAATTGCTCAAGTGTGTTTGAGCATTAATGTGTGTAGAATAAGCTGTAAAAATTTTGGATCGATTGGAGTTCGGGAAGGCCTTCAATTTGAAGAGAAAAGCTCGAAAGGTCAAAGAAAACTCAAAACAGAGGCTGTTTTTTTAAATTGCAATTATGCTAAAGTAACCAAATTCACTCCAGCCCGTGTTTTCTCATTTGAAGAAGAAGAAGTTGACTTTGACTGGACCGTTGACCATTGACCGGTTCGATTGACTTTGACCTGGTTCAATGGTTTTGGACCGGTTTGGCTCGATTTTAGTGCGGTTGGTTGGTTTTAGACCGGTTCGACTATTTCGAGGCCGTTTTTTCCATTTTGGAGGTCCGTTTCACCAATTGGAGGCCCGGTTCATCCTTTTACAGCCCGGTTTAACCTTATGAAGGTCTGGTTCACACATTTGCAAGCTGGTTCGACCCAAATTTGAAGTGTTCGAAGTGGTTTGATATCAATTCTACATTATTATTGTAATAATTTAGTAGTTTGCTTGCATTAGATGCATACTTTAGTGTGTTTAATTAATTATGAATTGTGAATGTATGTTTTAATTAAATTCTCTAATTATATGTGCATAAAGTATGCCATATAGATTTTAAAATCCCACCATAGGAAGCATGCTCCATGCATTGAAAGTATGTTATAAGTGTTATAATATATTGTATGCATGTTAATTGGGTTTCATGAGAATTAATATAAGAGTTATATTAATTTATGAAATAAATATTATATGTTTTAATTATAATTAATATAAGGGTTATATTAATTAAAAATTAAACATATAATTGCTATGCATTTATTCATGTGATGAATTTGTTATAAATGTATGTTTATTCATGTGATGAATGATGAAATATTTTATAACATAGAAATGCATGTAACCTAAGGTTAATTAATTAGTTTTAAAATGGTTTTAGAACTGGAAATTAATTAGATCTAAGGTTATCTAGTTCTAATAAGATTAGAATTAGGAAACTAATAATTTATAAACTTTGATTAAAGAGGACTCGACTAAGGAAGGTTACGGCTAGGGTTGGGGTACTTAAGGTGTTGGAAGCGGAACACCCCTACAGGAACCGACACGGGAGTGAATTTAATCCATAGGTTTATAAATTATCTTTCGTGAGTGGCGTTTATTAAAAGTTAATAAATTAAACTCATAGACCTAGGTTTATTAAAAGGTTAATAGACTTAGGTAATTCCAGTATAATTGTTATATTGGTAGACTTAGGTTATATTGTTTTAGCCGGAATATGCCTAAGTAAAAGTATATCCAAACTGTTTAAAATACTTAGTGGGAATGAAAAGGTATATATGATATATCAATTTCCTCTTACGCTCTCCACGAAGTTCACACCGTGAGATTTATGCTCGGCCTCGTGATGTCAATAGGGCATCCCCATTCGGATGGTGTTTGCATAAATCAAGAGCAAGGTGAATGGAGAAAGTATTTATAGTAAGTGAGTGAAGGAAGTGTGTCAACACATCCTACGGTCTCCTCCATTAGGTTGGACCGTGAGATTCCCATGTTGCGCCTGCAGGTTGCCCGAAGTAGCACCATCCATTCGGAGGGATGTAACATGGGATTCAGAACAACTCAAACTCCAGAAATGGATAGGGTCTCTTAGGTCCATTCCCAGCTTTGTCTCTCCAGTTTGGTAACATTGTTGGGGCCGACCTCCGAGGTCTAAAAATGACGGGTCACACTTACAAGAATTGCTAAGTGTTAGTAAGTTCTTGACCAAAGTACCGATAACTCGAATGTTATAGGAATAAGAGTTATTCAGGTATTAGCATTTAGTCAAGAATGTCTTGGTTCGGTGAAGGAGTGATTGATCGCCCTCGGTAGTGGTTTCTCCGACTCACTGAAGTATCGTTGCAAAACAATAATGAGTTTATGGGTACATTATTACTTTTGCTAAATTCTTAAATTGGATAGGTTACAAACAATTCACTAATAGAATTCATTCTTTTTCAAGCATGTCGAACTCTTTTATCCAATTACTCGCCTTCAATAAACTTAGCGGCGATAACTATGGAACACTGAAGTCAAACTTGAATACAATTCTTGTTCTTGATGATCCGAGGTTCGTCTTAACGGAGGAATGTCCTCCCCTCCGACTCAACCGCAAACCGAATGGTTCGGGATGCTTATGAAAGATGGATTAGGGCTAATGAGAAGGCTCGAGTCTATATCTTAGCCAAAGACATATCGATGTGTTGTCTAAGAAACATGAGACCATGGTCACAAACAAAGGAGATCATGGGATCATTACAAGCGATGTTTGGACAACCGTCCTCATCGGTCCATTATGATCTTTGTCAAATACGTTTACAACTCCCGTATGAAGGAGGGCCTCTGTTAGGAACATGTCCTTGACATGATGACCCACTTCAACGTGGTTGAAGTAAATGGGCGATCATAGATGAGAGAAGTCGGGTAACTTTTATTATGGAATCTCTTAGAAGAGTTTCTGCCATTCCGCACAAATGCGGTAATGAATAAAATAGAGTATAACTTTGACTACTCTCCTCAACGAGCTCTGAGACTTTTGAGTCCCTCATGAAATCAAAAGGAAAAGAGAAAGAGGCAAATGTTGTCACTTGAAGAAGTTCCTTAGAGGATCATCCTCTGGGACCAAATCAGTCCTTCTTTTCTAAAAATAAGGGTATTGAGAAAAAAAAGAAGAAGAAGGACAAAGGAAGGGACAGGCTCCCACACGCAAGGCCAAAGCCACGGGAAAATGTTTCCACTGTGTAGTGCGGGACAGGCTTTGGAAGAGGAAGCGCCCGAAATACCTTGAGAAAAGAAAGGCGAGAAAGAAAAACAAGGTAAATATGATTTACTCGTTTTTGAAACATGTTTAGTGGAACATGATGATTCCGCACTGGATATTAGATTCGTGGAGCCACTAACCATGTTTGTTCTTCTTTCAGAAACTAGTTTCTGGCGGCGACTTAGTGATGGGAGATATCTCGAGGTTGGAGCAGGAGAGGTTGTCTCGGCAAAGCGATGGGGAGCGATGAAGTCATTGTTTAGAGATAGATTTGTTTTATTAGAAAATGTACTTTTGGTTCTGGAATCAAAAGAAATCTTGTATCTATCTCTTGTTTGCTTGAACATATGTATAAAGTATCTTTTGATCATAATGAAGCGTTCATTTGCAAAAAGAGGTGTACGAATATGTTCTCGCTAAACTTGAAAACTTGACTTATATGTGTTAAGACCAACAGTAAAAGTTGTTTTGAACATTTGAGATGTTTAAAGCAGTGATACTCAAAATAAAAGGCAGAAACTTTCTCCTAGTACCTATCTTTGGCACTTGAGACTAGGTCACATTAATCTCAATAGGATTGGGAGATTGGTCAAGAGTGGTCTTCTTAGTCAGTTAGAGGACAACTCTTTACCACCATGTGAGTCCTGTCTCGAAGGAAAAATGACTAAAAGACCTTTTTCTGAAAAAGGTTATAGAGCCAAAGAGCCCTTGGAACTCGTGCATTCGGACCTTTGTGGTCCTATGAATGTCAAGGCACGAGAAGGATATGAATACTTCATCAGTTTTATTGATGATTATTCTAGGTATGGTTATCTTTACCTAATGCATCATAAGTCTGAAACCCTTCAAAAGTTCAAGGAATATAAGGCAGAAGTTGAGAATACATTAGGTAAAACGATTAAAACACTTCGATCAGATCGAGGTGGAGAGTATATGGATTTGAGATTCCAAGACTATATGATAGAATATGGAATGTATCCCAACTCTCAGCACTCGGTACACCTCAGCAGAATGGTGTATCTCGAGAGGAGAAATAGAAAACTGTTAGACATGGTTCGATCCATGATGAGCTACGCCATTTGCCTAGTTCGTTTTGGGGATATGCGTGAGAAGGCTGCATATATTTTGAACATGGTTCCTCTAAGAGTGTTTCAAAACACCCTATGAGTTATGGAAAGGCGTAAAGGTAGTTTACTTCACTTCGAGATTTGGGGATGTCAGGCACATGTGCTAGTGTCCAATCCAAAGAAACTGGAACATCGTTCAAAATTATGCCTATTCGTAGGGTACTCCAAAGAAGCGAAAGGTGGTACATTTTATGATCCTCAAGAGGACAAGGTGCTTGTGTCGACAAACACCACGTTCTTAGAGGAAGACCACATGAGAGATCATCACCTCAGAGCGAGGATTGTCTTAAGTTAAATTTCCAGGAAGCTACGGATAAATCAACAAGAGTTGTTGATAAAGTCGAGTCCTTCTCAAGAGTTGAGAATGCCTCGGCGTAGTGGGAGGGATGTTAGACAACCCAACCGTTACATGGGTTTGACAGAAACCCAAGTTGTCATACTGATGATGGCATTGAGGATCCATTGACCTATAAAACAGCAATGAATGATATAGATAGGGGACGAGTGGATTAAAGCCATGGACCTTGAAATGGAGTCAATGTACTTCAATTTGATGCGGAAACTTGTAGATCAACCGGATGGTGAAAGACCTATCGGTTGCAAGTGGATCTACAAGAGGAAAGCGAGATCAAGCGGTAAGGTGCAAACCTTTAAGGCTCGACTTGTGGCAAAGGGTTATACCCAAAGGGAAGGGGTGGACTATGAAGAAACCTTCTCTCCCTGTTGCCATGCTTAAGTCCATTAGAATACTCTTGTCCATTGCCACGTTTTATGACTATGAAATTTGGCAAATGGATGTCAAGACAGCCTTTCTAAATGGCAATCTTGAAGAGAGTATCTATATGGATCAACCAGAAGGGTTCATAGTTCGGGGTCAAGAGCAAAAGGTTTGCAAGCTTAAACGATCCATCTATGGATTGAAACAAGCTTCTAGATCCTGGAATATAAGATTTGATACTGCGATCAAATCTTATGGCTTTGAAACGAGAATATTGGCGAGCCTTGTGTTTACAAGAAGATAGTCAATACCACTCGTAGCTTTCTTAGTTCTATATGTAGGCGATATCTTGCTCATTGGGAATAATGCAGGATTCCTGATTGGCGTTAAGCAATGGCTAGCGACCCAATTCCAAATGAAAGATTTGGGAGAGGCTCAGTTTGTTCTTGGAATCCAAATTGTTCGGAATCGCAAGAACAAAACGCTAGCATTGTCACAGGCATCTTATATTGACAAGATGTTGGTTAGATATAAGATGCGAGAATTCCAAGAAGGGTTTGTTACCTTTCGGGCATGGAATTCATTTGTCTAAGGAAACAGATGTCCTAAGACACCTCAAGAAGTTGAGGATATGAGACGCATTCCCTATGCATCTGCCGTCGGTAGTCCGATGTATCCCATGTTATGTACTCGACCCGACATATGCTATGCAAGTGGGAATAGTCGGCAGATATCGATCTAATCCGAGGATATGATCACCGGATCGCGCCAGTTAAGAACATCCTCAAATATCTTAGGAGAACGAGGGGTGTATGCTTGTGTATGGTGCAAAGGATTTGATCCTTGCAGGATACATCGACTCGATTGCCAGATCGATGTGGATTCGAGGAAATCCACATCCGGATCAGTGTTCACTCTTAAC
The DNA here is from genome assembly GCA_036507285.1 of Trichosanthes cucumerina. NCBI lineage: Eukaryota > Viridiplantae > Streptophyta > Magnoliopsida > Cucurbitales > Cucurbitaceae > Trichosanthes > Trichosanthes cucumerina. Next base: position 15,743,130 of record CM071837.1, read on the forward strand.
GGAGGAGCTATAGTATGGAGGAGTATAAAGCAAGGTTGTATTGCTGACTCCATCATGGAGGTTTGAGTACGTCGCGACTTGAAAGCGGCGAAGGAGGTTTGTATGGCTTAGAAAGTTCTTGACTGATTTGGAAGTTGTTCCAAATATGAATTTGCCTATCACCCTTTATTGTGATAATAGTGGTGTAGTGGCAAATTCTAAAGAACCTAGAAGCCATAAGCGCGGAAAGCACATAGAGCGAAAATACCATCTCATCAGGGAGATTGTGCAACGAGGAGACGTGATGATCCACGCGCAGATCGCTCCGAGCACAACATTGGCGATCCGTTTACAAAGCCCCTCACGGCTAAAGTGTTTGAGGACACCTAGAGAGTCTAGGACTACGGGTTGTCTGAGAGGGCGTTTTTTCTTTGCTCAAAGCATGTTTTACCCCTGAGACGTTTTAGTCCAAGTGTGAGATTGTTGGGTTTTATGTCCTAAAACTCGTGGTTTTGTAAACTGAATGAATATTCTATATCACAATAAAGTTGTTATTGAAATTTATTCAGTAAAAGTGTTATTGACTATTGTGTAACCTTAATCCAATAAAGAACCCTTGGCTATAGGATGAATACTTGAACTTTATGTGTGACATAAAAGTGAATCAAGTTCAAGTTATAGCGAGCGATCTATAGTATAAGGATAGGGTTGGGGACCTTATCACGGGGACACTATGGACGCGGTCCACTTTGTAGAGAGAACAAACGATGTGATCCTTAATCGTTCATGTGGAGACATGTGAGTGGGGGCGCCCTATGCAATGAGTTTGCATAAGACTGGACCGCGCAATAGTCACTTAGACTTTATAACTCCGTTTACTGTCTTAACTGACTATATTCATCCGATGACCTAGGTAACTCGATCTTAATCACGAGCGTTCTATGGACTCTGTTTATTCGAATTATCCTTAGATTTACATGGGTGAGAGTGGCTCGAGACCGCCACTCAATAAGCACGCCATTTCAAGGATAAAACCGGGTAGATAGTCGGGAACATAGTTCGCCAAGATGGAATTCATTCCTACCCGCTTTAGGGATTAGTAGAAAGGTTGTTCCCTTAAATCATCGACTCGGGTCTTGAACAATGGGCCCATCCTCTCATTGACTCGAGAGGGATTTGGTTTCTTTGGTTGGACCACAAACCAATTGTTCATTAGAGGATCGAGTGGAACTTAAGGAACAAGAGGTAATTACTGAGGGTAAAGCGTAATTTTGACCCATTATAATTACGAATGACCGTGAAGGATCGACTTACTAATCATGGTTATATCGAGTGGACATAAATATATCTCTGAGTGAGGAGAGTGCAAACCACCGGGCTTTAGTGGAATGTCACGGTGGTTAACGAATGTTGATTAGCTAGGCTAAAGAGTTTGGCTAGTTAATCTCGTATCGTTGAAGCTCATGATCCAGAGGTCCATTAGGTCCTCCTTACTAGCTCGGACTTAGCCTTATTACTTTTTGAGAGAAAAGAATTTGAATTGTTCAAATTCAAGTTTGGGAGAAAGCTTTATTTATATGTGATATATTTAACGAATCATAGCTTAATTATGAATTAAACTATGATTAATAAGAGGTGGATATATTTAAATATGATTTAAATATCGGGATCGGTTTATAGCATGAATAAGGATTCATGTTCGAAAAATCGATCGAGATTAGGTAATTTATTTAATTTAATATTTGATATTAAATTAAATTAAAAAATTAATTAATTAAATTAATTTTGAATTATTTAATTAATTATATTAATTTTAATTAAAAATCAATTTAATATTGATTTTTGAATTAAAATTAAATGTAAAATGAGGGATTTTCATGATTTTCATGAAAAACAAGTTGCCAACTTGCCCAATCTTACTCATCTTCAAAATTCACCAAAATTGGCCACCTCCATCTCAAAACATCCTCATCACCCTTGAGTTGTCACTCCATTGAAGCTTTTTGAAGCTTTATATAATGTTGATTTGGGGTGTTTAGAGAGAATGACACAGAAAATTCAATATTCCCGAATTAGTGACCTTTGAGGTCTTTTCTTCCAAATTCTCTCAATCTAGGATCCCACAATCCGTTCTAAGGCCCGAGGGTAGTAGGAAAGACTCTAACTTGGTTGTCCACGAAGTGTTCGTCTTTGAAAACCATCAACCGGGTGAAGAGAATTTTATCTTCAAAGTTGAGTTTTCTATCCCTCTGCTTTTTTCCGACTTTGAGCATGTTTTTATTTTACAAAATTGATCAACTTAGAGTGTTCAAGATCCAAAATTGCTTCCGTTTTCTTAATCTAGACTCTTTCAAAAGGAAGTAGAGGGTTGGTAGAAGTCAATGCTAGCCAGGCGCAGTGATGCACGTACTCTCGTCTGGAAAACTTTCAGAAGCATATTTGATGATAAGTATTATCCTAGCACATATCGCGTGGCAAAAAGGGATGAATTTTTAGAATTAAAGCAAGGGTCACTTTTCGTGGCTGAGTACGAGAAAAGGTATACCGAGTTGTCACGGTATGCTGATGTTATTGTTGCATCTGAGAGTGTAAGGTGTCGAAGATTTGAAAAAGGGTAGAGGTGCAATAAGTAGTGGAGCCTATTCGAGGGCCTTCAACAGCGAGCAGTTTTCGAGTTCGTGAGCAACGACAATTAACACCTGGAGTGAATGTTTCAAGTCGTCAGGACTTTAAGAATCGAGCTGGCAGCCAGGCATCGAGACAAATACATGTTAGTGGTGCCTATCAGAGGCAGAGTCAGAGTGATAAGAAAACCCTAGCAAATTGGAATTAGGAACCCTTTGGTTATGTGAACCCCTAATTCTCAAACACTAAAACCCCCAAATCAATTCAATCTCAATCCCAAGGGAAGGATTAGATGTGGATTACCTTATGATCGAAGACCAAGAGGTAAGGAAACTAGTTCCTCACTCAAGATGGAACACTCCACAAGCAAGTTGATCAAACCTACTTGAATGTTCCTAGCTTGCAACCCTAAACTCAAGAATTGCAAAGGTGATGGTGGCTCTTGCATCAAATCACACAAATTTCATTCCAAACAAAACTGTCCTGTACAACCTAATGACCAAGCTTTAAATAGCTTCCCAAAACCCTAAATGCCATATCATGACAAATGACAAAAAAACCCCTACTTAAAATATCATAAAAAGGATAAAATTGGAAAATAATAGAATTATAATAAAAACTAGAAACAAAACTCTATTTGTTATTGTAACATCATCTGACAACACATATAGAGTTGTTGTTCCTTTTCCCTGCCTTGACCTTCGTTAATTGAATTCCCCATTGCTTGTATGTGAGAGTTGAAAACAAATTGTAGTTGTTTGGCCCTTGCACGTGTGATTGGCCCTGGAGGTAAAACAAGTGCATCTTTGTTCATATCATCCTCTCCCCCTTTTGAAGGATTCGTCCGCGAATCAAAGTCGTCACCTACATCAAAAGGAGTTAAGTCAGAAACATTAAAAGTATCACTCACACCATACTTACCTTTTAGATCTATTTGGTAGGCATTGTCATTGATTTTCTTCAAGACTTGGAAAGGTCCATCTCCCCTTGGGTTTAATTTTGAATCTCGTTGGTGTGGAAATCTTTCCTTTCGCAGGTGTACCCAAACCCAATCTCCCTCTTCAAAGATCATAGACTTTCGATGTTGGTTGATTTTTGCAGCTACCTTAGTATTTTGCTTCTCAATTCTCTCTTTAACCTCCTTATGTAACTCTCGAATGGCAACCACCTTGTTGTCAGCTTGAAGATTCACAACCTCGTTAGAAGGCAAAGGTAATAAATCAATGGGTGATAAAGGGTTAAACCCATAAACAATCTCAAACGGAGTACATTTAGTGACACTATGGGCAGCCCTATTATATGCAAATTCTATAAATGGTAGACATTCCTCCCTTGTTTTTGTATTCTTCTCTATTATAGCCCTAAGCATAGTCACCAATGTTCTATTGACTACTTCGGTTTGCCCATCAGTTTGGGGATGACACGTAGTAGAGTAAAGTAACTTAGTACCAAGTTTTCCCCAAAGTACTCTCCAAAAATGACTTAGAAATTTCACATCTCTATCACTAACAATACTCCTAGGAATTCCATGCAATTTAACCACACCCTTGAAGAACAAGTCAGCCACATGTTTAGCATCATTAGTTTTATTACATGCAATGAAATGAGCCATTTTGCTAAACCTGTCAACTACCACAAAAATGCTATCCCTTCCTGTTTTTGTTCGAGGCAAACCAAGCACAAAATCCATTGAAATATCTAGCCACGGACCGTTAGGAGTAGGCAAAGGCAAATAAAGTCCATGTGGTTTTGTCCTAGATTTAGCCTCCCTACATGCAATGCATCTTTCACACTCCTTACGTACATCATATCGCATTTTAGGCCAATAGAAATGTTCGTCTAACATGTCATATGTCTTAGCTATCCCAAAATGTCCCATTAGACCTCCACCATGTGCTTCCTTAACTAATAACTCACGAATAGAACAAATCGGAATGCAAAGCTTATTCTTTCTATACAAGAACCCATCAAACAACATATAATTAGGAACCACACGTTTGTGCATAAAAGCTTCAATAATAGGTGCAAAAAAAATGTCCTGTGAATACAACGTCTTAATGTGTTCAAAGCCAAGTAATTTAGTGTGAAGAGAGTTTAGCAAAACATACCTCCTAGATAGTGCATCAGCCACCACATTTTCTTTACCTTTTTTGTACCTTATCATATATGGAAAGGTTTCAATGAATTCCAACCATTTAGCATGTCTCCTATTCAACTTGTTTTGGCCTCTCAAATGTTGCAAACTTTGATGATCTGTGTGAATAACAAATTCCTTTAGCCACAAATAGTGGTGCCATACTTGTAGCGTCCTGACCAAGGCATAAAGCTCCTTGTCATATGTAGGATACCTCAGGGTTGCACCATTCAGCTTCTCACTAAAGTACATTAATGGCTTTCGATCCTGCATTAAAACAGCTCCAATCCCTATTCCACTGGCATCACACTCAATTTCAAATGTTAGCTCAAAATTAGGCAAAACAAGCAAAGGTGCATTACATAACTTATCTTTCAAATCGCTGAAGGCACGTTCTTGAGCTTTACCCCACTCAAATTTCACATTGTTCTTTATGAGTTCATTAAGTGGCGCAGCAATAGAACTAAAGTCTCTAATGAACCTTCTATAGAAACCAGCTAGTCCATGAAAACTCCTTATCTCACTAGCATTTTTAGGTGTTGGCCACTCCCTAATAGCCCTAACCTTTTCAGTATCGACTTCCACTCCTTGTTTAGACACTACAAATCCTAGGAAGTTTATCCTTTCCATGCAAAAACTACATTTTTTAAGATTGGCATAAAGCCTTTCTTTTCTAAGTGCAACCAAAACACACCTAACATGCATAACATGATCCTTCAATGTCCTAGAATATATTAGGATGTCATCAAAATAAACCACTACAAACTTTCCTAAAAATTCACGCAACACATGGTTCATGAGTCTCATAAAAGTACTAGGGGCGTTAGTCAAGCCAAATGGCATAACTAGCCATTCATATAAACCATGTTTAGTTTTGAAAGCGATCTTCCATTCATCCCCAACATTCATCCTAATTTGATGGTACCTTGATTTCAAATCTATTTTTGTAAATAGGCTACATCCATATAATTCATCAAGCATGTCATCCAACCTAGGTATAGGATGTCTATACTTAATTGTAATTTTATTTATAGCCCTACAATCTACACACATTCTCCAAGACCCATCTTTCTTAGGGACAAGTAATACAGGAACACTACAAGGACTTAAACTCTCACGTACATACCCTTGGGCAAGCAGCTCATCGACCTGCCTTTGAATCTCTTTGGCCTCTTGTGGATTGGTCCTATAAGGTCAGTCGATTTGGAATTTGTGCGCTGGGATGAAGTCAATCTTGTGTTCTATGCCTCTCAAAGGTGGTAATTCCTTAGGCAATTCCTCAGAAAGACTTCTTGAAAATCTGCAAAAGAGACACAAAAACACTAGGCAAAGAGGATTCAAGTTCCTCAGTTAGTAGGTAAGCTTCTTTAAATTTAACCATGAGTATGGTTCTTTTTGAAAACATAGCTTTCCTAACCTCACAAGATCTAGCACTCCAGCTTGCTAATTTTCTCTCTCTTTTCTCTCTAGGTTGCGAGCTACTCTCTTGTTTTTCTCTCACACCCTCATTTTCTCCCAAACTCTCTTTTTCCTTTCCTTTTGCTTTTGCTGCAACCTCTTCTTTTCTTTTTTCTAATTTTTCTTGATCAATAAGTACTTCTTTAGGTGAAAGGGGTACAAGTATAGTTTTCTTACCATTATATGTGAAGGTGTAACGGTTAAGAAAACCATCGAAAAGAACCTTTCTATCAAACTGCCAAGGCCTCCCAAGAAGTACATCACCCGCATGCATTGGTACTACATCACATAACACTTCATCCCTGTACCTCCCAATTGTAAAAGGAACCTTCACCTGCTTAGTCACCTTGAGCTCCCCACAATCATTAAGCCACTGTAATTTGTAGGGTCGTGGATGAGGCATAGTCTCTAAACTCAATCGTGAGACCAAACTAGAGCTCACGACATTTGTACAAGCGCCACTATCAATCACTACGCTACAGGGTAAGGTTTGCACAAGGCAACGAGTATGAAAAAGATTCTCTCTTTGATTCTCCAAGTCATCCTCTTTCATGTATGTACTCAATGCCCTCCTAGTTATTAAGGATAAGTAGGCAGTATCCTCCACTTCTTCATCTCCCCCATGGTCACTAGTCACTTCATCTCCTTCACTCACATCTGTGATTATTTCTCCTTCCCGAATAATCATTGCTCTTCTATTAGGGCACTCTCTACTTATATGCCCCACCCCTTGACATTTCCAACACTTAAGATCCCTATTTCTTATTGTGGGTGCATCAGTTCTTGGTTTTGTGTGTGATGAGGACGCTCCCTTCTCTTTAGTTTTATCACTGACTGCCTTGGCCTTAAGCTTAAGGTCTGTGGTTTTGTCATCCTGTTTCAATGTAGAAGATGAGTTGGAAAAAGTTTTATTAGAAGTGTACCTCGATTTGCGTCTTTGGATTTGTTTTTCAATTTTCACTGCAATGTGCACTAACTCCTCCATATCCTCATAAGTTTGCAATTCAACACGTTCAGCCACGTCAATGTTTAATCCATGGAGAAATCTTGCCATGGTGTTCTCCTCATCCTCATCAATTTCTAACCTCTCCATCAACATTTCCATCTCTTTGTAGTAATCATCGACATTTTTGTTCCCTTGTCGAAGAGCTTGAAACTTCTGTGCACAATCTCGAAGGTAATGCTTTGGTATGAATCGCTTCCTCATGAGTTCTCTCAATTCTACCCATGTTTCCACTAACCCTTCTTGGTGTCTCCTTCTCTTAGAACACAACTTATCCCACCAAGTTTGTGCATAACCTTTAAAATGTGTCACAGAGATGGTTACCTTTTTCTCTTCAGTGAGATCGTTGGTATGGAAGATATGCCCAGCTTCATGTTCCCATTGGAAATAGTCTTCAGGGTCAGAAGTACCATGAAACTTTGGAAATTTAACTTTAATATAACTTTGGAAATAGTCTTAGTTTATTGGAAAAGTTTATAAATATTGCGAGACACAAAGTGATGAAATGAATAACTCATATTAATTTCAAACAATATATTACAAACACGAGATTAGGACAAAAATCCCAACAAACTCCCACTTGGACTAAGCTAGTGGAGAAAATGCATTTCATAAATGTACATAAATTACAACGAAGTAACACAATAAACTAGGGCATTGAATACCCGTTTACACATCTCCCACTTGCCCTAGTCAGGAAGCTCTCGAAGACCTAGACTCTAAGTGACCCTAAAACACCTTAGCCGTGTGGGGCTTTGTAAATGGATCAGCTACGTTGTGCTCCGACGCTATCTGCGTGACCGTCACGTCTCCGCGGTGCACAATCTCCCGCATCAGATGATACTTGCGCTCAATGTGTTTGCCTCTCTTATGGCTCCGAGGCTCACGTGAGTTGGCTACTGCACCACTGTTATCACAAAACAGTGTGATCGGCAAGTTCATATTTGGAACAACTTCCAAATCTGTCATGAACTTCCTAAGCCAAACAGCTTCCCTTGCATCTTCACAAGCCGCAACATACTCCGCTTCCATAGTGGAATCAACGATCCATCCCTACTCGATGTTTCGCCATACTACAGCTCCTCCATTCAGAATGAAGGCTGACCCCGAAGTGGATTTTTTAGAATCCTTATCGGTCTGAAAATCAGAATCCGTGTATCCCGTAAGGATCAAATCCCCACTACCATACACTAAGCTGTACTTCCTCGTTCTCCTAAGATACTTGAGGATTGCCTTTACGGCTGTCCAGTGATCTAATCCTTGATTTGACTAATATCTACTGACAATTCCTACTGCATAACATATGTGGGCCTAGTACACAAAGATAGCATACATCAAAGCTCCCTACAAACAAGCATATGGAATCCGTCTCATATCCTCAACATCTTGAGGAGTCTTAGGACACTGATCCTTAGACAAGTGAACCACATGCCTGAAAGGCAACAAACCCTTCTTGGAGTTCTGCATCTTATATCTAGACAACATCTTGTCAATATAAGACGCCTGAGACAAGGCTAGCGTTATGTTCTTAGGTTAGGACATATGCGGATACCTAAAACATACTGAGCTTCTCCCAAATCTTTCATTTGGAATTGCGAAGCTAGCCACTTCTTAACGTCGAAGAAATTCTACCTCATTCCCAATGAGAAGAATATAAATCCACGTACAACACCAAAAATGCGCATGAGCTTTGTCAACGATTTTCTTGTAAACACAAGGCTCGTCGACATTTTGATCAAAGCCATAAGATTTGATCGCCTCATCAAACCTTATATTCCAAGACCTCGAACCCTGTTTCAGTCCATAAATGGACCTATGAAGCCGGCAAACCTTTTGCTCTTTGCCTTGGGCAATAAACCCTTTGGGCTGGTCCATGTAGAATGTCTCATCAAGTTTGCCATTCAGAAAGGCTGTCTTGACGTCCATCTGCCATACCTCTTGTGGCAATGGCGAAAAGGATCCTGATCGACTTTACCATAGCAACAGGTGAAAAGGTCTCCTCATAGTCAACCCCTTCAACCTGGGTAAAACCCTTTGCCATTAGTCGGGCTTTGAAGGTCTGCACCTTCCTATCTACTTCACGTTTACGCTTGTAGATCCATTTGCAACCAATAGGTTTTACCCCATCCGGTTGATCCACAAGCTCCCATACATAATTGAAGTACATAGACTCCATTTCCTAGTCTATAGCTTTCATCCACTCGTCTTTGTCAACTTCAACCATTGCCTGATCATATGTCAATGGATCCTCACAGTCATCATCGGGAGCGACAACTGAGGTTTCAGCTAAACCCATGTAGGAATGAGGCTGTCTCACAGCCTCCCACTACGTCGAGGCATTCCCAACTCTTGGGAACGGATTTGACTGGACGTGCTAGGATCAACAACACTTGTTGACGTACCAGCCCCATCAGCAACTCTTGCTGATGTACTGTCCATTTCAATCAACACAATTTTACTCCTTGGTAAATGATCCCTAACGTGGTCTTCCTCTAGGAAAGTGGCGTTTGTCGGCACAAGCACCTTATTTTCCCTAGGATCGTAAAACATACCACCCCTAGTCTCTTTAGGGTAACCTAGGAATAGGCAAAATTTTGAACGGGGTTCCAACTTTTTCGGGTTTGTCACCAACACGTGGGTCGGGCATCCCGAAATCTTGATGTGATGTAAACTGCCTTTACGTCCACTCCAGAGCTCGAAAGGTGTTTCACAAAGACTCTTCGATGAACATTGTTCAAAATATAAACCGCAGATCTCCACTACGCACTTCAAAAAGAATCAGGGAGACGAGCATAGCTCATCATCGACCGAACCATGTCCAACAAGGTTCTGTTTCTCCTCTCTGATACACCATTCTGCTATGGCATACTAGGTGCTGAGAGTTGAGACGTAATTCCGTGTTCTAACATATAGTCCTGGAATTTAGTGTCCATATACTCTCCACCTCGATCCGATCGAAGTGTTTTAAGTGATTTACCTAAGAGGTTCTCAACCTCAGTCTTGTACTCCTTAAACTTTTCAAGAGTTTCAGACTTCTTGTGCATTTGTTAAATATACCCATATCTGGAGTAATCGTTTATGAAAGACACGAAATACTCATAACCGGCCCGAGCTTTAACATTTATCGGACCATAGAGGTCAAAATGTACTAACTCAAAAGGCTCTTTGGCTCTATATCCTTTCCCACTAAAAGGACGTTTGGTCATTTTGCCCTCAAGGCATGACTCACATACCGGCAAAGAGTTTTCTTCCAACTCGTTTAGAAGTCCACTCTTCACTAATTTCTCAATCCTATTAATATTAATGTGGCCTAACCGTATATGCCAAAGATGGGCATTTTCTTTTGGAGAAACTTTTGCTTTCTTAGTTCGTGTTTCTGCGGTTTTAAACAATTCAGTATTCCAAACACTTTTGACCGAATTAGGTTTCAAAACATACAGATTATTTTCGAGTGAAGCTGAACAAATAACATTCCCTTTGAAAGAAATAAACGCTTTATTCAATTCAAAAGAAACGGAAATACAATGTGCAATTAAGCAGGAAATTGAAACAAGGCTTCTAGTAAACCCTGAAACAATGTACAAATTGTCGAACAATAAGTACTTCCCGCCAAAGTGTAGCTTCACCGTGTCGATCGCTGCAGCAGAGACAAGCTCCCCGAATCCAACCCGTAGAGTCACCTCACCCTCTCGCAGCGGCTGTCAGGAATCAATCCCCTGAAAAAAAGAACAAACGTTGTTAGTGGCGCCCGAATCCAATATCCAGGCAGAGTCACTACTCTCCACTAAACATGTTTCAGTCATAAGTAAATCACATTTACCTTTATTCTTCCTCTCGGCTAGGAATTTGGGACAGTTCCTCTTCCAGTGTCTGCCCCCATTCCAGTGGACACACTTTCCTTTCTCTGCAACCTCCTTGACCTTCTTGCCCTTGTGGGCGGCAGCTCGGTCAGCTTTACCCCTCTTCATCCTCTTCTTCCCTTTCGGGCGTGAAGGAGCAACAGGTTTGGTCCGAGAGGTCGAACCCCGGTGATAAGACCTTTAGGCAACATTTGCCTCATATTCCTTGACCCTGTTCAAGGATTGAAAATTCTGTAGCTCATTGAGGAGGGTAGTCAGAGTGTAGCTAATTTTGTTCATAACAACATTGCTACGAAACTGAAGGAAACTCTTCGGAAGAGTCTCCAAAATAAAACTGACCTGGCTCGACTCGACGATCGAAGCCCCGTTCTTCTCGGCCAGATTAAAGTGGGTCATCATGTCTATAACGTGTTCACAGACAGACGACCCCTCTTTCATCCGTGCGTTGAAAACGTATTTAAGCGAGTGATGTCGGACCTGAAAGGACTATTGTCCAAACATTTCCTGCAAGGACTCCATGATCTCCTTGGCGGAAACCATCAGCTCATGCTTTTTTCCCAAGACATCAGGCATGCTGGCAATAATGTAGACCTTGGCCTTTTCATTGGCCCTGATCCACCGATCGTACGCATCGCGATCACTTCGCGACGCGGTCGAGCCCGACATTTGAGGACACTCCTCAGATAGCACGAACTTAATGTCTTCAGTTACCAAAATTGTATTAATGTTATTTTTCCAACTATGGTAATTATCTCCCATTAACTTATCTTAAGCGAGTAAAGCTATTATAGCACTAGACATTATTAGCTGAAAAGAAAAAATTTTGTATTAGTCTCGCAAAAAACTTTTTGAAATACAATCAAGTTTTAGGAAAATTGTTTCATGATCCCTAGGTCATTCAAAATTTTGTAGTGATACCCTAAAGGTTTAGAATGACCACCACCGAAGGGTGAATAGAACACTCCTCCTCTAGGACGAGACATTCTCGATCAGACCCTAATCCCAGAATAACTCTTATTCCATTAGGCGTCCAATTATCATTGTTCGGTCGAATTCATTAACACTTAAGGAATTCTGTGAGTGTCACCCTCAATCTTTAAATTTCCAAGTATCCGTCCAAACAATAGCCACCGAAGGGTGAACCAAGAAGGAAATCAAACAAGGAAAGTGTATCCCTTTCAGGAATTCACGGTGTTCCGACTCCCATGATCAAGCCCTCCGAAGGGATTGTCTGGTCCAGGCCAAACTAGCAGGCAGATCATAGCCGTCTCAAGGTGTGAAACGAAAGAAGAGACCGTGGGTCTCATTTTCACAAGTCCCGCTCCAACTCACTATAAGTACGCTCTCCATCCACGATAATATTGACCTATACAAATGCCACCCGAAGGGGGACACTCCCATTTGCGCCACGAGGCCGAGCATAGATCTCACGATGCGGACTTAACGGAGATTTGTGGTTGGAAATTCAAATGTATCTCATACACTATATTTCCTTTCACTCAGCACTTTAATTTTAATAGGGATTGCCCTAGATAAACCGGCTAAAATTTACCTAAGTCTACCAATATAACTCTTATATGGTATTAACCTAAGTTTATAATCACATTATTAACTTAGGTCTATGTGAGTAAATTAATTAACACTTAATTAACGGCACTCACAAGAATATAACCTAAGAATCTTGGACCGAATTCACTCCTGTGTCGATTTCCAGAGTAGTGTTGTGCAAGCGTCAACTTAAATACCCCAGCCTTAAACAAAACCTTCCTTAGACAGAGTTACTTATCAGTCTCCATTCAAAGGTTATATTTGATTTCCCAAATTTATAAACTTATTAGAAAATTAGAAAACCTAAGTCGAATTATTCAAGTTCTAAACTCTTCAAAACTAATAATTAACTTAGGTTGCATGCATTTCTATGTTATAGTGCTTGATCAGCCATCACATGAATAATACTAGACTATAACATACATTCATCACATGAATTAAATGCATGAGCATGCTTTTAATTTAAAAATATAACACTTATATTTAAATAAATTAAAACATGCATACATTATATTATAACTCTTATAATATAATCCTATCATGCATACTATATATTATAAATATGATGCATGAAATGTTTAACCCAAGGTGGGATTTTAAATCTATATGACATACATTATGCACATAGAAATTAATTAAAATATACATCTCATGCATAAAATAATTAAACCACATGAACGAGTCAGATCACCTCGTTTGTATCTAATACAAAGCGAGCCGCATCCACAGTGTATCTAGGATTAGGTCGCCAACCCTATCCATATACTGTAGACCGTTCGGGTCATTTACTCGAACTTGATCATCCCAGTGTGTCCACTACACACCGTTCAAGTTCTATTTCTCTCATAAATTCAATGTGCCTGGAGCTTAGTTTATTGGAGAAGTTTATAAATATTGCGAGACACGAAGTGATGAAATGAATAACTCTTATTAATTTCAAACAATATATTACAAACACGAGATTAGGACAAAAATCCCAACAGGGCTATGTTAGCAGGTAGTTCGGGAGGAGGTATGACAACTTGGTATCAGAGCAGTTAGCTCCATGGGAATGAGACAGAGCAAGTTAGCTCTAGAAGAAATTGAAAAGTAAATAGCAAGTTATTGAGTTAGTTCAATAGAGCTAGCAGAGCATGATCCAAGTAAGGATAATAGTAAGTCCAGTCAGGACTAGAATGTGAATACAAGTCTAGAATTGTGCATTTGTGAGTATTCATTACATGTCTAGTATGTTGATATGTTAGAGAAGTCGTGCCACCACGTACTAGCGAGCAGTGCGAGGCGGGGATCGGGGCGGGACACAGGATCCTACCCAAGATCAATCCCAGTGGGGATCTAGTGCCCCGAGAGTCCAGATAGGGGCCAGAATTAAGTAGCATGCTAATTCCTCACAGGAGGTAGGTAAGCCATAGGGAGCAGGGCTAAGTAATCCAGACAAGACATATAGAATAAATCACCAAAAATAATTAGGAGCCACAGTGTTTGACGGTTCCAAAGATCCAGCTGAAGCTGAGGTTTGGCTGAATAAGCTTGATAAATGTTTTGATGTGATGAGTTGCTCTGAGGAGCGAAATGTTAAGTTGGCCACATTCTTGCTGCTAAAGAAGGCAGAAGGATGATGGAAATCGATGTTAGCCAGTTGTAGTGATGCACGTACTTTACACTGGCAAACTTTCAGAAGTATATTTGAAGATAAATATTACCCTAGCACGTACCGAGAGGCAAAGAGGGATGAATTTTTAGAACTGAAGCAAGGGACACTTTCAGTGGCTGAGTATGAGAGAAGGTATACCGAGTTGTCGGGGTATGTTGATGTGATTGTGGCATCTGAGAGTGACAGGTGTCGAAGATTTGAAAAACAGTTACGTCCTGAGATACGTACTCCCGATCCACGACCATTGCAAAGTGGACTGATTTTTCCCTGCTAGTAGAAACTTCTCTACATGTTGAGCAGACTATAGTAGAGGAGAAGTCAGTAGTGAAGCCTAGTTGTGGGGCTTCGACAACAACCAGTTTGCAAGGTCGTGAGCAGCGGAGGTTCACAGTTGGAGTAAATGTTTCCAAGTCAATAAGACTTTAAGGATCGAGCTAATAGCCAGTGCAAAAAGACAACGGAATACCTCTTCCACCGATTGATTTTTTTTAAAAAGGGTTTTCTCTCCATTTTCTTCTCTTTCATCACAAACTAATTTGGTTTGTTTGACAGGCCAAGAGCAAATAGGTCGAACAAACCTATTGCTCTCGGCCTGTCAAACAAACCAACTCAACCATTAGAACCTTGAGCTCATGATTTTTAACCTTAAAACTTGCCAGAAAACACATTTTCAAATTTCCAGCATTTTCAGATTTTCTGCCCTGTTTTCAGACAGCCATAACTTCTTCATTTCTTATCCAAAAATAATGTAATTTATACCAAACTCTTCCTTTTTGAACCCTCTAAAAATCATATGAGGACATGAAATTGAAATTCCTAACGTATTTGTTCAGAAATACCTCGAAAGCTACTTTCCTCAAAACAGACTTCTGTTGTTTCCAAATTCGGATTTCCTGCTGCACAACAAATTTAATCTGATATTTAAAACATCCTCTAGACATTTTCTACTCACGATTTCTTCCCGAAAGTTGTAGTAAATTCAATAAGCGTTCGAACCATACCAATTAGAGCTTCTAACTCCAAGTATGAAGATCAGAACAACCAAAATATCAGAGACTTCCGGATTTGACAGCATACTTACATCTTACGCCTTCCTCTTCAAAGCACAAGAGCATCAATTCCTTTCCTTATGCACCTTAGAAACAGGTCTAACTCAGTCCCATAACTCAATTCAGAATAACCATACACACAATTGGTTGTAAGGTATATAAAAAAAAGAAGAGAATCTCCTTCAATCTCTTGTTAGAAGTTTTTCCCTTTCACCTAAAATTACAGGTTCAACTTCCAGCTTGGGTTCCTCAAAATTTATCAACACAACCACCCAATATTTTTTGATAAACCTCAAGGACAACATCTTAGCTTACTTACCTCAAAATTGCAGCTTCTAATTCCTCCTAAAGAGCTCAAAACAGACTGATCTCCTCATACTGTTCTGCTACCCGAGAAACATGAACACGCTTCACTGTTCTGCTCGTTTCTCCTTTGTCCTCTTGTTTTTTTCTTCAAAGCCGACCAGTTTCGTATTCTACACTCAGTTTCTGAGATTGTGACTCAAAAGTCATCGAATTTGGTTCAGTAGATAGAGAGATATGATTGATTGAAGTTGCCCCATTTTCCAACTGCTTGCTGTCTTAGTAAGAATTTTACACCACCTTCTTGCCAAACTTAACTCCGAGCCTTCTCCTCCTTTGGCCATCTCCTACTTTATTATTTACATCATAATCTCCTTTTTAAAACACCAAAATAAGTAGATAAGTCAATCTAAAGCATTTAACCAACTTTACCTAAGTTTATAAAAGATATGAGCTTTTCATTCAATATGTAATGCACCTAAAATTTGTCTAATTTGCTAATGATATTAACATACTTCAACTAACCTTCTAATATGCTTATTTCAATGGTTTACCTATCCCCTTAAGAAGTTTTGACATATTGTAGCTCAAAATTCAATAGATTCCCAAATTCGATCACAACATCATTTAGTGCAACCTATGCGATTTTGCATATTTCAAAACATCATGAACGAGTGCTCAATGATAAAAGAGAATAGAGTTTAGGGCTTACAATTTACTACCCCCTTAAGAGGAATTTCGCCCTCGAAATTCAGCACGAGAAAAGTTTTGGGTACTTTTCTTTCATTTGGTCTTCGCTCTCCCATGTTGCCTCCTCGACGTCGTGATTTCTCCACAACACCTTTACCAGTGGTATCGACTTGTTCCTAAGCACTTGTTCTTTCTGATCCAGTATTTGTAGAGGCTCTTCCTCATATGATAGATTCTCCTTAAGTTGTATTGGTTCTACCATTAGCACATGTGATGGATCAGAAATGTATTTCCTCAACATTGATACATGGAAAACATTATGTACCAGAGAGACAATTCTATCAGTAAAGCTAATCTGTAAGCAAGTCGATGGCCCTACACGCCCAGAATCTCGTAAGGCCCTATATCTCTCTGCTCGGTTTCCCTTCCTTCCGAATCGCAAAATACTCTTCCATGGGGATAGTCTCAGGAAAACTTTGTCTCCGATTTCGAATTCTAAATCTCTTCTTCGTTTTTCAGCGTAGCTCTTTTGTCTATCTTGTGTTGTCTTCAGTCCTTCTCTGATAAATTTAACATTCTCCGATGTAACTTGGACTAACTGTGGCTCTATCAGCTTTCTTTCTCCTACCTCCCCCCAGCAAATAGGGGTTCTACATTTCCTTCCATATAATGCCTCGTACGGTGCCATTCCGATGCTAGAATGATAACTATTATTGTATGCAAACTCCATCGATGATAGGTGAGTCTCCCAGCTTCCTTTATATTGCAATACGCATGCTCGAAGCATGTCTTCGAGGGTCTGAATGGTTCTTTCTAACTGACCATCGGTTTGTGGATGAAATGTTGTACTAAAGTGCAACTTAGTTCCCAAGGCCTCTTGGAGACTCGGCCAGAACTTGGAAGTAAATCTCGAATCCCTATCCGACACAATAGATACTGGGGCTCCGTATTGGCTTACAATCCTGTCAACATATAATTTAGAAAGCTTATCAAGAGTAAAAGTTACCTTGACGGGTAAAAATCGAGCAGTCTTAGTCAATCTGTCTACTATCACCCAAATCCCGTCATAACCACTCGGTGTTCGGGGAAGTCCAAATAAGAAATCCATGGTTACATGCTCCCACTTCCATTCAGGTATTGGGAGTGGATTTAGAAACCCTCCTGGTTTCTGCCGTTCAGGTTTCACCTGCTGACAAATTAAACATTTAGAGACATACTCTGCTATTTCTCTTTTCATTCCTGGCCACCAATAATGGTTCTTTAAGGTCCGATACATCTTTGTACCTCCTGGATGCATCGCATAGGCTGAACTATGTGCTTCTTCTAGTAACGCATTTCTCAAACTTTCATCATTAGATACACAAAATCTACCATACTTCATCAACGCTTCATCACGCCTTACTTCGTAATCTGCTCTCTGATTCAAGTTCACCTCTTCTATCAATTTCTTCAGGGTAGGGTCTTTAGCTTGACTTGTGATAACATCATTAATCAAGGTGGGTCTTACCTGAAAATGAGCTAACAAGTTCCCTATGTCACCAACATTCACTTTTGCATTAGAACTTTTGAGTTCCTCAAATAGAGCCACTCTAACAGCATTAAGTGAACCCCTACGTTGCTTCGACTTCCTACTCAGTGCATCAACTACAACATTAGCCTTCCCTGGGTGGTATTCGATCGTGCAGTCATAATCTTTTATCAATTCAAGCCACCGCCGCTGTCTCAAATTCAACTCTTTCTATTCGAAGATATATTTTAAACTTTTATGATCTGTGTAAATACAACACTTCTCGCCAAACAGATAATGCCTCCAAATCTTTAAAGCTAACACAACTGCTGCGAGCTCCAGGTCATGCGTAGGATAATTACATTAATGCTTTTTTAACTGTCTTGAGGCATAAGCAATCACTTTCCCATCCTGCATAAGTACACACCCAAGGCCCTGATGTGAGGCATCACAGTAAACCTCAAACTCTTTTCCCGTGGTAGGTAGAGTTAGCACCTGTGCTGTGACAATTCTGTTCTTTAACTCTTGAAAATTTTTTTCACACTTTTCACTCCACTCGAACTTCGTATTCTTCTTTGTCAAACTGGTTAATGGAAGAGTTATCTTCGAAAATCCCTCAACAAAACGTCGATAGTATCTTGCAAGTCCCAAAAAACTACGGACTTCCGTTATTGAGGTGGGTTGCTCCCACTTTACTATAGCTTCTGTCTTCTGAGGATCCTCTTGAACCCCAGCTGCTGACACTACGTGTCCCAAAAACACAACCTGTTCCAGCCAAAACTCACATTTACTAAATTTAGCATACAACTTCCGATCTCGTAATGTTTGTAGCACTATTCTGAGATGTTCTGCATGCTTCTCTCTACTTTATGAGTACACCGAGATGTCATCAATAAATACTATGACAAACTGATCAAGATAAGGATGAAATACCCGATTCATGAGATCAATGAATGCTGCTGGGGCATTAGTTAACCCGAATGGCATTACCAAGAATTCATAATGCCCATACCTTGTCGAAAGTCGCTTTTGGTACATCGAATCATTGATCTTGGTGATGGTAACTTCGATCGTAAATCAATTTTGAAAACACCGAGGCACCCTTTAGTTGATCGAACAGGTCATCTATGCGGGGCAAAGGATATTTGTTACGTATTGTTACCTTATTGATTTGCTCGTAATCAATACATAATCGTAATGTCCCATCCTTCTTTTTAACAAACAACACAGTGCTCCCCACGGAGATACACTTGGTCGAATATAACCCTTATCCACCAACTCCCAGAATCGAAGTTTTCAATTCCTTCAATTCCTTGATTGCCATCCTATACGGGGCTTGAGATATTGGCGTTGTTCCGGCATCAGTCTATGGTAAACTCCACCTCTCTATCGTGTGGCAACCTCATTAGCTCTTCCGGGAAGACATCTAAATACTCACATACTACTGGAATGTCTTGTGTTTCGATTTACTCACTTGGTGCACAAACTAGATATGCAAGATATGTTTGATAACCTTTCTTCAATAATTTTCTAGCTTTAATATTTGATATCATACAAGTAGGCAATATCTTCCTATGCCCCTTAAACACAACCTCGGTCTTGCCTTTGATTTCCTCAACACAACTTCCTTCCTATGGCGGTCCATTAAGGCATGATACCTAGATAAGAAATCAATCCCCAAAATAACGTCGAACTCTTGGAGATCTAAGGGAATCGATTCGATTGTCATGGTCATACCATTAACTTCCACCATACAATTAGTATAAACACTACAAACTATCGACATATCACCAATAGGAGTATAAATACACGACTCCTCGGATAAAGGTTCTAACTTCGCAACAATGCTAGCAAAGCAAACATTTTAGAGATAAAAGAATGTGTAGCTCTGGATCTAGCAATGCATGTGCGGAGTTTACTACTGAGATAGAAAGTGTACCCAGAACAACTTCGGTGCATCATCCGCCTCCCGCTTTGTGTCATGGCGTAAATTTTCCCTGTTGTTCGGGGGTCGACCTACACCCCGCCTTTGCTTAGCACTACTAGTGCCTTCTCCTCCACCGCCTTGAGATTTTTGTTGTTGGTGTATAGTATGCGATGTAGTACTCTGTCTCACCATGCCTTCTTGCATTAATTGGGGGCATTCCCTTTTGAAGTGACCAGCTTGCCCACAGTTGAAACATACATTTCCACCACTCAAACATCGACCCCAATGATACTTTCCACAAGTGTTGCACAAAGGTTTCCTTGCTGAACTAGCTACTGACTCACTGGGTTGCCCTGTACGGGAGTCCCTTGCTGATCCTATCAGAAAACTTGATCCCTGCTGCCTCTGTCTTTCCCCAGGTCCACCTATACCAGTCCTTGGAGTAGTTTGCCCGCCACGATAGGGTTTAAAGCTTCCTTTTCCAGAGACACCTGGAGTGAATCTCCTATTATCTCCTCGTTGGAATCGGTCTCGTGGTAAACCAACAGAATAAGTGGTATGACCACCACCTACAACTCCTTTTTCCATTCTGTCATCTACTAGGCTTCGCTCTACTCGTAATGCCGTCTCCACAAGCTTGAAGAACTCAGCCCACTCAGAACTTGTTGTCACAGGTGTTCGGATCTCTGCTCGTAAACCATCCTCGAACCTCTTGCATCGATCTATCTCGCTTGCTACAATAGTGCTAGCATACTTTGATAACTCTGTGAACTTCTTCTCATATTCTATTATAGTCATCGACCCCGGAACGAGTCCTAGAAACTCGTTCCTTTTCGCATCACGATATGAGCTCGGGTAATACTTATCTTCAAAGGCTTTTCGAAACTCTTTCCAGCTCCAAGCATCCCCTTTTCTGCTAAATCGACCTTCCTGTCTTCGGGCATCGCATGACCCTAAAGCACTTCTCAATCGATTTAACCAAACCTCAAGATCGGCGGGATCCGCCGTGCCTTCAAATGTTGTTGCACCTAAGGCTTTGGTCTTTCAATACCATACTTCTTTTCCGGATGCGCTTTTTGCCGATCCAACATCATCGACTAATCTTTGAGTTATTCGCGTAAAGATCTCGATCCTCCATGTTCACCTCTCTGCCGAGGATGACTAGACTCTCCTCTCGATACCTCTCTTCCTCTATCACCGGTAGCTTCTTGAGTTCCAGTCTCCACTTGCCTGCCTCGTTTGCCACCTCGAGCCATGGTCCTAAATTATACAACCTTATTAAAATAGGTAAGACAACAAGCTCCTAATTCAATGCATGAACCTAGTTCCCTTCCCAAAACCTTTTGCTTTGATACCAAGTTGTCACACCCCGTCCCAGCTTACTTGCCTAACCTAGGAAGAGATGCAAAGACAAAGATAACCAAACCTCTTGTTGGCCTTCCTTGACTAACCCAAGACATAACTTAAAACAAACGTAACACAACATGTTTGAACAAGCAAAATTAAGCACTCGTATATACTTATATATGAAACACATTCACTTCCTTTACTATGTTCTTTAGATAATCATAAAGTTTCCATGTTTATTACAACCCATCTAATGTGTTCTCACTACAAACCATTTACAAAAGAAAGCGTATATACAAGGAGCTAAATGACGTGGTGGCAAATAGGTCTTGTGAAGGCTAAGCACTGGAAACTAAATCCACACACTGGGAAGAGTAGACATAAAGAAAACGTGAGCTAGGAAGCTCAGTGAGTGTCTATTATAAGTTCACAGGTGAAGCACAGAAAAGAATGGCAGGCTATAAGTAGAAAATAGCTCAACATAAACAAACCATGCTTCCAATTTACAGGTTAAAGTCACCACTTATGCATAACACACAACGCATAATGTAGTATTATTTTGAGGGTAGATAGATCAATAATGTAGAAGCTCATAACAATGAAACTCATGGCATGATACCACTTTCTAATACCTTCTCTATGTCCTTCAGTATTAAGGCAAGACCATTTACTACCCGAATACCTTCTCATTGTCCTTCAGTATCGGGAAATTATGATTCATTCCCCCCTAAATACCTTCTCGAATGTCCTTCAGTATTAGGGGTTAACCATGATCAAGGGTATAACTTGTTTACCATGAGAATCATGTCTTTATAACACATACAACAATTTCCTGACATTTTCATATTATCATCTAAACATGTTCCCAAGTGGATTTACACAAAACATTCTCTAAAGGAAAGCATACTTTCATAATTTAGTTGCCATACTTGGATTTATAGTTACAACTAATTCAAAGCATGCTTAGGCTCCATCATGAAACTTATGTTAGAAACTTCATGAAGCTATACATAAATAGTTCAAACAAGATTCAATGATCAACAAATATGTTTTTGAAGGAAAACATAGGCCAAACATAGTTTTAAGATAGAGTCACTCACAGTATTAGAATTAGAACCTTAGCTTGTAAACTTGACCTATTGCTCTTGGCCTGTCAAACAAACCAACTCACCCATTAGAACCTTCAGCTCATGATTTTTAACCTTAAAACTTGCAATAAAACACATTTTTGAATATCCAGCATTTTCAGATTTTCTGCCATGTTTTCCGACTGCCATAACTTCTTCATTACTTATCCAAAAATAATGTAATGTATACCAAACTCTTCCTTTTTGAACCCTCTAAAAATCATATGAAGAGATGAAATTGAAATTCCCAACGGATTTGTTCAGAAATACCTTGAAAGCTACTTTCCTCAAAACAGACTTCTGTTGTTTCCAAATTCGGATTTCCTGCCCCACAACAAATTTAATCTGATATTTAAAACATCCTCTAGACATTTTCTACTCACGATTTCTTCACGAAAGTTGTAGTAAATTCAATAAGCTTTCGAACCATACCAATTAAAGCTTCTAACTCCAAGTATGAAGATCAGAACAACCAAAACATCAGAGACTTTCCAGATTTGATAGCATACTTCTGTCTTCTGCCTTCCTCTTCAAAACAGTAGCATCAATTCCTTTCCTTATGCACCTTAGAAACAGGTCTAAATCAGTCCCATAACTCAATTCAGAATAACCATACACACAATTGGTTGTAAGGTATATAAAAAAAATAAGAGAATCTCCTTCAATCTCTTGTTAGAAGTTCTTCCCTTTCACCTAAAATTACAGGTTCAACTTCCAGCTTGGGTTCCTCAATATTTATCAACACAACCACCAAATATTTTTTGATAAACCTCAAGGACAACATCTTAGCTTACTTACCTCAAAATTTCAGCTTCTAATTCCTCCTCAATAGCTCAAAACAGACTGATCTCCTCATACTGTTCTGCTACCCGAGAAACATGAACACCCTTCACTGTTCTGCTCTTTTCTCCTTCGTCCTCTTGTTTTTTTCTTCAAAGCCGACCAGTTTCGTATTCTACACTCAGTTTATGAGATTGTGACTCAACAGTCATCGAATTTGGTTCAGTAGATAGAGAGATATGATCGATTGAAGTTGCCCCATTTTCCAACTGCTTGCTGTCTTAGTAAGAATTTTATACCACCTTCTTGCCAAACTTAACTCCGAGCCTTCTCCTCCTTTGGCCAGCTCCTACTTTATTATTTACATCATAATCTCCTTTTTAAAACACCAAAATAAGTAGATAAGTCAATCTAAAGCATTTAACCAACTTTACCTAAGTTTATAAAAGATATGAGGTTTTCATTCAATATGTAATGCACCTAAAATTTGCCTAATTTGTTAATGATATTAACATACTTCAACTAACCTTCTAATATGCTTATTTCAATGGTTTACCTATCCCCTTATGAAGTTTGGACATATTGTAGCTCCAAATTCAATAGATTCCTAAATTCGATCACAACATCATTTAGTGCAACCTATACGATTTTGCATATTTCAAAACATCATGAACGAGTGCTCAATGATAAAAGAGAATAGAGTTTAGGGCTTACAGATGGTCAGTCATATAGGACCATCCAAACCCTAGAAGACAAGTGTAGAGCATGTGTCCTTCAAGTTAAGGGAAGTTGGGATACACACCTATCACTTATGGAATTCACTTACAATAACAATTATCAGTCTAGTTTTGACATGGCACCATTTGAGGCTCTAGATAAAAGACCGTGTAGAACGCTCGTATATTGGAATGAACTAGGAGAGCGGAATACAAGTTTTCTTGAAATAATTTCAAGACCGTCAGAAGAGTTATGGAGATAAGCGACGAAAGGACTTAGAATTCTAAGTCGGAGTACAAGTTTTCTTGAAATTATCTCCGTAGAGAGGTGTCCCTCGCTTTGGCAAGAAAGGTAAGCTAAGCCCTACGTATATTGGTCCTTATCAAGTAACGGGACGAGTTGGTCCAGCAGCCTACAAACTGGAGTTGCCAGCAGAACTTTCTCGAGTAAATGATGTTTTTCATGTGTGCGTGTTGAGAAAGTATATTCCAGATCCGACACTTGTGCTGCAAGCACAACCCGTTGAGCTGAAAGAAGACGTTCCCACTTGTGAAGGTTCGTTGGAGGCATCACGGAGTGGAGGAGGCAACCTGGGAGATAGAGGACCAAATGAGGAGGAAGTACCCGACGATCTTCACTTAAAGACTGTTAAATTTTGAGGACGAAATTTCTTAGGGGGGAGGTAAGTTGTAAACCTGAGATCATTCTTCGAAATTCAAGAAAGAAAGGGTTACTGTATTATGGTTTGATTTGTTTCGAAATGAAAAGAAAAGAAAAGAAAAGAAAGGAAAAAGGAAAAGAATGAAAAAGGGAAGTGGGAGGTGGGACGCCCACCTTTGTTTTCTTTTTAAAAACTCTTCCTCCATCGATATTCTTCTTCATTTATCAAATGAAATATAAGGGTTTCGTGGGAGAAGAGGAAGAAGGTGATTTTGGAGCTGGAATTGCAGAAGAGAGGGAGGAGAACTCAATGTTTGATTATATAGGAGCAAGGTGATCAACTAAACCCTGTTCTGGTTTTCTGTTCATCTCGAGCTGCACAAGAAGAGGTAAGAGTTGAGGTTTGGTTTTCTTGAAAGCTAATTCATTCTTGAAAAAAGTTTGTGAAGGATGCTTGAGCCAATTCTGACCTTAAGTTTCTGTTTTATGAAGAGAAAGGCAGAAGACAAAAATTTGCTGTCAAATCTGAGAAATCTCTTGTTTTTTTGTTGTCCTGATCTGTAGAGTTGGAATCAGAAGCTCTAATAGCTTTGGTTGGAAGACTTATTGAATTTCCTACAACTCGAATTGAAAATGATTGGAAGATGTTGTAAATATCAGGTCAAGTTTCGGGTTGCAACAGGAAATCGAATCTGGAATACCAGAAGTTAGTTCCTGGGGAAGAAGCTTTCGAGGTATTTTCGAACAAATCCGTTGGGAATCCCAATTTCATGTCTTCATATGATTTTTAGAGGGTTAAAAAAAGGAAGAGTTTGGTATAAAGTTTACCCTGTTTGGCTAAGTAATGAAGAAGTTATGAGTGTTTGAAAACAGGGCATGAAATCTGTAAATGCTGGAATTTTGAATGGTGTGTTTTTTTGTAATTTCAAGGTTAAAATCCATGAGCTCGAGGTTCTTAAACATGGTTTTGGTTTGTTTGTCAAGCCAAGAAGAAATAGGTCAAGTGTATGAGTATTCATAGAAAATATGAATACTCATACACATGTTTATGTGTATTCATATTTTCTATGTAATGATTTCAAGTGCTCGTTGTGAGCCCAAATGTCTTGATGAATTTATATATGAGCATATGTTCTTGATTGTCAAAAATTATGAAAGTGTAATGATTTCAAGAAAGTATGTACTAGCAAGTATGATTTAAAAATTTCCAGTTTTATGAACAAGCTGAGTAAGGTTGAGTTTTATGAAAGAAAAAAATAAGCAGACATGTTCAAATATTTGTATGATGTTTTCTGAGATATTGAGCCCGAGGCTATATGGTGACGGGTACTCACAGGTAATTTTCTGTTGTCGACGTTGAGTGTACTCCGTGACAACAATGTTGTCGTGAGTGTTGGGCGGGCCCTACTACGACAACGACAATGGGAGTGTTGGACGGGCCCCACTGCATTGTAGAGTAAACGTTGGTTGTACTGGGCATGCCCTACACAACGTTGATTGTGACATGTTTTAAAAATGATTTATATCATTCATATGCTTTACGAGATTTAACGACATACTTGTTGGTTTTCCTGAAAATCTATTATGATTACACAATTACTTTTAAAATTTGATTACAGATGCATATGCTCATAGATGGCCAGGTGATATGATTTGCAAGTTAATAGTTTTCTTTTAAACTCAAGTAACTCACTGAGCTTCATAGCTCATTCTTTCAGTGTTTTTCCCACTTTTCAGGTAGAGATCGAGCACCCAGTGCCTGATAACCTGCCATAGTCTGCTGGAAGCTCGACATGTTTGATATGTTGTACGTGAGTTGTATAGAAAGTCTCTATGTATAGAAGAAGGACTATGAAGTTATGTTTATGTGTACATTCTAGGTTGTGGTTGTGTAAACCATGGTTGGTTATGTTTTTGGTTGTGATGTTCACATACGTTTCAGTTTTCTAGAGAGTCTTAAGTAGGGTTACTCCTTACATAGGTTAAGGGATTGTCAATATTTCGCTGTGTTATGTTTAAAGTGTTTCTTATACAAGTATAGTATGCTTATTAGGTAAAGCGGGGTCAACAGGTATCGTTAGAGAGGTGAACGATGACTGTCGTCTTCACGCCGTCTGCCGGCCTAAGTTACAAGGTAGTTCGGGAGGGGGTGTGACAACTTCGATCAGATCGAGATGGAGAGTATATGGACACTGAATTCATGGAATATATGATAGAACATGTTATTACGTCTCAACTCTTAGCACCTGGTATGGCACAGCAGAATGGTGTATCAGAGAGGAGAAACAGAACCCTGTTGGACACGGTTTGGTCGATGATGAACTATGCCCGTCTCCTCGATTCTTTTTGGGGTTACGCAGTGGAGACTACGGTATACATTCTCAGCACAGTTTCGTCAAAGAGTGTTTGTAAAACATCTTTAGAACTCTGACATGGTCGTAAAACCAATTTACGTCATTAAAGAATTAGGGGATGTCCGACCAATGTGTTGGTGTCAAACCTGAAGAAGTTGGAACCCCGATCAAAGTGGTGCCTCTTTGTAGGTTACCCAAAACAGACTAGGGGTGGTCTATTTTACGATCCCAAGGATAATAGGGTGCTTGTGTCGACAAACGCCACTTTCGTTGAGGAAGGACTCATCAGGGATCACTTACAAAGGAGTAAGATTGTGTTAAATGAAATGGACAATTAATCAGCAAGACATACTGATGGGGCTAGTATGTCAACAAGTTTTGTTTATCCAAGCTCGTCTAGTAAAGTCCGTTCTCAAGAGTTGAGAATGCCTCGACCTAGTGGGAGGGCTGTGAGACAACCTGAATGTTACATGGATTTAGCTGAAACCCAAGTCGTCACCCCTAATGATGACTGCGAGGATCCATTGACCTATGATCAAGCAATGGCAGACGTTGACAAAGACAAATGGATTAAAGCTATGGACCAAGAAATGGAGTCGATGTACTTCAATTTCGTCAGGAGCTTATGGACAATCCGGATGGGGTTAAACCTATTGGTTGCAAGTGGTTCTACAAGAGTAAACGTGGCATAGATGGGAAGGTGTAGACCTTCAAAGAAAGACTAGTGGCAAAGAGTTTACTCAGGTTGAAGGGTTGACTATGAGGAAACTTTTCTCCTGCTGCCATCGTAAAGTCTATAAGAATCCCTCTGGCCATTGTCGCATAGTATAACTATGGCGTATGGCAGATGGATGTCAAGACAGCCTTTTTTAATAGCAACCTTGACGAGACCATCAACATGGAACAGTCCAAGGGGTTCAATGCCCAAAGCCAAGGGCAAAAGGTTTTCCAGCTTTGAAGGGCAATTTATGGACTGAAACAAGCCTCGAGGTCTTGGAATATAAGGTTTGATGAGGCAATCAAATCTTATGGCTTTTATCAAATTGGTGACGAACCTTGTGTCTACAAGAAAATCGTTAACAGTACTGTCGCATTTCTGATATTGTATGTGGATGATATCCTACTCATTCTGAATGAGGTAGGATTTCTTACTGAAATTAGGAATGGTTGGCTTCACAATTAAAAATGAAAGATTTGGGGACGCTCAGTATGTTCTAGGTGTCTAGATAGTCAAGAACCGGAACAATAGAACGCTAGCCATGTGTTAGGCGTTATATATTGACAAGATGTTGTCTAGATATAAGATGCTAAACACCAAGAAGGGGTTTACTTGTCTAATGATCAATGTCTTAAGACGCCTCAAGAAGTTGAGGATATGAGACGAATCCCCTATGCTTCAGCTCTAGGGAGCCTGATGTATGTCATGTTGTGTACTAGGCCCGACAATTGTTATGCTGTTGGGATTGTAATAAGGTATCAATCCAATCCAGGATTAGATCACTGCACAACTGTAAAGGCAATCCTCAAGTATCTTAGGAGAACGAGGAACTACCGCCTTATGTATGGGAGTGAGGATTTGATCCTTATGGGATACACAGACTCTGACTTTCAGACCGATAAGGATTTTAGGAAATCCACTTCGAGGTCAACCTTCATTCTGAATGGAGGAGCTGTAGTGTGGCGAAGCATCAAACAGGGATGCATCGCTGATTCCACGTTAAAAGATGAGTATGTTGCGGCTTGTGAAGCTACAAAGGAACCTGTTTGGCTTAAGAAGTTCATGCTAGATTTGGATGTTGTCTTAAATATGAACTTGCCAGTGACCCTATTTTGTTACAATAGTGGTGCAGTAGCCAACTCGAGAGAATGTCAGAGTCATAAGAGGGGTAAGACTATTGGGAATAAGTATCACCTGATACGGGAGATATTCCACCACGGAAACGTGACAGTCACGTAGATAGCATCGGAGTACAACGTTACTGATCCATTTACAAAGGCCTTCACGGCTAAGGTGTTTGAGGGTCACCTAGAGAGTTTAGGTTTTCGAGTGATTCCTGACTAGGACAAGTGGGAGTATTGTAAAGGTGTATTCAATGTCGTAGTTTATTGTATTACTTTGTACATTTGAGAAATATATTATGTAGTTCACTAGCTTAATTCCAGTGGGTGTTTGTTGGGATGTATGTCCTAATCTCGTGTAAGTTTGTAATATTCCAATTTGAAATTAATAAGATTTATTTTTTCAATACATTGTATCTCGCATATTTTGTAAACTTAATCGATTAAACTAAGCTCGAGGGCCATTGTATTATGAGAGAACTAGAACTTCAACGGTGTGTAGTGGACACGTAGGGAGGATCACGTTCGAGGTAATTACTCGAACGGTCTACAGTATACGGATAGGGTTGGAGACCTAATCCTGGAAACGATGTGGATTTGGCTCGTTATGTATTAGATACAAACGAGGTGATCCAACTCGGTCACTCCATGATAGTTGTTGGAGACCTAATCTTACACGAGATTATGACATACATCCCAACACCTCCCTCTTAAGATATTTTGTCCTCAAAATTTAATAGTCCTTAGGTGAAAAGTGTAAACCCGAGATCTTTCTTTGGAACTTCCTTATTATCAAACAACAAAAAGAAAGAAGAAATGAATGTTTAAAACTTGGTTTCCCATGTTTTAAAAAGAAAAGAAATGAAGTGAAAGACAAAAGGAAAACAAGGAAGAAAAACTTTAAACCATTTTTGGTTCGGTTTGCTTTAAAAGATAAAAGGAGAAGAGAAAATGAAACAAATGTAAATCATGTTAAGTTTGTTTTGTAAAGAAAAGAAAAGAAGGAAGGAGATAAAGGAAAGGAAAAGAAAAGAAAAAAAAAGAATGAAAAAGGAAAAGCAAAGTGGGTGGTAGACCCCACCATAGTTTTCTTTTTTTAAATAACCCTTTCCATCGATTTCTATCTCATTTTCATCAAAGAGGAGCTGAGGGTTCATGGGAGAAGCTTAAAGGAAGAAGAAGAAGGTTGTTTTGGAGCTGGATTTGCAGAAGAGAGGGAGAGAACTCAAGCAATTAGTATGACAGCAAGGTAATCACTCTGCCATGTTCTGCTATTTTGTTCATCACGAGCTCCACAGAAAGAGGTAAGAGCTGAAATTTTGTTTCATGAAAGTTAACTCATATTGGAACAAACGTCGTGAAGGAAGCTCGAGCCAATTCTGATGTTAAGTTTCTGTTTTGTGAAGAGGAAGACAGAAGACAGAATTTGCTGTCAAATCCGAGAGGTCTCTGATGTTTTGGTTGTTCTGATCTGTATACTTGGAGTCCGAAGCTCTATTAGGTATGGTGGGAAAGCTTATTGAATTTCCTACAACTTTCGTGAAGAATTCGTGAATAGAAAATGATTGGAAGATGTTGTAAATAGCAGGTCAAGTTTCGGGTTGCAGCAGAAAATCGATTCTGGAATAGCAGAAGTTGGTTCCTGGGAAAGAAGACTTCGAGGTATTTCTGAACCAATCTATTGGGAATCTCATTTTCATGTCTTCATATGATTTTTAGAGGATTCAAAAAGGAAGAGTTTGGTATAAAGATCACCCTGTTTGGCTAAGTAATGAAGAAGTTATGGCTGTCTGAATACAGGGCTTAAAATCTGTTAAATGCTGGAATTTTTGTTGGAGTATTTTCTTGTAGTTTAAAGGTTAAAAACCATGAGCTCGAGGTTCTAAAACATGGTTTTGGTTTGTTTGACAGGCCAAGAACAAAAGGTCGAGTGTACGGGTCAAGACTTTAGTTCTAACACTGTGAGTGACAAAACGAACCTTGAAAATGGTTTATAGGCTTGTATTATGCTTATGAAATGCAAGGTTTTGCTAAAACGAAATGGTTTAGATGTTTATTGTTTTCTTGAACACTTGTTTATGAGCATTCATGATTTCTTAGAAATGTTTTAAAGTGTTCATGATGAGCCTAAAAGTCTTTATGAAATTTATATATGAGCATATGTCTAATGATTGCCAAAACTTATGGAGATGTTATGATTTCAAGCAAACATGTACTAGCAAGTATGTTTTAAAGATTTCTAGTTTTATGAACAAGCTAAGTAAGCTTGAGTTTTATGAAAGAAAAAGATAAGCTGGCATGTTCAAATGTTTTCATGTGATCTTCTAAGATATTGAGCGAGGCTATGTAGTACCGTGTGTGCACACAGGTCTTATTCGTTGTCGACGTTGAGTGTACTCCGTGACAACAGTATTGTCATGAGTCTTTGGCGGGGCCCCACTACGACAAAGACGATGGGAGTCTTTGGCGGGCCCCACTACATCGTAGAATAAACGTTGGTGTATCTTTGGCGTGCCCTACACAACGTAGATTGTGACATGTTTTAAAAAGAGTTTATATCATTTACATGCCTTACGAGATTTTAACGGTGTCTTGCTAGTTTTCATGAAAAGCTATAATGATTACACGATTACTTTTAACGCTTGATTACAGATGCATATGCTCATAGATGGCCAGGTGATATGATTTACGAGTTAATAGCTTTCTTTTAAACTCAAGTCACTCACTGAGCTTTATGGCTCATTCTTTCAAGTGTTTTTCAACTTTTTGGGTAGAGATCGAGCTCTCGGTGCCGGATATCCGCCATAGTCTGCTGGAAGCTTCTCATGTTTGATATGTTGTACGTGGTTGGTGTAGTTTAGCAAGTCCATATGTTTGTAAATTATTTTCAGAGAACTATGTAGTTATAGTCGTATGTGCTTTAGAGGTTGTGGTTGCTTAATTAGTGGTTTGGACTTTTTGTGGTTCTGATGTTCTTGCTCGTTTTAGTTTCCAGGAGAGACTTAAGAAGAGTTTCTCCTCATGTACGTCTTAGGGATGTCCAGTTTTCGTTGTGTTAAGTTTAAAGTGTTCCATATGCGAACATAGTTTGTTTTCAGGTAAAGTAGTGTCAGCAGGTATTGTTAAGAGGTAACAATGTCTGTTGGCTTCATGCCGTCTCCCGGGCTAAGTTAGCAAGTGGTTCGGGAGGGGGTGTGACAAAAAGCGTCAGGTAACACTTCCTCACTTGGTCCTCTAAGTCCCAGGTTGCCTCCTCCACTCCATGATGTCTCCAATGAACTTTTACGAGTGGGATTGTCTTGTTTCTCAAAACTTGTTCTTTCCCATCGAGGAATTGAACTGCATACTCTATGTTACTCAAGTCTTCTTTCACCTCAACTAATTGTGCTTGCAATACACGTGTCAGAGCTGGAATATATTTCCTAAAAATGGACACGTGAAAAACAGTTCTGTTGGCAACTCAAGTTTGTACGTTGTTGGCCCAACTCGTTTTTTTACCTGACATGGACTAATATATCTAGAACTCAGCTTACCTTTCATGCCAATGTGAAGGACACCTCTCAACGGAAATAACTTCAAGAGAACTTGATCTCTGACCTGGTATTCTAAGTATCTTGGTCGCTTGTCTACGTAGCTCTTTTGACGGTCTTGAGCTACTTTCAGATTCTCTCTAATCACCTTAATGTTGTCCGTCGTAACTTGTACCAACTCAAGATTGATTAGCTTTCGCTCTCCTACTTCGTTCCAACGCATGGGAGTTCTGCATGGTCTTCCATACAGAGCCTCAAAGGGTGCCATGTCGATACTAGTCTAATAGCTGTTATTATAAGCGAACTCCATAAGTGATAAGTGGGTATCCCAACGTCCCTTAAACTCGAGGACACATGCTCTCAACATGTCCTCTAAGGTCTGGATGGTCCTCTCTTACTGACCATCTGTCTGATAAAGGAACGTTGTACTGAAATTCAGCTTTGTCCCCATAGCTTTTTGTAAATTAGGCCAAAACATAGATGTAAAACTCGGATCCCTATCCGAAACTATGGACACTGGTGGTCGATATTCACTCACAATCCTATCGACATATAGCTTAGCAAGATGATAGAGTGTAAACGTCTCTTTAATCGGTATAAACCGTGTTGTCTTAATGAGTTTATCCATTACTACACAAATACCACCATGTCCACTGGAAGTACGTGGTAATCCAAACAAAAAATCGATAGTTATATGCTCGCATTTCCACTCTCGAGCCGGCAGTGGATTAAGGAGTCCTCCTGGCCTCTGTCTAACTGGTTTAACCTTTTGGCAGATGAAACTTCTATCAACATATTCATCTATCTCCTGCTTCATACCAGACCACCAATATGTCCTCTCCAAAGTTTTGTACGCTTTGGTGTTTCCTGGATGAATAGCGTAAGCTGAATAGTGACCTTTCTCTAGTATAGCATCATTAAGTTCACTAATACTCGAAACTCATAGTCTTCTTTGCTCAACTATGGCTCCATCTTCTCCCACCTTAAATTCGAACTCTGGGCCCTGTTTGGATTTTTCAAACATCTTCTGCAAGTTACTATCCTCTAGTTGTCTTCTCACAATCTCTGTTACGAGCGAAGACCTGACTGAAGTTGAGGAAAAGGGCTCTCTAAATTTTCTACAATCACAACCGCCTTAGAGTCCCTTAGCACACGCAAAAAGGTTGCTCTAGTACCACACAAGGCCTCCCTAGGAAGTATCGACTTCGTACTTAATACATCTGTTACTACATTCGTCTTACCTGGAGTTTATTCTATGATATAATCATAAGGTTTAATCAATTATAGTCATCTTCTATGTCTCATATTCAACTCTTTTTTATCAATGATATATTTTAGACTCTTATGATCTATGTAAATGTGGCACTTTTCAACGAACAACTAATGCCTCCAAATCTTCAACGTTAAAACAACTGCTACTAGCTTAAGATCATGGGTAGTGTAAGTACTCTCGTGCTTTTTAAATTACCTTGATGCATAAGCTATTACCTTTTCTTCTTGCACGAGCACACACCCCAATCCTTGCCCCGAAGTATCACAGTAATTCACATACTCTTTCCACGTTACAGGAAGTGCTAGAATACGTTTTGTCATTAATCTATTCTTAAACTCCTCAAAACTCTCTTCACACTTATCTGACCACTCAAACTTAGCATTCTTACTTGTCAAAGCTATTAAGGGTAGTGAGAAATCCTCAACAAGCTGTCTGTAGTATCCTGCCAAGCATATGAAACTACGTGTGTATGTTGCACTCGTTGGTCTCTCCAAGTTGACCACAACTTCCACCTTCTGCGGGTCCACACTATCTCAATCTGCTGAAACAACATGTCCTAAAAACACTACCTGATTCAACCAAAACTCACATTTGCTGAATTTAGCGTACAATTATTTATCATGTAGTGTTTGTAGAATAATCCTCAGATGTTTCTCATGGGCTTTCCTCTTAATCGAGTAAAGTAGTATGTAATCAATGAACACTATCACAAACTGATCAAAATACTGATGGAAAATCATGTTCATGAGGTCCATCCGAATGACATTACTAAAAACTCATAAAGATCGTACCTCGTTTTGAATGTTGTCTTAGGAATATCTGATTCCCTAACCTTTAACTGACTGTATCCTGATCTTAAATCAATCTTAGAGACCACCGATGACCCCCTTAATTGATCAGACAAGTCATCTATGCATGGTAGATGATACTTGTTACGTATCGTTACCTTTTTTAACTCTCTATAATCAATGCATACTCTTAGAGTACCATCTTTCTTTTTTACGAATAACACTGGTGTTGGGATTTTTGTCCTAATCTCGTGTTTATAACATATTGTTTGAAATTAATAAGAGTTATTCATTTCATCACTTTGTGTCTCGCAATATTTATAAACTTTTCCAATAAACTAAGCTCTAGGGTCATTGAATTTATGAGAGAACTAGAACTTGTACGGTGTGTAGGGGACACACAGGA
Source organism: Trichosanthes cucumerina (assembly GCA_036507285.1). Lineage (NCBI taxonomy): Eukaryota > Viridiplantae > Streptophyta > Magnoliopsida > Cucurbitales > Cucurbitaceae > Trichosanthes > Trichosanthes cucumerina. The sequence continues at coordinate 15,777,688 of CM071837.1, forward strand.
TAGATCACATTCGAGTTAATGACCCGAACGGTCTACAGTATATTGATAGGGTTGGAGACCTAATCCTGGATACACTATGGATGTGGCCCGCTTTGTATTAGATACAAACGAGGTGATCTGACTCGTTCATGTGGGTGACATGCAAGTGGGGGCATCCTGTGCAATGAGATTGTACAAGACCGGACCGTGATTTATTAGACCTACTGATGTAACACCGTTGACAGTAAGGACTAATAATTTTGTAGATGACCATTAGTGACTCGACCTGAATCTTGAGCGTGTTACGGACTCCTGTCTGCGAGGGTCTGTCCTTTGACTAGTACGGGGGAGGGTGGTCATAGTTACTCGCCTAATATGCCTATCTTCTCAGGGTCAGAACCTAGTAGGGAGCTGGAAACTTAACTACGCGAGATGGAATTCACTCGCTCCCGCCATGAGGGAAACTAGAGGAGTTGTTCCCTTAAGTGTTGTCTCCAGGGCTTGGACAACGGGCGCCCACCTTCTCACTTGCCCGAGAAGGGTGTTGTGTATGGTTGGACCATCACAATATGTTGTTCATTAGATGAGCAGTGGGGACTTAAGGAACAAGAGGTAGACACAGGGGTAAAACGATAATTTGACCCAGCCGTGTCTACGAACAACCTGTGAAGGGTCGACTCATGGGCATTGGTTATATTAGTGGACACGTAATATTCTGCACTGACTGGAGTGCAGCTACGGGCTATAGTAGAGTTGTACCGTAGCTAATGAATGTTAGTTAACCGGGTCAAAGAGTTTGACAGGTTAATCTCAGATCATTGGAGCCCGCCACTGTAGGTCCATTAGGTCCCTCGGTTGCCTCCATCTGGGTTAATAGAAGGGTTAATGTTTTGGTATGAAATTTAAGTGTTCAATTTCACTTTAAGGGCATTTATGTCATTTATATGAGATATGAATGATATAATATATAGTTTAATGTGAATGAGATTCATAATAAACTATAGGTTAGACTAATTATTGAATTAGGGCTAATTGGAGAAATTAAATGAGAGAAATTAAATTGGATGTGATTCAATTTAATTAATCCACAATTATTGCGAATGAGATTTGTAATATGAGATATGAGATATCTTATATTATGTGGTTATGCAAATGAGATTTGCATAACATATGGTTGTGGTAAAGTGGTAATAATGTGAAGATATTAACTCCCTCATTCCACTATTTAAACCCTTTGCAAGAAGGGTTTGGTATGCAATCTTCTCATTTTTTGTTTTTCACCAAAGAGAAGAAAAAAGATTTCTCTCTACACTCTCATTTCTCCTCCCTCTCCAAAACTCCAAAAGGTTCCCACAAACTTCCCTTCTCCAAAAGAGAACAACCGAGACTCCAAGTGGTGGTGTTCGGGTTCCATTCGTGGGAAGAGTTCGTTGAGTTCGAGAAGCACGAAGAGTTCGTGATTTGAGGAAGAAACTTTGAAGAAAGTCTTCAACAAGTAAGTACATTTATTCTTACTGTTTTTCTTCATTTTTCCAGCATGTTTAGCCTAGATCTATTGTAGATCGTTTTAACAAAACCATGTTGCATAATGATACCATGATGATTATATCGTCTTCCGCTGCGTGGGATTCTCATTCCCTTCAATTGTTATCAGAGCCATCTCGATGGTTCTTCGTTTATGCATTGTTTTGTTTAAATTAGGTGGGTGTTTTGCCATAATTCATGAGATGAATGTTTGGTTTGCATTATGGATGTTTTCGATTTTTGGCACTAGATTAGATTTACAATTATGTTGATGAGATCAATGTAAGGGCCCGTTGTTTTTGGGAATTTTGTTGTAAATCGAGTCTGTAAGTCCAGGTCGTTCGTGGCAAGAGTTTCTGTGAAGAAATCGGAGCGGAAACAGGCAGAAATCGGTGAAAGAACAACAAAGTGTTTGCTGTTCTGTCGATAGCCTTGAGACGCTGCCCAACGGCGTCTCAACGCTGTCCTTGCGGACGGAGGCCCTGCAGCAGATCAGCATTGCAACGCTGGAGATAGCGTTGCAACGTCGCTGGTGTTGAGAACGCAGCTCGACGCTGGAGGCGACAACGTTGCAACACTGCACACGGCGTTGAGGAGCGGTTGTAGCTTCAGTTTCGCGAGACGTGGGACATTTTTCGAATAGTGGGGCGGTTATTTTCATTTTATTTAATTCATTTTATTTATAAAATGCAATTATTTATTTTATTTAATTATTTTATTAAATAATATTAATATAAATGGTATATTAATGTTATTTAATTAAATAATTGCCCCTAGGTGCCAAAAATCGGTCCATTTTTGCTGATTAATTATTTTATGCATGAGATGTATATTTTAATTAATTTCTATGTGCATATTGTATGTCATATAGATTTAAAATCCCACCTTAGGTTAAACATTTCATGCATCTTATTTATATTATAAGAGTTATAATCTATAGTATGCATGATATGATTATATTATAAGAGTTATAATACAATGTATGCATGCTTTAATTTATTTTAATTATAAGTGTTATTTTTTTTTAAATTAAAAGAATGCTCATGCATTTAATTCATGTGATGAATGTATGTTATAGTATAATATTATTCATGTGATGGATGATCAAGCACTATAACATAAAAATGCATGCAACATAAGTTAATTATTAGTTTTAAAGTGTTTAGAACATGAATAATTAGACTTAGGTTTTCTAATTTTCTAATGAGATTAGAAATTTAGGAAATCAAATATAGCCTTTGAATGGAGACTGATAAGTAACTCTGTCTAAGGAAGGTTTTGTCCAAGGCTGGGGTATTTAAGTTGACGCCATGAACACCCCTATTCGAAACCGGCACCGGGAGTGAATTCGGTCGGGAGATTCTTAGGTTATATTCTCGTGAGTGTCGTTAATTAAGTGTTAATTAATTTACTCACTTAGACCTAAGTTAATAATGTGATTATAAACTTAGGTTAATACCATATAAGAGTTATATTGGTAGACATTGGTAAATTTTAGCCGGTTTATCTTGGTCAATCCCTAATAAAATTAAAGTGCTGAGAGGGAGGAAATATAGTCTATGAGATACATTTGAATTTCCAACCACAAATCTCCTTTAAGTCCGCATCGTGAGATCTATACTCGGCGTCGTGGCGCAGATGGGAGCGTCCCCCTTCGGATGGCATTTGTATAGGTCAATATCATTGTGGATGGAGAGAGTACTTATAGTGAGTGGGAGTGGGACTTGTGAAAACGAGACCCACGGTCTCTTCTTTCGATTCACACAGTGAGACGCCTATGATCCGCTTGCTAGTTTTGCTCGACTGCACAATCCCTTCGGAGGGCTTGATCATGGGAGTCGAACACCGTGAATTCGAAAGGGATACGATTTCTGGTTGGTTTTCCTTCTTGGTTCACCCTTCGGTGGCTATTGTTTGGACGGATACTTGGAAACTTAAAGATTGAGGGTGACACTCACAGAATTCGTTAAGTGTTAATGAATTCGATCGAACAATGGTAATTGGACACCTAATTGAATAAGAGTTATTCTGGGATTAGGGTCTGATCGAGAAAGTCTCGTCCTAGAGGAGGAGTATTTTGTTCACCCTTCGGTGGCGGTCATTCTAAACCTTTAGGGTATCATTGCAAAATTTTGAATGACCTAGGGATCATGAAATATTTTTTGCTTCAACTTTATTGGATTTCGAAAGTTTTTGCGAGACTAATACAAAGTTTTTCCCTATTTTTCAGCTAAAAATGTCTAGCGCTATAATAGCTTTACTCGCTTCGGATAAGTTAGTGGGAGATAATTACCAGAGTTGGAAAAACAACATTAATACAATTTTGGTACAAGACGACATAAAGTTCGTGGTATCTGAGGAGTGTCCTCAGATGTCGGACTCGACCGCGTCGCGAAGTGTTCGCGATGCGTACGATCGCTTGATCAGGGCCAATGAAAAGGCCAAGGTCTACATAATTGCCAGCATGTTTGATGTCTTGGCAAAGAAGCATGAGCTGATGGTTTCCGCTAAGGAGATCATGGAGTCCTTGCAGGAAATGTTTGGACAGCAGTCCTTTCAGGTCCGGCATGACTCGATCAAATACGTCTTCAACGCACGGATGAAAGAGGAGTCGTCTGTCCGTGAACATGTTGTAGACATGATGACCCACTTACATCTGGCCGAGGTGAACGGGGCTTCGATCAACAAGTCGAGCCAGGTCAGTTTTATTTTGGAGACTCTTCCGAAGAGTTTCCTTCAGTTTCGTAGCAATGTTGTTATGAACAAAATTAGCTACACTCTGACTACCCTCCTCAATGAGCTACAGAAATTCCAATTCTTGAATAGGGTCAAGGAATCTGAGGCAAATGTTGCCTACAGGTCTTATCACAGGGGTTCGACCTCTGGGACGAAACCTGTTGCTCCTTCACGCCCGAAAGGGAAGAAGAGGATGAAGAGGGGTAAAACTGACCGTGCTGCCGCCTACAAAGGCAAGAAGGTCAAGGAGGTTGCAGAGAAAGGAAAGTGTTTCCACTGCAATGGGGGCGGTTACTGGAAGAGAAATTGTCTCAAATTCCTAGCCGAGGGGAAGAATCAAGGTAAATGTGATTTACTTATGACTGAAACATGTTTAGTGGAGAGTAGTGACTCTGCCTGGATATTGGATTCGAGCGCCACTAACCACGTTTGTTCTTCTTTTCAGGGGATTGATTCCTGGCAGGCGCTGCGAGAGGGTGAGGTGACTCTACGGGTTGGATCCGGGGAGCTTGTCTCTGTTGCAGCGATCGACATGGTGAAGCTACACTTTGGCGGGAAGTACTTGTTGTTGGACAATTTGTACATAGTTCCAGGGTTTACTAGAAACCTTGTTTCAATTTCCTGCTTAATTGAACATTGTATTTTCGTTTCTTTTGAATTGAATAAAGCGTTTATTTCTTTCAAAGGGAATGTTATTTGTTCAGCTTCATTCGAAAATAATCTGTATGTTTTGAAACCCAATTCGGTCAAAAGTGTTTTGAATATTGAATTGTTTAAAACTGCAGAAACACGAACTAAGAAACCAAAAGTTCGTCCAAAAGAAAATGCCCATATTTGGCATCTACGGTTAGGCCACATTAATCTCAATAGGATTCAGAAATTAGTGAAGAGTGGACTTCTAAACGAGTTTGAAGAAAACTCTTTGCTGGTGTGTGAGTCATGCCTTGAGGGCAAAATGACCAAACGTCCATTTAGTGGAAAAGGATATAGAGCCAAAGAGCCTCTTGAGTTAGTACATTCTGACCTCTGTGGTCCAATGAATGTTAAAGCTCGGGGCAGTTATGAGTACTTCGTGTCTTTCATAGACGATTACTCCAGATATGGGTATATTTACCTAATGCACAAGAAGTCTGAAACTCTTGAAAAGTTCAAGGAGTACAAGACTGAGGTTGAGAACCTCTTAGGTAAATCGCTTAAAACACTTCGATCGAATCGAGATGGAGAGTACATGGACACTGAATTCCAAGACTATATGATAGAACACGAAATCACGTCTCAACTCTCAGCACCTGGTATGCGACAGCAAAATGGTGTATTAGAGAGGAGAAACAAAACCTTGTTGGACATGGGTCGGTCGATGATGAGCTATGCTCGTCTCCCTTATTTTTTTTGGGAGTACGCAGTGGAGACTGCGGTTTATATTTTGAACAACGTTCCGTCGGAGAGTGTTTGTGAAACACCTTTCGAGCTCTGGAGTGGACGTAAAGGCAGTTTACATCACTTATGGATTTGGGGATGCCCGTCCCACGTGTTGGTGTCAAAGCCGAAAAAGTTGCAACCCCGTTCGAAATTGTGCCTATTCGTAGGTTACCCTAAAGAGTCTAGGGGTGGTATGTTTTACGTTCCTAAGGAAATTAGGATGCTTGTGTCGACAAACGCCACTTTCCTAGAGGAAGACCACGTTAGGGATCATTTACCAAGGAGTAAAATTGTATTGAATGAAATGGATATTTCATCAGCAAGAGTTGCTGATGGGGCTAGTACGTCAACAAGTGTTGTTGATCCTAGCACGTCTAGTCAAATCCGTTCCCAAGAGTTGGGAATGCCTCGACGTAGTGGGAGGGCTGTGAGTCAGCCTGATCGCTACATGGGTTTAGCTGAAACCTCAGTTGTCGCTCCTGATGATGACTGTGAGGATCCATTAACCTATGATCAGGCAATGGTTGACGTTGACAAAGACGAGTGGATTAAAGCTATGGACCAGGAAATGGAGTCTATGTACTTCAATTCTGTATGGGAGCTTGTGGATCAACCAGATGGGGAAAAACCTATTGGTTGCGAATGGATCTACAAGCGTAAACGTGGCGTAGATGGGAAGGTGCAGACCTTCAAAGCCCGACTAGTGGCAAAGGGTTTTACCCAGGTTGAAGGGGTTGACTATGAGGAGACCTTTTCACCTGTTACCATGGTAAAGTCGATCAGGATCCTTCTGGCAATTGCTGCGTATTATGACTACGAGGTATGGCAGATGGACGTCAAGACAACCTTTCTGAATGGAAACTTGATGAGACCATCTACATGGACCAGCCCAAAGGGTTCATTACCCAAGGCCAAGAGTAAAAAGTTTGCCGGCTTCATATGTCCATTTATGGACTGAAAAAAGCTTTAAGGTCTTGGAATATAAGATTTGATGAGGCAATCAAATCTTAAGGCTTTGTCAAAATGTCGACAAGCCTTGTGTCTACAAGAAAATCGTTGACAAAACTGTCGCATTTTTGGTGTTGTACGTGGACGATATTCTTCTTATTGGGAATGAGGTAGAATTTCTTACTGACGTTAAGAAGTGGCTAGCTTCGCAATTCCAAATGAATGATTTGGGAGAAACTCAGTATGTTCTAGGTATTCAGATTGTCCGGAACCGGAAGAACAAAACGCTAGCCCTGTCTCAGGCGTCTTATATTGACAAGATGTTGTCCAGATATAAGATGTAGAACTCCAAAAAGGGCTTGCTGCCTTTCAGGCATGGGGTTCACTTGTCTAAGGATCAATGTCCTAAGACTCCTCAAGAAGTTGAGGATATGAGACGGATTCCATATGCTTCAACTGTAGGGAGCATGATGTATGTCATGTTGTGTACTAGGCAAGCCATTTGTTATGCAATAGGAATTGTCAGTAGATATCAGTCCAATCCAGGATTAGATCACTAGATAGCAGTAAAGGAAATCCTCAAGTATCTTAGGAGAACGAGGCACTACAACTTAGTGTATGGTAGGAGGGATTTGATCCTTACGGGATACACGGATTCTGATTTCATACCGATAAGGATTCTAGAAAATCCACCTCGGGGTCAGCCTTCATTCTGAATGGAGGAACTGTAGTATGGCGAAGCATCAAGCAGGGATGCATCGTTAATTCCACGATGGAAGCGGAGTATGTTGCGGCTTGTGAAGCAGCAAAGGAAGCTGTTTGGCTTAGGATGTTCATGACAGATTAGGAAGTTGTTCCAAACATGAACTTGTCGATCACACTATTCTGTGATAACAGTGGTGCAGTAGCCAACTCACGTGAGCCTCGGAGCCATAAGAGAGGCAAACACATTGAGCGCAAGTATCACTCGATACGGGAGATTGTGCACTGCGGAGACGTGACGGTCACGCAGATAGCGTCGGAGCACATCGTAGTTGATCCATTTACAAAGCCCCTCACGGCTAAGGTGTTTGAGGGTCACCTAGAGAGTCTAGGTCTTCGAGAGCTTCCTTTCTAGGGCAAGTGGGAGATGTGTAAACGGGTATTCAATGCCCTAGTTTATTGTATTACTTCATTATAATTTATTTATATTTCAGAAATGTATTTTCTCCACTAGCTTAGTCCAAGTGGGAGTTTGTTGGGTTTTTTGTCCTAATCTCGTGTTTGTAACATATTGTTTGAAATTAATAAGAGTTATTCATTTCATCACTTTGTGTCTCGCAATATTTATAAACTTTTCTAATGAACTAAGCTCTAGGATCATTGAATTTAGGAGAGAACTAGAACTTGAACGGTGTGTAGTGGACACACAGGGAGGATCACGTTCGAGTTATTGACCCGAACGGTCTACAGTATATGGATAGGGTTGGAGACCTAATCCTTGATGCACTGTGGATGTGGCCCGCTTTGTATTACATACAAACGAGGTGATCTGACTCGTTCATGTGGGTGACATGCGAGTGGGGGCATCCTGTGCAATGAGATTGCACAAGACCGGACCGTGATTTATTATACCTACTGATGTAACACCGTTGACAGTAAGGACTAATAATTTTGTAGATGACCATTAGTGACTCGACCTGAATCCTGAGCGTGTTACGGACTCCTGTCTGCGAGGGTCTGTCCTTTGACTAGTACGAGTAAGGGTGGTCACAGTTACTCGCCCAATATTCCTATCTTCTCAGGGACAGAACCAAGAAGGGAGCTGGGAACTTAACTACGCGAGATGGAATTCACTCGTTCCCGCCATTAGGGAAACTAGAGGGGTTGTTTCCTTAAGTGTTGTCTCCAGGGATTGGACAACGGGCGCCCACCTTCTCATTGGTCCGAGAAGGGTGTTGTGTATGGTTGGACCATCACAATATGTTGTTCATTAGAGGAGCAGTGGAGACTTAAGGAACAAGAGATAGACAAAGGGGTAAAACGATAATTTAACCCAGCCGTGTCTACGAACAACGTGTGAAGGGTCGACTCATGGGCATTGGTTATATTAGTGGACACGTAATATTCTGCACTGACGGGAGTGCAACTACGGGTTATAGTGGAGTGTTACCGTAGCTAATGAATGTTGGTTAACCGAGTCAAAGAGTTTGACAGGTTAATCTCGGATCATTGGAGCTCACATCAGAGGTCCATTAGGTCCCTCGTTGGCTCCACAGGTTAAAAGAAGGGTTAATGTTTTGTATGAAATTGAAGTGTTCAATTTCACTTTAAGGGCATTTATGTCATTTATATGAGATATGAATGATATAATATATAGTTTAATGTGAATGAGATTCATAATAAACTATAGGTTAGCCTAATTATTGAATTACGGCTAATTGGAGAAATTAAATTGGATGTGATTCAATTTAATTAATCCACAATTATTGCAACTGAGATATGCAATATGAGATATGAGATATCTTATATTATGTGGTTATGCAAATGAGCTATGGTTGTGGTAAAGTGGTAATAATGTGGAGATATTAACTCTCTCATTCCACTATTTAAACCCTTTGCAAAAATGGTTTGGTGTGCTATCTTCTCATTTTTTGTTTTTCACCAAAGAGAAGAAAAAAGAATTCTCTCTACTCTCTCATTTCTCCTCCCTCTCCAAAACTCCAAAAGGTTCCCACAAACTTCCCTTCTCCAAAAGAACAACCGAGACTCCATGTGGTGATGTTCGGGTTCCATTCGTGGGAAGAGTTCGTTGAGTTCGAGAAGCACGAAGAGTTCGTGATTTGAGGAAGAAACTTTGAAGAAAGTCTTCAACAAGTAAGTACCTTTATTCTTACTATTTTTCTTCCTTTTTCCAGCATGTTTAGCCTAGATCTATTGTAGATCGTTTTAACAAAACCATGTTGCATAATGATACCACGACGATTCATTCGTCTTCCGCTGCGTGGGATTCTCATTCCCTTCAACTGGAGCTCCCCAAGGTGATACACTGAGTCTGATCTATCCATTGCCAACTAGTTCTTGGAACTACATCTTTCGTAAGCTCGCTTGGAGCCATTCTATATGACGTTTGGGAAATAGGTGTTGTTCTAATATGAATTCAATAGTGAACTCAACTTCTCTATCAGGTGGCATAGCTGACAGATCAGGTGGAAAACATCAAGAAAATCGTTCAGGACAAAAACAGCTTATGGTTTTAGGTTATCTTCCTACCCCTCTACAACGTGTGCAAGAAACACTGTGCAACCTCTTGTCAACAACGTTTTAGCTTTTGAAGCATGAATTAGACTTGTAGGAATTATCTTATTTTCACCCCTCAAAACCAATCCAGGCAAACCTGGTTTCCTGAAAATTACTTCCTTTCGATGGCAATCTATGGAAGCATAATGAGTAAATAAGAAATCCATCCCTAGAATTACATCTAACACCTGCAGCTCTAGTGGAAGAATATCTACTAGTATACCAAGACCTTGTGTTAAGACCTCACAATCCTTCAACACTGCAGAAACTAGAAAAGCATCATAAACTGAAGTGCATATAACTAACCCCTGAAATAAAGGCTCTAGCTTCCTATTAAGCTTGGTTATGAACATCCTAGAAACAAAGGAATGCGTAGAACCTGGATCTACTAAAACACGTGGAGTACATTACAAATAGGAATCATACCAGTAATCACATCTGATGCATCTTCCGCTTCATGCTGAGTAATGGAGATCTGATATCCTTGAGCAGCGGAAACGTGTTTAGAATCGTTAATGTGCTTGATTGTTTTGCTTAAAACAAAAACCAGTACATTGACCAAAAATACAAAACAAGAATGAAATTGTAATCCTATTAGACATGGATTAATTGCATGCAAACATGATTAAAGCTTAACAATTAAACTAAAGAGAAGAAGAAATTACCTTTGTAGTTTCTAACTCTCTAGCACAGCAACTCCTTGCTCCAAAAGAAATCAGCAACACAGGAATGTTCGTAACACCAGCTGGGTCAAATTACCGTTTTTCCCCTAGGTTTCATCTCGTGCCTTAAGTACCTTTGCTCCTCTAATGAACAATTTGTTTGTGGTCCTACCAAAAAACAGTGTCCCTCTCGGGCCAATGAGAAGGTCGGGCCCTTTGTTGAAGTCCAGGAGACACCACTTAAGGGAACATTCCTCTACTTATCCTAATAGGCGGGAAGGAGTGAATTCCATCTTGCTAAGTTAAGTTCCCAGCTGGTCAGTCGGTCTTGTCCCCAAGAAGGTAGGAATATTGAGTCGGCGAATCTGGCCACTCTCACCCATACTAGTCAAAGGACAATCCCTCACGAAAAGGAGTTCATAACCTGCTCAGGATTGAGATCAAGTTGCCTCAGTCATCCTAGTGAAATTGGAACCTAACTAGTCAACGGAGTTACAACTAGAGGTTACTATTTCGTGGTCCGAGATTATGTAATCTCATTACATAGGATATCCCCACTCACATGTCATCTACACAAACACGTTAGGATCACGGTGTTTGTATCAAATACAAAGTGGGTCACATCCATAGTTTTACAAAGGTAAGGTACCCAAACCTTATCCCCTAACTATAGACCTTTTAGGCTGTATCTCTAACCGAGATTCTTTTTATGTACATTATATTCAGTTAAAGATTCATTTAACAACCTTGGATGTTTAGTTTATTGGATTTAGGGTTTAAATAAAGGCAACCTCGTAGATAACGAACAATAACGCTTTATTGAAATAATAACGCTTTATTACATTAATTATAACATAATTACAAACTACGAGTTTTGGGGCAAAAATCCCAACAAACTCCCACTTGAACTAAAACTCTAGTGGGGTACATCATAATCTAAAACAGTAGAAATACAATAAACTAGGGCATCCATATACCCCATTACATATCTCCCACTTGCCCTAGATTAGACTATGTACATATCTCGTAGACCCAGACTTTCCAGATGACCCTCGAACACTTTAACTGTGAGAGTCTTTGTAAACGGATAAGCAATATTGTGCTCCGAAGCGATCTTCGTGACTGTCACATCTCCTCGTTGCACTATTTCTCGTATCAGGTGATACTTCCTTTCGATGTGCTTACCTCGCTTATGGCTGCGAGGTTCTTTCGAATTTGCTACCGAACCACTGTTGTCACAGTATAAGGTGATGGGAGATTCCATATTTGGAACAACTTCCAAATCTGTAAGGAATTTCCTTAGCCAAACAACCTCTTGCATGCTTTTTCACAAGCAAAGAACATACTCTCGGCCTCCATCGTGGAGTCAGCGATGCATCCTTGCTTGATGCTTCGCCATACTATAGCTTCCCTGTTAAGGGTGAAAACTGATCCCGAGGTTGATTTCCGAGAATCCTTATCGGTCTGAAAATCAGAAACAGTGTATCCAGTAAGGATCAGATCCTTGGACCCATACACAAGCGTATAGTTCCTCGTTTTCCTTAGATACTTGAGGATATTTTTAATCATTCGTCCAGCTGGTCTAACCTCGATTGGTCGGTACATACTGACTATTCCCACTGCATAACAAATGTTCGGTCTGGTACATAACATAGCATATATTAAGCTACCTACTGCAGAGGCATAGGGAATATGGCTCATATCCTCAACTTCTTGAGGTGTCTTGGGACACTGTTCCCTAGACAGATGAACTCCATGCCTGAAAGGTAATAATCCCCTCTTCGAATTCTGCATCGAATATCTGGAAACATTTGGTCGATATAAGACGCTTGAGACAGTACTAGCGTTTTGTTCTTGTGATTCCTGAAGATTTGAATCCCAAGAACATATTGCACCTCTCCCAAATCTTTCATTTGGAATTGGGGCGCTAGCCAATTCTTTATGTCAGTAAGGTATCCTACATCATTCCCAATGAGTAGAATATCATCCACATAAAGTACTAACAAAGCTACTTTGTTGTTGATGATCCACTTATAAACGCAAGGCTCATAAACGTTTTGGTCAAAGCCGTAAGACTTGATCGCAGTATCAAATCTTATATTCCAAGATCTTGACACTTGTTTCAATCCATAAATGGATCGATTAAGCTTGCAAACTTTTTGCTCCTGACCTTGGGCTATGAACCCTTCGGGCTGAGACATGTAGATGCTCTCGTCAAGATTACCATTCAAAAAGGCAGTCTTGACGTCCACTTGCAAAATTTCATAATCATAAAAAGTGGCTATGGACAAGAGTATCCTTATAGACTTCAACATAGAAACAGGGGAAAAAGTTTCTTCATAGTCAACTCCTTCCCTTTGGGTAAAACCCTTTGCTACAAGTCTAGCCTTAAAGGTATGTACCTCTCTGGCTGCATCTCTCTTTCTTTTATAGATCCATTTACACCCTATGGGTCTAACCCCTTCAGGTTGGTCTACAAGTTCCCATATTGAATTGAAGTCCATTGATTCCATTTCAAGGTCCATGGCTTTGATCCATTGGTCCTTGTCTACGTCATTCATTGCCTGTTTATAAGACAATGGATCTTCTACGCCGTCATCAGGTATGACAACTTGAGTTTCAGCTAAACCCAAGTAGCGGTCAGGTTGGGAAACAACTCTCCCACTGCGTCGAGGCATTCCAAACGATTGAGAAGGACGAGATCGACCGAAAATCTCGACTCTTCCATCAACTCTTGATGAAGGTCCAGCTTGATCAACAACTCTTGTTGGTTCATGTGTAGCTTCATTTAGTACTAATTTACTATGCGGTTTGTGGTTCCTCATGTGATCTTCCTCTAAGAATGTGGCGTTTGTCGATACAATCACCTTGTTTTCTTGTCGGTCGTACAAAAGACCACCTCTTATTTCTTTGGGATAGCCATCAAATTGGCATAATCTTGAACGATGTTCCAGTTTCTTTGGGTTTGCCACGAGCACGTGTGTCGGACATCCCCAAATCCTGAAGTATTGTAAACTAGGTTTACGCCCCTTCTAAAGTTCAAAAGGTATTTCTGAAAGACTTT